>JAJGOT010000264.1:420000-1020000 GCA_022457155.1 Cladopsammia gracilis
ATTCCCAAGTGCTTTATAACTCAATAATGCACGAGGAACAAGTTTTTTTATTTCTTTTATAAAATGAAAACGGTTTTAATGAAGCTTACGTCACGCGCGTGCTTTATCGAGTTATAATGAACTCGGTTTGACCAATCATAGCGCGCGCATTTCCTTGAGCATTTTATAAAACTCAATAATGCACTCGGCGCGTTTTTTATTTCTTTAATAAACCAAAACTTGGTTTCCACAATTACATCATTTCTCGGCCTTGCGTTCTTCATTTTGCAGACATGAACATCTGATGCCCGATTGAGGGTGACAGCTTCATTGTACATTGTACACCTCCATTGTATTAGGTAAAATTATGGATTCTAATATATTCTATGACATTGTATTCTATTGTATTGTCGTTCTTTTGTGTTACAATATTCTATTGTTTTTACAAAAGAATAAGTGTTAGAGTAATTTTACTTCATCTGTGAAATAGTTAGTAGAATAGTACGCACTTTTAGACTATAATTCCTTTGTTTTCTTTTGTTTAATTTTGACTATCACACAATAATTGTTAGATAGTGTTTCTCAGATGAAGTAAAATCACTCTACTCCTAAATCGTGTATGGTATATTATCTTTGGATGTAAATTAGTAATGGATTATTAATATTCCGTAGTCTTTTCACTATAGTGGATCATTTGCATATGAAGTTACGCGAAAGACCTCAATTGCCCCGGCTCTTTTGTTTAAAATGTTCCATATCAGAATTCCACCCTTCAGTCTGACCAGCTGTAGACACTGCATCAGTTATTTTGATAGTCTTTTTCCAACTTCTGGTGATCAACATGAGTTTTATTTCATCCTTGGGTTTCATTGGCGGGGGAAAATATGCGCAATGTGTTGCTCGAGCGCTCTTGTCTGCTGGAACAGTCAAGGCAAATCAAGTTGCTGCCAGTTCTCGCACAGAGGAGGACTTGAATCAATTTCGCGCCATGGGCTGCACCGTGACAAATGATAACAAGTTGATCATAAAGGAATGCAACTTTGTCTTCCTCGCTACACCAGCAAGTGCCCTCCCAAACGTTTTCAAGGACATTTCTCCGGCAGTGACGAAAAATCACTTGTTAACGTCCATCGCAGCGGGAGTTACGCTTGACTACATGCAGAATTCCTTACCTGAACAAAGTAAAGTTGTTCGCATGATGTTGAATTCCGCGGTGCAGATTGGTGAGGGTGTAACAACTGTATCGTTTGGAAAATTTACTCGCGATGAAGACCGCACACTTGTCCATCAACTGATGTCTTCCGTCGGGTACTGCCACATTGTGGAGGAGCGTTTAATGGATTTAGCAACAGCCCTGACTGGTGGCGGACCAGCTTACGTGTATCTTGCGCTAGATGCACTCGCCGACGGCGCAGTTCGTGAGGGATTAACACGCGGAGAAGCAGTAAGATTAGTAGCACACACGGCTTCTGGTGCAGCTAAAATGGTTTTGAAAAGTCAAAGACACCTCGGGGAGCTTAAGGACGGTGTGTGTACTGCCGGTGGCTCAACCATTGCAGGGATCAATGCTCTGGAAGAATGTGGTGTTAGAGGAGCATTGATGAAGGCTGTCCATGCTGCCACTGAACGAGCCAAAGAACTCCGTACTGACGTCTAAATATTTCCACGTAAAAGAAGCTTTGGAAAGATTTCGGTATAACCCCAAACATTAGTTGTGCATACTGTTCTTTAAACTGAAACAAAAGCCAAAACAATAAAACGCCTAAAGAAAAAAAAAATAGCGCAAACATGTATAATTATTATACATTGGTGTCACTAGCTCGATTTTGATTGGCTATAAGCACGCAGCTAATTATTGCTTGCTGTTTCTGTTACGTCATACCTACAGACAATAGTTTTATGCATGCAGAAGTGACGTCATACCTACAGACAATAGTTTTATGCATGCAGAAGTGACGTAAGTTGTTTACTTACAAGTTGACTGCTGTGCGCTCTTGTCTTTACAAGTGCAGCTCAGGAATATGCATAATAAAACAATTATTGGATTCGGTTTTCGCGTGATAGCGATAATTATCAAGGCCTCAGTTTGTGTTATCCGCCTTCGGCTTCGGCAGATAACACAAGCTTTGGCCTTGATAATTATCGCTATCATGCTCAACCTCATCCAATAATTGTTAATTAATGTAATGTATTGGGTTATATGGAAATCTTACCGACAAATTTATATCAATCAGTATAAATGTAGACTAAACTGTCATTGTATCGTAGGCGGCAAATTGTTATTAAATATCTAACCAACCGAAGTGTCACTCGATAGCTGTCACTGTACACAATCGCTGGAATTTTGCTTTCCAAGCGATCGATAGTTTCCTTCGCAGAGTAATCTCCTTCCATCAAGTCCTCTTTACAGTTAATTGTGACCCTCCAAGGAGAAAACAGGGATAAACGTGTTGAACGCTCACAACACACTTCCCACTTTAAAACAAAAGAAATTGGTTTTAGCGTGCTTGAAGAGTGTCCAGGCGTACACTTCATTAGCAAATTATTTTGTTTCATAGAACACACTAAAAACAATGAAGCATGCGCAGTCGAACAATGTAGTGTGATCAGTCTAACAAAGAAACTGGTTAACCTTGAAAACAAAATCTAACGTGCGAGATGACACGGGGGGGCGCGGGGGGGGGGGGGGGACTCCCATATCAAAATGACGGGGGTGCTCGTCGGAAATTTTCGAAAAACACCTCAAAAGGTACCAGAATCTCGTTTGATAGGCGTGGCTTTACCCCTAAAGCCTGGTTTCCATATAATCGCAACAATCGCAGCGATGCGATCCTTGCGATTATATGGAAACCAGGCTCAAGAGGTACCAATACAAAACAACACATGTCATATTCTGTCATATTTTTTCGGCTCATACCCTTAAAGGTACCGCGATAATTCTACCGGTGGTTATTTTAGATTTTCGTACCCTAAGCGATACCAAACTACAAATTTTGACCCCTAAAAGGTACGACGAGCACCCCTGTCATTTTCATATGGGAGTCGCTACAAAACAAAAAACTGAAGGATTGTGGTAGTTGAAGTCATATGACGTCATCGTGCAAATGGCCTATTCCACCCGCCCTGAAAATGTTTGTGTTGTTTCCTGTAAACGAAAATAATTATCAATATTATCATATTAAATGTTGCCGAGAAGCGCCAATCGGGAGGTTCAATCATATGTTTTGGTAAAGTAATATTATTAAAGTTAATTTCAAATATCGCAGGTAATTATCAATTATAAATATTTAGATTTCAATCCAGAGTCCAGTCTAGAGACTATTATTATGGCTAGTCTTACGTTTCCAGCTGGTTTGTGTAAGCGAGGTCGAGTTAATACAGCTTCGGTGAGTTCGATTTATCGAGATTTCATTAGAAAGTATTTAAAAAAAAAACGCGCAGCAAAGTAAGATGCTTTAAGTGACAAGAAAGCCCATATGGGAAAATTAGACGAAAGTGAGAAGCTTCGATAGATTCACTATGATTCAGTTATTTCTCCGCCGTTAACGGGGCCAGCTCAGGTATTTTGCAAATACCGAATGGATAGTTTTAAATTCCCCGTGGAGCCGACCGGAGTGAAGTATGGCGATGGCAAGGACAATCCTGTTGTTAGGTTCAAACGTCGAACTTTACATGTGCCGAACCTAATACCTATTTAGGTCGACCCAAACTATTAAGTTCGTGATTCAGACGGTCGAACTTTACATGTGCCGAACCTAATTCGTGGCGAAAAGAAATATAATCCTTACTGCTTAAAATAGGGAAATAAACCGAAAAAAGCAAAATTCACCAAGTTTGGAAATTCTTGTTTTGATTTTAGTGTGCTTTGTGTTCTGTTACGGCAAGCAGACAGCTGAGGAGATCGTGATCGTGATATTTGGACAAAATAAAGTAACGCCATAAATTTTAAAATACATTACGATTTCTTTATGGATATAAAGAAAAGAAACTTTAAGAAGACCGATTTAATCTGATTTAAGCTGTCCAGTTTCGACCAGTTTCAGTCTAAAAATGTGAATGCTGGTAACCGTTTTTACGCTTCTGTGAGTTCTGTCTGCGAAGGGGCGAAAACCCACTAAATAGCCAATCAGAAGCGCGGTTATATTGAAAAATACGTTAACATAATTTATGCATTAGGTTCGGCACATGTGAAGTTCGACGTATGAATCGAAGTCGATCTTTTGCCGTTCTATTCGACAAGCTCAGTCGAATAGAACGGCAGAGTCGACCCAAATACAAAAGTGCCGTTCCTAATTGATTCATACGTCGAACTTTACATGTGCCGAACCTAATTATTAGGTTAGGCACATGTAAAGTTCGACGTTTGAACCGGGCCTATAGTTCCCAGCTGATGATGAAGACTTTAGTCAACACTTTCGTAAATCGAATCACTGAACCTTGCCGTTCCATTGAAGATAGTCACTTGTAATTTGTTTGTTGCCAGTTGATGCATGTTGAATGCGCTGAGCCGCAGTAATTCAAAATGGCAAAATGCAAATAATCTTCAAAACATAAATTCACTTAAGTTTGGTACACTAGCTTTAGTTTTGTCATAATACCGAACTCAAGAACGGGAACCATCGTGTTCATTTGTATGAGCATGGTGTATGTTGCTTGCAACTGAGACATATTCTCGGGCTTTTATATAAGAGAAGCAGCCCGTGTCAAGCCAATTATTTCATTCGCTTAAGCTTGCACTGGCGACATCTACCAAAAGGTAAGTCTATTCTTGCTTCGAAGGTGGAATTCGTTTACATTTGACTCGAGTTCAACCCCTCGGCGACCCTTGTGAGTAGCCAACAGATCTGCCGTCTACTTTTTATGATTTGTTTGTGATGTTTGAATGTTCCACCCCACCACACCAGCAAACAGTTACCAACTCCGGGGTAAATAAAGGACCTTTATTTCTTTATTTTATTTCAATTTACGCTGATTTTTATCCCATTTAACTCTTTATTTAGTTTGCGAGGTATCATCTTCAGACGATTTTGCCCGCTAAGAAAAGTTTGTCAGCGCGATCAGATTGTAGCGGACCATAAACGAAATCCTCTAGAAAATTGGTTCATGGCCGGTCAGCGTTTAATTCATTTGCTGCAAGTGTTTAGCTTTGAGCCACGCAAAATGGGTTAAACTCTTGCGTCCGTGGGCTAAATTCTAAGGTGTCATGGACCATCAAGCGAAAGCTAAGCTAATGAGCAGTACGTTATGGTGGTACTAATCGGGGACTGTGAACTAAATGCCGAGGACCATTCAAATCAAAGCTAAGAATAATGACCAATAATCAGTACTTTTGTATGGTGCTGTTATCCATGCACTAGTTTTCAAAACGAATTTTCAGTATGTACCACTTCAGCAATAATGTGCGTGGGAATTTAACAAATTTCCACCGGTTTTCCGTGGTGTGGACTCTTATTTACCACGATTTACGTCATCACATGGTCAAAATGTTGTGGACTCACGAGGCGCAGCCGAGTGAGTCAGCAACAAATTTTGACCATGTGATGACGTAAATCGGGGTAAATAAGAGTCCACACCACGGAAAACCGGTGGAAATCTGTTTTTTACCACAATATTTGAAGAAATAATACGGGGGAAAATCGAAGTTTCGTTACAAAACGTGACTGCTAAGAAAGCGCGAGCGTTGTCTATAACTTCCTCGCAATCTGATTGGTTTATTTTTTTCAAGCGCGCGCTTTTATAGGCATTGCGTGATGTTAGCGTCAGCACCGTTGTCTGTACTCTCATTTACCACCCGCATCGACCAATCAGATTGCGAGTTAAGCGGCAATTGTGGTAAAAAAAAAAAGGTTCATCTTCGGGTAATGAATTTACTTTACCGTAAATAAAAACCTCAATCAAGTCCGTCTCACTCTAATGACTAAATATAAAGAAACCCGCTTGGTGGTCGAAATGAAAACGAAAATAATGCTATTTCGGTCTATTTAATCGATTCCCCATCATTCGATGAATTTCAGGACATTGATAAATTTTTTGTTATTGGTATGATTTTGAATGATACAACGAATTCATTTGTTAAAAACTTTTAGTAAAAATACAATTATTATTGCGATACGACGTTTCGACGCATGCATATGGGCCCGGTTCAAACGTCGAACTTCACATGTGTCGAATCTAATGCAAATGAGCAAGAACAATACATTGTCACGAAGAAAGTTACAGAAGGAAAAGGAGAATATTAATAAGTGAAAAACAGAAAATTAACACTCTTCAGTGTTTGAGTATTATTTCACTAATGTAAACACGACGGCTGCCTTTTTCGATTACTGAGATGCGTTGTTCGGGTTGTGTTTCAGGTAACTGTTTAAAACTACATGTATGTTGGGTGGAGTTGAGATTAATAATAGATAAAGTTCCCACATTCGTAAATCAAATCACTGAACCTTGCCGTTCCCATTCAAGATAGACACTCGTAATTTGTTTTTGCTAGTTGATGCATGAACCGCAGTAACTCGAAATGTCGAAATGCAAATAATTTAAGGGCAAGTAATCTTCAAAACATAAATTCATTTCAATTTGGTATGCTAGCTTTAATTTTGTCATGATACCGAACCTAAAAAGGGAGCATAGTGTTAATTTGTATCAGGGAGTATGATGTATGTTGCGTGCAACTCAGTCATACGTTTCTAATTATTCCTATTCAAAGTAAAACCCGTTTCGGTGGTAATTTCTCCAACTGCAATGTTGACCTCAATTAACTCTCTTTGATAATAAAACAAACTAGCCATTATTTAAGAGAAATTGCCTGTGTAAAGCTGATCATTTTTTCGCTTGAGCTTGCTATAGCGACATCTACTAAAAGTAAGTATATTCTTTCTTCAAATTTGCACCCTGCCGAATCAAAGAGAAGAATCATCGTTAAAACATTTAAGAGTGGTTAGGGCGCTTGACTACCTTCTAGCTGGAATTTGTTCACGTTTGACTCATACTGTACTCATGTTCAACCCCTTGCGAGTAGCCGACAGATCTGCCTCCTGCCTGTTGGGATTCTGACCTTGGTATCACTTTTTACGATTTGAAGTATATTGTCTCTGATGTTTTAATATTCGGCCCTACCGCACCAGCAAACACTTACCGAGGATATTAAAATACCCAACAAATATCTATCAGCGACTCCGAGACCGTGACTGACCGTGGTTCCAGTTGAATTCTGTGCTTCAAATTTATACGGTATCCGTGGACAAGCTACTGCTATATCACTACATTTCCTTTTCGGTATTTATATATTAACCGATCTTCTGAAAGTCTTTATTTACCGCGAAATCCTCTAGAAAATAGCTCTCAATATGGCAAGATTCTTGAGCGATTCAAGATTCAAGATTGTGGTAGCTTCTTGATGTTGCGGATGGTGTGATCACCAAATGACGTAAAACAAAAGATTCAAAGGACACTGAACAACACCCACACCACAACACAAAAGCTAACCAACAATGGCTTCCGCAACACCAAGAAACATCCAAGATTGTTGCGCGATTCTGTGTTGTTAGTTTATGTCTGTAGGTGTTTTCGGATATCGAATGATCAACGCCAAGTCTTTTGTCGTGCAGTATGTATCTTTGTTAAGTGAAACGTGACATGAAGATTGTTCTGCTATAATGCATGTATAAACAACTCGGTGAAATTACTGTTATATTAGAGCAGTTTTCAATTGAGTATCGAAAGTAATTACACAATTGCTTTGGTTTTGCATTGCTACGCTTTGTGATTGGCTAACAAATCTCGCGCCACTTTCTCGACCAATCAGAAGTAAAACCAAAACCAATCGTGACTTGCTCGCACGCGTTTTCCCGCGCTTGGCGCCACCGACATGTATTTGCTTCGAGCTCTGATTGGTTCATTGGATTTTTTACGACTGCTGTGATTGGTCAGAGTAATTACTTTGGTTTTGGTTTTACGACACTCAATTGAAAACTGCTCTAAGACTTAGTGCATATTGTCGGTGAGGGAATCTCCCTTAGGATAGAATGTAAAGGAGCCGTTGAAAGTCGTCCAAATTGCTTCACACGGTTATTCTCTTTTACTTACTCCGGTCAGCTTTTAATTCATTCGATGCAAGGCTCAAACCACTTTGAGCCACGCCTCATGATTCATACTACTGCGTCCATGGTCTAAATTCTAAGGTGTTATGTACCATCAAGTGAAGGCTTATGAGCAGTACGTTCCCGTGATGTTAACGTGGTTCTAACTTCTGAGTTTGTGGATGAAATTCCCACAAGCTGTGAGCTTTCACTACCCAAATCGTGTATAAATAAAGGTCATTAGTGACCATACAAATTTAAGCTAAGAATGAGCATTACTTTTCTGTGGTGATGTTAATACTTTGTTATTAAATGGATTTTCGGGATCTTTTTCGAACATTTTAAGGTTACAGTGTACCTTCAGATCGAAAATTTATCGAAAATTTTTTTTTGGCGTCAAAATAAAGTTTACAGAATGAACTTTCTTTCGAAAAAAAAATTATCGAAAAATAGTGAAAATTGATGGAGAAATGACAGTATAACTTTTGTGGGCGGAGTTTGTTTATGAGGCGATACGTTTTTTTAAGCGCTGTTTTCTCAAAGTTAATTTTTCGCTTTTTGGGGACACTTTAAAGAGCTATAACTCAAAGGAAATTTGTTCGATTTTCCTCAAATTTGGACAGAAGTTAGGCTAACATATAATCAACAAAAACGTGTCGGCGAATTTCTTATTTCCGAAAACTTTTTCGTCAAGAGCCATTTCCGTGCGATCATTCCAATATTTTTTCTCCCTTTTTCGAAAATATTCTGTAACTTTTCATTGCAATTGAATATGGGAAATCGCCGACACGTTTTTTTAGCGCTTTGTGTCCGGAAACCCGAGAACAAATCAAATTAGCAAAATACAATAATCGCTTTGAGTTATAGCGTTTTAAAGCTGATTCGGATGTTCGAATTTAGACGTCGTAAAAAATTCGACAATTCACTTTATTACCAAATGGTTTCCATATTTAGATAGCCAGCTCTATAAGCTTTAATTTGATATCTGGGTTTAGGTATGTTAAGTGTAATCTTAAGACGCTAAAGCTGTTATACTGGAGACACCCCCGAAGGTACACTGTAACCTTAAGCGTTAGCGAGTACACAGGCACATTCATCTCTTACGCAATACGTAGCGTGGGAAGTTCACCTCAGTAGGTAACAATGAATTCACTCTACCGTTAATAGCTCCAATCAAGTCTCGCTCTAATAGCTAAATATAAAGAATTCACTTGGCAAAAAAAAGGGGGGGGGGTTAAAGTCCTCCAGCCCCTCCCCCTGTGCGGTCCCTGGATATGTAATATTATATTCAACGTATTTGGTCAGTAGTCTTAAACTATTAAAGAAGAATAATCCGAAACATGCTGACTTCAGTCACGTCGCTGACTATTGTAACAGATAAATCTAACCTCTTCTTAGATGATAATAAACAGCTTCTTGCAACTGGAAAAACTGCAGAGAATTAAAAGGATCTTATTTCCGAATCATGGATTATGTTTTTTCTTCCTTAGATTGCTTGTCAGGAGAAATGGGAAAGAGTAGTTACAAAAGGATCACCAGCGATGCACATTCAGAAAACGTCAGCTTTTTGTCTATTTTATGTTTTCAATGGATGAATATTGTGCTTAAGACGGGCAATGAGCGGGTTATCGATAAAAGCGATTTTGTACCTCTTGCAAAAGAAAACACTACCTGCTCTGTTATCGGACTGCTTCAGACAAAATGGAACGAGGAAACAACAAAGTGCAAAAGAAATGCTAAAAAACCAAAACTTTGGAAAAGCGTTCTGAAAATTCTCACTGTTAAGGACGGTATGACGCTTATCTCAACTGGTATCTTGTTTAAATTATGTCATATTCTTCAACCGCTGCTTCTTGGATATCTCATGGTATCTCTAATGACATCTGAACGGCAAGATAATTATTTTCTTTACGGCTGTGCATTAGCAATGGGGATCAGTGCAGTGGTCGGTAGTCTTAGTATGCACCAGTTTGGCTATTGTTGCGAGGTGTTGGGTATCAGAATTAGCAGCACGCTCAAAGGATTAGTGTACCTCAAGGTAAGTAGAAAATGTCAGATACTAGCGTCTATAAGAACCAGTACGCCTAAACTTTAAGTATTTTGCAGGAAAAGTATATAAGGTGGAACCCTTTAATACGTCCACCGTTGGGGCATAAATATGGATAGTCGGATAAACGAGTTTTTCCAGAAAAAAACAACAACAACTGAATAGGCGCTTTTTCGTACCTCCACAAAGTGGTCGTACTAAATAACATGCAGATCGTACTAACGGATTGGTCTTAATACGGGATTCCATTATGTATTAGAGAAGTGTCATCCAGCTTTAGCCGACCAAACAGCGGAACAACTCTTGTTGTAAATAAAATCTCTGTTGTAAGACGAAACGATTCTTAAAATCATTGAAAAAAAATTTTTTTCTTTGATTCATTTTAGTGATAAAAAAAGAATTATTACAAGCACTGTCTGGTGCCACTTCATGACAAGGAAAATTTAAAAATAAATCATCTTTTTGCAGACACTTCTTCTCAGCAAGGATACATTGTTCAGGTTTTCAACTGGTCACGTGACTGATCTTGTATCGAACGATGTTCAACGATTGGAAGGGGATACTGTCAATCTTCTTTTCAGCGCAGCTTTTTCCTTTCTTGAGCTCTTGGTGGCAACATTTTTGCTTGTTTATTTTATTGGCTGGCAGAGTCTCATGGGCATAATTTTTCTGTGCTTACTTCTGCCATCGTACGCTTGTCTGTCCTCTGTTGGGGCTGCATTGCGTCTGCGCATAGCCGCGGTTTCCGATCGTCGCTTGTCCTTGATGAACCAAGTTGTTTCTGGCATCCGCGCCATCAAAACAAATGCGTGGGAAGATGAATACCGAGAGAAGATAAAAAACACGCGAAGGTAAGGACAACTATCACTGCGGTTTAACAATAAAAAGTATTAAGAATTTTAGTTCACTAGTCAATTTCCTTCTATCTGTAATAAAAGCCACTAAACTAATGATCTTATTAAGGAAATCATGCAGCTTTATTAAATGTTTCACTAGAAAATACGACAAAAGGGATAAAAAATCTATTTTAACATTGAACGCGTATTATCTATTCAGAGAGGAAGTCAACTTCATCCGTAAGAAGAGTGCTGTTCTGTCTGGTATTGCTGCTTTGGAGTACACTTCAACACCAGTGGCGACCCTGCTGACTGTCATCACTCTTGTACTAACTGGTCAACCCCTCACACCTGTTTATGTCTTCATGTTACTCTCTTTTATCAACCTACTACGATTGAGCCTTTGTAATCACTTTGCCTATGGCTTGTTGGCAATATACGACGCTTACGTTTCTCTTGGCAGAATAGAGGACTTCCTTCTTTTGGAAAATCTACCTTTAACTTCCCGTGACAAGGCTGCTGATGGCGAAAGAAGCAACAAGGAAAATCACCGAGAAAAAACGGAAGATGTGTTCGTTCCTGAGAAGGTAAAAAATCTACAGCAAGCAGCAATTTTACGGGTCAAAAATTTCAAGAAACAGCAAAAAATCGATCGAGATGACGAATTTATTCTGCAAGACATCGAATTCATCGCTGAGAAAGGGAGTTTGACAGTCATCACAGGACCAGTAGGCAGTGGGAAATCGATTCTTCTCTCTTCTATTGCTGGCGAGGTCTCGTTCACAAGCGGAACCGTAAGTTGCAACGGAACTCTTGTTTATGTGCCGCAGATTCCTTGGATATTCTCGGGAACTATACGAGAAAATATTTTGTTTGGTGAACAACTCGATGAATCCAGATACACTAAAATCATCGGAGCATGCGCCTTATCAGAAGATATTAAGAAGTTTCCCGATGGCGACCAAACGGTTGTTGGAGAGCATGGTATAGTTCTTAGTGGAGGCCAGCGGGCGAGAGTGAGCTTAGCACGCGCAGTCTACGCGGATGCAGACATTTACTTGTTGGATGACCCTCTAAGTGCTGTAGACTTCAAAGTTGGCCATCATATCTTTCAAAAGTGCATCAAAGACCTACTAGCACAGAAAACACGGTTGATAACTTCCCATCAAGAACAGCTTATGAAAGAAGCTGATAAAGTAATCATATTATACAAAGGCCGAGTGTTGGATAAAGGAAGTTTCTCTAAGCTGAAAGAAAAAGGTTTTCTGAATACAACAATCGATCCGCTCTATAAGAAAGTGAACGATTCAGATGACAGTTTTGATGCGGAGAATGAACAAAACTATGACATTGCTGGTATGTGTGGTAGAACTGATATCCAAGCAAATGACGCCGAGGGCCTCCAAATATCAGAAGAAGATCGCTCGATAGGAGTAGTGTCATCTAAGCTTTATTGGAACTACTTCAGAAGCGGAGTACCTATGCTGGTCATTATTGCGGGAATTTTCTTGTGTCTTATCACTCAAGGTAAATTACAGCGGTTAAATAGGCTTCTAAAACAGCAGGAATGCAACATTATTACCATTTGTAATTGCAATAACACAGTCAACCACTAAATGACCGTCAACCTATAAATGATGGTCAAAAGTCGTTCGGGTACTTAACAAAGCATAATTATAAAGGAGTCATTCTGAGGAAATCAGTTTTCAAACCCGGCCTTAAATCTTCCAAAGTTATAAAAGTTTGTTTGGGGGAAGGGCTGGACAGCAGACAGAAAATTATTATTTGTCGCCATAGTAGTGCGGATTAGCTGTTCACAAAAGCGTACGATTTCTGCGTTAGAATATGCATTTTCCCAGAGTTCGTTTCGGTGACCTACCGCTGATCAATGAGCCTGAGGACTGTGGGTTCGAGAATGGAAATAAGGGCTCCGGTATAATAAGTTCCAACTGCCGTTAAGAGTCTATGTTAAAAATATGCATGGTAAATTTTGTTTTTCCTGCCTTTTCTTCGCCGAAAGGATCAGTCTGTATTTTTGTTAAAAATGCAAATCCCAAGGACGAGGATAAAACAAAAGGGGACAAAAAAACGCGAGGGTGGAGGGAGGTTGTGCAACACATTTCATCATTTCCCGTCACACGGATTCTTTTTAAGTAAAAGCTTTGCAGTAACATTTTGCTGATAATTTCGCAAACGATCCATCCGGCACGGTGGCCGAGGCAAGCTGTAATAGATTTTAGCGTAGTTCAACGCAATCCAACATCCCTTCTGACTACTAATCTTATACCTCGAATTGTCTATCCTGTGGCGGTTATTATACTGGAAAGCGACTTGTTTTCGTTCATCAGATTATCTGCACCAGTTTAAGTTTTAAGCTCTCTTAATGTGTAATATCGGCGGTGTGCCTCAGAATTTCATTCCTTTCGTTTATATTTGTAAAAGTGGCATAATTTTGTTTTAAAATAATTAATCTGACTTGCTACATTGCTCTTACTATTCTTTTAGCAATGCTAGTTTCCTCTGACGTATGGCTGACGTTTTTGACAAAGAAGCACCCAGAAGACCAGCGAGACAAGAGAAACATAATTATCTATGGCTGTCTGGTCGGTGCATGTTTTATATTTTTCATCATTCGAGCATTTGGCTTCCATTTGGTATCATTAAGATGTTCTGAGCGTCTTCACGATAAAATGGTTGTGGCTGTTCTGCAAGCACCAGTTCTGTTTTTTGATTCAAATCCTGTGGGAAGAATCATGAATAGGTTCTCTAAAGATGTAGGCTGCATGGATGAGGTATTACCTAAAACATTTCTTCTATCAATCCAATTGATCTTGTTGTTGTTTGCATCAGTACTTGTTCCAGCTATCACAAACCCTTGGCTTCTGTTCCTTGTTGTACCGATAACCGTGTTAGCCGGACTTATTACGAGGTATTACTTGAGGACATCAAGGGAACTGAAAAGGTTAGAGTCGATTTGTCGTAGCCCCGTCTTCTCTCACATTTCGGAGACCCTCGATGGACTGGAGACGATTCGGACAAGAAGACGTCAGAGAGATTTCATGCATCGGTTTTACAGGTATTCAGTTTGCAACTCCATAAACTTGTCAATCTACAATCATTTGTTTATGGGATAATTTACAATTATAACTTTATGAGAGTGGTTTTGAAATAAAAGGAAACTAGACGAAATAAAGCTGGTTGTAGCTATGACATGAATCATTCCTTACGATGACATTTTATCTCAACGTTGTTGATTTCGTTGGAGATAAGAAGTAAATCTGGCTCTTTTTACGCAAGGAAAACATGGTAAAGGACAATTTTGGAATTGTTGCCAAACCGTTTTTTCAGTAACAGGACAAGATGCACTCTGTCCATAGAGGTTTTTTAATAAAGTGACCAAAGGACAAGCGAAAAGAAGTAAAATACTTGAAAACACTTAAGGTGGCTTCATATTGTTCAGCCCTCTTGTCGTTTGCATTCCATTACAGCAAGCCCGATGGTGTGGCTAAAAATCTCTTACTTGAAACCAATAAATCTTTTATCAGTCAACAAAGTGGTATCCAAATAACGTCATCATTCGTTGCCATGGCAACGCGAAAACAGGTAAAAAAATACGCTATTTCGGACCATTTGGGGCTAATAACTTATAAAGTACATGGTGAAAGGTTTTGTTTTCGATATATTTTTGTTTAATTGGCAAGAGAAACATTTTAACAATTTTTTAAAAAATTGTGTACATTGAGTTCAGAGCAACCTTAAATTTATGTAAAAGGACATATCTCTGAATCCTATGTACAGATTTTTTTCAAAATTGGTGCAAATTTTTGTTATATTTATAAGACGAAAATATATAAAAATCAAAAAATTTCACCGAGCGGTTTTGAAGTTATTAGCCTCAAAAGCTGGAAAATGGGGTCTTTTTGGCCTCTTTTGACGTTGCCATGGTAACAAATTTTGATGTCGTAGCCACCTAAATTTGTTTATTGGTTAAGTGTTTACAAACCTGTACTAAACGTTTTCTCTTAACTTTACTGGTGTAGCTGTGATTGAATATCATAGATGTATCATGAAGGGAATGTTTAAACTATTAGGAGCCACCTTAAGGAGGCTCCCAACAGTTTCCAGCACTTTCCACGACTTAGATTTTGATGGTTCATTAAAACCACTATTTATCAGTTGATGCTACAATCATGATATCAAACGAATGCCCAATGATTGGTAAACACGTAGTTATCATTTTTGTGACACAATATGTTACTATAGCAACAGTATAACGTGCTGAAAACACCCTTAATTTTAGCTTTAAGCGTTAATAACTCAAAAATGACTCGGTGAACCCCATTTTTTATTGTCGAATTTTGATCAGTACGATAAGATGCAACTTTTGGCAAAGTTTAAAAACATTTCTGTAGGTGGGGTTCAGAGCCACCTCAAGGCCAAGGCCAAGGGGGCTACTTAACATAAATATAAAAAAATAATAAATCGGACGCCATTTTTGGAAAAGATCGTTAGTTTTGTCGATGACAAATTTCATACACCTCTTCGTAAACTATGTTTAAATAACCAGCCCTTACAAATGTTAGTCAGACTGGTTTCCAACCCAATCTCTTTGTAAGCAAAAAGTTTGAAAGTCCAAATTAAACTAATTGCATTTCACTTTGTAGATATCAAGACAATCATACTCAGTCATACATTATGGTGCTGGCCAGTGGGCGATGGCTTGGCTTACGTTTGGATCTTCTTTCTGCCCTGTTAACCGGTGCAGTCGCTCTTGCTGCAGTTTTGGTGTCTCAAGATGCTGGTAGGTAAAGATGTAAATGTAAACAAACAAGCTATCACCCATTATGAAGAATTAATACGTTACTTTATTTAACCTATGATATCTCATGCATATACTCAGGGTAACAAAACAATCTTCACTTCTGCACACTTAAATGTTCTTTTAGCAGTTTGGGGATTTTATTGTCTGGATGTATTCATATATTAAAGGGACACTGTATACCGTGCCAAGAGCTTGCTTTAAGTTTGCTTTATCGTCTTGAAAGAGGGTGGTAAAGGGTTTTTTCGTGATCCGTGAAAGGCCTTTTTTTCCCCCGTGAATTGTGAAATGGCTATTTTTTCTCGTGAAACGTGATTTGGTTACATACCTGTAAACCGTGAATCGACTTTTCTTCATGAGCACTGCAAAATGACTGTTGTTTTTTTCTCGTGAAGTGCTACTGTAAACCGTGATTCTTTCTTCCTCCCAAAAAATTATCCAGTAAGCGTTTAACCACGCCGGTGGTAAATTGCATGACGAATGCATGACCGTGACTGATCGTCATTCTGGACCCCAGGTCACTCTACAAGGTTAGGTAATTTTACACAACATCAGCAAAACAAAGAACTCAGCTTTCTTTTTACATCAGGAAGAACGAGGAGTGGGCTGTCGGTGAAGACAACAAACAAAGCTGTACTTTGGATGTAATTTAATTAGCAAAAAGTAAGGAATGCCTTTTTTTTTCGTGAAATGGCCATTTTATTCTCCGTGAAACGTGAAATGACAATTTTATTTTTCGTGAAACGTGATCATCTAGACCCCCCCCCCCCCCACTTTAACACCTCCTTGAAATAAGAAGAAAAATCGAACATAAGCAAAGGAATATTAATTAAAGAGAGGAAATAACGACTAAAAAAGTCAAAATTTCACAAGAATGGTGTAACGATGACGCAGACTTAATACAGAGATATTAACTCACGGCCTTAGAAAATAACTGATTCTAGCATTTCAACAGCGAATAATTTCTATTTTAGCGGTTACCATAGATCTTCCAAATTACAAAAACATGTCTTAGCGTGACAATAATTGTGTGAAATGAGAGAACTAGATGACGTTACGCATTAAATTTGTTGTTTCCTTTGATATAAAGCAGCGGTGAGACGCGATAATATAAACACATCGTCCTTCTTACTGGTCAAAGCTACGCAACGAATATCGGACCTATCGCAAAATTGCATCTCACAACGAAAACTATTTCTCTTGGTTCCGCAACAGATTCCAGAAAACAACAGGCAAGTGAACATCTACCATTTTAATTCCCTATGCAGTTTACAAATAAGCGTGTGGATTCCCTTAGTCTCTTACGCAGCCGTTATTTGTGTCGTCACGCAACGCTGCTCTCCACTAACGGCTGCTCAAACCTGGACCGCATCCCTTTCGAGATTTTAGCCATGACAGTTACAGTGTCATTTGCAGTATTGTTTTACGCCAAATTCTCTGGCGGAAGATTGAATCGTCCAATCATAGCTGATCTTTTATCAGTGACCCACGTGGCCCATACGCCACGACATAACATGTCAAATGTGTCTGTACGTTGTTACTTCTAAATCATGTACAATAGGAAATATTTTTGTCATGTTTTTAGAAGGTAGAGAAGGTTAACACGTGCGTATTTGTGTCACGCTAAGACATATTTTTAACTCATACAGTTTTCGAATTAATGAAATTTGATTTATTTGAACTTTTACAAATGACAGCGAAACTACACACATTTCAAAACAACATTTACCGTGCCGTAGCGTTTTTTAAATAATCCATTTGAAGTTTTTGGAGCTCGAAACGTTATGCACTGTCAGCGTAATTGCCAACAAACTGAAAATTTACAGCCGAGTGATCGAGCGAGCAAGCAAGTTTCGGTGTTGATTGTGAAATTTTTGGTAGCTAATTTCTGCTCAACTGGGTCGGATGATATGGTTGCCGTTTTGTTGCAATATTCAGTACAACCAAATTTATATTCAATAAACCAATTTTATATTCAATAAACCAATTTTATATTCAATAAAACCAAATTTATATTCAATAAACCAAATTTATATTCAATAACCCAAATTTATATTCAATAAACCCATTTTATATTCAATAAACCAAATTTATATTCAATAAACCAAATTTATATTCAATAAACCAATTTTATATTCAATAAACCAATTTTATATTCAATAAACCAATTTTATATTCAATAATTTCTGCGGTCCAATGCAGTCAGCGGAGTTTCCGCTTGTTTAACCACCTGGTATTAACCAACATGGCGGGCCAGCCTCCAACGCTGAATGAAATAGAAGAAGCGGTGGAAAGAGGAATGCTGTGCTGTCATCAGGAGTGATAGTAACAGTAGGCAAGAATTTTTCACTTCGCTTTATCTTTTGACACTAAATTGGTAACGTAAGCGTGCACCAGCCTGCACAAATCACAGTACTTAAATTGCAACTGGAATCGCCAGTGTTGTGTCGGATGTTGTGGGACGAGGTCGCGGTCGTGATCTACTCCGAGCCCGAGAGCTTGCTCGCAGGCTATACTTCGGGCTAATGCCTTGACGGTTGGAGATGCCGTACGTGGTTCGCTGTCACAGTAGCCAAAGCGTAGAAGACTTGGCCATCAGTATGCTAAGCCAATTGCTAAGCTAAAACAACCAGAATTGAAAACTGTAGATCCCACTGACTTTGTGGATGAGGATGGGAAGATTCCAATCGCTTTTCCTAACTATGCTTTGGGAAAAGATGACATCTTGTTTACCTGAACAGTAGATCTGACGACCCATGACAAAGAAGAAGATATAAGGTCCAAATTAGTGGAAGTTTTCAGCTCTAGAATTACTGGCCCATGAGTTACGATCTACTCCAAAAAACTCTAGGTTGTCTGGTTCTTCGTCATCAACAGCTGGGTCTCTCAGTGCTGTTTGCCTGGCGTTATCTGGATTTATCATCTCATTGCTCCAAATTTTGTTTGGACTCCAATTACGCTCTGTGCACATGGGGCGCAGGTTGAAAGCCCTGGCAAACTCTTAGTTAATTAGTTCTAATTAGTTCTCGGTAAAAAGACATAGTGTAAAACAATCATGTGCACTTCATTTTCTATATCAAGATATCCACCGTCCTCGAGTGAATGGAAAACACAATAAAACAGAAAGTTCATTTCATTTTTTTCATTTTTTTTTCATTCACACTTATTCAATTATTACAATAAACCAACATTAAGGAAATAAAAAAAAGTAAGAACAGAGCTAACTAGACATTGAATTAAACATAACAAGAGAAGAGTGTGTAGTAGCCAAAGGAGCCAAGCTTTCGAGTTGGCTACTACCACAGAGCAGTTGCAAGTGGGTGGAGATTATAAAATACTTTTAATAACTAGTTGTTATAATAACTAAAAAAGGGTACATCTAAATACTTCTCTCCAGAGCCTTTTTATTTGTTGATTCCTAGTGGAGGAGCCTGCAATGAAACTGCCTCTGTTATCCTTCCCTTCCCCCCTTCAGCATTTTCACCGCCATGGTCCCCCCTAACACGGGATGGCCAACCAAATTCTTGGGCTGCACACTGAAACACTGTAGCAACTGTTTGAGCATAGTTGTTGTCTGCTGCGAAAAGATACATGATGCGTCTGGAAAAGCCATCTATGCAGCCATGCACAACAAATTTCCAACGAATGATGCAATGGTGGCCGTCAATGTGCCACAGTGAATTAGGTCCTGGAACACTGTATACCCTACGTGTAATGACACACGCCCACCTCAGTGCTGTGTTTCTAGGATCCACCCGTGTTAGAGATTCCCTTATTCTGTCCCTTTGCACTTTTAAATTAAGAGACCTGATGTAACCTATGACGTACGACTCTCCAGTAGTATTACCGTGTCGTGAAATGTATCCTCTCATCAAAGAGTCAAGTTCCTCGTCAGAAAGATCTGAAAATCACCCAACATCCTGAAGGTCGTACTCTCTCGCCCCCCCCCCCCCCCCCCCCGGGGGTGGTACTCCCTTATATACGCTATATAGGTATGTGCCGCCCGACGGATAGGGTAGGGTTTTTGAGGTGCTCAGTCCTCAAATAGGGTATCCTTTTTGGTATTTTTGGTATTGTGATCCTTAGATATTCCTTAGATAGGGTCACTAAATTGCAGTATCCACCCCAACGCGCAAAACGAAAAAGATATGGTCTGTTAAAACTGTACTACACGCCTGAATTGGGCCTGAAATAGGGTATCAAATTTCGATTTTATACCCTTAAATAAGGTCAGGGTTTGAGAACCTTGGCGGCACACACCTATCCTAAGGTCTCCTAAATTGTCGGGAGTACCCCCCCTCCCCCCCGGGCTCCTGTAAATTGTCCATCGCGACACGTAAAGCATGCGAGCAATCTCTGTCCAGCTATAAAAACCACTTGCGTGCAAGTTTTCTATAACTGCTGGCGGAAATATGAATAAAGGGCGTACTGGGTTTCCAGTAAGATTTCTTTCCCGTCTTGCGAAATCTGGTAAACTTACGGTATTGCGACACATCCCAATAACTTTGTGGTTCCAAAAAATATGAATTTGGTTGAACATGTCACATTACATAGTTCCCGCAAGATTGACAAGCAGAGGTGGATCCAGGAATTTCTGAAGGGGGGGGGGGGGCTTTTTGGGGGGGTGTCCGGGTGCATGTCCCCCGGAAAATGTTTCCGATTTTACCCTCTAAAACGCCATTTCCGGCATTCCTGAGAGTCGAAAAGACAAAACCTTGACTTGAGCCAAAAACTTGACAATCAGTCAATTTTATTCTATTATTTTTATGAACCACATGGGAGACACAGGTCTGATAGGGGGGTCCGGACCCCCCCCCCGACCCTCCCCCTGGATCCGCCACTGACAAGTGATGATCATCAGTGTCATCTGTTATGCAAAGGTCGACCAGGGACCGTAAAACATTAACAGCAGTCTCCAATCTATTCAACAGAAGAGCCGCCTCATGGTATACCAAATCTTGATCACTTAACTGAATTTCGAGTTGCGATAAAAGGGATTCCATAGTGATAAAAACCACCGCCAAGTGGATGTTTCAGCCGCCATGTTGGTTAATACCACGTGGTTAAACAAGCAGAAAAAACTCCGCTGACTGCATTGGACCGCAGAAATTATTGAATATAAATTTGGTTTATTGAATACAAATTGGTTTATTGAATATAAATTTGGTTTATTGAATATAAATTTGGTTTTATTGAATATAAATTTGGTTTATTGAATATAAATTTGGTTTATTGAATATAAAATTAGTTTATTGAATATAAAATTGGTTTATTGAATATAAAATTAGTTTATTGAATATAAAATTGGTTTATTGAATATAAAATTGGTTTATTGAATATAAAATTGGTTTATTGAATATAAATTTGGTTTTATTGAATATAAAATTGGTTTATTGAATATAAAATTGGTTTATTGAATATAAATTTGGTTTTATTGAATATGAAATTGGTTTATTGAATATAAAATTGGTTTTATTGAATATAAAATTGGTTTATTGAATATAAAATTGGTTTATTGAATATAAAATTGGTTTATTGAATATAAAATTGGTTTATTGAATATAAAATTGGTTTATTGAATATAAAATTGGTTTATTGAATATAAAATTGGTTTATTGAATATAAAATTGGTTTATTGAATATAAAATTGGTTTATTGAATATAAAATTGGTTGTACTGAATATTGCAACAAAACGGCAACCATAGGATGACAGG
Source organism: Cladopsammia gracilis (assembly GCA_022457155.1). NCBI lineage: Eukaryota > Metazoa > Cnidaria > Anthozoa > Scleractinia > Dendrophylliidae > Cladopsammia > Cladopsammia gracilis. The sequence goes on from JAJGOT010000264.1 coordinate 441,472, forward strand.
TTCGTGTTGTATGAGGGTAATTGAATTAACGTTTCTATATTACCTAGGAAATTATGTACTGGTGACTAATTACCTCTCTTCTTTTCAATAAGCCTTTGCTGGACTTGCACTAGTATATGTTGTCCAGACTGTGGAACTCACTCAATATGCTGTTCGAAATTCATCGGAAGTCGAAAATCTAATGACGTCAGTTGAGCGAGTTGTGACGTACACCAAGCTTGACTCTGAACCTGGATATAAAGTGAAACGACTTCCCCCGGAACAGTGGCCACATAAAGGAAATATCACATTCCACGACGTATCACTGACTTACTACCCGGGAGGTCCTCGAGTGCTGAAGGAAATCAACCTAAAAATCAATGGTGGAGCAAAGATCGGCGTTACAGGCCGCACTGGTGCAGGGAAATCTTCACTTGTGGCAGCTCTTATTCGCATGCCAAACGCTGATGGAGACATATTGATTGATAATGTTGGCATAAATGATATCAATCTGCGAGAGTGTCGACGAGCAATAACCGTTCTTGGCCAAAGTCCTGTCCTTTTCAGTGGATCTGTGAGGAAAAATCTTGATATAATAGAGCAGTTCCAAGACGCCGACTTATGGCAAGCATTAGAACATGTGCAACTTAAACATCTTGTTGAAAATTTGGAGGGACAGTTGGATCACGAATTGTTGGAGCATGGTGCAAATTTGAGTGTAGGAGAACGACAGTTAATCTGTTTGGCTCGTGTGCTGTTGCAACAAAAGAAAATCGTCATCTTAGACGAGCCGACTGCACACGTGGATCCAGATACAGAACAAACAATCTGGAACGTAGTGCGTGAGAAACTAAGGGTTTCCACTGTCGTTACTATATCTCATCGTTTAAATACGATTAGAGACTGTGACCAGATTTTGGTTTTAAAAAATGGACAGATTAAAGAACTAAGCAAATTTGTTGCACACGTGAAATAGTGCAGGAATCACCTTGAGTGCAATGGCTCGAGCTTCAGATATCTAGAAATTGAGTTGTATATATGTCTTGATGACAATTCCAAATCATAGGAATATATATCATAGGCCAACCTTGAATAGAGTGTCATTGCCCGTATCAAATTAAAAGCCTCACTTTCACAGCATTAGTATTAGAAATTTTTACTCTTTCATTACTAAGGGCCTGGTCGCACTACAGTCAAAAACAAAAATTAGCCAGTGCAAAAATCGAGGAAAACAAAAGAAACCGCTCCGGTGGGACACGCTTTTTGTGGAATGTTTTTGTTTTTATGTCATTTTGCACGGGCTATTTTTTGTTTTTGACTGTAGTGCGACCAGGCCCTTTAAAAAATAGCAAAACATTAGCTAAATGACCGTAGTTGATGTTTAGTATAACACGTGCGATGCACTTATTTAGCTCTTTGACAGAATGTCAACGCTTACGTGTTTTTCAGAGTTAGGATTATTTCATTTGTTTCTTCGTATCTTAGGATCGCAACTGAGGATTATATATATATTAAACGAAATGTGATCAATTTGTTTCGAAATAGAACACTCCGAATTATGTGCTATTTTTGGAAAACAAGAAAACTAGGTAAATAACAGAACAAGGGCTCAAAGCATTTTACAGCAGAATCAGTAAAGTCATATTCCTGTCTCAGCTCATTTAGGATTAGCCACGTTCCTCTTGTTAAAAGGGCATTACGCAAATGATAAACTGGATGGGCAGTTGAGTGTGTTACTTGCAATCATAAACATCTGTTACATATCCATCATCTTTCATCACAATTTTGAGACATTATCTTGATCAATCTGGCTACTTCGCATGGGGAAAAAAGGCCATATTTAAATATTATGTTAGGTGCATGTTAATTAGCCCTTCGGTCTCGTTAGCATGTGCAAAATTAAAAGAAAAGGTTCATTAAAATGCACAAATCTGCCGCCGTTTTTTATCTCGCTTGAGCTCTAGAGTCACATATTGATCATTGTCCTTAGGTAGTTAGATGACCGAATTTTCGTCTTTGGACAAGTTTCACTTAGATAATAGATATTATGGTTATATATGTGGATTACTAATAAAGTCAATGTTTGTTGAACACGACCTTTGATCATCTCAGTGGCCAGTGAATCTGGGAAGTGATCCATTCTATTTTCCCTCCCCCTGTTTACTATAGTCCTCTGTCCCCTTATGACTCTAGATCCACTTTTGCACTCCCCGAATGAGCGAAACTGTTAGAAAGAGACTGATCAGTTATTAACAAAGATTGTATTTTATTAAGCGCGTTGCTTTTCGTATTTTAGCTTCACAAAGAGGAAAATAAACAATATGAAAGTTTCAACAGACAACATCATACTTAAGAACCAGTCCACGAAAGACTCAAGGATTTTTGGAAACGGCCAGAAACACTTGGTCAGGTGAAAGGTAGTCATGAGCAAGGTACCGTTCGCACTAGCTGACAAAATTTATTTGGCGCTACCACAAATCTCGACAAATTTTGTCTCCGCCAAATCTCCGCCAAATTTTCAATTTGGTAATCATGTACGCGCTTGCAAACACCAAATTATTTGGTAACCACAAAGTGTCAATTACGCCGAAATCGAACACCGTTCCGTTCGCGGGAAAGCACATGTTTACATTTGACCTTTAATTACTCATGCGCGTAGCGGCATGAGGTAAGGTTTCGACTCCGTTTTTCTTGTTTTTATTATTTTTATTTTTTGTGTCACGATTTTGAATGCAAATTTATGCACGCATATTTTAAATTGTACACTTCCGGTTTATTGCGTTGCCACTACACTTCCTGTTTAGTCACTTCCGGCTACTCTCAATTCCGGTAAAAGAGCGTTATTCAAGTGTCACGACAGCGCCTCCTACAACCCTACTAACATTAGCAATGTTCATGTTTGGTATATATAAGACTTGGAAGAATCATTCCCTTCATTGTGGTACAGCCTTCATTTCCAAAACAATCAATAGTAAACAACGTGGTTTGCAGGAACGATGACTGAACGAAAAGAGTACTCTTCGCCATGTCGGACATCTTCTTATCATTTTTATCTATGTTTATTTATGTTTATCATGTTTAAAATATATCATAAAACTAACTTACGCATGCGCATGAGTAAAGGCTGCTAGGAGCCTCATGTTCGGCCTCGGCGTATTATTACTTGTATTCTATTGTTTTTCGTCCTTCAAGTCGTCCAGTTTGCACAGTGGCAGGTGTTACTTTTACTATTGTTGCATATTAGCATATTCATGTTGTAAAATAGTATGCGAAAGTGGTGTTGCATATTCATTAGCATACACATGTTGTAAATTAGTATGCGGAGTATTTGAGGCTTCGTTATTTATTGAAGATTTTATTGTGTGCCATTCATTGCAATTTTGGCGAATTTTTAAACCGTGCGTCGAGGGACACATTTGTTTGTGGCCTGAACAGTGAAAAGATTCAAATCAAATTATTGAACATTCCTCCATCCATGTCCAATACACTCCACTAGATTCCAGTCGTCAAATCTAAAGTCCACTGGAGTTACCCGAAGTCTAGTTGTGAAATGAAACCGGAAGTCCAACTCTTGTCGTGTATGCTTGCGTTCTATCGGAAAAGCGGAAGTCCAGTGGGAAAATGGAAGGGCTCCTTTCTGAAGTCAATGGATCCATTGGTCACGAATAGACTCCACTGGAGTCAAAGGTTTTCTAGTCGTGAGAGACTTAGAAAAAATGTATTGTTGATGGGTCAGAGGCTGTGGAAAAGTGTTCCATTGGAGTAAGCACGCTACACATGTAATATACCTCGTCCATGACCCGAGACAAGCACGCTACACATGTAATATACCTCGTTCTTTAAGCCATGATCCCAGACAAGCACGCTACATATGCAGTTATGCAATATACCTCGATCTTTAAGCCATGTCTTTAAGCCAATATACCTCGTTTTTATCTCGTTAGTGCGCATGCGATGTTAACGTTGGTGCTCCGTTGTCTGGAAGCATACATGGTTTTGGGTTGCCGCACAAGAACGACATCACCCATCTCAATTGCAGTCTTTGGGGCCTGTGTACGCTGGTCAGAGTACATTTTCATGAAGCTTTTGGCTTGGGCGTCTCGAAGACGGACAAGCTTGTCATCAGCACGTGTAAACGAATTGACCTCCGGAAACTTAGTTCGCGGTTCGCGCCCAAAGAGTAGGTAATAAGGCGTAAAGGTCGTGGTGGTGTGAGGTGTGCACCTGTAGACACTCAGAAATTGATGCATGGCATTTATCCAGCTGTGTCCTTGAACTTTAGCAGCTCGGATTGCTTTCAACAGGGGCTTGTTGAAACTTTCTGCCTGGGCGTTGGCTTGAGGCCACAATGGAGTAATCTTTCTATGTCTGACACCACAACCAGTGACGAAACTTTTCCACGCTTGACCGTTGAACGGAGGGCCATTATCGGATTTGATGACCTCAGGATACCCATACGTACAGAAGACTTTGTCGACGACTGGAATTACTGTCTCGGCGGCGGTACTTCGAACAACTTCTACCACGGGGAAACGAGAGTACTCATCGATCATCACAAGTAAGTACTGGCCTGACGGGAGTGGGCCACAGAAATCAATACTAAGGTTAAGCCAGGGTCCACGCGGAAGATCTGACATGTTCAGCGGCTCAACTCGTCGTCGGGACGTGTTTGCTTGACAGGGTATGCATCGCTGGACAGCTTCTGTTACCGCGGCGTCTATTCCGGGGAACCACACTTTGCTGCGAATTAGTGCCTTGGTTTTGCACTCGCCTTGGTGTCCTTCATGCGCTAACTGTACAACTCTTGCTTGAAGGCTGGAAGGTATTACTATTCGGGAGCCCCTGAGAATCAGGTTGGCACTGTGATTAACACTGAGTTCTTCTCGGACATTCCGAAATTGTAGCAGCGCGGAATGATTGACTGCGGATGGCTCTTCGTGTATTTTAACGTCATACCATCTTCCTGTCTGTATCATCTTGATGACGACCTGTAGCGTGCTGTCTTGCTCTGTAGCGAGTTGCACCTCCTCAATAGTGAGAGCGTTGGGGAGTGAAGTCTGAGAGATGAATTGCACATAGTCTTCTGCCATCTTTTCTTGTCTGCTGGACAGGATGTTCTGCTTAGACGGATGTCTTGACATGTAGTCTGCGGGGTTGTCGTGCCCGGGGCGATACTCGATGACTGCATCGTAGGGTTGTAACCTTAGGGCCCATCTCGCGATGCGTAGCGGAGGGTTTGGTTTCTTCCAGATATGGACTACTGGCTTGTGGTCTGTTACGACTTTGAATGATGCACCACGGACGTAGATATCGAAATGTTCGCATGCCCACACGACTGCTAAAGCTTCGCGTTCTGTTTGCGAGTATCGTGTTTCGACATCACTAAGTGCGCGGCTGCCATACGCGATTGGCTTGTCATCTTGCACAAGAATTCCAGCAAGGCCAACGGGACTGGCGTCTACCAGAATCTTAGTGGCTTTGTCAGGGTCGAAGTAGGGCATTGTGGTGGCTTCTGAAAGAGCATTCTTGACCTGTTCAAATGCTTCAACTTGAGGCCTGTCCCAAGTCCATGGTGTCTGACTTCTGGTCAACTTGCGTAGGGGCTCGGTAATTGTCGCGAAATCTTTAATAAAACGGGCACTGTATTGGGCCATGCCCAGGAAGGAGCGGAGTTCTGTAGGATTCCGCGGTTCAGCAGCGTCGCGAAGTGCTTGAACTTAACTAGGAGCTGGAGCTATGCCGTCTTTGGAGAAGATGTGACCGAAGAACTCGATGCTGGGTTTGTTGAATTCACATTTCTGGGGGTTGACGGTCAGACCTGACTGGTGAAGCCTCTGCAGGGTCTGATCTAATGCACGGTCGTGGTCGCTTTGATCTTTGCCAAATACTACGATGTCATCACTGATATTCTTTGCGCCAGGGATGTCAGCTATCAACGTTTGAATCGTGTGCTGAAAAATCTCCGCGGCGGCATTGATTCCAAAACTCAGTCTCTTGTATCGATAGATTCCAAGATGTGTGGAAAAGGTTGTGATGTATCTACTGGAGGGGTGCAGCTTTAGCGGGTGATAACCGGAGCGAAGATCAAGCTTACTGAAAACAGTCGCACCATTAAGATCTGTAGTCAGTTCTTCAATTGTGGGTGTGACATGCCTTGTTCTTAGGATGGCTTGATTGGCGGCCCTCATGTCTACACAGAGACTGATCTCTTCGGGACTCTTTGGCTTTGGGGGAGTGACAATCCTCGAAACCCACTCTGTCGGACCTGACGCTTTCTCGATAATGCCTTCTTTTTCCAACTTTTCAATCTCCTGGGCAACCTTGTCACGCATATGGAACGGGGTGCGGTTGTACTTGAGGGCAACTGGGGTACACTCTTATCAATGTGCAGCATCACTTCAGTATCTTTGAGGCATCCAATTCCCTCACACAAACCTGGATACTTGGCAAGAAAGTCGTCTGGAGATGGCGGTGAGCTGGATTGCGAGACATGATTCACTTTACGAAGAATACGAGGTGTTCCGCTCCCGTGGTTGAATGATAAAATCAACGAGCAAATGAAGGATCGTGATTTTCATCATCGTAAAGCTGTGAAAACAAATTCTGCTTTTCACTGGGCTTGCTATAGGAAGCTAAGAAATAAGGTCAATCGCGAAGTCAAGGCAGCAAAATCCAAGTATTACTGTGACTTGATTCAAGAGGCAAAAGGAGATTCAGGGAAGATCTGGAAGGCGGTGAATGAGGTGTCTTCACGCAAAACTAAATCCTCGAGCCCACAATGCATCGTAGTCGATGGCGTTGAACACAACACTCCGGCCTCAATTGCATCCGTGCTTAACTGCTATTTTTCATCCATTGGCAGAAGTCTTGCAAATAAAATCTCAGCCGCTGCTACGTTCCCAGTCAGATCGGCAGAGAAATCACAGTCTTTCTCACTATATGAAGTTGATGAGAAAACAGTACTCAAGTATCTGCTTTCTCTAAAGACAAATAAAGCTATTGGCTTGGACAACATCAGTGCGAGACATTTAAAGTGTGGCGCGCGTTCCATTTGTCCCTCGATTACCAAGTTACTGAATCTCTCTATCCGTACTGGCAATTTTCCTGAAATATGGAAATGCTCGAAAGTGGCTGCACTTTTCAAAACTGGAGATAGGACAGATGCGTCAAATTATCGTCCAATATCTATTCTGCCAACAATGAGTAAAATTCTGGAAAAAGTCGTCCATTCCCAATTTTATGACTTTTTGAATTCAGAAAACCTCATTTCAAGCAAACAATTTGGCTTCCGTCCCAAACTGTCTACAACATCAGCTCTTACCAGTTTTGCAGATGAAGTCCTATTGCATATGGAAAGTGGAGAACTGTGCGGTGCAGTATTCTTAGATCTGACTAAAGCATTCGATACAGTTGACCATACGATCATGCTATCTAAACTGTCAGCTTTCGGTGTCTCGCCCAGTAGCCTAAATTGGTTCGAGTCTTACCTGAGTCATCGCAAACAGCGGACTGCCTGTAGCGATGCTGTGTCTGACCCTCTCCCGGTGACCTTCGGGGTGCCACAGGGGAGTATTCTAGGACCGCTTCTCTTCTTGGTTTATATTAATGACCTTCCGCTAGTTATAAAGAATTGCGAGGTGACTTTGTATGCTGATGATACGGTCCTGTACTACTTTGCTAAGGAACCACACCTGTTAGAGGAGGCACTGAATGATGATCTCTTGCAAGTTGCCCAATGGTTGCATGGAAATAAGCTAACTTTGAATCTTACCAAGACGAAATCAATGATCATAGGCAGTAATAGGAAACTTCTCGGTGTTTCCTCTTTCTTATTATCAATTTTTGACACTGATATAAATTCTGTAACAAGTTTTAAGTATTTAGGAGTTATATTGTCCTCAACGTTTACATGGTCCGACCATGTTGAGTATATTTCATGTAAGGTTAATAAGAACCTTGGCCTTTTACGTAGGATTAAGTGTTATTTACCTCATAGTGCCCGGTTACTTTTTTATAAGAGCTTAGTGTTACCTATTTTTGATTATGCTGATTTAGTCTGGGGAGACAAGGACAATGTTTCACTCATGAATGAATTGCAAATTCTGCAAAACAAAGCTGCCAAGTTAATATTGGATAGAACACCTTACTCATCATCTACTGATGCATTAACAGTCTTAAGATGGCCGAATCTTCAAGAACGTAGGAACTTTCCTCTGTCAGCATTACGTCCACGTTGTGAGTCGAAGTTTGTTCGACCACCTTGAGGAATCTTGCTTCGACACACCGACGCAAAATGCCCGGGTTTTCCACATTTAAAACATGTCACGTTGCGTGAACAACGACAATCATCGCCAGAATGACCTTTGATCCCGCAGCGAGAGCATTGTTTTTCTTTCGATTTCGACGGATTTTGACCTTCTCTCTGGCCTCTTTTACCTCCTCGAGCTTGTCGGCTCATGTTATACACGTTGGTAAACTGGTTGTCTTCGGCGATTTGACGGGCCTGGCTTTCCGAAGCTTCCATTGCTTGGGCGATATCCAACATGCGGTGTAGAGTTAAATCTCTTTCGGCGAGAAGCTTCGTTCGCAACTTTGGGGAGGAACAGTTGTCAATGACTTGATCTTGGATGAAACTGTCGACGCTTTCTTCGGGAAACTCGCAAAAGATTGCTTGCTGTCGAAGCCTTGTGACAAACTGAGCGACGGTCTCGCCTTCCTTCTGTTTCTCTTGTCGAAAGATGTGCCGATTGTAAGACGTGTTCTTTCTCGGGGCGAAGTACTGATTCAACTTATCCACGGCGGTTTTGTAATCGGTTCCTGTTTCGGTTAGCGTGTGAAAAATGTCTTGGACATCTGAACCGGCGGTGTGCAGGAGTAGCTGGCGTTTCTGTTTGTCATTTTTGCAGCCAACGGCGTCGGAAAATATGGAGAAACGTTTTTGCCACTTTTCCCATCGGTGAGCGACGGAATTCTGTTCGCCATGCGGGTCAAACGGCGGAATTGAAACGACATTAATCGGAACGGCCATGGTGAGTACGATTGATCCTCGTCGCCAATGTAATGGTCTTTTAATGGTAGAATAACTACTGATACAAAACAAGTTAACCTCCGACCGCCTAATCCTCGAGCATGTGCTCGCTAACCTATGCACAACGGGCATGCCGGGAAATGTCAATCATCTAGTTATTACAGTGGTATATAACTTGGATGCGGCTTACTAACAGCTCAGACTCAAAGGTAAGTTGTGCTACTCGAAAGGCATGCGAAATTGAGGAGCTAAAGCGAGGAGTATTTAGATATTAACCGAAGGGGATCAAAAGAACCTGCCAATCGATTCTAGCACGTTTGCGCTATACCGTCTACCTGTGACGTGCCTGAAGCCGGGGCCTGAAGCAGCCTTAATTTTTTTTTGTAGTTGTATGATTAACAATTGCCTTTCGACAATCTGCAAGAAAGACTACTCGTCTCTCCATCAACTTGTACCATTTCAAGAAATACATCGAACAAAAGCAAACACGAAGGAAAGCAACAACAGGATTTCTTGCAAATCATAGAGTTCTACACGGATAATCTGCATAACCATGAAGGCGCGTGAGTTTTGTTAAATTATGCCTTTAGGATCTACAACAAAGCCTGTTATGAACAATTATTCCATTCAGCTAATCAGCACTGTCCAAAAAAGTGTTGCAGTTTAGCAGATAAAGTGAAATGGCAATCGGAACAGATCGAAGGAAATAAATAGAAAAAAATAGATTCATCGTGTTCATTGAAGCATTCATTTCAGATAGCATCAAGTGTGTTAGTGTGTTCATCGGTTTGTACAGCGCCATCATTAAAGAGTCTTTGATCTCGCATACCGAATCCACGATGTTTGCACGTTAGAAAACAGGAATAAAGTGTAGAATGTAGTTAATCGAGAAGAAATTCGAACTGATTGACGTCGCATAGCTGTTTAAATCAGGAATGCACTGTAACCGGCTCAGTCAACGTTTTCAGAAACGTGTCTCCAGGATGCAGAGGCCATGAACAAAGCCATATCAGGATTTATATTTTAAACACGAGATAGAACGAAACAGTTTCAACAGTATTTTCTGATTCTCAGACTTATTTAAACAAAAACAAAAAAATGTTACTGTGGCGGTACATGGATGCGCTCCCTGTCATTTACAAGTCTCAAAGAAACCATTGGATGAACTCGGAGATTTTTGCTGAGTGGTTCAAGAAAGATTTCGTCCCGGCTGTTAAACGCCACCAACGTGCATAAAACATTCGTTTCAGTTTAATTGTAATACACATGTGTACAGGTATTCAAAACGGACAGTGAACAGTCGAACCTCGATGTGTAGAACATATCGGCCGTGTTTTCACGAGCGATTTTTCAAGTCGCTGAGCGAGTGACAGTCGGAAATCTCGTGAAAACAGTTGCTTGTCCAACTCGCTTAAAGTTAAGCGAATCGGCGAACTACAATAGAATTCTCATTAAATTTAAGCCACCAAACCAGGTCGCTTAAGCTTGTCGGCAATTAAACAACAACAAAAGGGCATTGTATTGTCGTTCTTTTGTGTTCTAATTTTCTATTGTTTTAACAAAAGAAAATATATCGCGCATGGTATAAGAAAAATGAATAAAGTTCTGTCCGTGAAAACGCATAAATTTTTTAAGCTGCTTAACGCGGTCAGTAAACAAATCACCTACAGGAATGTTAAGCGAGAAAAACCGCCTCGTGAAAACACAGCCATCGTTTTGTAAATGTGTTGTTGCACGATTAAATGTCGCTTTCCTAAATTAATCAGTTGTGTTCTTCATTTATATTCATATTTTCGATTATCCGAACTATTTGGTCAATTCCCGACGAGTCCGGAGGTTCGACTGTAACTTCAATTCACACATTTTTTAGGGAAATCACTTTTTTTCTCGTTTTCGTTCTCGGTTTTGGCTTGCTCAGTAGTTGTCATAAGCAATCAATACTGAATCATTTAGTAAAATACCAGCCACTTCGAATTTCGCCCATTAAGGTTTGTTTGCACGCAACCCAAGCTTACTGAAGCGTTAACATGAGCAAGCAAAAGCACAAGAAACTGGCTGCGAGCTGGTGTGTACCGGTCAGATGTCTTACCACTAGACTACTGAGCCAACCCCGCCATTCAGCGTGAAATTAGAAGTGTCTATATGTGGAAGGCACGAAGAGACACACATTTTCTGCAGTTAGGATCGCGTCACTTCGCCCAATTGATCAGCGATTCACAGTATATGTCCCTAAACATATGATAATTGTGGTGTGAATTTGGGCTGGGAAATAATTGAAACAACTAACTGCCTCATTACCTTTGGATCACCAACTTATTCCCTTCAGAAGGTGATTCACGGTGATTTCTGACAAATATTAATTAATTAGTGTGTGACGGTGTGGGAACAGAAATCGTAACAACAAAGAAATGAGTGAAAATGTAGTTCAGCCGGGATCGCCACTGAGCGTGAAACTCGAGTTACTGTTTTGTAACATCACATCGTGTGATAAATACAACGCATAAAATTGTGCTTGAAAACTGTTAAGGGTGCTGGAACTTTTAAAATGCAGCACATAACAAAGTCTTCGCGTTGAATTAAATTTAATTTCATACTTATAAATTTCACATTCAACCAATATTACATACAAGCTGCTGTATTTGTTCAATTCTAAATTGAAAGATATAATTCAACCTTGTGCCATTCAAAATGGAAGTTGCCTTAATTCGTTCTAAAATTGCATCATAGAATGAAATCTTCGCCGTCTTGAATGAATGAACATGATAGAATGAACACGATAGAAGAGAGCAGAATTTTATTGGACAGAAAAGTTAAAATGTTAGAACAACCAAAAAAAACTTGATCATGCTGGTGGTTCCTTGTATCAAGGAAGGAGTATAACTTTGCTTGTAATTGTACGCTCGAAGGTTAATCTGAATATAATTTCTTTTGGGTTTAAGGTGGGGGACCACTTAAATGCCATTTTCCCGCCACTAACACGGCTTTAATGGAGATATCTCGTTCACGTCTCAAGCAATCCAAAAACTCTCTGCTCATCTCGAGAATCTAAAATTTGTAGATGGATGTTTACGTTGGTGTTCCAAACATCATTTTGTTTCTTCTATCCCTTCTTTAAACCTCATAAAGTTTTATTGAAATTCACGTGTACCTCCGCCTAAATTTATAGTTGTATCTTATTTGACTGTTTCTGTATGTTTTACATTCAGTTTTAGTCAAATAATTTCATATTATCAATAAATGCCGAGCTGCTCATAATTTGATTATTATAAGTGACAACATTTTCTCTCGAGGGTTTGAATTTTGTCTTGTCGTGTAGTATATTCGATATAAATAAGATGTTGCTGTTGAAGTTTAGTAATTGACGACTTTTTCTTTCTGTCCGATTAGCAGTTGCTGGACTTGCCCTTTTTTACGTCATCAATACTGTAATCCAGACTCAATACGCTGTCAAAAAATCGTCACAGGTCGAGAATTACATGACCTCCGTTGAACGAGTTATGACGTACACCGAGCTTGACTCTGAACCTGGATACAAAGTGGAACGACTTCCTCCTGAACACTGGCCACATGAAGGAAATATCACATTTCAAGACGTATCACTGACGTACTATCCAGGGGGACCACAAGCACTGAAGAAAATAAACCTAAATATCAAAGGGGGAACAAAGATCGGCGTTGCTGGTCGCACGGGTGCAGGGAAGTCTTCATTTGTGGCAGCTCTTATGCGCTTGCCAGATGCAGGTGGAAGTAAAATGGTCGATGAAGTTCGAATGAAGGAGCTAAATCTACGTAAATCTCGAAGATCAATATCCGTTCTTGGCCAAACTCCTGTCCTTTTTAGCGGATCGCTAAGAAAAAACCTTGATCCCATGGAGCAGTTTCAATGCACAGACTTATGGCAAGCTTTAGAGGATGTGCAACTGAAAGAATTGGTAGAAAGTCTGGAGGGACAGCTAGATCACGAATTGTTGGAGCATGGTGCAAATGTCAGTGTAGGAGAACGGCAGTTAATCTGCTTGGCGCGTGTGCTGTTGCAGCAAAACAAGATCGTCATCTTAGACGAGCCCACTGCACACGTGGATCTAGACACAGAACAAACAATCTGGAATGTAGTGCGTGAGAAACTGAGGGACTCCACTGTCATCACTATAGCGCATCGTTTAAACACGATTAGAGACTGTGACAAGATTTTAGTTCTTAAAAGTGGGGAAGTTGAGGAGTTTGACAGATTTGATGTACTAGTAAATAGGAAAGGAAGCACCTTGAGTGAAATGGCACGAGTTAAAGATATTTAAAATAGAAGTGTAATTTTTTTTTGTTCATCGTAAAACGTAACAGCAGACCAACTTCAAATTAACGGTTATTTATCAGGTCACCCAATGGATTTTTAGGGTATACCTAAATCGTCTAATGCTTTCGTATCTTATTTCACTGTTTCTTTTTATCACAAAACTGAAGTGTTAATTTACAATTGTTACCAATAACACGCGACCCCCCGCCTTTACGCCGAGTTTTAGTGGGCGTCAATCAAAGAAAAGCCGTTATTATTTATTATTTTGGATTCTGACAGTATTTCAAGCAAACAGACCTAAACCATCGTCGACTCTACCTCAGAGCGAAGACACAGTAAAACTTAAAGGGACAGTGTCACGAGGATTTTGTATTATTTCAAAAACCCAAAAATGTTCTTGTATTAACAGAAACCGTAAAATGATCATCTAGTTTTGTGATAAATACCACTCCAGTGTACCACTCCAGTGTACCACTCCAGTGTACCACTGCAGTGTACCACTCCAGCGTACCACTCCAGCGTACCACTCCAGCGTACCACTCCAGTGTACCACTCCAGTGTACCACTCCAGTGTACCACTCCAGCGTACCACTCCAGTGTACCACTCCAGTGTACCTCTCCAGTGTACCACTCCAGTGTACCACTCCAGTGTACCAAAACTGTCGATAAGTATCTCTAGTCATAAATGGATTGGATCTCAATGAATTGCAACGTTTTGTTCAAAAATGGTAAAATTCCCCGTAACACTGCCCCTTTAATTACCGTATTTATACTAGAGGACGTCTAAGACGTCTAGATGCATTAAATGTCTGGTGTAAGTGCGACTAATAGAAATACGGGACGCGCTTAACTTGGACAGCGTGCGTGCGTGCGTGATTTCTTGAAAAAAAAATACTGGCTTCTAAGGAAGCCGACGAAAAAAAGGCGGGAAGTTTGGGTGAGAACAAACCTCCGTTGACAAATATGAAGCATCTTATGAACTGTTGAACCTTATGTGCATATAAATTTGGTTTATTCATCAAAATATCATTTACGTTTTATATTGTTGTTCATATTCTTCTACAATAAATTAGTTATTGTTATCGCTGGATTGACGTTGGTCTTGTTTCGCAACGCATTCGTAATAAAACTAACAAGTAGCCCGATGGGCTTCGAAACTGGCTCGTTTGGTCTCAGTTTCCACCCGGTTTTCATTTTAGAGTTTTATATTAGCAATCCACAATATACAATCTAGAATCTATCGATATGCACAGTCCAGTCCACATTTACATTTACATTTCACAGCCCGCTTCAAGCACTCCTTATAAATTGCAAAGCAGATCCATTTTCCTTAAATGAACATTATTTCCTCCTAGACGTCTCCTACAACGAAAAACGTGGAAAACATATGGTTGTATTTTAAAATAATCACAGCAAATGGGTATGGCATGCAAGACAAAGGTTACCTTGCAGAATATCTAACCAAAATTTGTCAAAGTGAAGCCATCGATGAATGTCACAGCAGCTGCATCAAACAAACCATCGATGTCTCACAAATCCAGCAGCCGAGTCTTGTTACAGTATCGGTTTGTTTTACAACGATATCGTTTGCTTTTACAACGATCGAAGAAACCAAGCAAGTCTTGCACCATCCATCCAGCAGAGGAAGGTCTGGAACGAGTCATGCACCCCTCCACCCAACAAATTTTGCGTGACAAACATTGCACCATAGTTTTAATTTATTGCTTCCTGAGTAAATCCACACTCATCTAATACTTTCCAAACCATAAAAGCAATGAAATCATTATTAATATGCCACGCATTTCATAGTCCATAATCCACAGAAGTCCAGTCCAGAGGTTTAATTTTTGTTTACAATGATGGGCATGTTACCAAGCAAAGAACAATCCCGCTTTCCCGTGTATTTCTATTGTTTGTTTTTTTTTCTTGTTTCGCTAAAGTAAGTCTTGAAATTAGTCACTACAGGCAGCGAGGACTGCACAAAGGCATTGTAAAGAATCGGTAGTTCACTCGTACTCGTTACGAAGCTGCCGGAACTTTAATAACAAAATGTGTAGGACAAAAAGATTGTCAGAATTTGTATCTGTGAAATATTTAGATTTTTTGTCATAAGATAAATGTTAATTATATGTATTTGCGCACGATCCTGTTATCCAGCTCTTAGCTGCAAGGGGCTCTGAATAAACAAATCTATCTATCTATCTAGTAAAATTTGTAATGAATTAACAAATACTTACGAACGCGAAAGAATCGTTTTCCTCTTTAGCCTCGAAAACGCTTGACCTAAAAATAGCTCTTATTTCTACAGAATTTCAACAAATTCGGTCTCAAGTCCCATGTTGTGTACAAAAATAACGTTCACCTCGATGGGAGAAATACAGGATTGGCTTATACACCAATAAGACCAAATCACGGAAAATGTATGCGCATGTGTAAGAAACATTTATCACGTACCATAACATAACAAAAGGAACAATTTTTCTAAAGCAACAAGACGATCAGAACCCGCATGTATCTAAGAATTATCTCTTGCACATAATACCCATCTGTGTACAGCACGTTTCTATTTTAAATTGCTTTTATAAAAAACGCTACCACAAGGAAGCCACCGATTCGTCTTTGCCATTAATATAGGTGACTTGAAGGTAAAAGTTGGTGTAGTATGGGTTGGGTTTGGCGGCGTTACGGCTACCACAAGGAAGCCACCGATTCGTCTTTGCCTTTAATATAGGTGACTTGAAGATAATGGTTAGTGTAGTATGGGTTGGGGTTGGGGTTGGGGTTGGCGGCGTTACGGCTACCACAAGGAAGCCACCACCGATTCGTCTTTGCCATTAATATAGGTGAAGGTTAGTGTAGTATGGGTTGGTAAAAGGTGTTTATAAAAAAACGTTGAAGCTGATCTAGATAAAAAAAATTATATATCGTTATTAAAAAAACGTTGAAGCTGATCTATATAAAAAAAATTATATATCGTTATTAAAAAAAACGTTGAAGCTGATCTAGATAAAAAAAAATTATATATGGTTAAAAGACTGAATTTTCGACTGCAACTGCAGTCTTCTTTTGGCGGCGTTAAAGCTACCACAAGGAAGCCACCGATTCGTCTTTGCCATTAATATAGGTGACTTGAAGGTAAACGATAGTGTAGTATGGGTTGGGGTTGGCGGCGTTACGGCTACCACAAGGAAGCCACCGATTCGTCTTTCCCTTTAATAGCGGAGCACTTGCCAGGCCGAAGGCCTGGCTGCGCAGCTCCATACTCAGAACCTATACCGTGATTTTTCATGGTCATGGCTAGCGGAATGTTTCGCGGGCGCGCGCCCGCCCGCTCGTCGTGTTGGAACAACATTCGGGATCTTGAAAGCAAGGCTTTGTTTTTCGCGCGGCCACACAGCCGTGAGCTCGGTAAACACTTTAGTTGTTTTGTTGTGTCTAGCGGAGAATAGACCATATTCGCTTGGGCGTGTTTATTTACCCATTAGAGACCACGTGTCATTCCCCTGGGTATTATTTCTTTCTTTTCCGTTAACGCTTGAGAAGATACATAAATATGGATGTCGTTGAGACAAAGAATTTAACTCCCAAGAGGTTTGTATTGGATAAACATTACGCCCAAGCGAATATAGTCTATTAAAGTCGTTATTTTCCTGCATTTTTTCGCGGTTTGCTACTCAAGACAGGGATACTAATTAAGGTATACTCAGAAGCCGCTTTAGTGGAAAAAGACGAGCTTTCAGGGATAAAATCTTGCTTCGAGGAACTTCATGTAGTACGTTTTTATCATTGCGGGAGATGTTTGTTTTCTACGGATTTCAGAACCAGAAGCGGAGATTTGAATTTCCAAGCAAGCGAGGGACTTAAAGGTAAAACAGATTACAGTTTTCGATGAGAATTTACCGGTATGTTGATATCAATCTGTGAGTGACTTTTTATTAGTGTTATTGTTAGTTTTGGAGAATTGATTTTAAAACGTGCTTAAATTCAGTTGTATCGATCTCTTGAATTTCATCGAAGAAAGCTTGAACTCGATGAGCTATAATTAAATGGTACGCGTTTTGCTTTTAAACGTAAACTAATGGAGATTTGAATAAATTTTTTCCAAAGAAGATTGTGTTGTCCATTTTTATGTGTTTGTTCATTCATTAGATAGATTGAAAAGCGATTTTATGTAAACAAAACAAGACTTTGATTTTATAGTACAGTTCTATCTTCACTCGCATCGCCTTATTCAAATATGTTTGTGTATTTTTGCAATTTTTGATTTTCAAATCAGTTTCACGGGCAATTTTTGACAAACATAAACTGTATTTTATTCGGAAACTAGTGGTACTAGTTATTCTAGAACTATTATTGTGAACTTTTGTAGGGTCTATAAAAATGTACTGTGCAGACGGTCGCGTAATACTGTTTTTGAGAATTGCTAAAATTGAAAATAGCCCGTTCGTCAATCTTAATTCTTGTGCTTCCAACCTTTCACCTTAGTTAAGTTTCACCTTAGCTTGTTCAAAGTGCGACGCTGTTAGGCTTGGGCTATGTATATATATTATAGGTGATTTGAAGGTAATGGTTAGTGTAGTATGGGTTGGGGTTGGTGGCGTTACGGCGTGCAATTAAAGCCTGGCGATGAGTTCTGCTAATTAAAGGGACACTGCCCCGCCGAAATAGCAAAATTTCACTTGTAACAAATAGCTTTTTTCTACGTTATGTGGCCAAATGCCACCAAATATACAAAATTGCTTATAAATAACCCGAGGCACTATAAGACTTTTTGTGGCTCCTGATTTTACAACGCGTCTAAAGGTACCCATCGCTTTTATATTATTGCAAGACGTTCATGGATGAGTAAGACCGTTTGATATTCTGTTCGCCGCTTATTGCTGTGGGATTTCTGTTCCGGCGAGTTTTGCGTTTTATTTAACTTGCCATTCCAGTTGGCGATCGTGGTTTTACAGTTTTGTAAGTGTCATCTACTGAATGCAGTGAATGTAGTGTGGTCTTACTTACGTTTGTGCTACACCGTCTAAAGCCTGGTTTCCATATGATCGCTGCGATCGCTGCGATCGCTACGATCGCCGAAAAACGAGACCGGCGATCGAAGCGATCATATGGGAACCACTCTGCTCGGCGATCGCAGCGATCGTACGATCGTAACGATCGCAGCGAACGCGATCGCTGGGCTAGAAACAATTTTATAGCTGGTTTCCATATAATCGCAACGATCGCAGCGATCGTTACGATCGACGATCGACGATCGCTGCGATTCTTGCGATCCTTGCGATCGCTGAGATCTCAGGTTTCCATATGATCGCAGCGATCGCGGAAACGTCGAGTAGGCCTGGATCCGATAAACTTTAAGTGCATTATGGCATTAAGGTCTTGGGGTGCAATGCTTTCTGGGACATTTCGGATCGCAAGGATCGCAAGAGTGGTTTCAATATAAAAACCTCTCGATCGCAAAGATCGCAGAAATAAAAATTTTTCTATCTCTGCGATCGCAGTCGTAACGATCGCAAGGATCGCAAAGTTTTTGGTTTCCATATGATCGCATGTGTCGCACAACACTTTTTTCTGCGATCGCAGCGATCCTTGCGATTATATGGAAACCAGGCTTATCTCAGCGATCGTAGCGATCGGCGCACAGCGATCGTAGCGATCGTAACGATCATCTGGAAATCACTTTCATCCATCGTGGCAATCGTAGCGATCGAAACTATCCCACAAAGCATTGCAGTATCGCTTTATGTATCCCAGAGTCCTCCTGTGTTTTTCCGCGGTCGAACCTGCTAGCGATCGTAAAGATCATATGGAAACCAACACGATCGCTACGATCACCGGTCTCGTTTTTCGGCGATCGTAGCGATCATATGGAAACCAAGCTTTAACGGTGACATAAGTATAATATTTACCTTTCGCCTAACATGCTTTTAGAACGAGGACTTTACATGTCAGCCCATTATTTGTGTTTCGTTTAACTCAGCTTCTGGAACTAGGAATACACTGAATCTCTCACTGGCATGTGTATTGATAAGGTGCAATTTTCGGGTCGACAACTACACTTCATGGGTCGTCCCATTTTGTCGATCCGTACGGATCGTACTTTGATTTTTTCGGGTCGTATCAGGTCGATAGTATTGGACATGGATGCCAACTTGATGTGTCAAGATAGTTAATACTTCTCAAACTTGCTGACAGCTTCCTATTGTCTATGACCCAATCCATTTCCCGATGCTGGTACAGCAGGAAATTCGAAGGCATATTGTAAAACCAGGACTGGAGTGGAGTGGAATGGACTGGATTTGTAAAACATGGACTGGATTTGTAAAAGGTGGATTTGTAAAAGGTGGATTTGTAAAACGTGGATTTGTAAAACAAAAAAATAATCAACAATGAAAAACAATAAAAAACAATAAACTTTATTTATTTATTTATTTATTTATTTATTTTGTTTGCAGATTCTTTTCTTTCTCTTTTTACCTTGATTACCATACAGTGATCCGATCAAACAACGTCAATGGTATACATTCCAAATAATTCATTCTTTACTTTTACGATTAATTCACTTCAACACCCTACACAACGGCATAAAGACACTATCAAATGACTCCGAAAAGAAAATATAATCCTCCGTTCAGAACAAAGAAGGCTAAAATACATTTAGCGACCAGCGGGAGTCGTGTCAAGCGTGACACTTTTTATAAAAACACTTGGATAACTCAAGACTGGTGTACCGTACAGAACTGAGACTGGGAGATATTGTTTATTTATTACCTATTATAACATTTGAATTTATCAGCTTTTTTCATGAAATGGTTTCGAATTTATTTTTTGATGGCGTGACAGTGAAAACCACCAACACATGCATCCATAAATAGTAAGCTGGAATGAATGTTTTGACCTTTGACCAATTTAATATTGCATAATTTAAATTTTGGCGCGAAAGCTTCACGGCGCGCTCGTGATCGAGATGGCAGCTTTCAAGCTTCCATCTCTTTCTCTTAAAAAGCGAAGACGGCAGTTTTCTTTGCCAGAGTTTAGATGGAATACAATATGCATAAAGGAAGAGATAGGGAGTGGCACATTTGGATCTGTTTATTTGGCGAAATGCACCGACGAGGAGCATTGTGTTGTCATCAAGAAACTCAAAGGGGAAGCGGCAGATGCTAAACGACGTTTCGAAAAAGAAGCTGCTATATTGCATAGCGTGAAAGGCCACCGAAACATCTCCTGTTTTTTTAAAGTTTTGCCAGGAGCCCCACGCGATCATGATGGAGCATTCGTGCTTCTACTTCGGTCCCCTTGGTGTTGAGAAAAAAGTGTCCACGCTAGAGGACTTCGTCCATTTTGTCGACGCTGAGTTCGACTTTTCTTCATTCGCCGACTTGTTACTGGTTTGTGCTAGAGATGCAGTAACTGGACTTGCCTTTCTTCATAACAACGGTATTGCCCACCGAGATTTGAAGCCTGGGAATACTCTCGTTTGCAACCAACACTACGATAAAAATGATATCACAACATCGTATGGTAAATGCCCAATAGTGTGCAAACTCGCAGACTTTGGCCTCAGTAGATCACTAGACATCCAGACCGGCTCGTTTCTGGAAACAAGAACGGAATCTACCTGTCGCAGTACCCCTGTTTACATGGCACCAGAGATTCAGCTCGACGAATTGAAGTTCGCAAGTCAAGAAGATCTTCAGAAGGCTGACATCTGGTCTCTAGGTCTTCTCATGTACTCGCTTGAGAACCCCAATCTCACCAACCCGTACAGGGGTGAAGTTGAAGAAGCTGGAGTACCGTTCACGAACTTAAAAAAAAATGATGCAAAAAGATCGCGCTAACTTTAGTTCACAGCTACTAAGCTGAAGAGTATAATGGTTTTTTTTTTCAATCACCTGTCGAATCAGGGGAGCATCATCATGTATTAGGTTTTTCATCATCTTGTATTAGGTTTAGCGAGGTGACCAGCGCCACACTTACATTTATTGTTGCTGTTGTTTCGTTACTAGGCGGAACGTTTGGACATTATTGTAAAACTTTTGTTAATTCAACAGTGTTAACGCGTCTAGCACCCATGTTTCGTTTTTTGTTCTTGTTGTCGTTAAACTAATGCGGAAATATTGCATTTACGTTCTGATACAATATAAAGGAAACATAAATAGGGAATTATTGCTTATTATGCTTTCGTTTCGTCATGTTGAAGTGAATTAATCGTAAAAGTAAAGAATGAATTATTTGGAATGTATACCATTGACGTTGTTTGATCGGATCACTGTATGGTAATCAAGGTAAAAAGAGAAAGAAAAGAATCTGCAAACAAAGTAAATAAATAAATAAATAAATAAAGTTTATTGTTTTTCATTGTTTTTCATTGTTGATTTTTTTCATTTGTTTTACAAATCCACGTTTTACAAATCCACGTTTTACAAATCCACGTTTTACAAATCCACGTTTTACAAATCCACGTTTTACAAATCCACCTTTTACAAATCCACCTTTTACAAATCCACCTTTTACAAATCCACCTTTTACAAATCCACCTTTTACAAATCTACCTTTTACAAATCCACCTTTTACAAATCCCTCTTCCTCCCGCCTCTCCCCCAGTTTCCCTCTTGGCTCGTACGCTCACTCCAGTCTCTCCGAGCTAGTTTTCGTGTTCAGTTCGCCCGCTCGATTGCCTGAAAAGAGACAGCCAAGAGTCTGACACAATGCATCTTTTTGTCACGCTAAGATGTTTTCATAGTTTGCGTTATTTGAACTTTTACAAAATAATGACTCCCTGTCCGGCATCCACTTAATATAAAAAGAGCGCTCCATACTGAGTTGGCTCATAGGAGCCTTTGATTTTTAAGGAGTCAAAGGTGGTCGGGGCATCACACTGCAGGATCAATCAAACTCATCCAGACATACTACAAAATTGCATTCAAATGAGAACAGCCATCCGAAGCACTATTAATTTTTTTTTTTTTTTGCGTTCCCTGATTTTACAACGCTTCTAATCGATAACGAAAGTCGACTTGTTTATATTTGTGTTTCAGGAAACTGTTTTAATCCTATGTTGCATGGAATTGAGATTTCTGATAGGTAAAGTTTGCACATTCGTTAATCAAATCATTCAACCTTGCCATTCAAGACAGCCCATTCCCATAGTTCTCATTCAAGATAGCCACTCATAATTTGTTTCTTGCTAGTTGGTGCATGTCGAATCACTCAACCGCAGTAACTCGAAATGGCAAAATACAAAGTGCAAATCATAATCTTCAAAGCATAAATTCACAATTTACTTTAGTATGCTAGCTTTAATTTTGTCATGAAACCAAACCCAAAAATGGGAGCGTTCATTTGTATGAACGTGATGTATGTTGCGTGCAACTAATACATTTTTTTCAAATTATTCTTATTCAAAATAAAACCCAACTCGGCGGTAATTGGTCAAACTGCAACACTGATAATGAAATAAATTGGGTTTTTATTTAAATGAGACAACCCGTGTAAAGCTGATCATTATGTTTGCATGAGCTTGCGATAGTGACATCCACCAAAAAAGTAAGTCTATTCTTGCTTCAAATTTTCACCGTGCCGAATCAAAGAAAACAATCATCGTTAAAACATTTAAGAGTGGTTAGGGGCGCTTGACTACCTTCAAGCTGGAATTCGTTCATGTATGACCCGAGCTGAACCCCTTGGCCACGCTTGCGAGTAGCCAACAGAACTGGCTCCTGCCTGTTTACGATTTGAAGTGTAAAGTAATTGTTTTGAAGTATAAAGTAATTGTTTCAAAAAGGTAAGTCTATTCTTGCTTCAAATTTTCACCGTGCCGAATCAAAGAAAACAATCATCGTTAAAACATTTAAGAGTGGTTGGGGGCGCTTGACTACTTTCAAGCTGGAATTCGTTCATGTATGACCCGAGCTGAACCCCTTGGCCACGCTTGCGAGTAGCCAACAGATCTGGCTCCTGCCTGTTTACGATTTGAAGTATAAAGTAATTGTTTTGAAGTATAAAGTAATTGTTTCAAAAAGGTAAGTCTATTCTTGCTTCAAATTTTCACCGTGCCGAATCAAAGAAAACAATCATCGTTAAAACATTTAAGAGTGGTTAGGGGCGCTTGACTACTTTCCAAGCTGGAATTCGTTCATGTATGACCCGAGCTCAACCCCTTGGCCACGCTTGCGAGTAGCCAACAGATCCGCCTCCTGCCTGTTTACGATTTAAAGTATATTAATTGTTTCTGATGTTTTAATGCTCGGCCAAACCGAACCGAGGGTATTAAAATCAGGGTCGTAACGAGGTATATTTTTTCATCGCTGATCCCGTATTTTTACGCAAATTTTTAATCCCTGATCCCGAAAGTGATGAAAATTTTGATCCCTGATCCCACAAAATTTTGTTTGCCTGATCCTTGAGTCAATGGAAAACACGCTGATCCCGATCCCGAGGGCTGTGATCCCTGATCCCACCCTTTTTTTAGGCCTTTGATCCCTGATCCCATATACCTCGTTACGACCCTGTATTAAAATGGCCAACAAATATTAAAACAGCGACAAATGTTAAAACTATACAGCGACTCGATCAGACCGTGACTGACCGTGGTTCCAGTTGGATTCTCTGCTTCAAATTTATACGGTATCAGTGGACAAGCTACTGAATTATCACTGCATTTCCTTTTCGGTATTTATTAAACGATTTTAATGAAAGTCTTTATTTGCCGCGAAATCCTCTAAAAAATAACTCTCGATTTGGCAAGATTCCCGTGTTGAATTTAACCTGCATTTCAACCGATCCTGTGTCGTTAATTTATGTATGTACGTGGGAACCGAATGATCAACATCAAGTCTTTTGTTGTAAAGTATGTATCTGACGTGTTACGTGAAACGTAACATTAGGAATGTTTTGCTATAATACATGTGTAAACAACTCGGTAAAATAATATGAAGACAGTTAGTGAATCTCTCTTAGGAAAGAATATAAAGGAACTGTTGAAAGTCCTCCAAACTGCTTGCACATGGAGTTTTCTCTTTTACTTTCAATTCACATGGTATAATCAAGAATTTAATACTCCGGTCAGCTTTAAATTCATTCACTGCAAGGTCAAACTTTGAGCCACGTAAAATTGTTGAAACTCTTCAGGAGTCCTTGGACTAAATTCTAAGGTGTTAGTTATTGTGATGTTAAGGTGGTTCCGGCTAACTTTAGAGTCTGTGGAGTCTGTGTATGAAATCCCTACAATGCACGTTTCTGGGCTCATCCCCGGTGTAAAAAGCTGCCAAATTGACGAGTGACGAAAAGGAAAGAAAACAAAAGGTATAAAATAATAGAGTCAACTGGGAATGCAAGACCATAAAGGTGAAAAACAAAGAAAAAAGCCATAGATTTTTACACCGAGACAAACCCCGTTTCTGCGGTGCTGTTAATACTTTGTCACTTGTTTGCAAAACGGATTTTCGGTATATTTTTCGAACATTTCAAGCGTTAACTATAAGTACACAGGCACTTCACCGTTAAGCATTCATCTCTTGCACAACACGGTGCGTGGGATAATGAATTCACTTTATGGTAAGCAGCTCCAATCGAGTCTCGCTCCAATGGCTAATTGTAAAGAAACCCACTGGGCACTCGAAATAAAAATGAAAAGAATGTTATTTAGATTTACTTAACTGCTTCCCCATCATTCGAGACATTTCGAAAGAGTTCATCACAATGTGACGCTGATTTATTATTTAAAAGTTAATCCAAAGTGCCATCAGTGTCACTATAATAAGTTATTGTGGTCAATTGTACGCTAATGTTTCTGGTGCTATTCAAGACTCAATTCAATTCAATATTCGACTTTCATAAAGTGTTAAAAATTTAATAAGCAAGTTTGAAACGAAACTGAGAAAAAACCAACAAGTTATCAGAATAGACGTGTTTGCAAGTACAGTCAGGCCTTAATGATCATAAATAATGACCTATAAGACCTGATACAAGCATCAAACTTAATCGTTGCACGAAGAGCTCATTTTATGCTACCTTGCTGAGGTAAGCGCTTCATTAAACAGGGCATTGTTAAACGTAGATAGACGACGGTGCAATACCGACTTCATATAAAACAAGAACACTGCGAGTACTATAATCGGGCTGTTAAAGATATCTTCACTCCTTTTACTTCAAACTCTTCGAACTCTTCAAGAGAACTAACTTCAATCAATACACACGTCCCACATGGATAGTTGCCTTGGGTGGGGAATTTGACTATCCTTGAGAAAAATAAGAGACCATTTGTGATCTAAATTGGCATCAAATTGAAGCTATGGAACATCAAATCTTACATGTAAACGTTTGTTAATTTTCATTACAGCGAAAGTGGAAGAAAACAGCGAAATAAGCTTGAGCGAACTTTGATACACTTTTGACGAGAATCAAAGACATATTTGACTGTACCTTTGACACACCTTTGACGCAAATCAAAGGCTTGTCAATTATGACCTTTGACTACACCTTTGACGCGAATCAAAGGCTTGTCAATTATGACCTTTGACTACACCTTTGACGCGAATCAAAACCGCGTCAAAATTATAACCTTTGACTACACATTTGACGCGAGTCAAAGGCGCGTCAATTGTGATCTTTTACTTCACCTTTGACTCGAGTCAAAAGTTTGTCAAAAGCGGCGTTTACCACCTTTGATTCAAAGCAAAGGTGTGATCAAAGATGATCTTTGAAGCGAGTCAAAGGGGCGCAAAAGTGTGCAAAGAAGGCCTTTGACGCGCCTTTAACTATACCTTTGACCACCGTCAAAGTCAATTGTTCGTGCAGTGTCAGTTGGGTGCTTTGGGAAAAAGTGTGGCGAATAATCCGAATGTCGCGTATATTGATTGTTTACAAACATCGCTCGTAAATTAATTTTTGTTTTGTTGTTTAATTGAAGATTTAAGAAACAAGGATGTATGCTGTCGAAGATTTGAAGAGATTTTAGGGATTAAAAAAAACTGAATATTTATTCAGCTTTGTGACTGGACGTTGCAGTTATACATTGAGAATCGGCATTTCGTGACCTTAATTTTATATTTACAATGTTACAGTCTGTAACGAAAACTGCCAAGAAACATTCAGAGCCACCATTGAATATAGCTTTTTAGAAGAGTGTTTTTTTAACAGACGCTCAGATAAATTGAAATATTAGAAGTTTGTTTGTTTTTTTCGTTATTTAACTGTAACTGCTGGGCCCCAAATCTAAGCTCATTTGCATAAATCAGTTCTCAATGACAAATTGATACAAGACCAACTTCTTTTATTTGGCAACTGGCAACTGAAAAAAACTGCATTGATAATGTTACAGTCACCAGTTCTGTCTTCGGGAAGGGGTGAGAATTCCAATTTTCTCGTCTTCTACTGTACTGTGTCCCTGTCTCCAAAAGTGGAGTTAACATTTTGGATTCAAAATAACACCTTTTTGGGGGTTCTTTTAACTCCAAATTTAACTGATCCGAACCCGCGGTTAAAATAACTCCATCCACTAATGGAGTTAATTTAACTCTACTACACATCAAGATAGCTACTTTTGGGGGGTTAAAATAACTCTACTTTGGAGTTGAAATAACTACGAAAAACTTAACTCCAGTGTAAGGAATTGATTTAACTCCCCTTTAGGAGTTATTTTTATTACATGTAACTCTTTAAAAACAACTGCGAAGAAGGAAAATTTTGCAGCAAACTAAAACGAAAAAGATAAGAGTAAAATTCCCAGTATGTAATAAACCACAGTGTACGGGTCTGTATTTCCAACAAACTCCTGAATCATGAAGACAGGACAACATTAGTAAAAGAATCAAGAATTGGCAAATTTCATTTATCACAAATGTAAGGTAATGCCTATGGCAATTTATTGAAACGGTTGTCAAGTTTGCATGCATCGGGATGTTTTCTTTTTTTCAGTTTGTATGAACACAAATTTTTATATAAGTTAACTATTTTTATGTCGAAAATTTGCTTTCCAGTTAATGAGAATAAGTAATTTCTTGGAAATAGATTTTGTGATAGAAATTAACGATGAAAAGTCACGAAAACGTTTCTTTTTATCGTTAACTTTTATCACAAAAACCAATTAATGACGCCTGGAAAAAGTTATAAATCAAAGTTTCTGTGGCCAAGACTATCTCACCTTAGTTCCGCTTTGTTCATGGTCCTTGTAGTAATAGAAGTTGACACTGTCGTGACCGTATACTCCAGTTTGTATTTAGTTACCCGTTACTGAAACTGAACATTTGCTCAACAACCTAATTTGCATAAATGGCGCGTGACATAATTTGAAAAAGCACCAAAAGTTCGAAGTCGCTATGCGGAAGGAGGGCAAAGCGCGTAAGGTATTTTTATACTTCTATACTTTCTACCATCTCTTTAGTATACTTGACTATGATTTAGAGTAGTCCATTCTGGACTTGCGAAATAGACGCCATCAAATAAAGGGCACTTTCGCTTGGTTTCAAAAAGGGCCTAAACGGGTGCAAATGAATAGGCCTTTTCCGAGTTACGTTATGCCTCGTTGTCAAAGCGAGGCTAGGTGCACAACCCTTCATATGAAAATGAGTTTTCATTCACATGCAAATAAGTTTTATTTGCATGTGAATGAAAACTCATTTTCATATGAAAGGTTGTGCACCTAGCCTCGCTTTGATAGAGAGGCTAAAGCCAACTCGGAAATGGCCTATTAATTTTTTGAAACCTGCAGATCAAAGCATATCAAAATTTACATGCGATTCACACCATTAAAAGACCACTTAACTTAAAAGTAATAATAGTTTTTTCCCGCATTTGGTGGTTTTCGAGCAACTAGCTCGTCAACTTATGCCATTTTTGATGGTGGCCACATGAAAATTAAGGCCTTTTCTCGCTTTGAGTGTTGTGAGCTCTAAAAAAAAATGTATTTTAATGTATTTCCAAAAACCAAAGTCGTTTCTTTTACTTATGACCCAAGATAGTTTACTGGGCAAAGTTTGAGGGAAAACGTTTTTCCGACCCGAAATGCAGTGGACCGCTTTTACAGACACTGCCTATTAAAAACCTTTTACTTATAATGACTATTTTTCGCTGCACAAAAGGTGGCCCTCCCTCTGCGCGGTCCCTGGATGTGTAATATTATACTCCTCGTATCTGGTCAGTGGGTTAAAAGAAGAAGTTTCAAAACATACTGACTTCACTGACGATTGTAAGAGATCAATCTAACATCTTCTTGAATTATAATAAACAGCTTCTTGTAACTGGAAAAACTGCAGGGAATTAAAAGGTTCCTTCTTCCCAATTATGTGCTATTTGAATTTTATTTTTTCTATTTTAGATTATTGGTCAGGAAAAATGGCAAAGAGTAGTAGTAGTTACAAAAGGATCAACAACGATGCACATACAGAAAACGTCAACTTTTTGTCTATTTTATGTTTTCAATGGATCAACATTGTGCTGAAGACGGGCAATGAACGAGTTATTGAGAAAAGTGATTTATTACCTCTTGCAAAAGAAAACACTACCTGCTCTGTTATCGGACTGCTTCAGACAAAATGGAACGAGGAAACAACAAAGTGCAAAAGAAATGCTAAAAAACCAAAACTTTGGAAAAGCGTATTGAAAATTCTCCTTGTTAAGGACGGTATAACGCTCATCTCAACTGGCATCTTGAACACATTTTGTCGTATTCTTCAACCGCTGCTTCTGGGATATCTCATGGTACGTATGATGACATCTGAACGGCAAGATAGTTATCTTCTTTACGGCTGTGCATTAGCAATGGGGATCAATGCAGTGATCCAAAGTCTTAGTATGCATCAGTTTTTCTATCGATGTGAGGTGTTGGGTATTAGAATCAGCAGCGCGCTCAAAGGATTAGTGTACCTCAAGGTAAGTAGAAAATGCCAGATATCAGCGTTTACATAGCTACGAGAACCAGTACGCCTAACCTCTAAGTATTTTGCAAGAAAAAACATATACAGTGTAACCCTCAATACGTCCACCATTGAGACGTATGTGGTCGTATCAATGAGGTAGTCGGACTAACACGGTTTTCCATGCAGAAAATATGCGCTTTTTCATACCACCACAGAGTGGCCGTGCTAACGATGGAGTGGTATTAATACGGGTTCCATTGTGTATAAGAGAAGTGTCATCCAGCTTTAGACAACCAAACAGCGGAGCAACTCCCTGCTGTAAGACGAAACGATGCTTAAAAATATTGAAGAACATATTTTTGTTTCTTTCTTTGGTTCATTTTATTGATAAAAATACTTATTGCAGCCACTGTCTAGTGCCATTTCACGACAATGGAAATAAATAGAACATTTTTTCTTTTTGCAGACGCTTCTTCTTAGCAAGGATGCATTGTTAAGGTTTCAAACTGGTCACGTGATTGATCTTGTATCCAACGATGTTCAGCGATTGGAAGGGGAAACTGTCAAATTGTTTTTCTATGCAGCCTTTTCCTTTCTTGAGCTCTTGGTAGCATCATTTTTACTTGTCTATTTTATTGGCTGGCAGACTCTTATAGGAATCACTTTCTTGTATTTACTTCTGCCAACGTATGCAGGGCTGTCCTCTGTTGGGGCTGCACTGCGCCGGCGCATAGCCACGGTATCCGACCGTCGCATCTCCTTGATGAGCCAGGTTGCTTCTGGCATCCGCGACATCAAAACAAATGCGTGGGAAGGTGAATACCGAGAAAAGATAAAAAACACGCGAAGGTAACGACAACTATAACTGTGATTTAACAATTTAAAGTAATAGGACTTTTAGTTCATCAGTCATTTCCTTCTATCTGCAATAAGAGCCACTAAACTAATGATGTAATTAAGATAATCATGCAGCGTTTACTAAACGTTTAACTAGAAAATACGAAAAAAAAGGGATAAAAAAATTATGTTGACATTGAACGTGTATTTTCTTTACAGAGAGGAAGTCAACTTCATCCGTAAGAAGAGTGCTGTTCTGTCTGGTATTGCTGCTTTGGAATACACTGCAACACCAATAGCGACCCTTCTGACTGTCATCACTTTTGTACTAACTAGTCAACCCCTCACACCTGTTTATGTTTTCATTTTACTCTCTTTTATCAACCTACTACGAGTGAGCGTTTGTTACAATTTGGCCCATGGCTTGTTAGGAATGTACGACGCTTATGTTTCTCTTGGCAGAATAGAGGACTTCCTTCTTTTGGAAAATCTACCTTTAACTCCCCGTGACAAGGCTGCTGATGGCGAAAGTAGCAACAAAAAAAATCACTCAGAGAAAACGGAAGATGTGTTCGTTCCTGACAAGGTAAGAGATCTACAGCAAGCAGCAATTTTACGGGTCAAAAATTTAAAGAAACAGCAAAAAATCGATCGAGATGACGAATTTATTCTGCAAGATATCGAATTCATCGCTGAGAAAGGGAGTTTGACAGTCATCACAGGACCAGTAGGCAGTGGGAAATCAATTCTTCTCTCTTCTATTGCTGGCGAGGTCTCGTTCACAAGCGGAACCGTAAGTTACAAAGGAACTCCTGTTTATGTGCCGCAGATTCCTTGGGTATTCTCGGGAACTATACGAGAAAATATTTTGTTTGGTGAACAATTCGATGAATCCAGATACACAAAAATCATCGGAGCATGCGCCTTATCAGAAGATATTAAGAAGTTTCCCGATGGCGACCAAACGGTTGTTGGAGAGCATGGTATAGTTCTTAGTGGAGGCCAGCGGGCGAGAGTAAGCTTAGCACGCGCAGTCTACGCAGATGCAGACATTTACTTGATGGATGACCCTTTAAGTGCTGTAGACTTCAAAGTTGGCCATCATATCTTTCAAAAGTGCATCAAAGACCTACTAGCACAGAAAACTCGATTGATAACTTCCCATCAAGAACAGCTCATGAAAGACGCCGATAACGTAATTGTATTATACAAAGGTCGAGTGTTGGATAAAGGAAGTTTCACTGAGCTGAAGGAAAAGGGTATTCTGAATACAACAATTGATCCGCTCTATAAAACTGTAAACGATTCAGATGACAGCTTTGATGCGGAGAATGAAGAAAACTATGACATTGCTGGCATGTGTGATAAAACTGATCCCCAAGCAAATGACGCAGAGGGCCTCCAAATAACAGAAGAAGATCGCTCGATAGGAGTAGTGTCATCTAAGCTTTATTGGAACTACTTCCGAAGCGGAGTGCCTATGCTGGTCATCATTGCAAGAATTTACTTGTTTCTTATCACTCAAGGTAAATTACAGCGGTTAAATAGGCTTCTAAAACAGCAGGAATGCAACAGTATTACCATTTGTAAGTATTACCATTCTGTAACACAGTCCAACACAAAATGACCGTCAACCTATTATGATGGTCAAAAGTCACTCGGGTACTTAACATAGTATAAAGGAGTCAATCTGAGGAAATCAGTTTTGAAACCCTTCTAAATCTTCCAAAGTCATAAAAGCTTGTTTGGCGGAAGGGATGGACAGCAGATAGAAAATGATTATTTGTCACCAAAGCGGTGATTAGTTGACTGTTCACAAATGTAGTACTAGTACAGTAACAGAAACCGGAACCGGAATCGGATTCGTACGATTTCTGCATTAGAATATTCATTTTCCCAGAGTTCGTTTCGGTGACCTACCGCTGATCAATGAGCCTGAGGACTGTGCGTTAAGGCTCCGGTATAATAGCGGAGCACTTGCCAGGCCAAAGGCCTGGCTGCGCAGCTCCATACTCATAGAACCTATGCCGTGATTTTTCATGGTCATGGCTAGCGGAATGTTTCGCGGGCGCGTGTTTGCCCGCCCGCCCGCCTCTGCCCGCCCGCCGTGTTGGAACAACATCCGGGATCTTGAAAGCAAGGCTTTGTTTTACGCGCGGCCCCACAGCCGTGAGCTCGGTAAACACTTTAGTTGTTTTGTTTTGTCTAGCGGAGAATTAAACTCGTTATTTTCCTGCATTTTTTCGCGGTTTGCTACTCAAGACAGGGATACTAATTAAGGTATACTCAGAAGCCGCTTTAGTGGAAAAAGACGAGCTTTCAGGGATAAAATCTTGCTTCGAGGAACTTCATGTAGTACGTTTTTATCAATGCGGGAGATGTTTGTTTTCTACGGATTTCAGGACCAGAAGCGGAGATTTGAATTTCCAAGCAAGCGAGGGACTTAAAGGTAAAACAGATTACAGTTTTCGATGAGAATTTACCGGTATGTTGATATCAATCTGTGAGTGACTTTTTATTAGTGTTATTGTTAGTTTTGGAGAATTGATTTTAAAACGTGCTTAAATTCAGTTGTATCGATCTCTTGAATTTCATCGAAGAAAGCTTGAACTCGATGAGCTATAATTAAATGGTACGCGTTTTGCTTTTAATGGAGATTTGAATAAATTTTTTCGAAAGAAGATTGTGTTGTCCATTTTTATGTGTTTTTTCATTCATTAGATAGATTGAAAAGCGATTTTATGTAAACAAAACATGACTTTGATTTTATAATACAATTCTGTCTTCACTCGCATCGCCTTATGCAAATACGTTTGTGTATTTTTGCAATTTTTGATTTTCAAATCAGTTTCTCGGGCAATTTTTGACAAACATAAACTGTATTTTATTCGGAAACTAGTGGTACTAGTTATTCTAGACAGAGAAAAGTTGTTTTTGTGAACTTTTGTACGGTCTATAAAAATGTACTGCGCAGATGGTCGCGTAATACTGTTTTTGAGAATTGCTAAAATTGAAAATAGCCCGTTCGTCAATCTTAATTCTTGTGCTTCCAACCTTTCACCTTAGTTAAGTTTCACCTTAGTTAAACCCTTGTTTCACCTTAGTTAAGCTTGTTCAAAGTGCGACGCTGTTAGGCTTGGGCTATGTATATATATTAAGTTTTTAAGGCGTACGATTATGAATTCTATGTTTTTTGGGAACATGTTGCAGCATGTAGGTCATTGTATCGAGCGTCAAAAAGTGGGACGTAATGTAATGTTATCGTAACCTAATGTAGACTTTGGTCAGATATTTGGCACGCTGGAAGCACGCTTGGCTAATATCCTTTACGATGTGTTTTAATGTTTGTCCAGTCTGGTTTGTCAAACTGGTTGCTTCAGGACAGTTGATATTATTTGTTTTAAACTATGTTTAGATAACAATCACCAAGGGAACAATCTTTTAAGTAATGCTGGAATTTTTTCTGCAGCAAATGATAATGAAAAGCTGGTAATCAATCGCATGGATGATAACAGTTATAGAGAACTTGTTCAATCTTTGAACAGAGAACAAATGGAGTTTTTTTTACCATATGTACATGTTACTCTCTGTTAAAAACGACAAGAAGCAATTGACACTTTTTAAGTGGTGGCGCGGGTTGAGGGAAGGCAACAGTAACACAATGTTTGTATGAGGCTCTTGATAATAAACCAGGTGAAAATCCAGACGAGTTGAAAGTACTGAAACTTGCTCCAGACACAAAACAAGAGGACTGCGTAACAATTACCAATTACATGCAAACAAAATTGTCAAAAGAGAAATTGAACTCAAGAAACTACGTACAGTATTGCATGGTGGGGAAAAACTAACAGGAGATAGCCTTTAGGGCATTTTGATTTATATTCCACGCGTAGTCAATCGATTCAGAAAGAAAACACACCGTTTTATCGTTGGAATTGAAAAGTAAATACCGTAAAGAACACTCGACCGTTGATAAAGTGGGATGTGAAAAACGTATGGCGGAGAAATCCTGTGTCGTGCAGAAAGCCACGTTTTTGCGAACGCGAAGAGATTGAAGGCAAGTGAAAATAAATTCCCGTGAATTGAGGCGATTCGTTTCTCAGAATATTTGAAGCAATTCCTGGAACTCTACGGTAAAATAAATTCGATGTTTTATTATAGATTCACTTTGTTGTATTTATTTAATTGATAGAATGCTGCAGTTATTGAGAGCTTTTGTGGAAAATATGTGTCAAACCTTTCCAATTCTTGCTCATGAACATTCATATCGCCCGCAATCAAGTCGCCATAAACATTGCATGTTAGACCAGCCTGTGTACATGTATTATATGTGACCTCTCACACGAAAACGATACTAACGGCTACCCGTTCGAGCATTTCGTTTGCAGTTTATCAGCCGTAATCTGGCGAGCAAAACTAGGTTCGGAAGTGCTGTATTCAGGTTTCAAATGACCCTTTTGACATATGTACATTTGGTGCACTTTTTACCGACAATTTACTATGCAAAATTTGTTTTTCTGCTACATAACTTTCCCTGCTGTCTTTAATTTCGATTATTATATTTAGTTTCATTCAAGATTTATTTCAACAATTCGTAAACAAAAAGTTCAGAAAGAATTTTACGAAGAAGGAGTGATTTGGAAATACATTTAACTATAAAAAATTGCGATAAAACATTACTTAAGGTGGCTCCTAATAGTCTAAACATTTCCATCATGATACATCTATGATATTCAATCACAGCTACACCAGTAAAGTTAAGAGAAAACGTTAAGTACAGGTTTGTAAACACTTATCCAATGAACAAATTTAGGTGGCAACGTCAAAAGAGGCCAAAAAGACCCCATTTTCAACCTTTTGAGGCTAATAAATTCAAAACTGCTCGGTGAAATTTTTTGATTTTTATATATTTTCATGTTATAAACATAGGAGTCAGAGATATGTCATTTTTACATAAATTTAAGGTAGCTCTGAACTCTATGTACAGAATTTTTTATAAAATTGTTAAAATGTTTCTCTTGCCAATTAAACAAAAACATATCGAAAACAAACTTACACCGTGTAGTTTATAAGTTATTAGCCTCAAATGATCCAAAATAGCGTATTTTTGACCTCTTTTCGCGTTGCCATGGCAACGAATGATGACGTCATTTAGATACCACTTTCTTGACTGATAAAAGATTTACTGGTTTCAAGTAAAAGATTTTTAGCCACACCATCGGACTAGCTGTAATGGAATGCAAAAGACGAGAGGGCTGAACAATATGGAGCCACCTTAACCCTATTCAGACCGGGCTTTTTTGGATCTTCTGAGACCGGGGGGGGGCGGATTCCGCCCCCCCCCCCCCTTCGTAACTTCTAGGAAAGTAGGTATGGACACCAAATTTTCAGGAGACATTGTATGTCCGAAATTCTATCGATCCACATAATTATGTTGTCATGACAACTTCTATGACGTCATAATTACGTCATATATTGACAGTTCATTCACAGAAAGTGTTTGCCTTACCTATCTCTAAATTGTTTTGAATAATGACAATAATGTTTTCTCTGATGATGTTGGAAAACATTTTTAATGTAGTGGTACTTGTAACTTGTAGCAACATGATGACGTCATCATGACGTCATAAAAATATATTTGTTTTGATGTTTTAATTTTTGTAATTAAACCACAATCTAAGGGAAGTATAAATTTTTCTTACTCTGTAATTGTTTAAACATTTGTATAACAACAACTTTTTGTTACCATGACAGTTAATGTGACGTCATCATGACGTCAATATGACGTCAGATGTGCAAGAAAACGTCCAAAAGGCGAGAAAATGTCACCTTAAAATACTTAGAATGTATTTATTCTAAAAAAATACATAAAAAATAAATAAAGCTAAAATAACAAAAAATAAAGAAAAAAACAACATTAAAAAAAAAAGAAAATAAATTTCGAATTTTTTTTGGAGCCGCCATCTTGGATCCGCCATCTTGGATCCGCCATCTTGGATCCGCCATCTTGGATCCGCCATCTTGGATTTGGAATATCGTATCCTGAGCACGGAATATGCGCTAAAATTACCCAAAATCACTCAAAATTAAAAGATTAACATTTAAATCAAGCAAAGAGTAAAAAACAGGAATAAAAAATATGCGATAAAAGGTAGAAAAAAGTGAAATTTTAAAGTACTACAAAAAAGCCTCTTTAACTACGGTTACCATGGAAACGCCTCCTTACTTTTTACTTAATTTTGGATCAAGGACGACAACAATGCATCGTTTGGTGTTTAAATCCATAATAATGATCAGTGTAAAACAGAATAACATAAAATAAACAGAGGAAATACTTATCTCTCAAAACGAGCAAAAAGCATCCGTCAAAATTTGGTTGCCATGGCAACGTCAAATTTTCTTTGACAACATACTTTCTGCCAAAATGTTCACAGATAAATTTTAGGAAAATTTTAGGAAAAATTTTTAAAAACATTTTAAGATTTAAAAAAGTGACGACGTTTCGACGCTAGCTTAGCATTATTATCAAGTCAAAAAATGTCGATATGTTAAACCTGTAACTTATTCGTTTGTTACAGTTTCTTAATTATCTATTGTTCTTTTTACTATTTAAATACTTTTAACATATCGACATTTTTTGACTTGATAATGACGCTAAGCTAGTGTCGAAACGTCGTCACTTTTTTAAATCTTAAAATGTTTTTAAGTAATGTTTTACCGCAATTTTTTATAGAAGTTTACATATGAATTTTGCTGACAAATGCACTTGGGACTCGGGGCCGCTTGTTTACATTAAATAAAGAAACCATGTTCATCATTCTCTGGCCTTCAAGTCGAAGCGACAAACAGATGGTTTCATCGTCTTTAAAATGTATTAATGCACCTTTTCATGCTCACTGAAATGGAACAGGAGGTCATTATTGTGGTCAGTGAGGTGGAACAGGAGGTTATTATTTTTAATAATAACCTCCTGTTCCACCTCACTGATCTCAATAATAACCTACTGTTCCACCTCAGTGATTTTCTAGAATCTTATCATATTTAGCACATCAGCAAAATTTATTAAAAATTCCAACATGTATGGCACTCACAACACCCCTGACAAATACTTTAGATGTACGTGTCAACAAAATAAACAAAACTTTCCTCTGGACCAACAACATACGCCCTGTATCTCCGAGGGACATATTTTTAGGTTATAAATAAACTTTCACTGTAGACACCATAAGGCAAATACTCAATATTTTCCATTACATTGAACGTGGAATGAAAAATTATCGACAGTGAGACTACGTTTACACCCGGAACATTTTGGTGCCGGATTCTTTTTGCCGTTTACACGCAGATGGATGAATCCGAAATAAAAAAGACCCAGTTTGGTCGCGTCTCCAGAGATTTTAAATCCGAAATCTAAAGTGAATGCTTTGTATCCGATTACTGTAAATCCGCAATGTTTTGAAGTGTAAACAATTGTTCCCATAAATCCGGATACTTTTTCTCCTGCTTTGTAACCGTTCCCGCATGAATGTCCTCGGATTTATCGAGTTGTGTAAACGGTTGGGAATCCGAATACCCTAAATTTAATAAATCCGGAAAGATTTATGAATCCGGAAAAATCTCTAGTGTAAACGTACTAGTCTGAATTTCCTTTTTTTATCTAAAGCCCATATCCCCAAATTCCTGGTTATTACTACTGCTGACTGTCACGGAAAGTTTTACCTTTGTCATGTAAAAACTAAAACGTTTCACAAGTGTAGTATTAAAATTTCACTTCGCTAGCTCACATTTTTTCCAAGATAGCGTCCTCCTGATTCCTTTTTTCTATTTTGCGGTAACTTGAGAACTTTATCCGCATCTTGTTGTAAAAAGTAATCCTAATTGGCCAGTAAAGAATATCACAAACGGCGCTTCACAGCGCATCACAGCGTTTCATCGAGGCCATAGTTGATCAATTCTTAGTAACGCTAAACTGATTGCAACGGCAAGAAAAAATTCGCCCAAGGGAGTCATTAAAGCCGTCGTCAAAATTGAGGGCAAAATTGAGGGCAAAATTGAAATTTAGTTTCATTTTCCCATTACAATGATTAAGTAATGCTCCACATAAGAACGATAGCAAACTTCATTGCTCTGCGGCATTGGCTCTTTCCCACATAGAATATCTTTGATTTCTAGAATTTCTAGAATAGAGGAGGAGCTGATGGTTAATAATTATATTTCATTATAAAAATAAAGAAAATCCATTTGCGTCAAATAAATTTTAGGAAATGTTCATGCTTAGCCAATCAGAATAGCAGAAGACAACAGCTAATAATTTTGCTTCTTTGATGAAGTTCCCCAAATACAATATCTTTTAAAAACTGCATGTTGTGCGATTGGGTTTCAAATTCCTTGAAACCTTAAAAAAATTAGACAAAATGCACCTTGAACCTTAACTTTTTAGCGGTTTTTTAGTCTAGGCCAATGAGATCACTAGTTGTAACAATGAAAAAAGTTGACATTCCATCGTGCGTTCAGCGCTATCCTTATGCGGATCATTATTTAAAATGCTTGCACAATCCTTACGGGATTTAGACAATCACTACTGTCACTAATGAGCAAAATTTCACAGCAACTCGTTGGTTTGCTTGTTGTTGTTTGTTTGCTTGTTGTTGCTTGTTCTTGTCCTCGGCCTTCATAAAAATAATGACCTCGCGCTACGCGCTTGGTCATTATTTTTAAGAAGGCCTCGGAGCTCGGTCATTATCCCTTACATAAAGTACTCGGTAAAGATAAACAATTAGCGTGCAATTTACTTAAAGGGGCAGTATCATGAGGGCGAAACTTGAAAACTGGGCCGACGTTTTCAAGTTTGATTCGGCAAATTCAAAAAGGCCGTCGAGAAGTGGAGGTATTTGTTGAATCAAAAAAATCCGTTTTGATAGCCGGAAGAAAGAAAAAATCACTTTTAACAGTGATATGTCCAAAATTCCGGTGCAAGAATAGTGAACAGTGCCGCGCGTGGAACCTCGTGATACTGCCCCTTTAACTTAGTTCAGTGCGTTCACAACCAGCCCTTCGAATTTTTTTCAGCCGTTAACCGCGAGCCGTTCCAAATAATTCTTTAGCCGTTCAGCCGTTCAGGCTCCGTTCACAGCCAGCTGCTCGAAATAATTATTTTGCCGTTCAGGCGTTCAGAGTCAGCCGTTCGAAATTCTTTTCCTCTGCCGTTCAGTTTTATCCGTTCAAATGTTTTCTTCAGCCGTTCATGGTAACCGTTTTAAACGGCTCGGCCACCCGTTTTTCATCCATTCAGTAGCCATGCGTTTTGCCGTTCGAACGGCATATATATTAGCCAAGTTAATCCAATGGCAAAATAGATCACGTCGCTCATCTGTTCACTATCTAAAGTACATGCAATTAACGAGATAGCCCAAAACAACTCTTCTTCTGCATCAGCTTTACTCGCAGCACTTCACTTTCCAATGGAAACTGCTAGTTAAAAATTCAAATCCCATGGTAATCTGTGTTGTAGGCGGAGACGAGCATAAAACAAAAGGGGACAAAAAACGCGAGAGTGGAGGGAGGTTGTGCAACATTTTTTATCATTTCCCGTCGCGTCACACGTGGCCGAGGCAAGCTGTAATAGATATGAGCGTAGTTCAACGCAATCCAACCTCTCTACTGACTACCAATCTTATTCCTCGAGTTGTCTATCCTGTTGCGGTTATTATACGAAAGCGACTTGTATTCGTTCAGTCAGATTATCTGCATTAGTTTATAAAAAACGTTTTTTAAGTTCTCTTAATGTGTAACATTGGCGGTGTGCCTCGGAATTTCATTCCTTTCGTTTATATTTGTAAAAGTGACATAATTTGTTTTAAAATAATTAATCTTGCTACATTGCTCTTATTATTCTTTTAGCAATGCTAGTTTCTTCTGACGTATGGCTGACGTTTTTGACAAAGAAGCACCCAGAAGATCAGCGAGACAAGAAAAACATAATTATCTATGGCTGTCTGGTCGGTGCATGTTTTATATTTTTGATCATTCGAGCATTTGGCTTCCATTTGGTATCTTTAAAATGTTCTGAGTGTCTTCATGATAAAATGGTTGTGGCTGTTCTGCAAGCACCAGTTCTGTTTTTTGATTCACATCCTGTGGGAAGAATCATGAATAGGTTCTCTAAAGATGTAGGCTGCATGGATGAGGTATTACCTAAAACATTTCTGATATCAGTCCAAATGATCTTGTTGTTGTTTGC
Source organism: Cladopsammia gracilis (assembly GCA_022457155.1). Classification (NCBI taxonomy): domain Eukaryota; kingdom Metazoa; phylum Cnidaria; class Anthozoa; order Scleractinia; family Dendrophylliidae; genus Cladopsammia; species Cladopsammia gracilis. Next base: position 481,707 of record JAJGOT010000264.1, read on the forward strand.
ATCAGTACTTGTTCCAGCTATCACAAATCCTTGGCTAATGTTTCTTGTTGTACCGATAACCGTGTTAGCCGGACTTATTTCGAGGTATTACTTGAGGACATCAAGAGAGCTGAAAAGGTTAGAGTCGATTTGTCGTAGCCCCGCCTTCTCTCACATTTCGGAGACCCTCGATGGTCTGGAGACGATTCGGACAAGAAGACGTCAGAGAGATTTCATGCATCGGTTTTATAGGTACATGTATTCAGTTAACAACTCCATAAACTTGTCAATCTACAATCCTTTGTTTGTGGGATAATTTATAATTCTAGCTTTATGAGATTGGCTTTGAAATAAAAGGAAACTAGACGAAATAAAGCTGGTTGTAGCTATGACATAAATCATTCCTTACTTAGAGTCCAACGAATGACAATTAATCCCAATGTTGTTGATTTTGTTTGAGATAAGACAAGTAAATGGCCGTTTTCACACTAGAGACGGACAAATCGTCTGGACGGACAAGTCGTCTCAGACGGACAAGTCGTCTTAGTGAGAAAACGGGACGAACAAAATCTTGGACGTAAAAGTAGTCTGATTTTGTCCGTCGATTTGGCCGTCTATTAAGACGATTTTTCGAGGACGATTTGTTCGTCTAGACGGATAAGTCGTCCAAAGTCCGACTTAAATTCACACCAGACGAACCGGTCCCAGTACTCGCTAAGGGGAATGGAACTAGTAAAGGGAGTGATGGTTTATGGGAAAATCAAAATGGCGGATAGAAAGCAAGGTAACCAAGCCTGTTAGTGCCAGGCCCCTTGCTTTCAAAATCGTCTGTTTGTTCGTTCAGATATGAATTTACGATGACCAACACAAGGTGAGTTGTCCGTCTAGAATTCACAATACACGAACAAATCGTCGGACGACTTTTTTTTGTCCGTCCAGACGATTTGTCCGTCTTCTAGTGTGAAATGGGCCAATCTCGCTCTTTTTACGCAAGAAAAGCATGACACTTTTTAAAAACTGAAGTCTCCATTGCCTCATCAAATGGATTTGACTGGATCACTATGGTAAAGAACAATTTTGGAATTGTTGGCAAACCGTTTTGTCGGTAGCAGGAAAAGATGCATTCTGAGGTTTTTTAATAAACTGACCAAAGGTCAAGCGAAAATAAGTAAAATACTTGAAAGCACTTAAAAGAAGAACTTTCTAGACATTTATAAGGCATGTTGGATTGCGTCACACAACATCTCCCCTTTCCAGTCAAAAGGGGAAGGGGAGGGAGGAGGGGTAGGTTAGGCAATTTTCTCTTAGCTTGAATTTATTTTCGCGACCAAATAATGTGCAGTAATTGTATTTTAACGGTTTGCAACATATTTTTCAAATTTTCTTCACTGTGCACAACAGTTCTTTTTTTGGCATTTGCCCAACCCCCGGTCCCCCTTAAAAATAAAATGCTCAAAAGATATTCAACGACCCTACAGATGATGCTTATCTTCAAAATCTCGCCTAGGCAAAAAGGTCATTTATAAAATCGAGGCCAAGGGGGCTACTTAACATAAATATATAAGAATAATAAATCAGACGCTATTTATGGAAAGGATCGTTTGTTTTGTCGATGACGAATTTCATACACCTCTTTGCAAACTATGTTTAAATAACCAGCCCTTGCAAGTGTTAGTCAGACTGGTCTTTGAAAGCAAAGGGTTGAAAGTTCAAATTAAACTAATTGCATTTCGCGTTGTAGATATCAAGACAATCATACTCAGTCATACATTATGGTGCTGGCCAGTGGGCGATGGCTTGGCGTGCGATTGGATCTTCTTTCTGCCCTGTTAACTGGTGCAGTCGCTCTTGCTGCAGTTTTGGTGTCTCAAGATGCTGGTAAGTAAAGAAGTAAATGTAAGCAAACAAGCCATCACCCATTATGAAGAATTAATGTGTTACTATATTTAACCTATCTCATGCATATACTCAGGGTAACAAAACAATCTTTACTTCTGCACACTTTAATGTTCTGTTAGCAGTTTGGGGATTTTATTGTCTGGATGTATTCAGCACACTTCATATGTTAAAGAGACACTGTATATCGTGCCAAGAGCTTGCTTTAAGTTTGCTTTATTGTCTTGAAATAAGAAGAAAAAATCGTCAAAAGTGAAAATTTTACAAGAATGACAATTATGATTTCTTCAAAAAGTCATTAATAATTCATGAGCACATCAGCCAATCACACGACGCAAATCGATCACGTGTATGAACTTTATACCTGGTAATCTACAGTCATTATGAAAAGCCTGGTGGCGGCTTTCATTTCAGTCACAGGGGAGTGCGGGGCTGAATGGGTAAACAATGCAATTATCGCTGAATTTTTAATGAGAATGATTTTAAAATGACCACCGTGATATTTACATAAAGATCACACGCAATCTTTATATAAAGAATACTAATATGGGTAGTAATTGTTCAGGATTCTTAGTGCAACAAATGGTGACTTTAATATTTTTGTTCAGTACTGTTTTTACGATATCTGATCTTTCGCCATTCTGTTTGGAATCTTCTTAACAAAATAAACAACCAACAGTTTAACAAGTGAGCCGTTATTTGAATGACACCAGCGCCCTCGTGTAAATTGCCAGGTAAGCGACTGGTTTGCAGATACAAGCTGCTTATTTTTCTACTCGTTCTCTACCACTGAAAATAAAAATTGTCAGACGTTTTATCTACCGTACCTGTCAACTTTGGTATAGCATTTTTCAGTAGATGTTTTTCCTCAAAACTTTAAAATCCCAAAACTTTCGACAGGAGCCGGGAAGCAATGGTCACTTCGTCGAAGACGTGGCACATGTGTTGTATGCTAATCAGTCTACTTGTTTTTCTTCTATGCTAATTTCCTCCTTGCACAAAAGCGCAATAGGCCATTTCCGAGTTGCCTTTAGCCTCTCTATCAAAGCGAGGCTAGGTGCGAAACCTTTCATATGAAAATGAGCTTTCATTCACATGTAAATAAAACTTATTTGCATGTGAATGAAAACTCATTTTCATATGAAAGGTTTCGCACCTAGCCTCGCTTCGACAGAGAGGCTGAACGCAACTCGAAAATGGCCTATTGTTTTAATTCCGAAGGGACACGCTTTTGAAAGAATGTTTTTGAAGCCGTTCAAAAAACTCGCAGTACGTGTATTATCAGGTGTAAAACCTCTCGGCTACGCCTCGAGTTTTTAAACCTGATAATATACTACTGCTCGTTTTTTAAACTACACTTAACGGTCTGTTGAGAATTTAAATTTGATGAACTGAAATCTACTTCCATCTTTGCAATCCCAGACTCGTACCCAGTCGCTATTTATTGGTTTTTGGGACGAGAGAAGATTGGAAACAACGGTGAAATCAGGCGCGAGGGGTGACATGGGAAGGGTCGCATGACACCCCTCGCGCCCAACATGTTCTCCTCTCTGAATTTACGATTATCATTAAATGTCAAATTGCTCTGAATTTACGATTAAAGTTAATTCAGAACACTGCTTCCCAGGACATTTCAGAAAAGAAGAAATAAAAAAAATCCATGTTATTTGGACTGCGGGATTCGAACCCGGAACTACCGCTACTAGGAACATCATCTTACCACTAGACCACCGAACAACAAGGCGATGGGAATTTATATCTGCAAGATATTTATTTGTCTTGCATAGAATATCATTGATCTACAGTGATTAGGCCTAAGCGCTGATTTCAAATGGTTAGCTTTTTGTCGAGGTTTGGTGATCAAGCTTTTCCATTAACTTTCTAAAATTATTTTCAAGCGAGTGATTTTATAGGCTTACTATATATAGGTGTAGAATAAGCGCATGAAATTTAATTATGTTAAAAAATTGAGGTTTGCTCAACCAGCAGCGTGGTAGTCTAGTGGTTAGAAGAGAGGATAAGTCAGCGAAGGGTCGTAGGGTCGTAGGTTCGAGTCCTGTCCGGACACTAAGGGTTGTTCTTTTTCAACAAAAATGCTGATTTCCCAGAATTCCTTTCAGAACTGTCAGTGTTCTGAATTAACTATAATCGTAAATTCAGAGCAATTTGACACTTAACGATAATCGTAAATTCAGAGAGGAGGACGGGTTGCTCGCGCCTGATTTCACCCTTGTTTCCAACCCCTCGCGCCTGATTTCACCCTTGTTTCCAATCTTCTCTCGTCCCAAAAACCAATAAATAGCGACTGGGTACGAGTCTGTTGCAATCCTGCACTTTATCTTCAAAGAGCTGATTGGCTGTGTTTTCACGAGGCGTTTTTTCTCGCTTAACATTCCTTGAGGTGATTTGTTTACCGACAGCGTTAAGCAGCTTAAATAATTTATGCGTTTTCACGGACAGAGCTTTATTCATTTTTCTTGATGTTTGTTCCTTGTTATTCGCGGAATAACAAGAAAAATGGCGGGAAACAGAGACGCTTGCAAATATATGATTCTTATGTTCATTGGTGTCAGTGCTATCGCGCTTGTTTCAGCATCAGAGACGGTGGAAAATTCAAACTGTAATCATGAGGAAATGGATAGCGTACCATTGCGTTTCTGGCCAATTCAAATATTCGCGGCAAATGCAAATTACATCACCTCTGACGTACCCTACTCTTCTCGGTTGTTTGAACGCTGGCGAAATGTGATTGGCCGAAATTAATTGCCGACTCGCTTAAGCTACCTGGATTGGTGGCTTAAATTTAATGAGAATTCTATTGAAATTCGCCGACTCGCTTAACTTTAAGCGAGTTGGACAAGCAACTGTTTTCACGAGATTTCCGACTGTCACTCGCTCAGCGACTTGAAAAATCGCCCGTGAAAATACGGCCATTCTGTTTTGCTCTACAGAATCGTTTTATCCAATTAAATTGTATATCTGGTGAAATTATAACATGGAAATAGGGTAAGCGATATTTTGCTATTTCCGCGGGACAGTGTCCATTTAAGGTTAAATTTGTATCCGCATTGATCTTATTGCGCTCGCAAGCTGTTAGTTTGTATGCTATCATTATTCAGACAACCATTTTCGTAATATCAATCGTTCCAGTTCAAAACCAAATGTTGAAATTGAGATCAAGGCTTCTACAAGCCAACTCGTGAATATGGAACGCTCTTTTTCCAGTTAGTGGATGTCGGACCAGGAACCACGAAGCGCGAGGCACGCGAGGCACGCGAGGCACGCGAGGGGAGGGATGGAAAAAATAAGCGCCTGTAGACACACCATTGTGTTGGCTCTTTCTCCCTCCACACGCCCCCAAAATCTGACAAAAAAGTATCAGACTCATAACAAAACAGCAGCTATTTTAAAACATGCTGGGAGATTCAAATACATGCTCGATGCAATAACGGAGGTTCCTAGCTCTAAGACACAACTAATAAACACAGAATAAACTCTAAAGAACTGAAAATAACTGCCAAAAAATTATTATTCCAACAGAGATAATTACATTCTCAAAAAGACTTGGATCTTTATCCATGACCGAAGAAATACAATCTCACAACTAAATCATGCTTACCGCAGACTTAAGTTCGCGGTCTTAGAAAATAACTGATTCTAGCATTTCAACAGCGAATTATCTATATTTCAGCGGTTACCATAGATCTTCCTAATTATAACAACATGTCTTAGCGTGACAATAATATGCATTGTGTGAAATGAGAAAACTGGATGACGTTATGAGTTAAATTTGTTGTGACCTTTGATAAGCAGCGGTGAGGCGCGATAATAAAAACAAATAGAGGCATTGTGTGACCTTCTTACTGGTCAAAGCTACGCAACAAACATCGTTTCCTATCGCAAAATGCATCTCACAACGAAAACTATTTCTCTTGGTTCCGCAACAGATTCCAGAAAATAACAGGCAAGTGAACATCTACCATTTTAATTCCCTATGCAGTTTACACTGAAATAAGCGTGTTCAGCAGTTTACAAATAAGCGTGTGGATTCCCTAGTCTCTTACGCAGCCGTTATTTGTGTCGTCACGCAACGCTCCTCTCCACTAACGGCTGCTCAAATCTGGATCGCATTCCTTTCGAGATTTTAGCCATGACAGTCACAGTGTCATTTGCAGAACTGTTTTGCGTCAAATTATCTGACGGGAGATTGAATCGTCCAATCATAGCTGGTGTTTTATCAGTGACCCACTTTGCCCCTACGCTGCGACATAATACACCGAATGTAAATATGGCTGGCGATTTATTATTCTTTTATGTCTATGTAAATTAGCCTGACTAGCCTCGTTAGCATGTGCAAAGTTCAAAAGAATGTTTACTCTAAAATGTGGCTTGTCAGGCTAACTAACATACATATAAAGGAATAATAAATCGGCCGCCATATTTGCATTCGGTGTATAAGATGTCAACTGTGTCTTTATGTTGTGACTTCTGAATAACATACAAGAGGAAATATTTTTGTCATGTTTTTAGAAGGAAGAGAAGGTTATCACGTGCGTATTTGTGTCACGCTAAGACATTTTTAATTCATACGGTTTTCTAAATAAAATTTGGTTTATTTGAAACTTTACCAATGGCATCGAAACTACACACAATTAAAAACAACATTTACCGTGCCGTAGCGATTTCCTAAGTCCTAAATAATCCATCTGAAGTTTTTTGGAGCTCGAAACGTTATGCATTGTTAGCGGAATTACCAACAAAAATTTACAGCCGAGTGATCGAGCGAGCAAGCGATCGAGCGAGCAAGCGATCGAGCGAACGAGTGATTTTTTACCCAAATGCTACAACTCATTTTACGCTTCGCGTAAGGGAATAAAAGGGGAAAAGGTTGAAGTTTACTTAGTAGGGGTGTTTAAGTTAAAGTTTCGTTGTTGACTGGAAAATTTTTGGTAGCTAATTTCCACTCAACTAGGTCGGATGACAGGTTCGTGTTGCATTGTATGAGGGTAATTGAATTAAGGTTTCCATATTAACTAGAAAATTATCTACTGGTGACTAATTACCTCTTCTTTTCAATAAGCCTTTGCTGGACTTGCACTAGTTTATGTTGTCCAGACTGTGTCCGTCACTCAATATGCTGTTCGAAATTCATCGGAAGTCGAAAATCTAATGACGTCAGTTGAGCGAGTTGTGACGTACACCAAGCTTGACTCTGAACCTGGATATAAAGTGAAACGACTTCCCCCGGAACAGTGGCCACATAAAGGAAATATCACATTCCAAGACGTATCACTGACGTATTATCCAGGGGGTCCTCAAGTGCTAAAGGAAATCAACCTAAACATCAATGGTGGAGCAAAGATTGGTGTTGCAGGCCGCACTGGTGCAGGGAAATCTTCATTTGTGACAGCTCTTATGCGCATGCCAGATGGAGATGGAAATATATTGATTGATAATGTTAGAATAAATGATATCAATCTACAAGAGAGTCGACGAGCATTAACCGTTCTTGGACAAAGTCCAGCCCTTTTCAGTGGATCAGTGAGGATAAATCTTGATTTTATGGAGCAGTTCCAAGACGCCGACTTATGGCGAGCTTTAGAGCATGTGCAACTAAAACATCGTGTTGAAAATCTGGAGGGACAGCTGGATCACGAATTGTTGGAGCATGGTGCAAATTTGAGTGTAGGAGAACGACAGTTAATCTGTTTGGCTCGTGTGCTGTTGCAACAAAAGAAAATCGTCATCTTGGACGAGCCAACTGCAAACGTGGATCCGGATACAGAGCAAACAATCTGGAACGTAGTGCGTGAGAAACTGAGGGACTCCACTGTCGTTACTATAGCTCATCGTTTAAATACGATTAGAGACTGTGACCAGATTGTGGTTTTAAAAAATAGACAGATTGAAGAATTTGGCAAATTTGATGCACTAGTTAATAGACCAGGAAGCACCTTGAGTGCAATGGCTCTAGCTTCAGATATCTAGAAATTGAGTTGTATATATTTTCTTGACGATAAATCCAAATCATTGACATATATCATAGGCCAACCCAACCCAAATTAATACATCACTTTACAGCATTACGTAATTAATTTACAATAGAGCAGTTTTCATTTGAGTGTCGTAAAACCAAAACCAAAGTAATTACTCTGACCAATCACAGCAGTCGTAAACAATCCAATGAACCAATCAGAGCTCGAAGCAATTACATGTCGGCGGCGCCAAGCGCGGGAAAACGCGTGCGAGCAAGTCACGATTGGTTTTGGTTTTACTTCTGATTGATCGAGAAAGTGGCGCGAGAATTTTAGCCAATCACAAAGCGTAGCAATGCAAAACCAAAGCAATTGTGTAATTACTTTCGACACTCAATTGAAAACTGCTCTATTATTATTTTGAAAGAATAACAAAACAACAGCTAAATGATCTTGTTATATAGCTGGAGTTTTCCTCAATACAACGCGCGCGTTGATTGGTTGATTCATGGTCCAACACATCTACAAACAAACTGTTTCCCGCCAATTGTCCTAAGCGGGCAACATTGCAAAAGCGGGCAACAATTTTGACGTCAGAAGGTAACTGCACTGTTGCCCGATAGCGCACGTGACAAAAGTTGCATGATTATGATGCGATTGACGTTTACTTCGAGTGCTCGGCGCGTTTTTCAAACTGTGTTGTGTTTTTTGTGTTGCTATACGTTTCCCTCGGAATCAGTCATAAATTGTTTAGAAGTCAATGTCTTGTATAACACGTGCGTGCACTAATTAGCTCCTTTCGTCAGAATGCCAATGCTTATATCTATTTCAGAGTTAGGGTTATTTTCATTTGTGTCTTCGTATCTTAGGACTGCAACTGAGGATTATATAATTATATTAAAATAAATAGTGTAATCAACTTGTTTGGAAATAGAAAATTCCGGATTATGTGCTAATTTTGGAAAACAGAAAAACTAGGTAAATTAGGGAACAAGGGCTCAAAACATTTTACAGCAAAAACAGTAAAGTTGTAAAGCTGAATTCATGTTCCTTGTCTGAGTGGTAAATCTTGGCAAGGGACCCATTTTACTCACCCACCGCCCCCCCCCCCCCCCCCCTCATGTGACCCTGGCTGTGACCACCCTCAGTGTCACTTGTTCATGGGTGGGGTGGGCGAAGATGAGATCAACAAAGGACCGATAGCGGCTGCCTGAGGCGCCTTCATAAGGTGACGTCCGATCTCATTCTCATAAGTGTATGTAAAGCGCCATGAGGCATGTGTTATGTGCGCTATATAAGTCTCTATTTACTTATTTATTTATTTATTTATTTATTATTTGTGTTCACCTTTGCTCCCTCCCCTTTAGTACGAGCCTGGATTCACCTCAGCACTCCTCGAATGAGCGAAAGTTAGATCAATTATTAAGAAAACTGAATTATGATGTATTAAACGCGATGCTTTTCCTATTTAAGCTTCACAAAGAGGATAATAAACAATATAAAGTTTAAAGGCCCCAAGTCGTCAGCCACACCTTTGTTTTTGTTTACATACCAGGGGCGTAGCGAGGACTTTCTTTTAGAGGCACGCACAATAAATTTTCAAACACTCCCCCACCCTCACGTCTCACATCTTTCTTTGTTTTCGACTTTCTTTTTAAGAAACATCAGTCTGGATTGATAATTTGAGTTTCTGTGAGTGTTGAATGACATGTCGCCAATATAGGATATATTTTTGTTGCATTAACCCTATTCAGCATAGGCTTTTTTGAGGTCCCGAGTTCCCGAGTCCAAAACTGTCTCCTTTGCGGTCCGCACAATGGAACGATGACGTCATATGACGTAGTTATTAGGTAATTAGTTACACAAATGAATGGGGTTAGTTACTAGAGAAACTGTGGTGCTGCGTCGGTGGGGGTGAAGCACAAGAATTTGGTTTTATCGACTGAGTCGATAAGGTAAATTAGCCACCGTAAAAAGATTCGAGAAAGCTGACGTTTCGAGTGCTAGCCCTTCGTCGGAGCGAGGCTTGATTCGCTCCGACGAAGGGCTAGCGCTCGAAACGTCAGCTTTCTCGAATCTTTTTACGGTGGCTAATTTACCTTATCGACTCAGTCGATAAAACCAAATTAGTTACACAGCCGCCATCTTGGATTTCAGAATTTTTTTAAAACCTCTTAAAAACCGTCCAAATTGACTCAAAATTAATCAAAACCAATAAATAAACGCTAAATGACGTAAAAATATAAAAGTTATACCAATAAACATTGTTTATCTTCATTGAAAGGTATAAATATGCAAATTTAAAAAAACATGGCTGTCAATCTTGTCGCCATGGAAACATCAAGTCACGTGGACAATAAATTGTCATATGAAATTGTTGATAGATAACTTTTAGGAAAAGTCACAAAGTTTGATGGCGTTTGAATACATATTAAAGAAGTTATGAATGTTGGAAAGTTAGCGCGGGCCGGCACTGCACTATGGAAAGGACTTTTGAGGTTATGAAGAACTGATCGCCCCAGAATAAGATTATATAGCCAAAAACGTGCCGAAGGTTGCGCAACCCATTCCCATGCTACTATTCTTGGGATTTAAAGTTACGTAATATGTTGAATTGTACCATTGTTTGAAGGAATCCCCGGTGAGAATAGTGAATTTAATTTTGTGCCATTTGGTAGAACAAAAGGATCGATGTTTTGCACTGTCATGATTATCGCCGGCGAACGATGACGTTGTACGCGTTTTACATGAAGGATTTTAAAAAGCTTTCACATCCCGATCCATGTTTCTTTAAAAGGTTCACCGTGTATGGAGAACTTAAACTGTAACTCGATGTAACAATGTTATGAACTAAATGACTTGTTTTTATCAAGGTGAAACTTGTGTTTCGAAGTGAGTGGAACCGGCCTTGAACTTTTGAGAAAAGACAAAACAATTGGTGTAAAAAGGTTGTATGTATTTGCTTTATTTCTATCATTTGTCCTCCTGTCATTGTCTCGGCAATAGTGAAACCAATTTATCGATTTGACAGCTAAGAATGCGCAAATATTGATATACAGTAGTTGGCCAGCGAATATGGTTTTGTATTGGAAAAATTATCACGGATCAAGATTAAAAATGGATCATTCGTGTTAGAAATGTGGATCAACATTCAATCCATTGTTGCATATGTTATCAGGCGGAACTGGTCAACAAACGAAAAAAAGCCATGGCGGGAACTGTTGTGAACAGTATTGTGAACAGTATTGTGAACAGTAACACTCATCAACTGAGATCAAGATGTTATGGTCCCTGTGGTCTTGGCGTGACAGAAATACGCATTGAGAACTGGGTAATGTAAAGTTTTAAATTTGCTTTATACTCACCAATTCTTTGACAATCTTCACGCCTGGAAACAGGCTACATTACACTTCGCAATGTTAAACTCCGCCCATATGATGCCCGATTTAGGGTGTCAGCTCCATTGTACATTGTACACTTCCATTGTGTTAGGCAAAATTATGTATTCTAATATATTCTATGGTATTGTATTCTATTGTATTGTCGTTCTTTTGTGTTCTAATATTCTATTGTTTTAACAATAGAATAAGTGTTACCCCTAAATCGCGCATGGTATAACTCCGCCTTCCAATCCAACCTTCTCCCAAGGGTATCTCTTCTTGCCGTCACCTCTCGCTGCAGGGGGGGCGGAAAGATGAGAGACCCTGGGAACGAGGTTGCTTCCAATTTCAGGCTGTATTGTTCATTGTCATTCGTGATGTAGCTTCTGTTGTCTTAAAAAACAAATTGGTACATGTAAATTCAACTGTTTAAAATGAAAATTTAGAGCATCATCATTAGACCTGGATCAAAGGGGTACAAATTTGAAGTCTATCCCGGCAAAATATTAAAATAAGTCAAAACGGTAACGGTTCTTCTAACTGATGAAATCGAACCGCTCTAAATAAAAGATCGATCTGCACACATACGGACCCTGCCCAAACTCTCCACCCTCCTCCCTCCAACTCCAATGTTTACAGCCGATCAGACCGATCGATCGAGTCAAATGTTTACCCAAATGCTATTAACTCGTTCAACGTTTTGCGTATTCACGAGTTAAAAAGGACAACAAATTGGTACATGTAATAGCGAAGCGCACAATTACTATTTATAGAACTAAAACTCAGACAAACAAACCAAAAGTGACTCTCAGGGGATTCCTAATAAGGAATTTCTATTGTCAGAAATGCAAGAATAAACAAGAATAAATTATAAACTCAGACAAACATGAGTACTGACGTCATTTGTGCGCTTTGCTATTTTAATGTATTCTTGGTTTTCACATGACGTCACAAAATTTAAAAAATCTTAAGTATACGTCCTACAAAGCTGTTTGTAACAAGGTATGTGGATGCAAGTGTTATAATCTTTCACAAAAAGTTTCAGGTTTCAGCGATGTTTTGCTTCCGATTTATAAAGGTTTTAAATGTGTCACGCAATTCGTCACGCTTTTTCAGATAAGCCGTGAAAATAAACAAACTTGAATCAGCTGAAAGTTATTGTTTGCATTATAAGTGCTAATAAGCCGAGTTAATGGAGCTTATAGCAAATACAAATTTTTTAATTTGATTTTTGGTGTAATTAAGACTTTGAATTTTTGGCCGCCATCTTTGTGCCCCTGAGTGGGGCATAGCCTGTTCCAGGCGTTCAGATAGTGGGAAAAACGCTAATAGTTGGGGAAGGCGCGAAGAAAAGCGAGCGAAAAAAATGCTTCCTCTCCCCAATCACCCTGCTTTTTTCGTTTGCTTTTCTTCGTGCCTTCCCCACTATCTGAACGCCTGGAACAGGCTAAGTGGGGCACAAAGATGACCGCTCCATACATTTCTTACTAAAAATGTCTAATACTCGTTCGCCTATAGCTCTTGAACGAAATACTTTTGCCCTCCAAAATTTAGCCAAGATGTGTAGTGTTAAACTCTCTACAATTCCATAAACATTTTTGATTCGAAATCTGTTGTTTAATGCTTCTGAATTTTGATATGACGTAAGTGAAAACCAAGAATTGATAACAATTAAAAAAACTTGGTTTAGTCGAGAAGCAGAAACCCTAAAAAGTCGACCAGGTAGACCCCCCCCCCCCCCCGGCCCTCCCCATCACACAAAATATTTGAGTTCAGGTTATGATAGACTGACCCAAAGAACATTTCTAGGCCTGTCATACTAAGAAAATGTGGGTCAGTGATCTGCTACAAGATGTTTTTCTTATAGGGAGGTGGGGGTGCTTGAGACGTTCCAAATAAGATAGGTGTAAACAAGTATGAAAAGTAGCCATATCTCTGAAATTATCAACGCTAGCAGTCTGAAACTTGGAGAGGTTATGTAACTTTAGCAGTTGAATAGTTTGAAATACTTTAAAGTAGCACATCTGTTACCATGTTAACGGTTGCTAGGAAAATAAGGGAAAATCACATTTCTCATTAAAAACTGTGCCTTTAACGGAAAGCTGTGACTTCGTAGATGAAATTTAATCAAAGTATTCATCGTTCATAAGCGTAGGACATTTGTGGATTTGTTTTACTAATAACATGTGCGGTCAGTGATCTGCTACAAAGTGTTGATCGAGTTAGTCTTCTTTGTCGTAATGATCAAAAACCGCATATACACGGTTGCAGTTGCCTTTTCTGGTGGTGCTGTTATGGCGTTGTAATAGATGTTAGCGAGTTCTCCAAATGTGCGAGCACCTGCTGTCTTCACCATCTGTACAACAGCCGTACCGTCTAGAACGTATGCTGTCGAAAGTTCAGGTACACTGTCTGCTTCTTCTAATGTGGATAGCAGAGTGCTTTTGGTTATCTTTCTCAACGAGCCATCCGTGCGTGAGCAAGGGAATAAGGGAAAGCGGACAGTTCATACTTAAGGACCTCTCTCAAATTAATGTACCTTGATCTGTAAGCAATAAGAAAACATGCAAAAAGGCTTCGATCCGCATTTACGGCCACGATTTTCTCGTCTGCAGACTTTGCTTTTGCGTGAATGTCTGTATCCTGAGTTTGGATACTGGATCCCCATATCCAATTCCATTGCCGTTCAGCCTTCCTCTGATGAATGATCGCATCTCTTGCCTTCCAAGGTTCTCAGAATTAAGTAGATGAGTTGTTGTATCCGGGGGCATGACTACTCCTGTGGCTAAATTTGGCAATGGAGTTGGGTCTTCGTCCTCACTTTCCCTGTCAAATGGATTTGACATTACTGACTGCAAGGTGGCCATCAACTTCTTTACGTCCTCCTCATCTCTTTGTATTCTGTTAGAACCTGCTTCCTTGTGCGTTACTCCATCTTGCACAATCATTACTGCGGATGCCATTTAGTTCCTTGGTTGCGGTTGTAACTGCTGCACGTTCATGAGCGGTGAGGAAGCAACTCTCCAATGCTCCGGGTCCTCTTGTCCACTGTCTTGGACTTTCTTTGCTATTACCGATAGGAAGTTCGAAGCAATGTGGAATTCTTCCATCCAAATAACAAGATGTTTAAATTCCTCCGGAAACGGCCATTGGATTTCTTTGGCCTTGGTGTATATCGAGAGGTCAAATGTGATAACAGTGCTTCTCTGTCTCAGGCTTTCCGTTATAGCTTGCACACTCTTTAGCAAAGTGTATACTGTGGTGAACTCAGTAGGCGAGCCGGCTATCATCAGACAATAGCCAATAGTTGTACGCGGCACGGTCACGGTTGACATCTGGTTTTCTCCGTTTGAAAGAAGACTGTGCTGGCCAAGCTGCATCAAAAACCAGGCCAAATCGTTCTTGATATTGTTCGCATGGAGCCCACTATTTAGGACATTCTGTTCTTCTTCTACTTTGCCTAAAAGCGAAGCCATGTTTGGCCGCTTGCCACGCACACCGCATTCGTAAACAGGTTGGGCATGAAGAGGTAGTTCTAAAGATCTTCGCCTTGTTGAATAACCACCATGCATCTCTGGGGAAGGCTTCGGTCCACATTGTTCTCTCTGACGGGGCAACAAGGGTTGTAACCGGTGTAGTTTGCGTTCTGTCCAGAGTTTCCTCGTTGAGATCATTATTATCCCCAGCAAACTGGACGAAGGTACCAGGTGAGATATTCGAGTGCACAACGACACCATGGTATTCCGATCTTGCACTTACTTCCCTGTCGAAACTGGTATTAATGACTTGAATATCATCGTATGAGTAACAATGTTCCATTTTATTCAGCAGTGTGACTATTTGCTTGGAACCAGTTAAATGATGCACAGTAACTGCAAGCCCGACGTGCTTTGGTGTTTCACTTGGCTGTGTGTTACAGCGTGCACTATATCCTGACCGAACATCACGACTTATCTTTCTCCTCAGAATTACTGGACACTGGGATAGTAACGTCTTCGCCTGCTTCTATTCTATCTGGCTGGGATAAAATCCGACAGAGAAAACCATACAGACTGTCCAGAAGAAGACGCTTCCCCTTGTCTTATGAAACGTCGTCAACAGACAATGGCTGGATGGGAATTCCCTTGCAGCTTTTCACATCGGATCTTAATATTTGAGCTGCATGGTAGAGGACCTTCATTTTGTCGGTTTCTGTTTCCTGGGCTGCTTCATTATGAGTGTCATCGAGTCTGCTCTTGTCCAGGCTTCCGTAGACTTGCTACGGCATTAATAACACTTCGCACAGAGATCTTGCTTGAGTAAACCAATATTATTATGGCTTACTCGGACCTGGCCGCTCTCTTCAGTTTCTCGCTTCTGTAGGTATTCCAGGATGAAATACCACTCATAGATAGTTTTGCTTTAAAACGTTCTAAACGATAACTCAATTTGGAAGCTTTGCCGGCTGATATTCCCGGAATTATTCCTTCTAAACGTTCCTGGAATGCTTGTGCATAAACACACTCTTCTTCCTCGTTTTCTTCTTTGAAGGTCTGGAGTTTTATATTTGATTTGCTAACATAACTGGAAAATAGCGAGTCTGGAATAGGTCTAGGATAGGGTAGACTTTTTCGGTGTTTAGTCTAGAATAGGGTTGCAAAATGCAGCTAAACTGGTCTAGTATAGGTTAAGGGTCTCAGAGTCCCAGCGGCACACCCCCACCCAAACATTTGCAGAGTACCACCCCCCCCCCCCCCCCCGGTCTCTACAATCAGAATTATTGTCGATGTATGATTGGTCTGTTGGACTGACGAACGTTAAATTTCTTTTATTAGTATAGGCCTTGTAGCACCTACCATGCCAGGGTAAATTCGCTCATAAACCTCGTCTTTTCTAATTTTAGATGCTACTGAAAATGAAACTAAACCTGATTGTGAGGCTTTCCGTAAGGTTTCACCAGTTTTGTCACCTTAGCAAACTAAGCACTTTGTCCAATCTATTGCTTTTACTCGTTTAGCAGGGCTAAATGGCTAATGGCTCATCATCCTCAGCAATACTAGCCATATCTTTTCTAGAAAATAAAAGCATAAAGCGATATTGTGATAAAATTGTTGAAGGGGAAAACGTTTATTGAAGAGATGTGCTACACTACCGTATCTAGCTTGGACGGCCTTATTTCGTTGGTTGAAATAGTTCTATATTTATATATTTAGTTTAATATTTTTATATTTCTACGATATTTTTCCATTTTTGTTTCGCAATTTTATCATTTTACTGACAAGAAAATTGCATTGCTTATGCCTGGTTCACACTTGCGACATAACGACATAATGTACCTGCCAAGTCTCACGCCTTAGGCGTGAGTCTCACGCCTGCGAGTCCAAAACTCCGATCTCACGCCTACTCACGCCTATGGAGCAATTTCTCACGCCTAATTTACAGATTTGAGCTATCAGCCCTAACTGATCGCATGATTCAATTAAAAATGTAGTTACGTTCATGAAAATATGACACTTTTCTGTAGGTTTTTATCGTTCTGTACATTACAATTACAGCTGGATGTTATTAAACGGAGGTCGCTGAGGTCCTTGGAAACTTCCGAATTCTTCGGAACATCTTCGGACAACTTCGGGAATCTTCGGAATATATCGGGTTCACTTCGGATTTGGTCGGGTCGCCTTCGGAAATCCTGGCACTCCCACGAAAAAATTCTCACGCCTATCACTTGGAAAAAGTTGGCAGGTATAACATAAGAACATGGACATAATGGCATAAAGAAAAGATCAGTTTTATCTTTATGTCCTTATGTTTATGTCGTTATGTTCATATTATGTCGTTATGTCATGTTGTCCACACTGGTGTCATAAGAAATAAACAAAACATCGACGATACATCGTGTTTTGAATTTGCGTGACCTCGCCGTTATGTCGCTAGTGTGAACCAGGCTTTAGAAGTCACGGGCTTTGATATGGAAACAGATCACGAATTTTAAGGTATCGGGTTACCCTAAAACGACTAAAACCCACTTCGCTCGGCAAAGTTTGACCTTGTACTATTTTCAACAGAAACCGAAAACATTTCATTTATTTGAGAGATCATCGAAACGAACATTGTAGCTATACACAGTCAAATTAAGCTTATCAATAACTGTTCTATCGAATACTTTCATAACATCTAAATTACGGAAATTGACAAACTAGCAAACTTTATCTGATTCAGTAGCTTTTCTTGGAAACGCTGTCAATCAAACAATAAATATGAAAAGAAGTCAAAATACCTTACCTTCGCACATGCCTTTTTCAAAATGGCGGATCGTTATAATCATCTTGCAGTGCATCATGGGATGTAAATATTGGATTGGGCCGGGGGTGGGATAATGAATACAATTTTAGTCTAAGAAAAATATAAACTGTGCTACATTTTACAGCTTAGGGAGAAATAAATATCACAATAGGTTTTACATCTGCTTCTTTGCCTTAATAGAAGTATTAACCGCATGGAAATAAAAATGCACACTCAGAGTAAAGCTTTAGTTGAAGAGCAATGGTATACTGTGCAATTAAACTCCTTTTTTCTTTTCGTAAGGGATGTACAGACCATTACGGTCCGCAATAAAAAAGAAAAACTAGAAGAATAATGATTTGTTTACTTCCTCAGCAACCGCAGGTTTCAATGAGACACGTTTTTTTCTTATTTTCCCTAGCAACCGTTCTCATGGTAGCAGATGTGCTACCTTAAATTTCTTCAAATTATTCTCCTGCTAAAGTTGCATAACCTCTCCAATGTTCAGACCGCTAGCGTTAATAATTGGTTACGTCATCACCTTGGTGATGATGGTTAATTGTTGCATGATACTTATCGATTATATCTCACGCTATGTCAGTCATTCGCTCTTTGCTCGCGGTATAATTTCAGAGATATGACTACTTTTCATACTTTTCGCGCGTGTTCATTCCATAGGCGCGATGAAACTTAATCTATTTCTATTTTTATAGTAGTCTTTGTTAACGTTTATGCTGTTTATTTTTGTCAACCAATTGTATTTAATATTTTTATTTGAATCATTTTATATCTTGTAACCGTTTTATCCCATTTTTACTTAGCTCTTTGCTGATGAAAGTTAGTTTTGCCTAACCGAAATATTGGGCAATAAAATACCGTTTATAGCTGTCCGATCAGCCTTGCATTAAGTTTTAAGTTTTATTCCATACTGCTGATCCTGATCCACACCAAGATCCGGCTTCACTTCGCCGTGCTGTTGGTCCAAGTTGTCATTGCTTTATTTGACAGTTATTTGGAGCGTCTGATAGCACCCCCCGCACCCCCTCTAAAAACACTTCGCGTAGCAGATCACTGACCCCACATTTTCTTAGTACGACGGGCCTAGAAATGTTCAATTTGTATCAGTCTATTATTATTTTCTGGAGTCAAACCTTTTGTGTGGCGGGGGTGCTGCGAAGTCATTTTTTTAGGCTTACCTCGACTAGTTGCGTGACCTGAGTTCTGACGTGACAGCTGGATGACAGATTTCCGGGAATGTCCTGGGTCGGCTGATGACGTAACGCTTAAACACACGGCTAAAAGCGAAAGTATCAAGAAATTAACTACTTCTGTAGTTATAATTTTCGCGTCTAATATGGGAACCACGACTTCGAGCTGCCGTGTCGAGGAAACGATTTCTTCACATTATGATCACGCCACTGTTTTGGAAGAGAAAATAGATGGTTCGGAGAGCTTACGACTCTACAGAATCACGTCTTATCGCTTCGAAGCCGTTCTTCACAACCCTAAGCGCTCGGCAAGTTGTTTTAGTCTCTACCGATTGCCTGAAGAAGCAGACGCCAGAAAGAAATTTAGGTAAGATTATATAAAAGTTATATTTTTGGTTGTAATTGCTCCAGGATTGCTGTAGGGTGTACATTGCAGCATCTAAATATTGTTGTTTCGTTGAATCAATTTTGTTGAGCTGTAATCTTTCAGCCTTATAAACTATGAAGTGAATTAACATGAATTAATTATAAATACCAAGTAAAAATAGAAATATGTTCATTTTAACTGAGAGATTAGCTTGGGGATAGATATATAAATATTATAACAAATGGGTTAATTGGAACAGGAGATATATCAGTTAAGATGGAATGTAACCAGGCTTTTTGGTTTGCAGAGTTTTTTGTGAGAGACTTTCACCATTCTACCAAAGTTCTGCCAAATGCTACAATGCTGCAGTTCTTCAAGAGCTTATTTCGTGTTTGGAACAGCATCCTGATTGGTCATTAGCTCATGTTGCTACACACATGGGCCTGACAGAATGTTTACAAAACAAGAAGATATCTGATACTGTAGACAGCTCATGCAAGGATAAACAACGGACCCCTCTACACATGGCCTCTAGGGTAAGATGGTGGGGTGACATTTTACCACGGGCGTAGATTGAGGGTCGCACACCCTATTGAGACTTATATAACGTAATGTCAACACTTAGAATTTTATTTTCAATAAATTTTTAAGTATAAAAAACAAAATCTAAAATCACCACTCAGGATTGAACCTGTGACCTCAGCTAGGCTAAGGCTTACATAGGCTACCGTACCACTGTACCACCTAGCTTCTCGGATTGCTTAGTCCTAAATTTAACTATATAAACTGCTACCCCTAACCTCAACTGAAAGCTAACCAGTTACTCCGTTATATAAGTCTCAATAAGGTGTCCACCCCCAATCTACGCCCGGGCGTTAATTTTTTCCAAGATGGTGCACCCACCTCAACTAAAATTTACTGCTATTAAGTTAATTGGATGAAATGAAGAAATTTAACCTAAATACTGTAATCAGCTACATGTAGATTCTAGAATACCCGGCCACTTATTTGCAGTTGAATTTATGGATCTTTTTGATCCAAATTGTTCAGGGATACATGTATGTATATACATACATGTAGGTGGTAAATTGATACCTATATAATAGCAAGAGTCTGTCATTTTCATTAAGTGGGGGTTACATGTCAATCTCATTCGCTTGGACTTCAACTCCTGTCTTCAAGGTGTCTGCAACTTGAAGGTGGGATTTGCAGGTGTACATGTATTTCTTAATTATAAATTTTGTCACAGCAAAGTGATTTTAAGAAAGCGTCACATTCATACCTCCTTAGACAGACACCTTTTGCACATAGTAAGGGTGACTATTGAGGAAATTTTAACTATTGCATGCAATAGGTCACATGGATATTGCGATAGTATTGCGATAGTGGAGGTACATTTACTATTGCAATAGTATTGCGATAGTTTTCAGGAATGTCTGTATTGACTTAATGCCTTATACGTTAAGAAATAACTAAGAAGTAGTGGTCATACAATACAGGTACTGTGGAACACAGTGCAATGGAATTTAATCAATTTATTGAGAAACCAAATGCAATAAAATGTTTAACAACTGACACAACTGTTTTTAGTGTGGTACTGTGGTATTGGATTCATGAACACTGGAACACTGCAAAATAAGTTAAACAATTTGTGGTAAAACCAAATAAAATGTTGAAGAAACAGTCAAACTGTTGTCGGTGGTTTTTGTTTTCAATTACAAAATAAAAACTGTTAGTAGTTCCTTTTGAGAAAAATCGTAAAGCATATGAAACTACTATAAGTACTATTTACATTGTATAACACTTCTATAACAGTAGTCACAGGAGCACAAAGTTTGTTTACAGCGATTACAAAATTGGCCGCCATGTTTGAAGTTTGAACGAACCTCAGCAATTTATATAACCCCCCCTCTAACATTAGAGTAGACCCTGGGAATGAGGATGGTGTGCTTCAAGACGCCAATGGCGGTTCAAGAATCAAGACGCTAAAACATTCTAGGTGCAGTAGGTGTATTGTTTTTAGTTTCTTTTTTACTGTTATTGTGACCTTGAGAATCAAAGATGGGTAAAAAGGTGTCTTTATTTTCCAAAGAAGTAATAAAATGTTAGAAGTATAGAAACTATCGAAACTATTGATAGTTTGCTACACAATCGCGATTGTTATCGATGTTTCATTTTTAATATCAATCCATCGCTATCACAGCGTTAATTGCAATTATTATACATTGGTGTCACTAGCTCGATTTTGATTGGCTATAAGCACGCAGCTAATTATTGCTTGCTGTTTCTGTTACGTCATACCTACAGACAATAGTTTTATGCATGCAGAAGTGACGTCATACCTACAGACAATAGTTTTATGCATGCAGAAGTGACGTAAGTTGTTTACTTACAAGTTGACTGCTGTGCATTGATCACTTTTTTGTGCGCGCTCTTGTCTTTACAAGTGCAGCTCAGGAATATGCATAATAAAACAATTATTGGATTCGGTTTTCACATGATAGCGATAATTATCAAGGCCTCAGTTTGTGTTATCCGCCTCAGCCTTCGGCTTCGGCAGATAACACAAACTTTGGCCGTGATAATTATCGTTATCATGCTCGACCTCATCCAATAATTGTTAATTAATCGGTAGTTCGATGTATTGTTACAGCCTTAGCACATAGACAATCAGTTGTCAGCTGGTCCCTACATCTACAAATAATAATATATACTATTATTATACATGTAATATTTTTAACCTTTTATTGACATAAAGCTGCTATTAGTTTGTGTCTGTGACGGAAGCCTATGTCTATTACCCGACAATTAGAAACAGAATGCTGCATGCCAGGAAACACCCTGTGATAGATAAATAAAGTATTTAGCTTCAGAGACAGCAGTCTTTGTCACAGGGGGTCCTGAGGCTCATACACTTAGTAGGAAAATATAGAGATTTGTATGAAACTTTACTGCTGAAAATAAACAGCCATTAAAGTTTACAATAATACCACATCAAATGTTGTCCATACATCACCCTGTATGTTGTTTCTTGGCTGTCCTTGCTGGACCCTTTATATATAATAAAGCTATTTTAGCCTCTTTTTAATTTTTAGTTCTCTCTTTCAGTTTTTTGTGTCTTTTTTTTAACCTTTTTTATTCTTAAGACAAGATTAAGATGCATTTTTTTTATTTCAGAGTGGCAAACTGGATTTTGTTCAAAGTTTGATGGATTTTGATCCTAAGCTTTTGGTTAAGGACAAGTTGGGCAACACTCCTCTTCACTATGCAGCTGAAAAATACCCAGAAGTACTGAATTCCATGCTGAAAAAGGCCCAAGAGTTAGGTATTGAATTAATTTGTACCGTTAATATAAGTCCAAGCCTATTTTAACACCTTTCACTCCTGAGTTATTACTTGTGCCGCAGCACACGAGTTGTAAATCTGGCTCTGAGTGTTCTTTTTTTTTTCATGTCACATTAGCGCATGCAAATTTATGCATGCATATTTTAGTTAATGCCGATGACTATATGGCTTTCAGCCATGAAATACATACTACATACTGAGAAGGGGTTCATAGATGGATAGGAGCATTTATTATTGTGTTCACCGCTTATTCCTGTGGAATTTTCTTTCGGTAAGTTTTGTGTTTTATATAACTTGCAATTTGCTTAGCGATCAAGCTTTGAAGTGTCGGCTTCTGAATGTAGTGTAGTCTTACGTACTAAGGGAAAAAAGAGGAAACGTTGTTCCCATAATGTGCACCATATGTCTCCTGAAGGCAAGAAAAAATACCTATCATTTGCATTTTTATGTAGTGTTAACTGCAAGGTTTAAGAATACACTTGAAAGTCTTTAAATTTCAAAATCAAAATTTGAGGGCTTGAAAAGGGCATTTCATTTTTCTGCTTGAAGGTCCTTCCAATTTGCTGTTTTCATTTAATTGCTGCAAGATTGGAAGGATTTAATGTTTTATGCAAGCAAAGTGTGAACGAAAATTTGCTCAGACAAGCAAAATACCACTACATTTCCAAACGTTTGCACTGAAGTACCACATTTTTAAGGTGCAATTGCATCCTTGGAAAATGGACTTTGAAGTGACTTGAAATTGAAATGCGAATCTTGCCTGTACGTATGTTTGCTACATTATAGGCAACCAGGTAGCTGAGGTGGTCAATGCAACAAACTCCAGTAACCAGTCGGCTTTGGATGTTGCTTGCCGTTATTCTCAGGAAGACAGTGTTGAAATGTTATTAAAGGCAGGAGCAGATCCCAGTAAACCACATGAAGGAGTCCACCCCATTCATACTGCGCTGAACGTCCAGAGTGAGGCATGTGTTGCCGCGCTATTGGAGTTTCACCCTGAGCAGATTCATTTCCGCGATGCTAAATATGGTGGAACACCATTACACTGGGCCAAATCCAAAGAGGTAAGTATATCCATGTTATTAAACAGCATGAGGCTCATATTGGGGAATATTGGTCAAGTTATTATTTTTTTTTTGCAAGTTTATGGACCGAGCTGAAAAAAAAAAGAACTCAACCAATTAGCCTCAATACGGACCAAACAAACTCGTTCAATAAAGTTTTTATTATTGATAATGGCTTTTGAAAAATTCTGTTGACATATTAATGCATCCATTCTCTGCAAATGCACATGCCAAAGTAAAGCATAATTTGTTATACAATGTACTTGCATGTTTTCAGCCCACTTTGCGAAAAGTTTAGCCAAAATTGTCCACCAGAGATATAGGTAAAAAATGTTTCTACTTAGTAAAAAAAAAAAAATGAACAGTTTTATTTTGTTCAATGCATGCATGTTTCATAAAAAGAATTTGGTGAAATGGTTCATCATAGTGGTCCTCATTGTAAAATTCAGATTGCTCACAGGGAACCAATCAGAATGTTCCTTTTCATCCTGGACTAGTTTACCTTATAATAAAGTTGAATTATCCAGACCTGTTTTTTTTTCATGGAACTCTTAAGTTCAAAACTAGCATGGCCATCAAGGTTTTCTGTGTAACTGCATGCATGTTTTAATTTACAGTCTGCTGTCAATCATAATATTGCATGATAATGCAAAAGAAGCATGCATGTCTGAAAAGCAGTCCCACAATGAACTCAATCCTAAAACTACTGAACAAATCATTGACCATTGAACATGTCTTGTTATTGATGTTTCCTGAGATGTTTGCCCAAATCATCAACGACAATGTACAAAATACACCAAAAAGATACAAAAATACATACATGTACCAGCAAGTGATGAGGTAATCATTAGAAATTTTTAAAGGAATTTCTTTAAGTTACTTGAATATTTTTAGGGGTGTGACATAAGGAAAAAATAACAGCCAGAGAATAACTGTAACAGTGGTCATTTTATTTTTAAACACTTAACACTGTGAGTGGCAATTAAAAATAAAAAAAATTAAACCCTGAGTGAGTGATGGCTAAACAATGGTGAAATTGTTGTTACCAGTACCGGTAAGTTGTAAAATATATGTCCAAGACATTTAAATGTCTTAATTTAATAGTCACAGCAGTATGGTTACCCATTTTACCAATTTGTAAAAGTAAAACTGATTTTGGCTTATGAAAAGGCAGTTGAGTTACTCCTTAACAATGGAGCTGATATAGAAGCACTTAATAATGACGGAGAGACGCCTCTTCATATCATGGCTCGCCGCCGCCGACTTGGCTGTGTTATAGTGCTGTTAAGCCAGGGAGCCAATGTTAATGTTCAGAGCATGGATGGTTCCACGCCATTACACCAGGCTACAGTTGTGAGTGTTTCTTTTTTTGAGAATTGAACAATTTTCTTACTCTACAAACATTGTAGATAGAGTAGGAGTAGCCTGAGAAAACGGACATCATTTCGCGCCCCCACCACACCGTTTTGTGGGGGCCCCAGTGGTGGTGCCACGACAGGATGTCTGTCTTCTCAGGCTAGAGTAGGTCTGGAGTAACAGTAGTCAGCTGTCTATGCCCATTTTTAGACCAAAACAGCTCAAAAACCATACCCTTTGGGGCAATATGTACCTACATGTAGATATAGCTTATTACAATGTATATAGGGGAGTACCCCACCCCCCCTGGTTAGTTTTGTCATAATGTCATTGCCAGTTGAGACTCAAGTCAGTGATGGGGTCGTATTGATCAATAACAAACAGACAAATCTGAGCTAAAACAACAAAAACCAACGTGAATTGCAGCGTTTAGTTACCTAAAGTTTAGAGCCTGTGGATGAAATCCTACAGTATGGCCATTCAAATGGAAGCTCTTCGGTTGTACTTTCCTAATGATATTATTTATTTCTTTTTCTTTATTTTACACAATGAATTGGAGAATTGAATTGATCTTGTGTTGCTGTTAGGGTAAAAGTGTTAATATTTGATTCCTTTAGGTTGATGACCCAGATATTGTGCGTGCCCTCATTGTATTTGGCGCTGATGTCAATATAACAAACAAGAGGCATGAAACACCACGTCACTTGGCTACGTTTGTTCGACAGCACTGTTGGCGTGATGTTGTGCGGGCTCTTGGATTTGTTGGTGCAGTGGCTTGTGATAGAAGCAAGAATGGGTGTACACTTGAATGCAGTGAAGCCTTCCAAGCAGAAATGATGATTGGTAAGAAAAAAAAATGTATATCTACTTCCTTATTTATGTCATTTTATATGTCACCACTATTGCCGTAATGGGTAAAATTGAATACCTACATGTAAACAGGGGTCCAGAATAGGCTTTTCCAGTCCTGCTTACCATTGTTAATTTTTCTCCTTTCCCACCATCCCGCACCAGTTAGAACACTAATCCTAATCCTTCTTTGGCTCGATGCGGAGTGGCTGAAATCGCATGATTTGCTGTTGTTCTTTCCAGTGCAATGGCGCAGTCCTGGTTACTGCCATAGCGCAGGCGCTAGAAAGGGGAGGGGGGATTTGGGATGCGCGTGAAGTGTGTGGAGAAAGCGAGAAGACAAGACAAGACAAGATGACAAGACAAGATGACAAGACAAGATGATTTATTCAACTCAGCTCAGTTTTACATGACATATAGGTAAAATTTACATAGGCAACTAAACACAAGTACAGCTAAGGAATAAAAGAAAAATGTAACAAAAAATAGAGAGTGAGTTGGGATCATCCAAATAGCAAAGGCTAATCTAGTGGATGACCCCTACAATAGAATACAGTTACAGACAATTAAGAATAGATTTTTTTTTTAAGATTAAGAATAGATTTTTTTTAAGATTAAGAATAGATTTTTTTTTTAAGCGTAGAGTGCGAAGATAGGGGGAAACTCCGCACTCCCTTCACATACTTCTCCTCATTGTATCTGTCCCTTTCCCATTAAACAAGGCTCTAATCTCTTTTCAACTACTAATTTTGTTTACTATTTTCTCAACACCGGGATCACTGCCTTGTAAGCATTCTCTCTCCGACTCCTTCGTTAAGAGCTTGAATTCGCTTTCGTATATAACTTTGGAATTCACTATCAATTAATACTAAACAAATTCCTTTTCTCTCCTCATTTCGTAAAACTATTAAGAACTCTATGATCAATAATTACGATGACTTTTTGATACATTAAATACTTAAATTAATATTATTAGCTCATGAAGAAATACTTTTTATCTTAATTTATGTAATGTAAATCTTATCTTTCTATAAACTCAGTTTTCCTTTTGGGTCATCCACTTGATTAGCTCTCGCTATTTGGATGCTCCAAACTCACGAATTCTATCTGTTTTTTTTTTCCTTTGGTTTTTCTTTTCTATATCTGTAATCTAGTTTTATTTTTAAATTATTTTCTTTTATCCTTTTCTGTAAAGATCGTGTGAGTTGAATAAAATATTGTTGTTGTTGTTGTTCTTGTTACCTTCGGCAAAACAGTTGTCATGTTAACGCGGCCTTTCATTGTTGTTGTCGTCGAGACAAAGTTCAAGTTCAAGTTCATTTATTCACACACATTTATTACAATAAACCAACATTAAGGAAATAAAAAAAAGTAAGAACAGAGCTAACTAGACATTGAATTAAACATAACAAAAGAAGAGTGTGTAGTAGCCAAAGGAGCCAAGCAACAAAGGCTCGAAGCATCGCTTAGTACAAATACAAAGGAAAATTCGAAATGCCCAAGGAAATTTAGAAACACTGAAGGAGACGTCGCTCGAAAATTCGTTACCCTAAGGGAAACATCGTTCGAAATTTCGTCCGATGTTTCGCGGATTGAAGAAAAAATTTCTAACATGCCTGGACAAATGCACTTACGAAAGTTCGAAAAAGTTTCATTCTCTTCAAAATTTTGCCGGTTTTCGCCGATTTTCATCGAAGTTAACGAAATTTGCTCTCATTGCTTTTGCAGAGTATGATTACCGTTGTTTATATTTCCATTTTTTATCTTGCTGCCTCATCTCATCACTACATGTTCCCGACTGACACTATTTATTTCCTCCCATCCCTTTTAAACTATTGTACTGACCGAGTCCAGTCACAAGCTACTTTCTTTATTTTTTCCAAAGGCGGCGCTGTTGTCAGTGCAGCTCCCAGTTTACCAGGTTACCTCGACATCATAAAGCTTGCCGCAGGATTAGTGTCTGCTGGACTGCTTCAAACAAGCTCTGGACAAGACTCAGTTGATTCTGTGCCAGGAACGAAGAGGTCCCACAAGGAATCAATTTTTAAGTCCTTGCACAAGAAGGAAGCCATTCTGACTATGGACGGAGGTGGAATCAGGGGATTGATACTCATACAGCTTCTCTTGGCCTTGGAGGAGTTCACCAAGCAGCCGATTGTGCGACTGTTTGACTGGATTGCAGGGACAAGCACTGGGGGTATTTTGGCACTGGCTATCACACATGGTGAGTAACAAATGATTTGAACAAGGAAGTACAGTATCAGCATATTTGCCGTGATTGTAAGAGTTTATCGAACCAGTTCAAATAAACGAAACCACTTCAAGAGGAGTGCACGTGATTAGTCCACGCAATTAAGAGTGCACGTGGAGTGCACGCGCTTGATAAGGAGTGCACGTGATTGGAGGTGCACATGATTAAATTGGATAATCGTAAAACAGTGCTCAATACATTAATGTAGAGCGAAGTATATGTTTATGGAGGAAAGAAACAAATAAACTACGCTTTCATCCCGACAAGCCTGTTTCGTGGTTGCCCACTCATCACTCATGATGAGTAGGCAACCACGAAACAGGCTTGTCGGGATGAAAGCGTAGTTTATTTGTTTCTTTCCTTCATAAACATATATATATATATATATATATATATATATATATTTTTTTTTTTTTTTTTTTTTTCAGGAAAATCCGCGCGGTATTGTCAAGGACTGTACTTCAGAATGAAAGACTTGGTGTTTAAGGGTCAGAGACCTTATGACTCCGAACCACTGGAGAGATTTCTTAGACAAGAATTTGGAGAAACTGTAAAGATGACATCCGTGTTGCATCCAAGGTAAGGGCATCAACACTTCGACTATTGTAGTGTTGTTTGGGGTAATTGTGCCAAAACATTATCTGACAAATTACAGTGACTTCAAAATCGTGCTGTCCGCGTCCTTACCCATTCTAGTTATGATACTGACGCCAACTAACTACTTAAAGAATTAGGTTGGGACAATTTAGAAACTCGACGTCAAAAACTAAAGGCTGAGATGGTCTATAAGTCCTTAAACGACCTCGCACCGAATTATTTGTCCTCTAAATTTATTCAGCGGAGTGATGTGATTACTTCTTACAATTTGCGGGATTCTGATAATAAGCTTGTAATACCATTGCCACGTACTAATTATTACAAAAATAGCTTTGCCTATAGTGGTGCAGTCCTCTGGAACAGTCTACCCTCAGCTGCTAGGCAGGCAACATCTCTAACTAATTTCCGACGATTCTTAATTAATTCCGACACGGCATTCATGTAAAACAGGCTTTATTTTAGTTTACTTTTCTTTAATAGTTAGTTATATTTTTAAATTATAGAAGATTAATTTACATACATAGTTTTTTTATTAAGTTGTAGTTTATATTAAATTGTTAACGCCTGATGTATTTACCGTGTTTTTTAAATAAAGATGGTGATGATGATGATGATGATGATGATGATGATGATGATGATGATGATGATGATGATGATGATGATGATGATGATGAGGGGGGGGGGGGGGTGGGGGATTGGGTGGGGCTACTCCGCCATAATGGGGGTGGGGGGGGGTGCAAAGGAGGCCAAATTATTAGTCCCAAAAATGTCATATTGGCTAAAACCAGACCCAAAAAAGCCAACGGCCCAGAACATAAGCCCCAAAAGTCCCCTTAAGGTTGTGCTTTTTGCCTTCCCCAGCCCAAATGCATCACTACAAAATTTATAACCCAAAAAAGTCCTCAGATCGCAAATTTCAAACCCCAAGAAAGTCTTCGCAGCTCCCCGTGACTATAATACCTACGTACCCCCCCCTCCCCCTCCCCCCTGGGGGGGGCATCGTGACGCACACTGAGGAAAATTTCTCTCCCTACAGTACACTAAATTCTGCTTCAACATTCTTGCATCATTGAGGTTGTGCTTGACATAAAGGGGATTCGTTAACTTAAAATAAATGCAAGCCAAAGACGTCTACTTTGAGAATTTTTGGAACAGACGGTTTAAGCGAAACTAATACCCAGACGGATCTAGATCCAATAATTTAGATACTTACATAAGTTTACTCCCAAAATAATAAACACTCTGGCAGTGTAGCGGTCTAAAGCCTGCGCAAGTAACTAGGCACTTGAAGTGCTCTAATCGCAGGCTGATCGGTGCTTTTTATGTGTTTGTAACTGAATATGGAGACGAAAATATCGAGTGAATACTCCAAGAAAGTACAAACCATAATCAGCGTTTAGCGATTTTCCCAAGACACACGGGGAGAACTTGAAAAAAATTGGCCGATTTTTTCAAGTTGCAATCCATTTCTTTCCTGACCATCCGCAGCCAACAAATACCAGTTTCACTTTCTGTGCACTCGTAGAGTGTTTGCAAACAAAACTGCACCATTAGAGCAGTTTTCAATTGAGTGGGGTAAAACCAAAACCAAAGTAATTACTCTGGCCAATCACAGCAGTCGTAAACAATCCAATGAACCAATCAGAGCTCGAAGCAATTACATGTCGGCGGCGCCAAGCGCGGGAAAACGCGTGCGAGCAAGTCACGATTGGTTTTGGTTTTACTTCTGATTGGTCGAGAAAGTGTCGCGAGAGTTTTTTAGCCAATCACACGGCGTAGCAATGAAAACCCACAGCAATTGTGTAATTACTTTTCACACTCAATTGAAAACTGCTCTATTTTTTTTTTTACGGTTTTTAAAGTGACTCAAAAAATAGGTGACATCAGCCCTTTAAACAGTTGTAAACATTATAAACAGTCATAAACGTTGGCAATTCTTAGATTGAATTACAAATGCTAACAACTTTTCTCCTTTACTTTAGAGTCCTTGTTACTGGAGTTTTGGCTGATCGCCGCCCAGCAAGTTTACATTTCTTTCGGAACTTTGATGTACCCGATGAACATTACGAGGCTTCTAGCCCAAAATCACCGTTCACGCCCCCGCCAAAACCTTCAGGTAAGCAGTACACTGATTGGAGTAGAGTAGTTTTACAATAACTCTCCTAAAACCCAAAGTAAAGTAATCAAAGCTGACCAATTACACTGAGCAAAGAAAAACACACAGTAAACTACAGTGTAATCCGAATTCGAACTGTAAAATTGCACCCAGTGCAAAGCGCGAGAAAATCTATGTTTCGTGAAAACCTAAATTACAGTAAAGGCCCATTGACATGAGCGAATTTTGCTGCGATTGTAGATGCGATTTTTACGGCGATTTCATGGCGACGCAAAATCGCGCGTCTGAACGGCGGGCGAAATTACTGCGATTTTTGTGAACTGGACCTGCGATTTTTCCAGCGATTTATAAAAGACAATCAATTTTGACAGCGGTTTTAAGCAAGACGCATGCGTAGTTGATCAACATTGTTGCAAATTTTGTTGTAACAATTTGTGTAACAATGTGAAAACTGGCAAATGTTTAGTGTTTGTTTGTCATAGTTATAGCTTGTTTATGTACAACTATTGGTTTATCTGTTCGCCGGCAATAAAAAGGGAGAGGCAAAGAGGCGAAGAGGCGAGAAGAGGCGAAAAGAGGCGAAGACGGAGCATTTCATAATCGTTTAAGAGATTTGATGAACGATCCATGGCATATCAAGAACGATTTGCGCTTTGACCCTGCGAAATTCGAGCTATTGTTGACAGTGGTTGAGCCCCTGATAAGAAAACAAGATACGGTGATGAGAAATTCTATTTCTGCAGCAGAGCATACTCTCCCCATTCAGTTATTACAGCTGAAGTGTAGTTTTTTTGTTGACTTTTCTGCCATTGTGGTATGACGAAAAACACGGATACAAATTTCCTTTGGGGGACCCCTGGTACATATTTTGGCAGTCGTCTGACGAAAATCGCAGCAAAATCGCAGTGAAATTTGAACACGTTCAAAACACCTGCGATATCGCGGCGACGTGAATTTCCAAAATCGCAGTAAAATCGCAGGCCGTTCACATCCGCGATTTTGCATCGCCATGAAATCGCCTTAAAAATCGCACCTAAAATCGCAGCAAAAATCGCTCGTGTGAACGGGCCTTAAAGACCCACCTTCACCCAAAATGCTGTGCGCCGTGATCACTTTCTGTGCTGAATTTCGTGTAACACAAATTCACGCTTGAATGCGTGCAACCAATCAGATCACGCGTATGAACAATGGAGCATTTCAAAACAAAAACAAACGACCGCAACGTCTTTTGGGTGAAGGTGGGCCTTTGAGATTGGCCGCCGTAACCAACGTTAATAAAGAGCAAACAGTAATTGTCGAACGGCAGTAAACAAAAAGTAGCAGTGATAACACAGAAACAACAAGAGGCTCCAAGCAGCCTATACTCATGCGCATGCGTAAAAAAATTCTAATGACATACTTTAAACATGATAAGAAGATGTCCGACATGGAGAAGAGTTACTCCTTTCATTCAGTCATCGTTCCTGTAAACTACGTTGTTTACTATTGAATGTTTTCTTAATGTCTGTACCACAATGAAGCCAGTGATTCTTCTGAGTGTTATATATACCTAACGTGAACACTAGTCATGTAAGCAGGGTTGTAGGAGACGCTGTCGTGACACTTCGTTAACGCTGTTTTACCGGAAGTGAGAGTAGCCGGAAGTACTAAACAGGAAGTGTAAATTGCAATGAAGCGGAAGTGCACAATTTAAAATATGCGTGCATAAATTTGCATGCAAAATCGTGACAAAAAAATAATAAAAATAACAAGAAAAACGGAGCCGAAACCTTACCTCATACCGTTTCGCGCATGAGTAACAAGAAACAATCAAGGGCTCCTACGAGCCAACTCATGAATACGAAACAAACGTCGGACCCTCCTCCTCTACTATGCGTTTTGCTCCACCAACCCCCCACCCCCGCTCTCTCTCTGTCTAACGCCTCACCCTCCCATCCCTCCAGCACCATCCCCATGGGTGAGGCAGCTGACCACTACCTACTGCAGTTGGAACGGGGCAGTACGCAGCTCTTACAAGGTCTTCCCTGATTTGCTGAGAAAACAATAGAACAAATAACACAACAATGGACCCTAGCCATGAAAACAATAGAGCTTGGTATCTGGGTGGAACGGGTAAAATATATACGCAAGCCTTATGAACTGGTCAGCGGAATTACCAAGATAAGTTTACAGCAAAGTGATGGAAGGAGTGAAAATTTGCATATTTGTCCTCATCTGCTGTGACTTGTTCAACGGTTTGCGTATACACGAGTTAAAAAAAAGCAATAATAACACAGAAACAACAACAAGAAACAAAAGCAATTAATGGTTAAATCGTATCAATAACAAAATTCTCGATTGTGATTGGTTATCCGCGCGCCCATTTCTTACGTAATAGGCGCGCGGTCACGTGGGTGTCCAATTACAGCTGTCCAATTACAACTTTTTGTAATTGGATAGCTGTAATTGGACACCTACTTTGCGCGCGCGTCAATAAGGTGCACTTAAATGGATTCCTTTTTTCGCTGTTTTCCTCCTGCTTTCATACTGACAAAATATCCTTGACGTTTTGAGTGCAAGAAACTCCACATAGACTTATTAATCTCGAATTTTGTTATTGATGCGATTAATTAGTAATTGAACTTCGTGTCGTACAATTCTGGTGTAATCGTGCTCGTAATCACCTGACGAAATGTCACAAAAATTGCCGGAAATTCGTACTCACAATCCCTGTTAAGGAAGGGGACCTAACGTAGTGCGCATGTTGGGAAAAGTGTTCCCCTAAATGTTCCCCTAAATGATCTTTTATTCTCTCACTGCAGACCAGCTGGTATGGCGTGCTGCTAGAGGAACCGGCGCCGCTCCGTCCTTCTTCCGTGCCATGGGCCCGTTCCTGGATGGTGGACTGATCGCTAACAATCCGACCTTAGATGTCCTAACAGACATTCATAAATACAACACCACTGTTCGAGGTGACCAAGCTTGCCCGTTCGGCCTGGTTGTATCCCTCGGGACGGGAGTCCCGCCCCCGATGCATGTCCCGTCTTTTGATGTGTTTAAACCCGAGTCCATCTGGGATGCGACCAATGTGTTGATGGGTGCACGTGCCTTAGGAGAACTTCTGGTTGATCAGGTAACTTGCCAATTTTACAGCTGTTAGGCGTAGTTCTATTAACCCTTTACCACCCAATGTCAAAATAGAAATTCTCCTTTCTTGTCCCTCTACAGTTCTTAAAACAGTAGTAGAATGAAGTTGTTAAAATATCAAGAGAATCCATCATGGGTGATCATATCCTTAATTCTCATGACTTCTCTAATTGATTGAGCATTGATATTACAAGGAGAAATTTGACGCTAATCGGATTAATTTATAGAGCGCAGTTTCTATCCTATGAAGTTACAGCACGTATCTCTGGATGGAAGGCTCTAAACTAAGCTTAATTGCTGTTTGTTTAAAGACTGCTATAACGGTATATGTGTACTGACGTTAAAACAGCTTGTTTGCTTGCCTTGAAGATAAAATACGGACAATTTGGCGAATTGTAAGCGTTGAAAAATTTTCAAATACGCAACGTCAGACAACTTAGAACTTAGAATCAATTACAGTATACCCAAATAGATTTCTCTAATACTGGGCGGGAAGATACAGTCGAGAACTACACATATCTTATGAGCCTTTGGTTAAAAGAAAATTACATACCGTAGAATCCCGGTTATAAGCCCCCCGGTTATAAGTCCCCCCCTCCTCCCCCCGATTATAAGCCCACCTGTCTGCTAACAGAAGTTTCCTTCCGGTTCTAAGCCCCCCGGTTACAAGCCCCCTCGATTATAAGCCCACCTGTCTGCCAAGACAGTGAGAGTCCAGTAGCTCGAACGTTGATGGGGTACCGCTGTGCAGCCCCGTAGCACATTGACAATCACACATTGACAATCCGTTATTGTTGCATGAACACTGTTGTTCAATTGAAAGTAGACATGATTAAAAATTTCAGTTTAATAGAACGGATTTCAGAGGTTTTTTTTCCTCGCTATTATAAGCCCCCCCCCCCCCCCCCCCGAAGTTTGTTGTGGTACTGTTCTCTATTTTTTCTTTTAAAACAATACAACGCGCCCGTTGAAATGACAAGTTCCGTTACGTGACGTTCTAAACAGAACGAAGACAGCAACCGAAAGTGGAGTGCTTACCTTTATTGCAAGCTTGTGATTCTTGTCACCAATAGGAAAGACGTCTGTTGCTTGACGCGATGACGTCAAAACACACAAAAAGGGAAGCAATACACATCCCAACCTCGTTCCCAGGATCCTCTTTAGTTACGTCATCCGCTCTCTTGATGACGTCGTAGCTGAATAGAGAGCACCCTGGGAACGAGGTTGTACCCATGACGACTTGGTTGCTTAAGTTTAAAGCTTAAGGTACCCATGATGGGCTGTAAAACGTAAATGGATATCGCGTTGATCTGTGGCAGAGAACGTGGGCTCACACGCGCGCCTATTGAAAATAAATCAGTCGCTTTTACATCATTTGCCTGTTTGCTTGTTTTCTTTACCCAGGCTACTGCTACGCATGGCCCGGTTGTTGAACGTGCGAGGGCCTGGTGTCAGATGGTTGGGGTGGATTATTATCGCTTCAGTTCTCCGATGTCGTCTGATGTTGGTCTGGATGAAACTGATGATCGCATTCTTGTGAAAATGCTCTGGGAGACAAGAGTTTATGTTTTGCAGAACTTTAAGGAGTTTACTGCGCTTGGTAAAAAGTTAGCACCTTAAATGTCTTCGACCGTAGGCTCTCGATCGTACCCAAGGCTCTCTTTCTGGAGTCAAATCTCCTTTTAAGCATCGACTCAGTTGATAAAGTAAATTTGCCACCGTAAACAGATTCAAGCATTAGCAGTAGGTCAGAAGGATTCGTCGGATCCGCTCTGAAATAGAACAAAGCTCGAAAGTTCAGGTTTTGAATCTGTTCATGTTTCGATGTTTGGGAAACTCATTATGTGATTGATAGAGCAGTTTTCAATTGAGTGTCGAAAGTAATTACACAATTGCTTTGGTTTTGCATTGCTACTCTTTGTGATTGGCTAAAAAATCTCGCGCCACTTTCTCGACCAATCAGAAGTAAAACCAAAGCCAATCGTGACTTGCTCGCACGCGTTTTCCCGCGCTTGGCGCCGCCGACATGTAATTGCTTCAGGCTCTGATTGGTTCATTGGATTGTTTACGACTGCTGTGATTGGTCAGAGTAATTACTTTGGTTTTGGTTATACGACACTCAAATGAAAACTGCTCTAACAACAACAAAATCTTTATTAGTTAATTATTATACAATTTACAAGACAGGCCCGCAGGTAGCAAAAGCTAGTCTTGGCAGGCCAGTCAAAGATGTATAATTGATAAAGATGTATTGTTCATTGTGTTACGAACATAGGACAAAGAGAAACTCTGAGTCCCTGACAGAAATCGAACTAGCCTGTTCCAGGCTCCGAGATGTTGGGGAACGCGCGATGTAAAAAAAAAGGGAAAAATCGCGGGGGAACTGGGGAGAGGACTACTTCGCGCGTTCCCCGCGTTCGCGCGTTCTCGGAGCCAGGAACAGGCTAAAATCGAACCTACGAGTACTCGATTGATTTTAGCCTTTATATTAAATAAAGTAGGAATTAGGAAGTGGGCATTCGGTTATCGCCCGATAAATTTTTGTCATTTAATATATTTGTTGTGGTGCAATTTTATCCTTGGTGCAAATTTTATTTTTCTTTGTTTTGGGGTATGTATGATAATGTGTGATAACAAGTTTTGAACAAAGGAAAATAAAATTTGCACCAAGGATAAAATTGCACCACAACATATATTTAAAATTGTTCTATAGCAGATGTAATATCGTTTGGTAAAAGAGCATTGATATATATTTAGCAGTGTTTTGTAGTCCAAAACAAGGTATAATATACCCAAAGTTCAGTATTTTACTAAGAAGCTCATATTACAATTACCTAGTAAAAAAGTCAAGGGTTTATATTTAAATTGTTCTATAGCAGCTGTACTATCGTTTGGTAAGAGAGCATTGATTTATCTTGCGGTGTTTATAGTCCAAAACAAGGGGAAATATTTCCAAAATGATTAGCTTAGAAACTCGAATCACTATTACCTAGTAAAAAATTGAAGGGTTTATATATAATAGCCTTTAATGACATCCACGTGCACATCACGACAACTATTAAAATATTTCGAAACAACGATATAGCCTAGAAAAATAGATAGAAAGAGGAAAACTCAATAGGTCTTATTCGTATTCCCGGTATTGAACTGGAAGTAGCTTGCAGTCGAGGCTCATGCAGGAGAACTATTCACATGCACATATTTTTAATGATTTTCCCCGCATAAGCCTCCATTACAAGCTGGTTTCAGTTCAACACCGAGAATACGAAGATGGTCTATAATTAGACGTATGACCTTGAATTGATTACGCGTAAACACAACTAAAACAACAAACGAACTGGAAGGAAGTAATTTGATTGGTTTGGCAAACGGAGGCAAACACGCCCCTCTTTGGTTACTTTAGCGAAAGGCAAAGCAAAGCAAAAGGATTGCAAGCTAAACAGTATCTATTTTCTTTGACGTCACCTGATATATATATAGGCCAATCGAACAAGCCTTTTTCCATATAAGGGATATTTTTAGCAGGAAAACGAGCAAAGCTTATTTTGATTCGTTCAATTACTGAAGGATGGAACAAATCGCGAACGCTCTTGGAAACCGTTTTTCAAGGTCATACGAAAATTTCTCTATTTTATTATTTAAACAATCTGATGCATTATTAAAATTAATATATCAGGGGAGGCCTTCATGTGGAAACCTCTGAAAATAGTTTCAATACAATTTCAATCAAAATAATATAATTCTAGAAAGGTAGTATAAAAGAACCAAACACATCCTTTGTAAGCTTTAGTATGATGTTTTTTAAAGTGGTAACTTTCTCTTGTTCGTTTGTGGAATTAAGTTATTCCCAGCATCAAGTTTAATAAAGATATAGCTCGGTTTAGTTTAGTCTTCTTTGTCTTTCTAAAGGCACAACTTTTGCTCACGCTGACTGTTGTATGACATGCCGCTTACATGCCTTCGATGCTTATCGCGTAAATAAAATCTGCGACCAGTAGTCTCGTAGTATTGTAAAACACATTTCAGTTAAGGTGGCTCCATATTGTTCAGCCCTCTCGTCTTTTGCATTCCATTACAGCTAGCCCGATGGTGTGGCTAAAAATCTTTTACTTGAAACCAGTAAATCTTTTATCAGTCAACAAAGTGGTATCAAATGACGTCATCATTCGTTGCCATGGCAACGCGAAAAGAGGTCAAAAATACGTTATTTTGGACCATTTGAGGCTAATAACTTATAAACTACACGGTGAAAGTTTTTGTTTTCGACATGTTTTTGTTTAATTGGCAAGAGAATTATTTTAACAATTTTTAAAAAAATTATCTATATAGAGTTCAGAGCTACCTTAAATTTATGTAAAAATGACATATCTCTGAATCCTATTTACAGATTTTTTTCAAAATTGGCACAAATGTTTGTTATACTTACCAGACGAAAATATATAAAAATCAAAAAAATTCACCATGCAGTTTTAAAGTTATTAGCCTCAAAAGGTTGAAAATGGGGTCTTTTTGGCCTCTTTTGACGTTGCCATGGTAACAAATTTTGATGTCGTAGCCACCTAAATTTGTTCATTGGTTAATTGTTTACAAACCTGTACTAAACGTTTTCTCTTAACTTTACTGGTGCAGCTGTGATTGAATATCAGATGCATCATGATGAGAAAGCTTAAAAAACTACTGACGGGAACATCTCTTCATAGAAAGAATAAGTAACTTTTAAGGGTAACATTAACCCACAAAACGTGTTTCTGGAGCCTTTTAGGGGGTTTCTTTCATAATTTTCGACGATCATCCCCGTCAATTTCATATGAAAGTCCCCAGGGAGTGAGTGCGAACGACCTCTGAAATCAAACTACCTTCTCGGTCCGTGGACTTTTGCCCCTTGCAAGTCTCTAACAAAGGCTCCTACGAGCCAACTCATGAATACGAAACTTCCGGCCGTCTCCTACGTGTTTTGCTAAACCGACTCCCCCACCCTCTGCGACCAACTCCTCTACCCTACCCTCCACCCATCGCCGTCTCCATGGCGACGCAGGTGACCATTACATATCGCGGGCTCAACGTTTACAGCCGATGGAAGGAGTGAAAATTTGCATATTTTTTCGCGTCTGCAATAACTCGTTCACTGCTTCGCGTATTCACGATTGAAGACTATATTTCATTCCGGTTGGTTAGAGCAGTTTTCAATTGAGTGGCGTAAAACCAAAACCAAAGTATTTACTCTGACCAATCACAGCAGTCGTAAACAATCCAATGAACCGATCAGAGCTCGAAGCACATACATGTCGGCGGCGCGAAGCGCGGAAAAACGCGTGCGAGCAAGTAACGATTGGTTTTGGTTTTACTTCTGATTGGTCGAGAAAGTGGCGCGAGAATTTTTAGCCAATCACAAAGCGTAGCAATGCAAAACCAAAGCAATCGTGTAATTACTTTCGACACTCAATTGAAAACTGCTCTAATTAACGGGCAATCTCAGTTGTCAAAAAAATACTTCTTCGGGTCTTTTCACTTGGAGATTTATCAGAGAATTGTACTAGTTCCCTGGAATGGAAATGGTTCATGGCAACACTGTTTCAATCTTCCCTTCAGTGTGGGACTATATTTTATATTTATACACCGTATATTTGTTAAGGGACGCGAAACCTGATAAAAATGGTCGTCTTGAACGTTTATTTACAATACGAAATGTACAAATGCATTTTACACTTCACCCATAATCTTGCAAAGTAAAAGTTCAATCCCTTTGTAAAATAATGAGTGCAACATCAACTTTGATGTCATGAACACTTTCTCAGTAGTAATCCACTCTTCTTGTCTTGAAATATCGATGACTTTACTGTGGATAAGTCATTCAAAACACAAAGCATACGGTAGACGTGTAGCAGGTGACAAGCGAGGGGAGAGTTGCGTAAACCAATTGCCAAATCCTGCCAAGTACCAGCACTGATTTTGTCTCACGATGGCTGAAAGGCAACGTTTCTCCATGACCTTTCCGTCAGTCTTGTATGTAGTGAATTGAGGTGAGGAAGTCGTACTAGCGTCAGCTCTTTTGAGAGTGAAAGTGTTCCGCGGCAAATGCTCTGGCTTCGGCGATTCTTGATCGGCTGAAGATATGAAATGTAACAAAAAAAAAAAATGAAAGTTAAGTAATGATCCGCATAAGAAGGATAGTGCTGAACGGCAATGCACGATGGAATGTCAACTATTTTCATTGTTACAACTAGTGATCTCATTGGCCTAGACTCAAAAACCGCTAAAAAGATGAGGTTCAAGGTGCATTAAGTCTAATTTTTTTAAGGTTTCAAGTGTTTTGAGACCCAATAGCGCAACATGCAATTTTTAAAAGATATTGTATTTGGGGAACTTCATCAAAGAAGCAAAATTAGTAGCTATTGTCTTCTGCTATTCTGATTGGTTAAGCACGAACATTTCCTAAAATATATTAGACGCAAATGGATTTTTTGTATTTTAATAATGAAATATAATTATGAACCATCAGCCCCTCCTCTATTCTTGAAATCAAAGATATTCTATGTGGGAAAGAGCCTGTGCCTCAGAACAATGAAGTTTACTATAGTCCGTAAGTGAAGCATTACTTAAACAACGGTCATTATATCTGCAAACCTTGAGACAAAAATCCCCACCCCTCCATACTGACCTGCTGCATCGACTGCTGGGCCTCCCATCCCCAGCTGTACTCGGTCGGGACAAACTCGCCGAGTCCGATTCAAACATGCCCGCCTCTGAAACAACATAACATCAGTAAATATAAGCGAAATCGTTTTTGCCACAAAGTTCTCAAACTCATTAATAATGCATGAAGAAAATAGAAGGAAAATTAATGTTTAATGAGTGTTTGGAAATCAGATGAAACACTCCTCAGTTTTGCATCCTTAATTTCTCCTTCTAAAATCATTTTGTTTGAGAAGTAACATCAAACATTCGACACAGTATTTCATCACTATTGTATTGTAAAGCGATATAGAGCTTTTGTATATACCGCTATAGAAATAAAGTTATTATTATTATTATTATTATTATTATTATTATTATTATTATTATCACAAGATCAAACACCTCTAAGTTCGTCAAAAATACTCCGCTGCGCGTCGTATTTTCAACTCTCTTCTCAGTGTTTGATCTTGTGATGAAACACTGTCTCACGTTTGATATATTACATAAAACTATAAACGACGAGAGAAAATGCGCGTCCAGTTTCCGCGTAGTTACACGCGGCGGTTAAGTTTGGAGTTGCAAACTCTACCTGATAACGGTCGGTTATGAGAGTTAGTCTTCAACTCCGAAGGCAGGGATTCAAACAAATCTTTTACGATGCTAAATCTGAAGAGAGAAATTTAAGGTAAGTGGAAAGAACATCATGATCAGTACCACAGTCAAACCCCGTTACTAGTAATACGGACACCGAAGGAACCACGGAAATTATCCTTATTAACGGGGTGTACGTGTTGTGTTTTATTGTTTTTAAGGGAAATACAGTAAATTACTGCATCTAACCCCAGTAAGTCACTAAGATATTACGATAAGACAAACGTTCGTAATTTTCTTTCAACCAAACTGATAGTATATGTGTAGAGAACATTTTTATCGCTTAGAATTAGCCAAATTGTCCGTATTACGTATTACGGAGGTTAACTTTGTATAACATTGTTTTAATCGGGACGGAAAAAACTGTCCGTTGTCCGTAAAAACGGGTGTTCGTATTAAGCGGGTAAATTTTAGAGAAAATGTATGGGCGTTCGGCTGAGACCAAGACAACTGTGCGGTTTAGCGGGGTTCGACTGTGCAATAAAATAAAAACATGCACCCAGTGATCGCGCCCGAGTGCAAAGCGCGGGAAGACATGTAACCAGTGCACAGCGTGGGAAGACATGTAACCAGTGCACAGCGCGGGAAGACATGTAACCAGTGCACAGCGTGGGAAGACATGTAACCAGTGCAAAGCGTGGGAAGACATGTAACCAGTGCACAGCGTGGGAAGACATGTAACCAGTGCAAAGCGTGGGAAGACATGTAACCAGTGCAAAGCGCGGGAAGACATGTAACCAGTGCACAGCGTGGGAAGACATGTAACCAGTGCAAAGCGCAGGAAGATAAGTAACCAGTGCAAAGCGTGGGAAGACATGTAACCAGTGCACAGCGTGGGAAGACATGTAACCAGTGCAAAGCGTGGGAAGACATGTAACCAGTGCAAAGCGCGGGAAGACATGTAACCAGTGCACAGCGTGGGAAGACATGTAACCAGTGCAAAGCGCAGGAAGATAAGTAACCAGTGCACAGCGTGGGAAGACATGTAACCAGTGCAAAGCGTGGGAAGACATGTAACCAGTGCAAAGCGCAGGAAGATAAGTAACCAGTGCACAGCGTGGGAAGACATGTAACCAGTGCAAAGCGTGGGAAGACATGTAACCAGTGCAAAGCGCAGGAAGATAAGTAACCAGTGCACAGCGTGGGAAGACATGTAACCAGTGCAAAGCGCGGGAAGACATGTAACCAGTGCAAAGCGCAGGAAGATAAGTAACCAGTGCACAGCGTGGGAAGACATGTAACCAGTGCAAAGCGTGGGAAGACATGTAACCAGTGCAAAGCGCAGGAAGATAAGTAACCAGTGCACAGCGTGGGAAGACATGTAACCAGTGCAAAGCGTGGGAAGATATGTAACCAGTGCAAAGCGCAGGAAGATAAGTAACCAGTGCACAGCGTGGGAAGACATGTAACCAGTGCAAAGCGTGGGAAGACATGTAACCAGTGCAAAGCGCGGGAAGACATGTAACCAGTGCAAAGCGCGGGAAGACATGTAACCAGTGCACAGCGTGGGAAGACATGTAACCAGCGCACAGCGTGGGAAGACATTTAACCAGTGCAAAGCGCGGGAAGATATGTAACCAGTGCACAGCGTGGGAAGACATGTAACCAGTGCCAAGCGTGGGAAGACATGTAACCAGTGCAAAGCGTGGGAAGACATTTAACCAGTGCAAAGCGTGGGAAGATATGTAACCAGTGCAAAGCGCGGGAAGATATGTAACCAGTGCAAAGCGTGGGAAGACATGTAACCAGTGCAAAGCGCGGGAAGACATGTAACCAGTGCCAAGCGTGGGAAGACATGTAACCAGTGCCAAGCGCGGGAAGACATTTAACCAGTGCAAAGCACGGGAAGACATTTAACCAGTGCAAAGCGCGGGAAGACATTTAACCAGTGCAAAGCGCGGGAAGACATTTAACCAGTGCAAGGCGCGGGAAGACATTTAACCAGTGCAAAGCGCGGGAAGACATTTAACCAGTGCAAAGCGCGGGAAGACATTTAACCAGTGCAAGGCGCGGGAAGACATTTAACCAGTGCAAGGCGCGGGAAGACATTTAACCAGTGCAAAGCGCGGGAAGACATTTAACCAGTGCAAGGGGCGGGAAGACATGTAACTAGTGCCAAGCGTGGGAAGATATGTAACCAGTGCAAAGCGCGGGAAGACATTTAACCAGCGCAAAGCGCAGGAAGACATGTTACCAGTGGCGAACGCGGGAAAACATGTAACCAGTGCCAAGCGCAGAAAACATGTAACCATTGAAAAGCGAGGAAAACGCGTGTAAGACAAGTCATGGTTTTCTTTGTGTTGCACGAGTTGTTACAAAAATATGTTACTCTCCGACTTATGACAACCAAAGGGAGATCTAAAAACTACGGAGTACACTCACCGTGATGCGATCGAAGCCTCGAACGATTCTTGTTCAAGTAGCGTTGCTTTGATTTGCTCCTCTAATTGTTTTGCACTCACAACTTAAAAGAAACAAAATATAAGAGCAAAAACCAAGAACGTTTAAAAATCTTTTCAACATAAAGTCAAACTTTGACCCAGGTAATATGGTTCCAACTTTTGACTCTCTGGATCAAAACCGTCTGTGGATAAAAACGTTTGCTGTGTGTGTTTTTAAGAGGGGAAGTGTCGGAAAGCGGATAAATATGAGTAACCTCATTTTTCCCTAGCAGCACAGAAATTAACTGGAATATAAACCTTGACCTTTGTCTGTTGGTCTCCCTTTTTATCTTGTTAAGAACAACGCATACTTGTCATCATTTCACTCAAACCACGGGACCCTCCATGGTACTCTGATCAAAGGCTTTTATGAGCCAACTCATTAATGCGACACGTTCGGACCCTCCCCTCCCCCCCTAGGCTTTTTGCTCCACTGACCCCCAACCCTTTGCGTCTAACTCCACATCCAACCTCCCCCCCCCCCCCCCCCACCCACTAAGGCTGTACCCATGGGTAAGGCAGGCGGGCTCAATGTTAACAGCCAATCAACCGATCGAGTGAAA
Organism: Cladopsammia gracilis; assembly: GCA_022457155.1. Lineage (NCBI taxonomy): Eukaryota > Metazoa > Cnidaria > Anthozoa > Scleractinia > Dendrophylliidae > Cladopsammia > Cladopsammia gracilis. The sequence continues at coordinate 525,807 of JAJGOT010000264.1, forward strand.
TTTTGTCCCACTGCAAAACCTCGTTCACGCTTCGCGTATTCATGAGTTGAAAAGGAGTCCCACTAAAATAGCCACCTTACACTGTACCTTGTAATGCAGACATTGGTCTCATGGGAGGTGGAGCGTGTGAATGGGCTGTGGTGGGTCTCTTGAGTGACACCTGTGTCAAAATACAGTATGCACGTGTGTTAAAATGTTTAATTAGCAAAATGGATGGCAATTTTGCACGTTGCACGTGCGTTAAAATAGATATTAACAAAAAACATTTGTACGTGCGTTAAAAAGTTTAATTAGCAAAACGGCAATTTTGCACGTGCGTTAAAATAGTTTAATTAACAAAAAAACATTTTCACGTGCGTTAAAAAGTTTAATTAGCAAAACGGCAATTTTGCACGTGCGTTAAAAAACAAAAAACATTTTGCACGTGCGTTAAGTATAGAGCAGTTTTCAATTGAGTATCGAAAGTAATTTCACAATTGCTTTGGTTTTGTATTGCTATTCTTTGTGGTTGGCTAAAAAGTCTCGCGCCACTTTCTCAACCAAACAAAAGTAAAACCAAAACCAATCGTGACTTGCCTGCACACTTTTCCCGCGCTTGGCGCCGGCTGCATGTATTTGTTTCGAGTTCTGATCGGTTCATTGGATTGTTTACGACTGCTGTGATTGGTCAGAGTAATTACTTTGGTTTTGGTTTTACGACACTCAAATGAAAACGGCTCTAAGCAGAACAACACAGCCCTGCTTTGTGAGTTTTGGTTCACTCGTTTGCCAGGAAAAAAAATGAAATCAAACAAGGTTATCATATCGATTAACAGAAAAAGATTGCTTTCCAATATGGTAGACCTGCCAAGTCTCACGCCTTAGGCGTGAGTCTCACGCCTGCGAGTCCAAAACTCCGATCTCACGCCTACTCACGCCTATGGAGCAATTTCTGACTTACAGATTTGAGTTAACAGCCTTAAAGTGCCTATCACCCCTTGGAAGTTATTTTCAGAATCAACTCTATGTACATTGAATAGTTGAATAGCAAAATATTTCTTGTTTTTAATGTCGTGTTGGTGAGTTATAGAGATTTGAATTTACAAAATGCTAATTAGATGACGTCAACCCGGGAAACATTTATTATACAACTACTTGTTTTTACCTCCAAGTATCATTTTTTACGAATCAATTGACTATCCACAGTTTATTTTTAGTATTATCAAATTAATTATCCTCAAGCTGTAAATTGAGCACTGTAAATTGGCGTAGAAATAATGGCAAATTCCCGGGTTGACGTCATCTAATAAGCATTTTGTAAATTCAAATCTCTATAACTCACAAACGCGACGTTCAAAACAAGAAATATTTTACCATTCAACTATTCAATGTACATAGAGTTGATTCTGAAAATAACTTTCTAGGGGTGATAGGCGCTTTAACTGAGCGCATGATCCAATTAAAAATATAGTTACGTTCATGAAAATATGGCACTTTTTTGTAGGTTTTTATCGTTCTGAACATTACGATAACAGAGGTCTGAGGTCCATGGAAACTTCCGAATTCTTCGGAACATCGTCGGAAAACTTCGGACAACTTCGTGATAGATCGGGTTCTCATCGGATTTGGTCGGGTCGCCTTCGGAAATCCTGGCAGGTATAATATGGCAATCTTCTCAACATAATGTGGAGGGAAAAAAGGCCGCTGTCTCAAGACATGAATATAGTTTTGTTCGCTCCAGGGAGTTTTATACTGTTTAAAAACATGCTTGACGTTGGGGGAGGAGGTATAACAAACTCTATTGCGCACGGGCTAAGCATCCAACATGTAAATCGCGTCAGGGTTTGTCCGTTTCCCCTTAAATTTTTCAAGCTTTCATAACTAAAATATAAAATATCAGCAAGACCACAGCGACAAACCGTTGAGTGGTGCCGGATCTCCCAGTTGTAGACCTGGATCAGTACAATAATTACTTGTATAAAATCAGAAAACGGCAAACTGATCCTTACGGCAAGGCGATGAAGGAGTAAATAAAAGAATAAAACAAAATTTATATTTAAACGAATTTGCCCAAATTTGGGCAAATTCGTTTAAATATAAATTTTGTTTTATTCTTTTATTTACTCCTTCATCGCCTTGCCGTAAGGATCAGTTTGCCGTTTTCTGATTTCATAACTAACCCCTCAACAACAATGACATACATGACCGTCTTAAAATTAAAGCCAAAGTTATCGCTAATTAGAAGATAAATGTACAGTGGCGGATCCAAGGGGAGGGTCGGGGGGTCTGGACCCCCCCCCCCCCCCCCCATCAGACCTGTGTCTCCCATGTGGTTCATAAAAATAATAGAATAAAATTGTTTTATACCTAGTTGTTTCACTTCCACCAATTGTTTGTTTTTGACTTAACAAACGCTTTTCGACTCTCAGGAATGCCGTAAATGGCGTTTTAGAGGGTAAAATCGGAAAAATTTTCCGGGTACCCCCCCTTTCAGAAATTCCTGGATCCGCCCCTGATGTATCTAGTAAATAACTTACTTTATCAAGGATTTCCAGTGATGGTATGTTTTGAGATATTTGACGGTGACAACTATATCAAGAAAGAAAGGATATAAGAACTTGCGGCGCAAAAAGACGGTAGTTTGTTTTGGTGTCACCATATTGAAATAATTTTAAACTGTTGATGAAATGCTGATGAATGTATGTGAAAGTTACTGTCGGGTCACGTGTCTTGCAAAAGCAAAGTTACTCACCTAATTGTATCATTAGTTTCAAAAGGATTTCCTGAATAGAGATTGAAACAGAAACAACATAACAATTACAAAGATTCCAAACAAGCAAAGGTCGCAGTTGACAGAGGATTCTTTCTCGGTGGTGCTAAAGGCCGTTCAATACGTTTCGTGACAGAAAGCAAAAACTCATGTTTATCTTCCCATATTTCATCTCGGCGTTATTTCGTTTGTCGGTCTTTTGTTTTACTCGTTATGAAAGCTTGTGAATTTTGTTGCAGGGAACCGAGGAGGTACGAAATTTTCGCAAATATTCGGATGAACATAGAATGAAACTTAAATAAAATTTGTTGGCATGTTACTTAATTTGAACAATACTGAGGTAGTTAATAAACACTAAATAAAAGACCGTAACAGAGGATTTCAGTTCTCTTCTTGCAACTGTTTCAAAAGCTAAACTGAAACCTAAAGGAGAAGAAAGTTCAAGGTCAGAACTAAAGGGCAAAAAAGACAAAAAACGTAGGCAAGTTTTCCAGCATTGATTAGTCATTTATAAACTGTATTCAAAGTTGACACAAATCCTGGATCTAATAGCTTTTTGGCAGTTTCGACAACTCAGCCCTGAATGCATTAATTGTACGAACGGAAAGTGTAGTTATATTTTACGGCTTAAAATATAACTACACTTTCCGTTCGTACAATTATTAAACCTAACTTACCAATGATAGTGAGCTCTACAAGCGTGGAAAGACCTGACAACACAAACTGACATAACCAAACAAACAGGCAATGTTATTAAAGATGTTGCTAATTTAAAATCCAAAGTAAAATGACAGAAATGCACCAAAACATATCAATCAAAAACAACTTGTTTTTAATAATCACCATTTCTTCTACAGTTTCAATGAAATTGCATGACAAATCTAAGATCTCCAGGGACGGAAACTGGCTGGCAAAGGACTGCAACACAGAAACAACAATAGATTTTAGGGCTGGTTCCCACTCAGAGAGACGTAATTGGAAGCGGAGTTGGAGTCGGAAGCGTAGAAGCCTTACGTTCTAGTGTAAATCAAAAAAACGGAGTCGCAATAGGAATCGCAGCTCGACGGAATCGGAATTGGAAAGATCAAAATATTTCCTTTTTCTTTCGATTCTACTTATGTCGCTTACTATCCGCTTGTGCCGTTTTGATTTCCACTAGATCGTAACTTTCTTTTGATTCCGATTTCTATTCGGTTCCACGTTCGTCGCTTACGTCGCTAGTGGGAACGTCAACCTGCCCTAACAAGTTAGTGAGCAATAACATTTCCTTATCAGAAAACGTACATCTAATTTGCAGTCTCATTTGTACCAGCTTGAGTACAGTTGTGTTGCATTTGCGATTACCTGTGTTTCTGACGGTTTTTGTCAAGCTCAAATTTTCATACAAGTCAGAGAAAGGCTTTACCTGTTCAGCTGATCTCTGTTTAGCCCTCTGGTATATTTAGCATCAATGCATTATGTATGTATGTACATCCTCGGAGACCCATGGGCAGCTAGTCGGGGCGGGACGAAGTAAAAACCCGGCAAAAATCGGCGCGTCGAACGTTTTCGCTCTTGAAAACTTTCGTCCCGCCCTGACTAACTGCCCCTGGGTCTCCGAGGATGGTATCACTAGAGAGATTGTTAAATCTTCTGGATTGACGAATTGATACGTCAAGGGGGTGCGAGAGTCGAATGACTGGCACATAATAATATAGTAATTGAGTGAACGCGCCCCCCCCCCCCCCCCCCTCAAAAAAAAAAAAAAAAAAAACTTGTTTCTCATCTGCACTTGTCATTCGATAATTAGTTTAACCCTTTAACTCCCAAGAGTGCCAAAGATAAAATTAAAGAAAAATTCCAAATTTCATTTCATAAAATATTGAAAAAGTACCAAGCAAAAGTACTGCTGAAGAGGTTTCATTTGAGTGGTCACATCAAAGGATTTCGTTGACAGACTCAAAAGTTAGAACTACACTAATTGTCTCTATAATGGACTCTGGGAGTGAAAGCGTTAAGAAGAATAAGTTTCAGTAAATGCCGTTATAATTTCATGTACTACATAGCAAGTGGAGGTCAAAAAAAAGATTTACCAGAAACACGTTATTAATATGGGGGGTGGGGGGTTGTGTGGGGGGAGGGGGTTGTGTGGGGGAAGGGGGGTTGTGTGGGGCGAGGGGGGTTGTTTGGAGGGAGGGGTTGTGTGGGGTGGAGGGGGTTGTGTGGGGGGAGGGGGTTGTGTGGGGGGGAGGGGGTTGTGTGGGGGGAGGGGGGTTGTGTGGGGGGAGGGGGGTTGTGTGGGGGGAGGAGGTTGTGTGGGGGGAGGAAGATTAGGGGGAAAGGAACATGTTAAAGCACCTGAAGATTAATGTCCAATTGTATGTAAGTTCGTTAGGCGCTTAGCGAAGGAACAAGTCATGCGATTCAGGAAAGAAATCAATGCAATTGACCCAGCGTCTGTAGGGATAACGATTCCAGAAGCGACATTCGCGAATGCAAAGTTATTCGACCACTTAACACCGAAGCTTCAGTCGCTTCTAGCGGAAGCAAAGAAAGTTCAAACCCGTTACATGTGGAAATATTGTTGGGCAAAGGAAAGTGCAATCTATTTGAGGGAAGCTGATCAGTCAAGAATCCATTGCATCAAGAACGACAATGACCTTGCCAAATTTACGGAAATTACTAGCCGAAGTCAAGTCGACTACTAACCTGGGAAGCAAGAGGAATAGTATGTAAGCTAAGTGTAATACCTAATTTATTATCATGAGTCAAAGAAGGTCACGATCAATCTCTCAAACTGAGAGAAAGCAAGAGGCTAAATGTAACAAATGGTTATTATCTCAACTCCCCTATTACCATTGTAAAAGTCCATTATCGACTATACATCCGCTGTTTAACAGCTTGCTGGGTCTGAATAATGTCTCTAGAAAACCACTAGAGTCATTATGTAGCCTACATGATTTAAGTTTATTTCAGCTTAATTCACGAACTGATAGTTTTGACCCAAATAGTCTTTACATAAACAAATGTCCTAGATCGAAATATTATTCACCTTACAGCTTCTATAAAATGTCTTCAAATTCAAAGATCAACTCTAGATGCAATTTTAGTATCCTTCATAATAATGTTAGGAGTCTCAAAAAGAATTTTGAAGATCTTCAAAACCAAATTTTGGGCGAAATTGGAGTAAATTTTGATGTAATAGGCTTAACAGAAACTAGAATTTGCAATTCAGATTCTCCTGAATTCATACCAGTATTACCAGGCTATTGCTTTGAATCAGTACCAACACCTCTTTCAGCGGGAGGTGTTGGTTTTTATATAAAAGAACAACTAAATTATAAGGTTATTGAACGTACTTCAAATACCGCTTTTCAAGCACTCTGGATTGAATTTCAACAAACTAACACTAAGAACATCATATGCGGGATTGTCTACAGGCAGCATAACAATCCAGAAGCTTTTCTTAACTATGTTTCATCTACTCTTGAACAGCTGAGCAGCAGTAACAAAACCATTTATTTCCTTGGGGACTTTAATATAGATCTGTTAAAATATGAGTCCTGTTCCTTCAGCCAGAATTTACTCCAAACTATTCAGAGTTTATCGTTTTTGCCCACAATCGATAAACCAACCAGAGTCCACGGAAATTCGGCCACCCTAATTGATAACATATTTACCAATAATCTTGATGAATTTTTGACAAGTGGAAATATCGTATCGGATGTAAGCGATCATTTTGTGCAGGTTTGTCTTTCTACTTCCCATTGTGAGGCGTTCAAAACACAGTCAACCAAAAAAGTAAGAGATTATTCAAGATTCAATGAGAACCAATTTTTAATGGAGTTATCGGAAATTAACTGGAATGAAGTTTGCGATAAGCCGGATACCAACTAAGTGTTTTCGACCTTTTACAATAAAATCAATAAAGTAGTGAACAAGCATGCCCCAATGAAAAACATCTCCAAAAGGAAGTTTAAAATTCTTTCTAAACCTTGGATAACAAAAGGCTTAATGACCTCAATAAGAATAAAAAATAATCTTTTCTTAAACGGTGATACTGACAAATACAGGATCTATCGTAATAAACTGACAACACTAATTCGATTAAGTAAAAAGAACTACTATCACCATTATTTTACGTCAACATTATTTGATATTAAGCAAACGTGGAACGGGATTAATTCGCTGATATTTCGCAACAGAAATAAAGTAAATAAAATAAACAGTCTCAAAACCAGTAAAAACAATAAATTAACATGCAACCATAAAGAAATAAGTAATACAATGAATAACTATTTTGCAAACGTTGGCCACAAATTAGCCAGCGCCATACCCCCTGTAGAAAAATGTTTCAATCATTTTCTAGATCCACCGGTACTTAATACGTTCAGTTTTGAACCAGTTACTCCAAGTGACATTGTGAGTGAAATCAGTCTGTTATCAAATAATAAAGCCTACGGGCTTTATTCGTGTCCTATTAAACTTCTTAAAATGGGTAAATATATTATAAGTGAACCTTTAGCAAATATTTTTAACCAATCTATCTCATGTGGAATTTATCCAGATAAACTTAAACTTGCTAAAATAATTCCCGTTTTTAAGGCAGATGATGCCACGGAGGCAGGAAACTATCGCCCAATCTCCCTTCTGTCTGTTTATAACAGAATTTTTGAAAAACTTATGTTTACTAGACTCAGTAAATTTATTGACAAATATGACATCCTATTTGCCTCACAATACGGGTTTCGTACTAAACATAATACCCAACACGCAATACTTGATATTATTAACACCATACAATGTAACATGGACCAAGGAAAATACACGTGCGGAATTTTTATTGATCTTAAAAAAGCGTTTGATACAGTGAATCATAGTATTCTTTTATCTAAGCTCTACAATTACGGTATCAGGGGTGTTGTGCATGACTAGTTTAAATCATACCTGACAAACCGTAAACAAACAACACTTGTTAATGACACTATATCAAACCAAGAACTAACACTCTGTGGGGTCCCACAGGGTTCAGTACTTGGACCACTTTTATTCCTCCTGTACATTAATGATATTCACAAATCAAGCTGTGTGCTTAAATTTTATTTGTTTGCCGATGACACTAGCATGTTGTATGCTAATAAAAACTTACGCGAACTTGAATTCAAAATTAACACTGAACTTGGAAATCTTTGTGATTGGCTGAAGGCCAATAAGCTATCACTTAATATTAAGAAATCTAACTTTGTAATTTTTCGTCCGCGTCAAAAATCTTTACCATTTATTCCACGCATTACTGTTCTTGATAATGAAACAAACTCACACCAATTTCTTGAGATGAAGGAATATGTTAAATACCTAGGAGTTTATATTGATGCTGATCTCTCCTGGAAACACCATATTGAGCACATATCTGGAAAAATTAGTACATGCGTTGGTGTTATAGCAAAGTTAAGGCATTTTGTTCCTCGTCAAACGCTCTTGACTATCTTTCAGTCCCTAATTTCGCCCTATTTAACCTATGGTATATGTGCTTGGGGCCAAGGTGCTAAAGTTCATACAAATAAATTATTGATTCTTCAGAAAAGAGCTCTTCGATTGATATTTTTCGCTAAACCTATGGACCATGCCATTCCCTTCTTCCATCAAACGAGGACTCTACCATTAACCTTTTTAAATTTTGAACGTCTTTCGTTGTTGATGCATGACGTTTATCACCAAACTGTTCCAAGTAATCTGAGAAGTATGTTCAGACTAACGACCGATGTACATAACTATAGAACTAGGTCTGCATCAAACCAAAATTATTATGTTGAGTACTCCCGAACGGAAAAAATGAAAAAATCATTTGCGAGAACTGGTGCTATGATATGGAACGGACTACCTAAATCCCTTAAATCGTTGAGGAAATCTCAATTCAAATCGAAAATCAAACAAATTCTTCTGGAGATTCTTCAGAAAACAGATGACTATATTGATGTTCCCCAAATACTTTGTGATATTAAACAAATGAAATTGGTATAATTTGCACATTTCATTTATTTCCCGTGTCTGCCACCAATATCATGATTTTATCAAAGCTTTAAAAAAATCTGTAACTCTACAGATCAGCTTCTGTATTGTTATATTGTCCAACCTTTATTATTTTCAATTACATTACTTTTCCCTGCCTCGAATAGCGTTTTTGCTAATTTGCAGGGTAACTGTATTTAAGTTTATATGCCTAATAAAGTTTTGTTTGTTGTCTGGAATGGTGAAATAAGAATCATGTGAGAACAATTCATTTGACTAAAATTTAGGCTTACCTTTACTTCAGATATTCTGTTGTTAGCCAAATATAATTCTTGTAGACACCTGTTGAACAACTTATATTCTCAGTATTTTTCAGACTAAACCTTGTAACCAAGTTCTAGTACACAAATATGCATAAATTATCTGCATGGAAAAAGAAAGGGTAGAAAATTGGCATGTCAATAATAATTATATAAATATGCACAAAAAATGACAAAGGGAAAAATGAAAGACTGGCAAAAATGGAATACAGTCAACTATCTCTTAACGGACACCTCTATAAGACAGGTACCTCTATAAGACGGACACCTGGTGTTAGTCCCTGCCGTTTTTCAAGCACTTTACTGTAACTAAACTCTCTATTAGACGGACACCTCTCTAAGACGGACAATGGGCAATTTGAACACTTGAACACTTGAGAAGTGCTTTTTTAGTAAAAATACTTCAAAATGGAAATGTAGGTGCTGAATATGAACAAACAAGTCCACTTTTCTAATATTATTTTTGTTCCAGTTTGTAGGTTTTGCTTAACTAAACGACTTTAAACAGAACTAAAACAGATGTTTCAGCTTTATGATCTCAGAATTACTGGTGACACGTTATCTCGACTATCTTTAAGCCGGACACCTCTCTATAAAGAATCATGGGCGTAGCCAGACCTTTTTTCCGTTTAAGCCCGAGATATTTTATTTGGGGCATAAAATAGGAGCGCCGAAGGCGCAAGCCTCTGTGGGGGCTCGGAAATGCTATTTTGAGCATTCTCCACGATATATTTTGTCCAAAAATCGATCTTGAGTCAGTGAAAAATGACAGGTATTTCTAGTGCTTATGCAGTAAGTCCGAGGTTTTGTTAACTTTTGATATATATTCTGGCCTTAGTACACTAAACAACGTTTCACTAAAGCTCGACGTGTGCAGAGAGGAATATCGGTGCAAGGACGAAATCTGGTAAGGAATTGATCATCGATTGCAATATGTGAGGAATTCCTCTGGCGGCGCGCTATCTTGTAATAGCGTAGAAATCGTGCGCGCGCAATGTTCAGTTTTTATGTTTTACGTTTTATTATTTTTTATTATGATGTGCAGCTTAAATTGAGTAGATCAACTTTTGAACTACAGGTGGTCAAACTAGTTTTATCGCTGACAGTCAAAAACCTAATCCTTCGCTTTATCGACAAAAACACAGCTGATTCCTTGTCCGACTTTATGAATTATAAAGATAGTTGAGGGTTATTAACTTGCTTCGTCGATGAACAGATCATAGTCATGACCGCGACTGTTATTGACTATCTGTCACTCAATTCAAATGCAAGCCTTCTTGGCTTACTCGCACAGAAATCTCTGATGACTCTTTCCGGGTCAATAGGCATCTCTCTGTATGCGTGCATAAGAGCAAGGGACGATAGCCGCTCTGTAAGCATAGTAGATCGCATGTATGTTTTCACTCTTCTCATGGTGTTGAATGATCTCTCTGGTGTCGCAGTCGACACTGGCATGGTTAGGAGAATGGTGAGCACAGTGGCGACATTCGGGTGAAGGTCTTCACTTGTGCAGCTTTTTTATCCACTAGGCTCTTCGGTTTGTCTCCCTCGGCAAGAGCCCATCTCTTTTTCCACCGTAAGATCTCGTTGTCGAAGACCTCTCTATCACTTAAGTCGTTGGAGTAGGCGTTGTAAATCCTGTTTGTGGTATCTCTGTTCAGTGATCCGAGCTGGGTAGATGTGAGGTATTGACTCAGGAACCGGTCATGGTGCACAAGCAACCTGTCATTGAGTTCTTGGATGAGATGATCGACAAGGGGCAAGTAGAGGGCTCTGTGGCGTGGCCGTGGGAACATTGGGTCGGTTACGCTGGACTGCAGACACTCTTGGCATGCTGGACTCGATATCACAACCTGCTGCCAACTCCTTTGTACGCTCAAACAGTTCGTTCCAAACCATTTGGTTGTTTCTTTCATCCCTTAATAAGCCAATCACTACCCTTGACTCCTTGGCTGCCTCGATGAGGTCGATAGATTGACCGTAAAGCGTGATCGACAGTGCAACTGTATTTGAAAAAACATGCTCTGTGGCACAAAGTTCAATGATAAAGTCGAACTGCCGGATGGAGCACAAGTACCCTCTCGCTTTGGCATGATCACCATCCTCTGCAACGCCCTCTAGTGCCTGTACTACCACTGGAAAAGCTGTCCGGAACGTATACGAGTCAACTCTGCTTGTCCATCGCGTCTCGCAGAGGGTTCGTAACTTGGCGCGCCTTTGCATCTCATCCATTACTGCCTTAGCTTGAGACAAACACTCCTGAAACGCCAACAGTCTCTTTGCAGAGTAATCGAACGCAAAAGCTATCTGCTGTAGGGTTCCGAGCATGTTTCTCACCAGGGTCTCCTTACAGGCATGTCCAATTGCCAGGTTCAAGGAGTGAGCCTTACAATAGGGAGCTTACGAATCGACGACTTTCGCACGACAACGCCGTTGGATTGCGTGACATGCCTACTGCGCATGATTTTGTGGGAATTTGCCGGCGTCGAGCCAAAGTCGACGACGTTGTTTTGAGCAAATTGACGGCGTCGCCAAAACAGCAGAACGTGAGGTCAGTTTTCGAAGTTTTCTCTCGTTAATTCAGGGGATTCTGCCAGATAATTCAAGAATCGCATCAGGGAGATGTTCTTGACATAAATGTTTCTGACTTTTTGTCTGTTTTCATTCAAGTAACGCCCCAAAATATCAAGTAGAAGTATGGCAAGTGAAACAAGTGAAACGCCAAGTGACACGAAAAGGTCAGGATGAGATTGCTGAATGAAAACTCGTTTACTGATGTTAACCACACCTTATTGAAGGATAAGACATTTGCTTTTGTTTAACGAATTTTCAAAGAAATTAAAAGGGGTGTATATTTTATAGTCGGGTCTATAGTTAAAAATTAATAGGAAAATATTTTACTGGAAGCCGGGACTGGAAGCAATACACGCTGCTAGATTTCAAAAAGTTAAGCTTGTAATTCGATGAGGTTTTTTATTCTTGTCCTGAATCGTCTTTAACCAGCCTGAAGTTGTAGAAACACAAATTTGTCTCGGCTTTTCTGCTATACGAGCGAGCAGATTGATTTATAGGGGCATCTTACATAGGCTTGTAAATGCGTAAATGTCGGGCAATTTTCGTTTTCTAAGCTTTGTCTATTTTTGGTCGCTTCGGCTGTTAGGATTAGTCTGCCGTAGGTATTTCGCATTTTAAACAATTCGCTTGTCCAGTTGTCCAAGAGATCCAACACCGCCCAACGATTTGTGCGCGCCCACCAACGTCGTCGTCTTCATTGGGAATCGTAAATTCAAATTTCTGCAGGACGACGACCCGGGACTATGACGTGACCCAACGGCGTCGTCGTGCAAAAGTCGTCGATTCGTAAGCTCCCTAATAGACATAAACGGCGTCTGGAAATTCCTGTTAAGCCCGGGCTTAATGGCTTAAAGGCTGGCTACGTGCCTGAGAATGACAGTTGGGACCGGTCCCAACAGTGTCCATTCTAGAGAGGGTTGACTTTATTGTAAAATAAATCTAAATTTGCATATACACGAAAGGGCACTTAAGAAAATGAGATGGCAGTCTGAGAAGACAGACCCAGAGTGGAAAGCAAGTATCTTTTGCAAGTTGGTCTGGATAAAGCACTGTTATGGCAAATAAGCAAACATTCAAAACAAATTCAAAACAAAACTTTACCTTAATTTTCCTAAGGAATCAAGGGAAGTGATTTTATTGTTTTCCACCCTTAACACCTAAAAAAAAATACACATTTGATGGCCAGTTATCAATTGATATGAAGTTACAAGAATGCAAAAACCAACAACAACAAACAAACAAGTTACAACATCCTGACTTAAGCAACAGTGTGCTTTGGGGACACTTTTAATTTAAGTTTACATGAACCAAAACTTGGATCTTGGCAGTCTTGATGAATGGCGAAATTCTGGACCTTGTGAATAATAAATTAAACTAGACTACGAGCAGTCTCTCTTTCCCAGCTTAGTCCGTTGAGCGAGAAACGAAAAAACATTAGCGAACGGATAATGGCAGCGAGAAACTGGGGGCGAGGCAGGCGCGCAGGAAAAGAGAGACTACAGACTAAGCCCAGGCGTTTGAATTATTAGTTGCTCTCACAACTCAAAAATCTGATTGGTTCTTGATCGAAAATCTTTCAACAAGTGGTAACGCCGCGGTGACGAGTTGTCAACACTCGAGATCGATGTCATGGCTGACAATCTCCAGGAATGTTTATCTCGATTTCCGAGTTCAATCGTTGAAACCAGCGTTGAAACCAGCGTTGAAACCAGAGCAGATCTATTCAGATCTGCCTCGCCCCCAGTTTCTTGCGGCCATTATCCATTCGCTAATGTTTTTTCGTTACTCGCTCAACGGACTAAACTGGTAAAGAGAGACTGCTCGTAGTTCAAAATTAAACTGGTTTGTGATACAATGGATTTGCTGTAACAAGTACAAAAGACATCTATGGTAACTCTAGCAGAACTCTAGTGCTATATGTGCTCAAGTGAACATCTAGAGTCCTCTTCTTCCACGCTACTCAAAATGGTGAACAAAGCCACGAAACAGGCAAGATTCAGTGGCTGATCAAGGGAGGTGGGGTGGCGGGTTGTGAAAAAATTAAAACTTTAATCCCGAGGTCTAGTAAATGAACCTAGTATATGGCCTAGCTCACCACAAGTCTCTTGAAGCTCAGTGGTTAGAGCATCTGATTGGTGTACGGAAGGTCAAGGGTTTAATTCTGGTTGGGGACTGTAAACTGACTGGAACAGAAAGTGCCATTCAGTTGATACTTACAGTGAGACTAGAGAGGCCTTTTAAACCAGATAAGTCTGAAATGTGATTTCTGGAGATATCCAGCTCTTGAATCTGCAAGAAATTGATGAAAATTATAATCTTTTTTGCCATTTTCTCCCATTAACACCAATAATAAGTCCAGTGGTGGATTTAGGGGAGGTCCCAGGGGATGCCCTGTCTCCCCTCCCCTTGCCTAAGAGGGAGTCTGAATCCACCACTGAAGTCTGTGGTTTTTAGTGCATGTCACATGTCATTTGCCACTGGCTGTCAAACTTGACACAGATACATGTACTATTTCATACCCTAAAAACTCATACAAAAAAAGAAGATACTTGTTGCAACAAACCTTCTTGCATCTTCCCATGTCAGGAAGTTTGGTGATTTTGTTATTTGACAAATCAAGCTCCTCCAGTGCAGGAAGAGCATTCAAGGCCTACAAACAGAACATGTTGAACATAAGTAAACAGATGTGCAAGCAACATTTTACAAATGAATGATTTTATTGATTGATTATCATCATCATAAAAAAAAGCAAGAGGCACACTCAAGTTACAACAACCATGCGGTATGGCCAGTAACTTACGGATGTGCATAGCCATATCACCGTGGCAGTGGCAGCCATGGACAGCTGTTTTGTCCTTGTTAGCACTCATCAGGTGGTTGATAGGACTTGAAAGCCCTATGTAACATGCCCTTTACTGACAAGGTGGATGCAAAGCATTCCTTTAAGCGCCAGCTCCACACCACACAATCATTTGGTAGCTGTTGGCTGGGGAAAGGCAAGACTGTACTCCCACAGTACGGCATGGCATGGCACGGCATGTATGGGGAGGTGGATCAGCATACATTGTAGCTGCAGATCGGTGAGGTCTTGGCCATACTGTGGGGTTGGTGTTTGAATGTGCCTCTTGCTTTTTTCATTTTTTTTGGTGTGGTGCAGTCCTCTGGAACAGTCTACCCTCAGCTGCTAGGCAGGCAACATCTCTGACTAATTTCCGACGATTCTTAATTAATTCCGACACGGCATTCATGTAAAACAGGCTTTATTTTAGTTTACTTTTCTTTAATAGTTAGTTATATTTTTAAATTATAAAAGATTAATTTACATACATAGTTTTTTATTAAGTTGTAGTTTGTATGAAATTGTTAACGCCTGATGTATTTACCATGTTTTTTAAATAAAGATGATGATGATGACAGTGGTGGAACTAGGGGAGCCCCCCTCCATTTGCACTCCTCCCCCCGCCACCCCCATTTGCACTCCTGCCCCCCCCCCCCCCATTAATTCCATTCACTCCCCCCTACTGATAACCACATTGTAAATCAAAGCTTTTCTTACAGAAACATCTGTGATGTTATTGCAGCTAATGTCCAGGACAGCTAGTTGTGAACAGCACCCAATTTCTCTGTAATCTATCTTGGACAAACGGTTGTTGTCAAGCCGCAATACTTTAAGTTTTCTCACGTGCTGTAGTCCTTTTCCTGGGAATGACAGACAAAAATTGCAGCATTGTAGGGTCTGTAAAAATAAGTCTGAATGCATCAAACTTGAACTGAAAAGTGCTAAATAAAAATATAATAACAAAATAACAAAAGCTTACCTATGCATTTTATTTTGTTGTGTTGCAGAAGAAGGTTATTTAGTTCTTTACAACTACAGAGAGAGAAAGAATATATTGTAATAATGTTATTTGGACAGGGCAATCCTGAAAAACAACATCATCTTTCAGGGCTCGAGACTAACGGTAGCCAACTAGCCAAAGTCTAGTAAAAATTCAGTTTTGGCTAGTGGAATTTTGCTTTCACTAGCCATTTGGGCTAGTAAAAATCGTGAAGAACCAAACGTAACGATACCAAACTGAAAATTATGTTTCTCTGTACTTTCGTTAAGGCATTAGTCTTTGGAATATTTCTACATTTGTATGTCCCTAAGGTGTTAGTTAGTCTTATCTTCTCAATGTTTTTCTGTACGTTCGTATTACATTCGTAGGTTCGTAAGGTGTTAACTTCACCTTCTCAATGTTTTTCCGCAAGTTCATACGTTCGAACATTGTTATTTCATAAGTTGTTAGCCTTATCTTCTCAATGTTGTTTCTTACATTCGGACGTTCGCAAGTTGTTAGCCTTAGTCTTACCTTCTCGACGTTTTTCCGTAATTATGTTTAGTAGGCTCGTAAGGTGTTAGTATGAGATTTATGAAGAAAACTAAAAAAATATGATCAAGCTGTGTTTCCAAGTCTTGGAGATTTTTTTCTTAATCAGTGTGACACATGTTATTGTCTCTCCCAACCCCACCCCCACCCCCACCCTCTGTACAATTTTGGCTAATGAAAATTTATTTTGGTTAGTGAATTCAAACCTGTTACTAGCCACTAGGCTAGTAAGGTGGAAAGTTAGTCTCGAGCCCTGAATATTCTTTGTAATAACCTTTCACTCCCAGAGTCAAATCTTTAATAGGTCATAATCAGAAACCCATACACTGTAAGGGCTGGTTCCCACTAGCGACGTTATCGGAAGCGGAGTCGGAGTCGGAAGCGTAAGGAGCCTAATTACGTTCTAGTGGAAATCAAGAAACGGAGTCACAATCGCAATCGGAAGCGCAACGGAATTGGAATCGGAATCGGAAGGATCAGAAGGTTTCCTTTTTCTTCCGATTCCGCTTCTGCTTCTGTCGTTTTGATTTCCACTAGATCGTAACGTTCTTGCGATTCCGATTCCTCTTTCGATTCCGCTAACGTCGCTAGTGGGAACCAAGCTTAAGTGGGTTGAAACGTGTAATGCGCATTCACAGCTTCCGAATATTCATTTTTTGTTTAGTACTATATTTAGAAACCCCTCGGTCCTTTGAGATTGGAAGCAAATTTTATTAGCAAATTGATTGGTTAATATTTTTATCTTGATTTTCCAAATATGGCTGAACAACTTCTTAGCAAATTGAATAATTGGAAGCTTGTTTTGAAGCGTACAAGAGACAGTTGCACGTTTCAACCCACTTATGGGTTGCTGGACATGAAATTTTGAGTCTGTGGATGAAATCCTACAGTGTTACCATTCAAATGAAAGCTACTGAGCAGTACTTTCCTGTGGTGCTGTTTACTACTGTATATGTTGTATAAGGTGGTTCTAACTTTTGAGTCTGTGGATCAAATCCTAAATTGTGACCATTCAATTGAAAGCTACTGAGCAGTACTTTCCTGTGGTAAACTGTATGATCTGTTTTTCAGCTTGAATTTTCATCACACATCACCCACAATACACTGTATGTATCCTTCACCATTATTTCTGTTGATACTAACAAGTGACTAGCTTACCGATCTAAACCACTGATTTCTGTGATAGCATTTGCATAAAGCTTCAGTTCTCGAAGATCCTAAGACACAAGAAGTACACTGGTTAAAGACAGGTGTTTTTAACTGGGGGGGGGGGGGGGGGGGGGGCAACACAGCTGTCAGAAGTGAAGTTGTTAACTCTCCAAAAGCAAATATGGAACTTAACAACTCGGTTCAACAGTTCTTGCATATTAATTGGTCAGTTAAGATGGAGGGCAGGAGGCCATGAGAATCTTTTAAAAAACTTGTCCAATACTTGATTGGGCGCTGACTGCACAGTATTCTCGCCGATGTAAGGCTGACAAATAAAATGACAAATACTTACACAGTTCTTCTCTAAATCAGTTGGAAAGACTTGCTTTAGTTTGTTGCAACCTAGGTCAAGAATTTTCAATTTTGGAAACTGCATTGAAATAAAAGTAAATGAAAAACATTAGACAGTTTTAAACAGATGGCAGGGTCTATTGCCTTCAAGGAAGAGAGTTTATTCCATCAGGGCACAATATGAAGCTTGAAATCTCATTTATTTTAATGAATATACTGTAGCTGCAGATAATAACCGCTATGAGAATGCAAGAAACTATCACAGATGAATTTCAACGAAAAGAAAGTCACATTGAGATGGCAGATCCATGTAAAGATCAATGACTAGAAAGCTGCTGAGAGGAAGCAGTGTTCTGTACCTTAGCACACTGTACAATTTGTCAAAGGAGTTAATCCAGAAGAGGGATGAGCACCAATGTAATTGAATGATATATTATGGACACTATACAGGCAATCACGTACATTGTCTGTCTCATTATCTACATTGTGTGTATATTCTAACCTACTGTAGCCTGCATATCTGGCAGTTTTGTTGGCACACAGGATGTTTAAATTTGCGAGCCGCAAAAATGAGCGGTGAAAATGCAAGAAATGGAAATAGCACCTGCTCTGTATTGTAAGCTTCTCATTCTCCTCTGCATTCCCCTTGTGGATTCACTGCTCATTTTCACGGCTTTACCCCCTGCAAATCCAACATCACACACACCAACAAAACCACCAGCTATATAAAATGGGTGATTCTAACCTCCTTGAGGTTTGGAACTTGTTCCAATGCTTGTCCATTCAAGTTGATCTCAAATACTTGTCCACAATCACTTTCTTTACATCTGTCAAGCTGGTAATGACAGTGGAAGTCTTAACTAACAGATCTGATTACCTTGACAACTGAATTTTGGGACATGAGCACTGCTAAATTATGAGATAGTCATAAAGTAGACTTTTAACATTAAATTCTTATGTTGTTGTTTAATTTTTGTTTTGGTTTAATTGAAAATTTCCAACCAGTTTAATTTTTGTTTGAGGAGCTGCCAAACATTTCTATCCACTGGTTTGATATAATACTAATACAACTGCCAATGAACTTAGAAGTACGTCATGCTTGCTAGCAATATTGTAACTGATGAGTTGACTAGATATCCTGTGTTATACATGTATGTTTAGCATGATGAATTTTTACTGGAAACTGGAAAAAGCCTAAGAATACTAGGAACAAGCTGTGATAGTTATTTTACTACAGTAAGTAAATAGTGATGCATGCTAGCGTGATCAGGATTATGAGATAGTTTAAAGGTTGCCTGGTTCCTGAGTACCTACAGTTTGAGATTTAGAAATGCATCACTGCGATGATACCATCTATACATGTATATGACTTTATACAACAACTGAAGATAATGCACACACTCTGATTGGTCCATAGCTATTGAATATTATACCAGTAAACCACACGAAAATGTAGTTACTACGTACATGTACAGTGTTAATGCAATATAATGCACATTTCTATGGTTTATCGGTGCAAAAAACGGCTTAACTGCAGAATACCCGGCCACACAAGAACACTTCTAGAAACAGTGGCTACACGGCTACATGGCTACTCAGATACCTTAGCCCGTAGCCGCCTAGCCATGTAGCCACAGTCCCCTGGGATAGACATACAATATGTATATTTATTATATAAACACCAATGAAATACCAGGTGAGCTTTCGCGCATAAACACCATATCTTCACAAGTGAGAATAACATGTTATCTTCACACGTGAAAAGATCACCATTGACACGTTGTTCTACTTTAGGACTTCAAGAAAATATTAAAGTGAAATGGTTTGATTTCATTGGTGTTAATATAATAAACAGAACATTACATGGCCACTTAAAGATACAAAATTTCTCTTCTCGTATTGAAAAATATTTCACTCATTTGCACAATATTTTTCAACACTCCAAGAGAAATTTCATATCTTTGCGCGGCCATGTAATATCTTCTATTTCTCGTTGTTAAACGTGAAAAAAGAACAAGTGTGGGGAAAGAATGACTGGTTAGCCACGTATCCAGCTTTTTCCAGGGTATAGCTTCAAAGTGGCCGGGTATTTTGCAGTTACTCTGCAATAAACCATGCGGGTTGTTGGAATAACACTTGAAGAAGCATGTAAATCATGAGCCGAACTTAATATTTTCTTGTCTTCTTCCAACATCTCGAGTGATTACATAGTCAATAAACCATGGAAATGTGTAATGTATTGCTTAATTATGTAAGTCTTGTACCAATGCAGGCCTTCCTATAATAGGTATGCATGCTGTATGCATGGCAACCAGAAATTCAGTACTTACAATCTCCTGCACACTTAAGTTTCCAGTTCCCCTCTCACTTGGAGAAGACTGTACACGTTTTTCTTCCTGCCTTTTCTTGCTGTCTTTTCTCACAGTGGGAGATGTAGACTTCGATTTTGATTTTCCAGCATTCTCAGAAAAAATCTGTTTCTGTGATCTACTCGTGGACAACATCAAGGCTTAATACATCTGAGGCGGCATGGATTCACTCCTAACTTGCAGTTTTGTCTGTTTCAATAATACAGCGATTTAAAATACATTTTTTTAGGGAAACAGAGTCCCTGTGTAACTGTACATGTGTTTAAGAAATATATTTTTCTCAAAATGGCAGTTTCCGACGCCATCTTGGATCAATAAATCCCATAATCCATTTGGAGTGTTATGATTCTTCCCATAATGCAATGCAAAAGTTTGCCGCCATGATTTGAAGATGGCGGGCGATGAAGCCGAAGTGCTGCCATGTTTTGTTTGCAAATACAAGGATTTTTCAATTTTACCAAGTGGCATTTAAAGTGTTTGGCTAGTTACAACGCAGCGACGGTTGAAAAGATCAGATGGTAAACTGAGAAGAGCCAGCCGATATTTCGTAGGTTATGGCAGCTATCTTTGGCTCAAATGACACTTTTCTTGGTTCTCCCACAACTGTGGTTTAACTCAGGAATAAGCTTTAATGCGAATTACAGCAGGAAATTGGTCTTATTGGGGAGGATATTTTGGTATAGAGGATTAGCCATGCGACCACTTCGTATCTTAAATGTTGCTGAAAAAAATGATGCAGCTAAGGAACTTTCCAGAATTATGTCCAGAGGACAATCCTTACGGGTACGTAGGTACCTCATGTAGGACATATTTTAGAAGGTTATTGAAAAGTCGATTTGATTACACATGGCTGGAATACAATTTTAGGTATAATCGTATCAATAACAAAATTCTTGATTGTGATTGGTCATCCGCTCGCCTATTTCTCATGTAATTGGCGCGCGGTCACGTGGGTGTCCAATTACAGCTATCCAATTACAACTTTTTGTAATTGGATAGCTGTAATTGGACACCTACGTTGCGCGCACGTCAATCAGATGCACTTAAATGGGTTCTTTTTTCGCGGCTGTTTCCTCCTGCTTTCAAACTGATAGAAAATATCCTTGACGTTTTGAGTACAAGTCCACATACTGGGTGGACTTTTTAATCTTGAATTTTGTTATTGATTTGATTAATTAGTAATTGAACTTCGTGTCGTACAATTCAAGGGTAATTGTGCTCGTAATTTCAAATCGTCCTCGCGCTACGCGCTCGACCGATTTGAAATTACTCGCCCGATTACTCCCTGAATTGTACTCAATCAATCAATCAATCAATCAATCTTTATTTCACTCTATTGTTAGCCTTGGTACATCAATACATACATTGTGATATAAAAATAGAGTAGGGACTCTCGACAAACCCTTTTGGGCTTAACATGGAGGGCCCCTTTAACTTATAAGTATTTAACATATTCAGGTATAATCAACATGTGAACGGCTAAAGGCTATACAATTACTCTAGTGCAGTTGGTCGAGATAATATTTTTTTATTTTTTTCTTAAAAACACCAAATGATTTTGAATTTTTGATAAACGTGGGAATGTTGTTCCAAATTTCACATCCTTTAAATCTGATAGAATATTTTTTATAATTTGTGCGTGTGTGTTCTTTGTGAATTTTTGATGAGGACCTTGTATTATGGCTGTGGAAATAATTATTTGGTTTGAAAAAAAGGTTGAATGTTGCAGGAAGTGTTTTCGTGAAAAATTTATATGTAAATAATGCTATTGCTTCATTGTTCAAATCATCTATTGGTAGAATAGACAGATTTTTAAAAATAGGGCGCGAATGATCTCTAAAACCTGAAAATGAAATTATCCTTACTATCTTCTTTTGTAATTTTCTAATTGATTGCAATCTCGAGGGGTATGTATTTCCCCATATTATGTTTCCATAATTGAGATACGGGTAAATTAATGAGTAATATATTGTTCTTAATGCTTGAGTGGGTAAATAGTGTCTTGCTTTGTAAAGAATACCAGTAGTCTTAGCTATTTTAGTTGCAATGTAGTTGATATGCGTTTTCCATGTTAAGTTAGTGTCGATATTTATTCCTAAAAATTTAGTTGACTCCACTTGGCTTATCTCAACATCGTTTATTTTTATTGTTATTTTCTCTACTTTCTTCTTTTTGGTTTTAAAAACAATAATATGTGTTTTTTTTATGTTTAGAGAAAGTTTGTTTGCTTGTAGCCATTGGTTTACTTTCTTAAGTTCATTATTAAGTACTTCTGTTAAAGTTTTGATATCCTTATGTTGGTAAAAAATGTTAGTATCATCGGCAAAAAGTATGAATGACAATTTGTTAGAGCTTTTGAAGATATCATTTACATACAATAGAAAAAGAAGTGGGCCCAAAACTGACCCTTGCGGTACGCCACATTTAATTAATTCTTTATCAGACTGGGTATTCTTGAATTTTACTATTTGATATCT
This sequence comes from Cladopsammia gracilis, assembly GCA_022457155.1. NCBI lineage: Eukaryota > Metazoa > Cnidaria > Anthozoa > Scleractinia > Dendrophylliidae > Cladopsammia > Cladopsammia gracilis. Next base: position 548,154 of record JAJGOT010000264.1, read on the forward strand.
ATTTGAAAGGTAATTCTTAAACCACTGGAGTGCAATTCCTCTTATACCATAGTGTTCTAATTTTGAAATTACAATGGAGTGATCAACGGTATCAAATGCTTTTGATAAGTCAAGGAAAATTCCTGCTGTCAGTTTATTTTCATCGATCGCATCGGTTAATTTAGTTGTCAGTTCAATTATGGCCATCTCTGTTGAGCGGTTTTTCCGAAATCCATATTGTTTGTCATAAAGAATATCGTGCCTTTCAATGTAATCCATTAATCTTTTATACATTAATTTTTCTAGTATTTTCGAAAAACATGACAGGACAGCCACAGGTCTGTAATTTGAAAACAGAGATTTATCTTCATTTTTATAAATTGGTGTAATCAATGAAATTTTTAAACGATCAGGAAAGGTACCGGATGAAAATGATTTGTTAAAGATGTTTGTTAATGGCTGTTTGATTACGGGTGCTAATTCTCGTATTACTTTTGGACTGAATTCATCAGAGCCAACCGATTTGCTTGGATTTAGACTAAGCAATTCTTTCTCTACTTCTTCCTCTGTAACAGGGTCAACAAAGAAGCTTTCATGATGTTGTGTATTGCTCATAAAGGCATTAAATGATGTAGCTACTGATGGTATTTTACTTGCAAGATTTGGTCCTACATTTGTGAAATATTCATTAAATTTATTTGCTATTTCAACTGTATCGGTTATTTCTTTATTATTATGACTGAAAGCATCAGGTAAAGTGCTCATTGATTTCTTTTTGTTTATAACTTCGTTAATAAGAGCCCATGTTTGGCGTGAGTTGTTCCTTATTTTTTCAAATTTTGTTTTGTAATATATTTTTTTCGTTATCCTTAGCAGGTGATGAAGTTTATTTCTATATTGTTTAAATTTAAATTTATTCTCAGCTGTTGGAGATTTGATTGATTTTTTGTACAGTTTGTCTTTTGTTTTTAGAGATTTGAGCAGTCCCTTTGATAGCCAAGGTTTATTTTGCAGCTTATTCTCCTTAATTTTAGATACTTTCAGCGGAAAGGCCCTATCATAAAGTCGAGTGAGTTTTTCTTGAAATAAATTGTATGATTCATTAGTGTCATTAAGTGTGTATAACTCAGTCCAGTTTTCTTTGCTCAAGTCATATATCATTTTTTCTATGTTTGCAGGCGTGATTTGTCTTCTTTTAACCTCTGTCTTATTCTTCTTTAATTTTGTATCTTGTTTAATAGCAAAAACAGGCAAGTGATCTGATAAGTCAGTGCAGAGTATTCCTTTTAAGTCATCATTATTTAGCCTGTTCGTAAAGATGTTGTCTATCAATGTTGCACTTTTGTAGGTTATTCTTGTTGGTTTAGTTATTAGCGGGTAAAAAAATGATGAGATAAATTGATTTAAAATATTTTGTATTAACGTATTCTGGTTGATTTTTAGCAAATCTATGTTAAAGTCTCCCATTATATAACATTCTTTCCTTTCCTTGTTAATCTTATCAAGTAATTTTTCAACCAATTCTTCAAATTCTCTTAGATTGCCATTTGGAGGGCGGTATAATATACCTACTATAGCAGTATCTGTTTTGTTATTCGTTTTAATTTCCACAAACAGAGATTCTAAAATGTCCTCCTTTTCCGTTGAAAGATCCTCTCTGATTTTAAAGTCTATATGGTCTTTGATGTATAACCCCACACCTCCTCCAATTTTGAATTTACGATTAGCATTTAAAAATACGTAACCAGGTATATCATACAGATCTGCGCTATTATCAGTTATCCATGTCTCTGATATACCGATGAGAGAGAAGTCTATCTTAAGTGAGTGTAAATAGGTATAGAAATCATCGAACTTGTTTTTAATGCTTCTTACATTTAAGTTCCACTCAGTCCAATTACTATTACAAAGAATGGCGGGCTTAGGTCAACATTAAAGAAAAGAAGAAAAGTGAGGGAAATTACTTCTCTGTTGACTTCTAATAGTTTGCCTTCAAATAACTTTTGGATGAATCTAGATTCAAAGAATTATCCTTTTTTTACTTTACCCACGGAAACGTGAAATGTGACATTTGCACAGCATTTTATTCCACACCATGGGGTATTTGCCTGTTTGTTTGTTTGTTTTTTTTCCACAAAATGCCAATGCCTGGGTGTTGTCCCGGTGGGGTCATGGACACTGCTGGAATTGCATAAAAGATGAATCATGCACATGTTTGTCACTAGACAAAACATGATAGTATGTCACTACCATGTACCCTGAACATATTAAATCAATCTGACATGATGCATGTGTAGAGTGTACACGTACATGTATGTAAATTGTTTTGGTGTGTATAATACATCAGTAGTAAATATTTACATGTACAGGTATGGTATTTTTTCCACAGAGGGAGGGAATCTCAAAGTTTAACAAGATATATGAGTATGACTATAACATTTTGGGAAGTGTGAGTATTTTTAAGTTGCATCTTTTTATTTCATTCTCCCAACTTGCTATGAAGTTCTAAAGTGCAACAGAATTGAGACCAACAGGTCATATAACCAGTACTTGCACTGTTTTCTTATACAAGACAAGACACGACATTGCTTGGTATGGTCTCTCACTGCACAACTGTATGCATGAATCAGGGTAGTGATCTGTTATACACTGTAGAAACTTTAAAATAAATGCTTGTAGCTTGAAGTGTACCTAAATGTACATGTATGCTGCATAAAGTTTTTAGTAAATAAATACTTTGTTCTCATTGCCATTGTCACATAGTCACAGACTCAGTGCAAAGGAAGACTGGCCTGAATTTAGTGCTTTGCATGTTCAATTTGATCTAAAGAATAAATTTTCTTCATGAGGTTTATGAAAGTTCTTTTAATTGGTTTTTTTTTTCAATGCAGAATGCCAAGATGGTGATGACATCCTTGTCTGGACATATGATGACTTTAGACTTTGCAGCCAGTCATCAGAAATGGTATGTACAGATGAGGTTTACAGTGTTTAACCGACTGCCTCGCTTAAATGGAAGGTGGGTGCCTGGGGTATCCAGGGGCTTCCACTGTGGCCAGCCAGCCCCTAGATAAAATACTGCCTGCATGGCTGGCAAATCCCCGCAACCCAGCCATGAGCCCCCATTACAGGCACCCGTCACACTGAATGAATCAGTGGAAGGAAAAAATAGAGGGTGGGGTGGGTTGGGGGAACGTTGAAGACAACCGTTACAAAACCGCTAACAAAAACCGCTACAAAAACTGTTACAAAACCGCTCGAAAAAACTTGCATATCTTAGCTGAGATGAGGCTGCAACGTTCCACATGAGCCTGCACTAGAAAGTTTGGCTGCTGACCGGAAGCATCTGCTAAGCTCGTGGTGGTTAACTTTGTTAAATTGACATTTAACTAAATAAAATTCCTTCCTGTAATATGTAGCCAGAGCTGTCATTGAGGGCCATCACCCAATAAAATTGGTAAGAAAGTGAATAAAGCATTTTAATCTGTGCACATGTGCTGAACTGTGAAGCCATCCCTTTAAGATCAGAGCAATGCCTGTCTCAAATCTTAATGACAGCCCTGGTACTGTAGCTACTGGTAAATTAAGACAAAATAATGGAGTAGGTGTCTGCCTGTTTGGGTTAAAGACCAGTAGTTGCAGTGAAGGCCTGGCAGGAGCCTTCAATAAGCTGACAAACACATGTACATGTACAGGGTCCCTAGCAAGTCTGTATAGGGCTTGTCACCCCTTCAGACTTGTCTCTTGACTACAACAACTGAGAGGCTTTATGTGTCCTTTGGTGCCCATAAGGGGCTGTTTCTTGGTGTTGCAAATCTTGCTATCACCAAATCACCAACAAAAAGTTCAAAAGACAATAAACAATACCTTACAACCACACAACAGCTTACCAACAACAGTTTCAACTACATGTACTCCAAGAAACACCCCCATAATTACTGATAATTATCAACCATTGTTTCCTACAGGTACAGTTGTGCTCCTGTAGCACTGTTTAGTGCACCTGTTACAAAGTTTGTTGGAGAGAACTTTCTCCCAATTAAAGTAAGTGCTCAAAGAATTAGAGAATTTTCAGTCTTATGATATAAGTGAATGATATATACTGTGTTCAACACTGTTCCAGAGGCATAGCTACCTGTATGCATGTGTGTACCTGAAAAAGTGAAAAAAAAAAAAAAAGAAGAGACAGATTTGGGACTTGAGGGTGGGGGGAGGAGGTAGGGGGAGTGTGAGAAAATTGATTGTGCATACCTCTGAAAAAGTCCTGGCTATGCCAAAAATTGGTTGTTCACACATGGCAACTACATACAGTTGCGGAGACAACTCACCATTTGTGCTCTTTAAGATGATGAATGACCCATTTCAACTTTCACATAATTAATGTAAAAAGCACTTGATCTACAGCACTGGTCATTTGGTTGAATTTCTGAAACTTGGCCATAAAAATAATGTTTTACAGAGGACTTTGGAAAGAGAGGTGCGTGGCTGCCAAGTCTTGATTATCTGGACTGATTGTGATAGAGAAGGAGAAAACATTGGCTTTGAAGTTATTGATGTTTGTCAAAACAGTAGGTTCTTACATGTAGCTCATTTCTCTCAACTGCAATTTGTTGTGGTTTAATTTTTGTTTTGGTTTGAAAATTTTAAACCAGTTTTATCTCTACATGTATGGTTCCATAATGAATCTTAGACTAAGGAAAACAAAAATTACAGTGGAAACTTGTTTGAAATTTTCAAACCAAAAAACAAATTTAAATCACAACAAATTCAAAAGCTTATAGATACAGCTTTCTAAGATTCAAGAGACTGTATGTAAGGTTCAAGAGTATGTAGTATTGATATTGATTTTATAATTCCAAAAAACTATTTATAATTCCAAATAACTATTTATTTACCTATCATATAAATTTATTTATTTGAATAATGATTAATTTATTTATTTGAATAAAAAGTCAAGAGTGAATGGCATGCATGTTTATAGTGAAATCTAACAAGAACAATAAAATCTAACAAGAACAAAATCTTTGTGTCAAAGTTTTGATTAACTTTGTTTTTAAGGAGTCTTGTACTCTGTTTTAAGCCTACCTCAGATTTCTTTTTTTTTTTTTGTAATTGTAATCTGAAACTTGATTTAATTAAATTAAAAATTTAAACAGATTACAGTGTATGAACTAACACAGGTGTTGAATGTACATGTAAACTAAATGAATGGGTGTCTCTAACATTCTTTGTTTTCAAATGATTTTTGTTTCAGTTAAACCCAACATCAGGATTTATCGTGCAAGGTTTTCTGAAATCACCCAGCAGTAAGTGATAAAAGATGTATGGAAATTAATTAACTTTAATGAGTATTCTGAGCCCACATATTTGTTTTGAATTTTCTTTATGAATTGTTCATAAATAATTATTTTCTGATTACTTCATATTTAATTTCAGATCAGTGACAAGAGCTGTCCAGAACTTAGTTGAGCCTGATTTGTTGCAGGCACAAGCAGTAGATGTCAGAATGGAGCTTGATCTTAGGATAGGTAAATGTTATTTTCATTGCACATCTCATTATGTGTATTCACTGTGCCTTGTAATGACACACAAACTCTGAAATTTGTGGTTAACATTATTTTTTACGGAGACAAAAAACACAATCGGATAATGTTAACCACATATTTCAAAGTTTGTGCGTCTTTGAATGGCACAGTTAATATGCATGTACGTTGTGAGAACATCATGTTCAGAACTAATTATGAAGTTTTAACACAATGTAGCTATAAAATTTATTTCTTGGAATTTTTTTCTTAATATACAGGTGCATCATTTACACGCTTTCAGACCTTGAGACTGCAGAAGGTTTTTCCTGAAGTTTTGAGTGATAACCTTATAAGTTACGGCAAGTATAAAATTTTATTTAACACCATTTACATGTTTAAAAAATGCCATTTTTTAAACAGAATATAAAAGCAAGGTCACATTTGAGCTACAAGTTGCCCACACAGTCAGGACTTTGTCAAGTTTCAGTCTGTAGAACGAAGTAATTTGGTAGGAGTATTAATATTTCAAGCCCTGAGTTGGGTCACTATTTTGTCATACTAGGGCTACCCCCAGCATTTTATTTTAAATTATTTATTGACAGAATGATAGTCACAATGGCAGAAACCAGGCTTGAACCATGCCTCTAGATACTTATATAATACATTTATGTTGTAGTTCATTTTTATCCTTGGTTCAAATTTTGTTTTCCTTTGTTTAAAACTCATTATGTACATTACCATAGGTGAGCCAAAAACAAAGGAAATTTGAACCAAGGATAAAAATTGAACCACAACACATGAACATGTATAAACTGTTATTGAAATAATCAACAACATGTTGTATACCAGTATATATATTTCCCTTAATTTACAAAGTCCCATGTACAATGTAAAGAGAGTATCACACAATCCTTTATTAAGATGTCATAAATTGTATAGCATTTTAATTAATAAATTTTTAATTAACTTAAAACAAACTGAACTGATGAGGTCTTGTAGACAAAACTAGTTTTGTAGTCACGCAATGTAAATGTGTGTTGAAAGTAAATTCTATTAAATCAATATGATGTTTGGAAACACTTTCTTGGCCTCAGTAAACAAAATGAAACAGAAACAAACATTTATTAATATTTATTCATTTTATTCTTTTAGGAAGCTGCCAATTTCCCACCTTGGGTTTTGTTGTTGAAAGAGTAAGTCACTTATTATTATTATTATTATTATTACATATTACTTATTACTTATTATTTTTCTTACTACTGTAATATTTCTAGTCAGTAACTGTGCTCACACTGTGGGTTGCTCCTCCTAAAATGTTCTGCAATTGGTATAGGATTTAATGGAGCCGAAACCAATTGTGGAATTGCACACATTTTAGGCATCCTACTGATGAACAGTTACGAAATTCAGATATGTTTAGTAGCCACATTTTTTTGAAGTTTTTCCCCTTTGAATTAGTTTGTGAAGGACTAGTAGACTGCAAAATCATTTGTAATAATGAGTTGTTGCATAGCTTTTATAGGAGTGAGAAGATCAAAAGTACAATAATTTGCAATTTAAATTATTAATAATCGTATCAATATCAATGTTGTACAATTTTAAAAGAATTAAGAATGTGTTTTTTCTTTTAATAGTACAAACAAGTGCAGCAGTTTGTACCGGAGACATTCTACAAGATCAAAGGTGTGTTAACATTCCCAAGAAGGCACAACTTTGTACATACAAATTGGATTTTGCAAGATCTTCTAACTGAAGAGCACTATAGCTACATGTATAAATTGTTTAACTTTCATCTGAATAGTCAAACCTCAGAATTTAGAACCACCACATACAACATAATTTTTTTAAATTGAACAGCATCACATGCAGGTACTGATCAATGGCTTACATTGTATATCTAATGGAAAATCACTACCGTTAAGGAGGTGTGGATACCTGCTCTTAATTTGCATGCATGTAGATTTTGGCGATTTTATTCCTTTGTTTTCTCCACATGTAATGATCAGTTTGAGAAGCTATAATTTTATTATATATACATGCAGTATCAAACACTTGAAAGAATGTTTATCAGATATCCAAACACCTCGAAGTGGTTAAAAAAAACTTGGCTGTGCCTCCTTTTTCAACCCAGTTCTTGGTGTTTGGACATCTTCACTGATAAAACACTCTTTCTTGTGTTTTTTTTTTCACATGTATTTCTAGGAAAGAATTGTTTATTACAGCATTAATTTTAATTGTTATACTTTTAATAAGGATTTTGTACACAGATTTGAAAAGGTTACATCATTCAGTCATTAGGTGAACCAAGTGTTGAGTGTGGAAATTTGATTTTTACATATAGTTTCTCATGAAATGGAAGATACAAAAGTGGATTTTAGCTGGAAGAGGTAATGGTTTAATAATTATTTATATATAGGGCCCATTTATATGGTCTCGGGTACCCTCCCCCCTAGTTACCCTGGCCAAGCTAACTTTTCACTTATTTCTTTGAAAAATTCAACCAACCATTTACATGAGAATCACGAACTCGTCTCGAGGGGAGGGGGGGGGGGGGGAGGGAGACAACTCACCTACCCAAGACAAAACTGCTCAAATTGTTCCCAGAGCCCCTGTGTTTTAAGTCAATATGTATCCCGAGAGAGACTGGTGTGCTAGAGAGTACAGCTGTTACAGCTCACAACTCCATATAAATGCTCTGTAAAGTTGTTTGGACGGGAGGAGGAGGGGGTGTCTTGGGGTAAACGAGACCATATAAATGGGGCCTTAGTTAAAGATCTACTGACTTAGAGCATCTTTCTAGTAAGCAGAAAAGTATGGAGTGCAGATATATCAACAAATGGCTGTACAATGTATTTTCCTTACAGACTTCCTTCATTCAGGCAGATAAAGATCTAAAAGTCGAAACAAACAAATTGAATTAAAAGTCTAATGCAAATTCTGCAAAAAGCTTTTAGCAAGAGTTTTACCTTCTTGATCCATTCCTATCCTCCATGTAAAAATGACAGGAAAATACTTTAGATCTTATGAAAATGACTGGAAAAGGTTGTTTTATTGTTATTTCCCTCACTTCATATTGGTAACATTGAAATGATTCACATGGTCTTTCTCTCACAACTTTTAATTCTCTCCACAATTCACTATCCTAGAGGAAGACTTTTTCACCGCTTGCCTTGCCTTGTCCTCTATCAAATATGTTTGGAGGTAAGATATCATGTTCAGGGTTCAAAATAACTTATTCAATGACTGTAATTTCTGTATGTGGCACACAGCCACTAAGCACTTATTACACAGCTGTATTACATCACTGTAGCAGTTACAGATTAATAATAATAATAATAATCATCTTCATCATCATCTTTTGTTAGGAGACCAACATCACTGTAAGGTGATTTACAGAAGGGTCCTACAACATTATAAAATACAATGAAAAATGTATTAAAATCTACAGTTAAATAAATTGAACTTACTTACATGTAACTTGCTTAACAAAACATATTTATTCATTTATTCTTAAAAAAAATTCTTTATTAAAATGAGCTAGAGTTGGGGCTTCATGCAGAGGCCTGCTTAGATTGTTCCAGTCATCTGCAGAAAAATAATGATGGTTGTCCAGTGCCCCCATTTTTTTGCTGCAGGTTCAACTGAAAACAGTGATGTTACAGTAAGATCATGTACTGTCTTGAAAATTCCTAGGAATTGCTAAGAATTCCAAGCCTTTGTGATACAATCCCAGAAATTCCCCAAGAATTCCAATTGATTAAATCACAGCCAATTTGCATAGCTGAATTCCAACCCTTTATAGAACTCTAATATTCCATTCCCAGAAATTCCCAGATTATTCATTGACAGCTAATTTGCATAAATGGGAATTTTTGAGAATTCTAAGAAATTCCTAGGAATTCCCAGAAAGCTGAGAATTCATTTTGCAAGGGTTAACCAACCCTTTATACAAGTCTAACATTCCATTCCCAGAAATTCCCAGCTTATTCATTGAGAGCTAATTTGTGCAGTTGGGAATTTTTGAGAATTCACAGGAATTCCCAGAAAGCTGAAAATTCATTTCACAAGGGTTAACCAATCATGGCTCATATTGGTTACCCAAACAATCCCAGAAATCTCAGCGCCAAAAGCTAGTGCTCAGTCCCCACATAGTTTCTGTAGTGGCATATTAATGAACAGTGCATGGTAAAACCTTGAATGATAGAGTTAGTTTGTAAACTGTACTTCTGTATTGTAAGTGAATAAAGAATGTATATATGTATCTATGTAAAAAACTATGTATGTAACCAACTTTTAAATATAAAAATATCCAATTTGTTTGGCCACACTTTTACTATCTGAATTCAATGTATATCAAGATTCAATTGAATTTTATTTGCTGTTTTTTCTTATTTCATCAGAATCCCACAGCAAAGGTTCTTAGTACTTCTTCTCGCCCCAAGAGCAAGTGGAGGCCTCTGCCATTGGACACTGTGGTTGGTGCAATGATGTCATTCATTCATATTCATTCTCTTGCAAAAACAAAGAAAGAAATTTTGCAATGTGATTTGATTTTCACTGTTTACTTAGGGTCTAAATTTGAAATTTAAGAACAAAATTGATTTTGATCATTGCATTAAATTATTCTTTAAAACTTTTTTTATATTTGTAGGAGCTTGAAAAACTGGCCTCCCGAAAGCTTAAAATAAATGCCAAGGAGACAATGAAAATAGCAGAAAAACTGTACAATCAGGGGTAAGTACATTATACTAATTCCACTGCCTTCATCATCATCAATGCCCTCCCTGCAATCAGAGCCCTCTAGCCATCACAGTCCTGGGCCATTCGTTCCAACTCTCCCCATGTGCAGCCAGTCCTCTTCGTGTCTGCAGCCAGGTACCAGGTCACAGCATCAGGTGTTTCTTGGCCAACCTTTCTTCAAAAACTCCATTGTGTGTAGTATCTTATTGGTATGCTTCTGGATGTTTCTGTAGCATGACTTTTTTATGGCAACAGGTTGCTAGCCCCTTGCCCAACCCTCCTTCTTTCTCATTCGGGCTTGGGACCAGCCATGGCAGAGTTGTCTTCATTGCTAACACCTTTTAAATAATTTCATTTTTACACATGTTATTTGTATTGTCTCAGGTTCATCAGTTATCCGCGCACAGAAACAAACATTTTTCCGAAGTCTTTGGAGTTGAGGCCGCTTGTTCAAAATCAAACTGTGGATGCAAACTGGGGAGGTAAGACCAATATTACAAATCAACCACGTTTTTCCCCTAGTCTACACACATAAAAGTGTGCAACATAATGAAGTGTGTGACCATTCAGATAGAAGTTACTGAGCAGTACTATCAGGTCTAAAGTTAAGTATTCACAAGCCTAATGGCTCACAACACTACTGACTCTATTCTATTTTGTGTTTGAAGCATTTGCTGCTAGTGTGCTAGAAAGGGGTCCAAATCCTCGGCATGGAAACAAAACAGATAACGCTCATCCTCCAATTCACCCAACAAAATACACAGATGGTTTACAGGTATCACTATGCAACGTTTGACATTAATTTTGTGTTTAGAAAGTGCAAGAATGTCTCCGAAATTAATTAGTTTCCAATTTTGCCAAGAGTTAATTAAAGTAATGTTGAATGTCATTGTGGCTATTGTCTTTGTAAAGCCTGAGTCCACTGGGAACAATTCCGCATGAAAGTTGACAAGAGTTTAAGCTCAGAATGCAAACAAGAAGTGTCAACATCCAGTCACTCTTATGAAAATTTGAGTGCATTCAAACTCTTTAACATTCCACAAAGCCGCAAAGGGCACACAAGAGTCTGTGGTTTCGGCAAAATGAATGTATAAGTACAAAGAGAAAACAAAAAACAAAAAAAAGGCTTTTAAAAGTACACTTGTATACTTTGTTTGATCCATTGCAAAACTTCACAAGCAGAACTGAATATCATGCATCAAAGTCTCCATTATTATATTTTCAGGGTAATGAAAAAAGATTGTACGAGTTCATAGTGAGGCATTTTTTAGCCTGTTGTTCCGAGGTAAGAAATCTTTATTCTGCCTTCTGTGTATTTTTGAAATTGGCCAAAATGTATCTGTTAAAAATGTAGCAGTTTACTGTTACAGTAGTATTTGAAGCTTAAAGCAAGCTGCTGTCCATACTTATGAAAACATGATATTGCTCGGGCACTGTTCCTTTAAAAAAGTCTACAACTATTTACAATAGATGCTGCTCTACTGCTTAATACATTATTTTTTATTAGTAACTGTCATTTGATTAAATTAAGGATGCAAAAGGGCAAGAAACAAATGTGGAAATTGAGATTGCTGGGGAGAAGGTAAAAATGGCTAGTTTTATTGATCATGCTAATCTGTACATGTATATCGATGTGTATCATGTGTTGTATTTACAGTCCATATAGAGGTGGACAAATACTAACCATATTTAATTTTTAAAAGAATCTGAATAAAAAAGGAGCCACTCTTGAACAAAATTTAAACAAGACTGATAATTAATTTGAATTTAAAATGCTAGAAACATCCATCAGAATTTGGAAATACTTGATTTAGTTAGGTTGCAATTTATTATTTTTCTTATCTAACATGTGTTTCAATTAGCTGCCCTCCGATTTTAGAACATCTTACGGTTACACGAGCCTGACACTTTGTAGTAATAGAAATAGAAGAGATTGTACTCATATCCTGATCAATGCAAACACTCAAGGGGGAGTCAGAAAGTGCTTTAGCAAACCCTTGCAGCATTTGACTTGAATAATACACATGGTTTTAAAATAGACTTTTAAATTCTCTCCAGCTTTCATCGGATTATGTTGTTAGCATGTGCACGCTTCAGTTTCTATTAATTTATTACGAAGTAAAATAAACGGAAAGATCTTTTTTAAGAAATACAGTAATTTATTCAAGGATTACATTTTTCAGTTTACAGCTACAGGACTTATGATAATTGCACGGAACTATCTTGATGTGTACCCATATGATAAGTGGAATGCAAAGGTAATGTCTTCGTGCACTGAATTATGACTTACTTGACTTAAGCCCTCTTCCCTCCTCTGTGAAGCACAGAGCATCCACTCAGCACCTCTGCCATGCTCTGTTTTGGGCAATTTTCATGGTGTCTTCTCAGGATAGTGTTTTAGTGTTTCTCTCAGCCGGTTGAGTGTACTTTGCCTCCAGGGCTGTTTTGCTAACCCTTTCCTGTTAATTTATTATTATTGTTATTATTATTATTAATTTGGATTTGGGTTATCATGTTAATTCTGTTACTATGTTGTTTGATATTGAAGTGTTTTTTTTGTCACTAATATTGTCTATTTGGTGGCTAGTTATTAAGTGTTTACCCTTATGGCATGTTATTTGTACTGTCCATGCTCGTCTTCTTCCAGACCATCCCAGTGTATAATCAAGGTGAAGAATTTCAACCAAGTTCCATTGAGGTTTGTAACCAGAGCAGCTCTTCAAATTTACATCCATGCTTTTGTTGAACCCATTGCCTCTTTTCTAATGATCATTTGCCTTCTTCTTCTTGAGACCTGAAATGAAATAAGCCCTGCACAGGATTATCATGATAGAGATTTGGAAATGGTTTGAACCAAGAGATATCAGTAGAATCATTTCAGTGATGAGTGTGATCACCAGTGTCTAGCTCTACTGTAAATAGACTGTTCGTGTTGAGATTTTACAACAACTCAGTTCAATTTTTTGATAACTCACCCAGCTTACTTTGGAATTTTTACCATTCACTTAAATATTTCTTTTTACTGTAGAAAAGTCCATCCACTGTCACTAGCTAGCAATCACCAAGAGATAAGGCTGTCTGTACTAACTTACTCCCTCCTTCGCACCACAAGACACATTATTTATAAGGTTGTCATGCTGTCTTGTTTGTACCAAAAATAAAGTGAGTTATTAAAGCCAAGGAGCTTCATTAATCAAAAATGTCAAAAGGATGTCCAGTGTTCTTAAGTATTGAAAGTTTAATCTCATTTCTGTTTTTCAGATGCTTGATGGTGAGACTAAACCTCCTCCACTGTTGTCTGAAGCTGATTTGATTGGTTTGATGGAGAAACATGGGATAGGTAAGAGAAAAGACCAAATTTCAATTCTTTTAAAATGGCAAATGGAAGGAGCGTTTTGGTGTACAGAAAATTCAATGTAGGTATCACCTGTTTTCACCTCTGAGCTTCCCGTACACTCCCGTTTTGAGTTTTTATGACATCATATGGTTGCCACTATTGTTTGCACTCAATCTTCGTTGGTATGCAACAACTGAAAAACCATTGACATCATAAATATTCAGGATTGTGGCGTGTGGGAGGTGAAGGTGGGTGCAGACAGTCATATGCAATTGTTTTGTGCACTGAGGTTCTGTTTCCACTTTGTTGTTCGTTTCCGGGCAATTTCACATCAATTTGTTGTCATGGTGGAAGTTCCCTTTAAGCTCAACTAAAAATGACGTCAAATTATTGTATCCTGCAATCACCAGTAATGAAGTGAATGACTTGTACTGTGCACATATCACATGCGTCTCATGATGCTTTGCATACAGTAATAAGACAGGTGTACAAAATGCTGACATTTTTCTTTTTGATGTAGGCACGGATGCTACTCATGCAGAGCACATTGAGACCATAAAGAACAGGTGCTATGTGGGAGTGCAACAAGATGGGACCTTTCTACCAGGACAACTTGGAATGGGACTAGTGGAAGGTAAGAGATAGACACAAGCATTAAATAGTGTCTCAATCCTGGGCTTTAATAGTCATGGAAGTGCAAAATACAAATCAACTACTAAGAGTATTTTCTACTAGGAGTATTACCACTTAACAGGTAAATGTTTTAATACATGTAGTTACATTTCTTGTTTGTTCTCTCAGTGCTTTCATTGCTCATAGACACTAGGGAAACTTGACACTTACATGTAAGTTACTTTTTGTTAAGTCAAATCCCAAGTAATTAATTTTGGTTGCAAATGAAGTGGAATTGATAAGGTCAAACTGGTCAGTCCACTTTCTTTCTTTTTTTTCCTTCAAACGTGATCATTGATTTCACTTTGTTAATTAAGGACTCAATACTTCCTTTCCTTTTCTTTTTTTTAAGGTTATGATCTGATGGGATTTGAACTTTCAAAGCCAAGACTGAGGGCTGAGCTTGAAGCTGATTTAAAAAGGTAAGGAAAACAACAGCTATATATGCCATCGTTTCCTGTTTCATGATAACTTGGAAAAGTAGAGAGCAATTCTGAAGACATTCCTACATACACTGTATCAATCTCGAAATCTGAAAAAAATAAATTGGCCTTTTGGCAATGTTTTTTCCAGCACAGTTGTTGGTCATGCCAGGTTTAATGTCAACTCTCAATCTTGGTTTTGGTTTGTGTTTTTTTTTTTGGCAGAATTTGTGAAGGAACAAGAAACAAGGATGGTAAGTCTCCTTTTAATTAATAACAAAATAATAGCAAAGTTCATTTAAAAAATAATGATTTTGATACTGTAAAATACAATGGAGTAGCAGCACCATACAAAACTTCTAACTGTTCAGCTAACTTTAACTTTTAAAATTTGGCAACACTTAAAGATTTCATTCAGACTCTAAGTACATGTATAATTTGAGCTACATGACATGCTCAGTTTTGGAAGTTATGTTTTACTGCATTGCTGTAGCTGGAGTGAATGTATTAACAGTAGCTATGATTGTTTATAAATTTGTCACGCATAGATCACTTTAGAGCGGTGGAATCTCAGTTTGCCTTTATATATATATATATATATATATATATATATATATATATATATATATATATATATATATATATATATATATATATATATATATTGATTTGGTGTCCCGCAGTTGCCTAGCAACAAAATCATGACAAAGCTCCAATTGACATCATCCATTGTGACGAGAGACTGGGACAAAAATGTCTCAACTTCAAATTTCGGGAACATTGTGGCAATGCAACCCAACCTCTCCAGTTAAACCAGAAATTTCATCTCTCCCTCCCCTGTTGCTAAAATTTGGGGGTGCACCCTCCCCTGAGCTTCGCGAGGTTCTGCGAGACATGTATTTCTCTTATAAATACTACTTCTTTCTCTGTTTGTGAGAATTCCAGACAGCAAGGCCATACCACCCCACACTGCATAAACCATGCTTTCTTCATTTTTATGTTCAGATGTGCTGGTAGAACAAGTGGCAAAGTACAAGGAACAGTTTGTTCAAGCTGTACGAGAGGTGTGTTTAACTTGAATACATGTATTCTGTCTAGTACTAAGGTTTGGTTCAACATGGCTTGTTCCACTGACCAGTCACTTTAAAATTATTGAAACCAGTAAGGACCTTGAAAAGTCCTTGAATTTAAAGTCTGTAATTTTTCAAAATAATATTAGCTGGGTACCATTATGTTTTTTTCCCTTAAGTTTGTAAAACTGGGCAACTGTTAAAGGGAGGCAATTATTCAAGGTAATTTGCAAACATTTCCTTACAAGGGGGGAGGAGAGGGTGACTATTCATAGGATATCTTTTTGCACTGTTATTGAATAACAGTTTACCATCATTTGACAATGTTATTCACTGCTTTAAATACAACCGAAAAGGAGACTACATATGCTAGCAGGGAAACATTTATTTTTTAGAGAATTAAAACCAATATATTGCTCAAGTGTTATGAGTTTTTGTTGGTCCTTTTTAAATGTGTGTTTGGTTTCTTTTTATCATAGGCAGTCAAACTGGATCAGGCTTTGGCAAATTATTTTGGAGATCCTCAGGAATTTCTTGATGAAGGTTTGTACGAACAGAAGATTGTGTTGGGTACCTGTTAGACTACGAGCAGTCCCTCTTTCCCAGCTTAGTCCATTGAGCAAGAAGCAAAAGAACATTAGCGAGTGGAAAATACTCGCGCAAAAACTGGGGCTGCGTGGCCATTATCCACAATGCCATTTTTTTTTGTTTCTCACTCGATGGACTAAGCTGGGAAAAAGGGACTCCTCGTAGTCTAGGTACCTGTACATTTTTCTAAGATCAATTTTGAATTCATTTTAGGTTTTAACTTACATCAAGCTTTTCCTTTCGTTGCTTTGATTGTTCAGTTTTGGTTTTAATAAGCTTGAACTGTTACTTAAAACCCGAGTGGAAATGCATGCCCCTTTACACAACCTTTAATCCCATATTAGTTTCTATCAGCTTTCAAATGACCACAGGTGAGAAGTGGAGTTAAGAATGAGAACATTCATTCCCATTAGAAACAAATAATTATGATAAAAGAGCATCTCACAAACAAAATCACTGCTATAATTTGGCCTACAGTGTAATCCGCACAGATTAGTCTATATAAAAACACAAATCAGTGACTGGGTTTTAAACCTTCCACCTTTCACTCTGGCATTATTACTTTATTTCCACCATAGTTAATTGGGAAACTGGTTATGAAACCTTGCAGACTTCAATGGCGATAACAAAGGAGCTACAATTCATATTGAACAGTACTTGACCAAAGAACATCTTTTGATTTTTGATCATGCTATATATATGACTGAATAATTTAATATCACCATTTCTATTGGTCAGCTGCTCGAACAAAAGTTCAACATCTATTGTGTGTGTGCACAGTCAAGACCAAAAAACGATAACAAAAACATTGAACATTGAACAAAGACATTACTCAGGTTTCATAACCATTGCACTTTATTAACTGTTTCCACTGAGTATAACTTGTATATATTCCTATTCTATTATCACAGTTCTTGGAAGTGAGGATGAGAGAGGAACAGAACCACTCCGTCTTTGTCCGAGATGCAAGACAGAACAGATGGTTCTGAAGAAAACAAAAGACGGCAGGTATGAATGTTAATTTAAGGAACCCAGAAACTTCCAGACATGACAGTGATGAAATACTTGTTCATTATAAGGGACGGACCATTTAATTTTTGTGGTGGGGGGGGGGGGGGGGGTTGGGCAATTTATTTTGAGTATAGTTAGATAGATAGATAGATAACTTTATTTATACACGGTATTTCCATCAGCTTAAATTATCATAATCAGCTAACTACCTAACTTCCTAACTACAAAATAAAAACGAAACTGTGTTTGCAAGTCACCCCATTAATAATACAGCCACATCTTTATTAAGGCCACTTGTTTTAGTCCAAAGAATAGCTAAGTCATATAAACATACACGAGACCATGCAACCTCGTTAGTACAGCCACCCCATTAATGCGGTCAGATTTTGGTGGCCCAGTGATGGCTGGATTAACAAGGGTGCCCTTGGTTAATATTCATGCAAAACAGGTGCACAACTACTGCGAGCATGCCTTATAACAACAACAACAGCAACAGCAGCAGCAGCAGCAACAACAAGTAGCTTTATTTATATGACCATAAATTCGTACAGTATTGGAAAAGCATACAACTTAACAAATAGAAATAGACATAATGTAAAACAATTAAGTTACATCAGTCTGAATTGATAATTGATTACACAATGTATCTACTGTAAGCACGATGAGATGAGCTTCATCATTTGAATATAACAAAAAAAATGGAAGAGTTCATTCATTCTTAGGTAGCTTCTACAGGAGATAATTGTTTGATATTCAGTAGGTGATATTCTATTTTCCTGTACAACCTGTCCCTAAGGGTTGGGCATTTAGGACAATCGAAAATGAAGTGAATCAGGTTTCCCTTGTACAGTGGAATCCTGCCAAAATATCACCTCTCTATTGCGACCCTTTTTTAGCCTGAAGAAAAGTTATAAGGCATGCTCTGGGACTTGGTTGTGCACCTGTTTTGTATGAGTAACCAAGGGCAGGTGCCCTAAAAGAAGAAAATAATGGAACCTTGTTAATCCCACCATCACTGGGCCACCAAATCTGATCGCCTTAATGATCTTAACGGGGTGGTCATATTAACGAGGTTGGACTCATGAAGTATGTGTATATTACTTATGATCAAAATTATATAAAATACAAATTAAATCTTGCTCTTTCCACAGCTTCATGATTGGGTGTCAAGGCTATCCAAGATGTCGTTCCAGTGCCTTTTTCCCAAAATTTGTTGTCGAGGCTTCAGTTCACGAGTCCTTGTGTCGAAAGTGTCAGCCAGGAGATGTGCACAAAATCAGCTTCAAATTCAAGAGAGGCTCTGTTCCGCCCATGATGCCTTTGGAGTAAGTTGCATGTTTGATTGTTGTTGTTTTTGTTTTTTTTTTTTCATAAAATAATACCTCCTGTAAAGGAAAATGGTAGTTTTGGCAGTAGGACACTAACAAAGTGATAATAGAACATAAGGAAACTAGAACATTTGAGATACATTGCAACTCCCAAAGGGTTTAAAACGTATGCTCTGCCAATGTTTTACGTTTTCCATCTTTGATATATCTCCCCTTTAAGAAAGTGATACAGGAGTCAACAATGTTTAACACTCAATAATTATAAATGCTGATGGTCATGTGTGCAATCTTACTGTTATAGATACATTGGCTGTGTTGGTGGATGTGATGACACTCTTAGAGAATTGCTGGACTTGAAAGATTTAACAAGATTGCCCTCGGAGTCAGGTAAAAGCTGTTTTGCACACAACACAATTATCAGCCCAGTAACAGTGCTACTGTGCATGCTTGCTGTGCACTCCTAAGATTATCAAATGAATGCTACAACATTTACTGTATGTGAAGGGTTTGCTTATCCTCTGACTACCTTTAAAATATTTTATATAAAGGTGGAACAAATTTATCTGGAAGAGGAGGACGAAATTCTCAGCCCAGTAACAGAGGAAACAAACGTCCACTGGGACGTGGTCAAAATAACACCAGCAATGCCAGAGGGGGTGCGGTTCAACATGTTACAAGACCTGTGCACAGAGGAAGTACAGCTTCCAATCAGTCCACTACATCTGCTGGTCAGGCTTGGCAACAAAGTGATAGAAATAATACATCTTTTGCAACAGGTACTAACTGAAAATATAGTTATTGTACATTGAGTTTGATGGGTGATGTCACATTCGATTACGCACTGGTTGCACCTTAAAGCAACATTTTCATGCAACAATAGGGCCATTTATACGACAGAAAATAAGACGCGTCTTATCTAAGACGCGACTTAAATAAGATGCGGACCGATCGTATAAACAGTACAAAATAAGCATTCGTGTCTTATTTTAGACGCGTCTTATCTTAGAACAGGGTTTTCAGCTGTTCTTATTTTGTCCGCGTCTTAAATAAGACGTGAACTTCCTCGTATAAATGCTTTCGCGTCCTAAATAAGACGTGAACAACAAGTGCGCCGTATCAAAAATAAGACGCGAACCATTTATACGTGATCTTCGCGTCTTATGTTGGACGCAAACGTATAAATGGTACACTTCGCATCTTATTTAAGTCGCGTCTTAGATAAGACGCGTCTTATTTTCTCCCGTATAAATGGCCCTAATGTTGCATTGCAAGTTGAGATTGTTTGCTGCACGTATTACGAACTATGCGTACAATACATTTTCATGTTTGTAGAAGTCGTTTCTACTTTCTGCAACATGAAATTTTTTTGTGCGCCTAAGTGGTAATATGCACACCAAACATGCTCAACTTGTAACGCAACATTGTCGCACAAAAAATGTGGCCAGTATTACTCGACTTTTAACCATACATGCAACCATTCCCTGTGTTCCGAAGGCAGTGGCAGTGCTACTGTGCATGTTACGGTATCCTCAAAGAAGATAAGCTTGATATGACAAGATTACTTGTTTGTAGTGTAGTGTTAAACCTTCTTTCAAGAATCATAATTATGTTCTGCTGTGGTGTGCACGTAACAACCAAGGTATTACAAAAATAATTATTGCTTTGTTTCTTTTTAGGTTCAGGTTTTAATCAGTTTCCTTCAGGAGGCTCATTTGGTGCTGGGTATGTTCTGTGTTATGCTTTTTTATATCGAAGGCACTGCCAGCAGAACTTCCCCTGAATTGTTTGCTTGCCAGGCAAAAAACAGTGATGAAAGGCAAATTCAAGCATGAGATGTAATTGGGGCAACCTGAGCTATTAGGTTACTAAATTTCTTACTTTAAATTACCCTTTAAATTGCCCTTGTAACAGGGATGATAATGAAAACTGCGTGGTTTGCACATGTGGACAGTCTGCAACAAAGCTGACTGTGAAAAAAGATGGGCCCAACAAAGGTAAGATAAGAACTAACTATAAAGAGACTCATGCAACCTAGACTGGTACAAAGTAGTTACACAATACCGGCATGACATACCTAGTAACAGAACCACTCTTATTATGTGTTATAAAATGCGCAAAGAAATGGGCGTGCTATATTTTGATTGGTCAGTTGGAGTTCATTATATCTTGATAAAGTATGCACCTTACGTCACAAGAATTCTTGTCCCTTTGTGGTCGTTTTTATTTTATAAAAGAAATAAAAAAACTTGTTCATCATGCATTGTTGAGTTATAATAAGGACTTGTGGATTTCTAAGAACACTCAAGAAGTGCAAGAAGCACTGGCCTTCTTAAAAATTCCTGTGTGCTTATATAACTCAACAATTTTATTTCTTTAATGGAGTATTGCAACTAGTCAAAGATGACTTTTTTAACTGTTCTTCCATAAAGAGCAACAAGAGTTTAAATTGGAGACCATAATAATCGTACCAGTCATGTATTCATCTCTCAAGTCTGGACAGTAAAGTAAAACAGGATTTCATTATAGCAGCTTTCAATTGAGTATCGAAAGTAATTACACAATTGCTTTGGTTTTGCATTGCTACGCTTTGTGATTGGCTAAAAAATCTCGCGCCACTTTCTCGACCAATCAGAAGTAAAACCAAAACCAATCGTGACTTGCTCGCACGCGTTTTCCCGCACTTGGCGCAGGCGACATGTAATTGTTTCGAGCTCTGATTGGTTCATTGGATTGTTTACGACTGCTGTGATTGGTCAGAGTAATTACTTTGGTTTTGGTTTTACGACACTCAAATGAAAACTGCTCTATAGCAGCGTTTGATGAAGTGTTGAAAGTAATTTTTCAATTGCTTTCGTTGTACATTGCTATGCTTTGTGATTTGCATGGGTAATACAATGGTTTCTAGGGGTATTTGAGATAAATACCTCGAGTAATATTTCAAATTGTCTCAAATATCACAGGCCGCTTTGGCAATAGTGTGGTTACTTTGGTTTTGGTTTTATGACAATCAAGAGAAAACCGCTCTTAGCGTTAATATTACTGTTGCCCATTGACTTCCAGGTCGATCATTTTACAAGTGT
Organism: Cladopsammia gracilis; assembly: GCA_022457155.1. NCBI lineage: Eukaryota > Metazoa > Cnidaria > Anthozoa > Scleractinia > Dendrophylliidae > Cladopsammia > Cladopsammia gracilis. The sequence goes on from JAJGOT010000264.1 coordinate 569,906, forward strand.
TCCAACAGAGACAGTGGCTGTGAGTTCTTCTTGTGGGCAGACGATGATTCAGGGAGTTCGTTGTCATCGTCATCATCATTTAGTCACACAGCACCTCTCGTGCCTTCTAATAATTTCAACAGGAATAATACAGGTAGGTACTGAGTTATTAGTAGTTAGTGTCAATCAGAAAAGGATCTAGGGGAGGTGCCCAAGGACCTCCCCCCTCCGAACTGCCAAATTTTTTTCAGTCACTAACAGTCCTCTCTGTGAGGTATACCGGCTGGGTCTCCCATGCTGGAAAGGTCAAAGAGAAGGGTCCAGACTAAAGTCTGTCTCCCAGTCCTCCAGGTGTGGGGCTTGGGCTTGAGGCTAACATCCTCATCCCGTAGAAAAACATTTGTTACGGAAACAGCAACAAACTCCTTGTACACATAATTATTGTGGTTCCATTACACCATCACTTTTTCTTCAAGGGCTGAACATTGACTTACCAGCATTTTAATAATGGTAATTGCCTTTTTTTTTAGGTTCAGGTTTTAATCAGTTTCCTTCAGGAGGTTCATTTGGTGGCGGGTACGTTCTGTGTTATGTTTTGTGGTATAAAAATAAAATGGTGTAAAAAATTTGAACTGAAATGTTTAAAATTACAGTCAATAGGTATTTTGCATTACCCGTTTTTGACCAAATCTACTATTTTACTGCGCCTTTCAATAACATGCGGAATTTGAAATTCAAATCTCCACCAACGGTTGCGTTATTCCCTGCCGTCAATCATAATTAATACGAAAGCCAACGGACCATGTAAAAAAGAAACAAACAAAATGGATCGAAATCTACCAATCATAATGCACGGACGTGACGTTTTGAACTCATTGAGGTGAAGATCTGTTTCCTGAGAGGTAAGCTAAGATGATTGACGGCAGTGTAAAACGCAACCGTTGGTGGAAACTTGAATTTTAAATTCCGCATGTTATTGAAAGGCGCAGTAATTATCCCTCCTACTATATAAACGTTTATTCTGTGGTATATTTCATGTACACCCAAGTATTTTTTTTTTGTCCTTGTAACAGGAATGATAATGAGAACTGCATAGTTTGCACATGTGGACAGCCTGCAGCAAAGCTGACTGTGAAAAAAGATGGGCCTAACAAAGGTGAGACACAAACTGAGAAGTTACACAAGACCAGTGTGACATAACAAGTGATAGGACCAATCTAAACTTCAGGGCTCAGTTGTTCGAAAGCAGGTTAACGCTAACCCAGGATTACGCCTCCTGGTTAGCTCAGTTGATAGAGCACCGGTCTGCAGAGCGGGAGGTCTCGGGTTGGAACCCCGGCCGGACCAACACTCAGGGTCTTAAAATAACTGAGGATGAAGGTGCTGCCTTTGCTATGACATCGGCAAATGGTTAGACCTTCACGTGGCTCGGATGACCACGTAGAAATGGCGGTCCCGTCTCCCTTGGGAAGGTAAAAGAACCACTGAGGACGTAACAAACCCTGGCTGTGACCACCCTCAGTGTCACTTGTTCATGGGTGGGGTGGGTGAGATGAGATCAGCAATGGACCGATAGCGGCTGCCTGAGACGCCTTCATAAGCTGACGTCCGATCTCATTCTCATAAGTGTATGTAAAGCGCCATGAGACATGTGTGATATGTGCGCGATATAAGTCCGTATTATTATTAACTTAACTGAGGATGTAATTTCTAATGTTAGAAGTGTTTTCAAAAGCTAATTATAAGTTACATGCGAAGACAAGTCAGAGACGAAATTAAAGGGCAAAAATACCTTGGAGGTTGTGATATCCTACAGTCCTAATTTGCATATATTTAAGCGATTTTATTCCTTCGTTTTCTCTGCATTTAACAAATATTCGAAAGAGTGTTTTATCAGGTATCCAAGCACCTTGAAGTCGATTAAAAGGAAATTGGCTGCCCCTCGTTTTTCAACCCACTTCGTGGTGTTTGGATATCTGATGAAACACTGTTCCTCGTGTTTGATATATTACTCCCCTCCCCTCCCCCCTTGTTTTTCAACCCACTTCGTGGTGTTTGGATATCTGATGAAACACTGTTCCTCGTGTTTGATATATTACTCCCCTCCCCTCCCCCCTTGTTTTTCAACCCACTTCGTGGTGTTTGGATATCTGATGAAACACTGTTCCTCGTGTTTGATATATTACTCCCCTCCCCTCCCCCCTTGTTTTTCAACCCACTTCGTGGTGTTTGGATATCTGATGAAACACTGTGTGTGATATATTACTCCCCTCCCCTCCCCCCTTGTTTTTCAACCCACTTCGTGGTGTTTGGATATCTGATGAAACACTCTTCCTCGTGTTTGATATATTACTAACCTCCCCTCCCCCCTTGTTTTTCAACCCACTTCGTGGTGTTTGGATATCTGATGAAACACTCTTCCTCGTGTTAGATATATTACTCCCCTCCCCCCTTGTTTTTCAACCCACTTCTCGGTGTTTGGATATCTGATGAAACACTCTTCCTCGTGTTTGATATATTACTCCCCTCCCCTCCCCCCTTGTTTTTCAACCCACTTCTCGGTGTTTGGATATCTGATGAAACACTCTCCCTCGTGTTTGATATATTACTTACTGACTCGTCTTAGGTCGATCATTTTACAAGTGTTCCAGCAGAGACAGTGGCTGTGAGTTCTTCTTGTGGGCAGACGATGATTCAGGGAATTCATCGTCATCATCATTTAGTCACGCAGCGCCTCTTGTGCCCTCCAATAACATCAACAGGAGTAATACAGGTAGTCATCAAAGTCACAACTTGAAAACTGGTCAGAAAACATGAACACTTTGATTTGACTTTGAAGTTAATTTTTCTGTGACTAAACAGAGATCAAACCACAAGGATAAGAAGTTTTTTTATTCTTGCATTTTTTCGGTCTTTCCTAGCGACACAGTAAACATTCCGAAATAATACTAGTTTATAAGTTTAGGCGACCTCATTGATCACTCAGTTATAGAACAGTTTTTAGTCGAGATGTTTAGTCGAGTGTCGTTAGCCCAAAACCAAAGTACTCACTCTAGCCAATCACAACAGACGTAGACAATCTGGTGAACCAATCAGAACTCAAAGCAAATACATGTAGCCGGCGCCAAGCGCGGGAAAACGCGTGCGAGTAAGTCACAATTGATTTTGGTTTTACTTCTGATTGGTTGATAAAGTGGCGCGAGATATTTTAGCCAATCACAAAGCGTATGCAAAACCAGAGCAATCACAAAATTGGCCATTTCCGAGTTGCTTTTTGTCTCGTTATCAGAGTGAGGCTTGGTGCACAACCTTTCATGTGAAAATTAGTTTTATTTACATGTGAATGAAAACTAATTTTCATATGAAAGGTTGTGCACCAAGACTCGTTTTGATAACGAGACAAAAAGCAACTCGAAAATGACCTATTAGTTTTGACACCTAATTGAAAACTGCTGTATAGTCAAGGCATTACCTTCCTCCAAGTTAATAATCAGCCCTGTGGATCAGGAGAAGAATTGAAAACTGAAAATTACAAATCGGTATCATACCTGGAGCGCGTTTCTTGAAACTCCCGAAGACATTCGGGTCCGAAAGGTATTTTTTAAATTTTGTTTCCAACGAATGGCGTTGAAGTTTTTAGCCCGCAAAGCAGCTCAATTTGTGTAGTAAACGTAAAATTTTATTGCTTAGCTTTCAAAATCAACAAATCCATATTCTTTATTGGTAAAAAATTCTCCACACAACACAGCTTTTCGGGCCCAAAACGTCTTCGGGAGTTTCGAGAAATGTACGCCTGGTTACTGATGTCAATGTAGAGTGGTGATATTTGACTACATTGAAATTTGTTTTAGGAATTTACTCAGGACGAAATTCATCTTCCATGGGAAACAGGTACATCTATATATTACATATTTTCCACTCCTTACTCCTTCATTCAATAAATTTTTGTTAATTTTTATCCAATTATTGCAGTTACATAGAAAGGGCATGGTGTTACACGTAGTTATTTCTCAGTGCTACTTACGATAATTAACATAGGTATAATAGATTAAAACATTGTCGGTTGAGTTTTTACGTCCGCCTGTCTTTAATTATATTTTTCTATTCATTGTTTCTCATGAAAATTATTTTAAAACTTGTTACAATTATCGCAACTGCTGCCGTAATACTAATTTGTTTCTTGACCCCCCTGATAACGTTGTCAGTGTATCATCACATTCTAAAATTCATTAATAATTGATAAGGAAAATACAAAAAAAAAAATAAAATTGAATGCAGGAACTTTTAATTTTAATGAATTTAATTTTATAAATCCTGATACAGAACAGCTATACTGTATCACCAGAAACCCATAAGTGGGTTGAAACGTGTAACACGCATTCACTGCTTCCGAATATTCATTTTTTGCCCAGTACCATATTTGGAAACCCCTCGGTCCCTCGAGATTGGAAGCAAGTTGTTCTGGCGAATTGATTGGTTAATATTTTTATCTTGATTTTCCAAATATGGCTGTAACAACTTCTTAGCAAATTGAATAATCGGAAGCTTGTTTTGAAGCGTACTAATTAACAATTAGACCCGTAGCCCAAATGGGCTACGGGTCAATAGCCCATGAGGCGAAGCCGAATGGGCTATTGACCCGTGGCCCTTGAGGGCGAAGGGTCTAATTGTTTTAGTATCACCCAACTACTAGTCGGACAGAAAAAGGCAATAATAAAAAAAAGCACTTGCAAGTTGAAGAAATATTTATTTGGGAATAAAACGAAAAATAAAACCGGCGAATTTCGCTACTCGATGACTATTACTATTAGACCCCTAGTAGCGTAGCCAATCAAAATGCAGGATTTGCATTAGTCCACTAGTTGGGTTAAAGACAGTTATACGTTTCAACCCACTTATAGGTTTCTGGTATCACTGATACAGAATACTAATAGGAATGCTCATCAGTTTCATCACTATTGTTCTTTTAGAAGTCAGATATTCACTGATCAGAACTGTATGGATATTTACAATGACTCGCCCTTGCCATTGGAATATCCATACAGTTTTGTGGCTCATACATTGTATTTTATCTATTATTTGCAGTGGATCAATGGATTCAGACACCTCCAGCCCCTCTTGTCACTGCAGGCAGCCGGCTGTAAGGTAAATAAGTTAAAAAATAAACTACAAAATCCTACTGGATCTAGTTTTGTGGGCAAAAACAGTCACCATCAAGAACTCCAGTTCTGGGGCCCGTTTCTTGAAAGTCCCAATAAATGTTCTGGCCCAGAAGCTATATATTTTAAAATCAGAATCTATAGAATGGTGGTGTAGGTTTTAGAATTTTATTGCTTAGCTTTCAAAGCATTCTTGGCCTGAAAAGTCATCGGGACCTTCAAGAATCGGGTCCCTGACTCATTTTGATTGTCATGGACTGCTTCGCTCATGGGGCCGGCCCTGTCCACATGCATTTAGTTGTGGCCAGTAAAGGAAAGAGTAAGATAATTCCAAAGAACCATACAATCAGTTATGAATGCTGCAATTTCAATGTCCTTTGGCCTTAATGATACTAAATGGTGTTTCACCATCATTATAATATGACTGTACGGCCCCGCTGACGCAATCCTACAGAAAATAGAATCGCAAGGTGATGTGAGCGGGGCCGGACCGGTTGACGTGAGCCGGTCTGGAAAAAGCCGTCCGGCCCCGCTCAAGTTCAAGCGACCTCGTAATGACCTCGACCTGAAATATTTTCCCGTCCGGCCCTCCCACTCAGTCAATAAGTGCATAGTTTTCTCCTAAACGAGCATGGTGACCCATGTATGTGAAGAAAATACTACTCCATTATAATAATATCCAAATTTGAAGAATTTTTTAATACTCTCATGGAATCACTTTTACAATCTAGTTTTTAGCGTTTCACTGGGAGCGTGCAGATGCCCATTATTTCATTAGTTTCTCTTTTTCGGTAACATTAATTCACGATGACATTGTTCTGCTATCTTAACAATGATACTAATATTTCATTGCTAATAGTAACTTTCTGGAAATGATTGCCTCTTGCTCGAGGCTAGGATTTTCAATACTGCTGTCACAAGCTAGCAAATTAGTTATATAGGCAGCACTATGACGTGAAAACGGGCATGGTGACACCCTCTTTTTATTTTATTCTTTTGATTACTAGATAAAAGAAATTCAAAGGGGACAGACCTCAAATAAATGTGGCTACTAGATATATCTGAATTTCGTAACTGTTCATCAGTAGGATGCCCAAAAAGCGTGCAAAATGCGTGCAAATACCTTTTCAATGTAATCACCTGAAGTGTCGTAAAACCAAAACCAAAGTTACTACTCTGACCAATCACAAGAGGCAATCCTGCCAGTGAGCCAATCAGACCTCAAAGCAAATACATGTTGCCGGTGCCAAGCGCAGGAAAACGTCACAGTTGGTTTTGGTTTTACCACAGATAGCCCAAGCTATATGTGTCACAGTAACCGCTACGAGCGAAATTATAAGGATTTGTATGACGAAAAACGGTCCATTCTAGGAGTTAAAAAATACGAACAAGATTTCAATAAAAATTGCCAACCTTGCGTCGCTTGTGTGTTTCCTTGTCTCCTGTGTGGTTTTGGGGTCGATTTAGAGCGTTTGCAGTCAGTTTTAGTTCCATTGATATATAGAGAGAAAGCAATGGAACTAAAACTGACTGGAAACGCTCTAAATCGTCCCAAAAAACACACAGGAGACAAGGAAACACACAAGCGAAGTAGGGTAGGCAATTTTTATTGAAATCTTGTACGTGTTTTTTAACTCCTAAAATGGACCGTTTTTCGTCATACAAATCCTTATAATTTCGCTCGTAGCGGTTACTGTGACACATATAGCTTGGGCTACCTGTGGTTTTACTTCTGCTTGGTTGAGAAAGTGGTGGGAGATTTTTTAGCCAATCAAAGCATAGTAGCAATGCAAAACCAAAGCAACTGCGAATTTTTTTTTTTTTTTTTTTGACGCTCAATTGAAAACCGCTCTAATCTTCTCTCACTGTTTAGTCGCACAGTTTCCAAGGAAGGACCTAACAAGGGCCGGCCATTTTACTGCTGTTCCAAACCAAGAGGCCAGGGATGTGATTTCTTTGAATGGGGCGACGCTCCAGGACCATCAACAGCTGCCATTTCCGGTTCTAAAGGAAAATCAGGCACAGCGAACAGTGGAGTGGCCAAGAAAAGAAAGTGCGGAGTTTGCCATCAGGAAGGTAGGGTGCAGATAGCGCCCGGAATTCAGCATACTATAGGTGGTTTGACAAGCTTTAGTTTGCGTGATTTTACACTCGGGTTTTACAAGAAAACCCCAGCAACCTATACATTTTCAGAAAGCTTAATAAAAAAATAATTTAGAATTGCTCTATGTCACTAAGCTTAAGTCCGGTTCGTGCGTTTGCATGCTCCTTTTAACCAATTCAACTGAAATTTGGCAGAAATGCTCTGATTGGATCGTAAAACAGTGTCGGGCTTTTTTAAAATGTCTGCTTAATTTCAAAGTTATGATCTTTTTTGGAAACAGATGTACCCGCGCTAAGATCGACAAACTTCAGGAAGGCATAGAAAAAAAAATGAAGCCACATTCGAGAAATCGAAGACCGTTTTTGAGAACATGCGATGAAACATTTTCGATATTAATTACATGACGCTCTGTTAACTCGCGTGTGGAAACGAACCATATTTCAGAAAATACATAGGTTGTTGGGATTTTCTTTTAACACGAGTGCGCAAAATCACGAAAACTAAAGATCATCAAATTACCTACACTGATACTTAAATGAGAATCTTTGTGATAGCTTTTGTGACTTTTTAAATTAATATCGTTCGACATCCGCAAACGTTGTTGGTGCAATTCCTTACTTCCCTCCCTCTTGTGAACCAGTGGGGTTAAATGGCAACCAAGCTATCGATACTTCTTGAAAATTTCATATACTCATTAACAACAACAGTGCGAGGAAGAAAATCTTTATTTGGTTGAAGAAGAGTACAATTTTTATTGCAAGTAAATTCTTTTTTTTCTCACTTTCTTATAAATCAACCGCATGCAAATGCAATAAAATAATAAAGGAATTGTTACCAAAAATATGTTGCTGCAGCACTTTTTTTGTTTCATTTTTAGGTCACACCAAAAGGTCCTGCCCAATGAATAGATAACAAAAGAATTCTGTCGATACTAAATAACCTGTGAACATCCACTGTGATTACTGGTGGGTATCGACAGTAAAAACGAGTCATTACGTGTTCTTGAATGTCCATGATTTTATGTAAATTGTTTGCAGTTGAGTTTATCAATAAGCTTGATTTCAAGTTTTACAGACTGTCATTACTCGGATTGTGATAAGTATTCACTATTGTGTAAATGACAAAACTTTTATAATGCGGTACATATGTTAAAATATACCAATCCACTATCCGAGATAATAAACATGAAAAGCAGAGAAACTTCGTCACTGTCGATTATAAGTTTCAGACTCTACATCATAATTATGATGTTGAGTTGTTATTGGTCTAACCCTTGTCCCAAGGGATTTTCCACAGGGGCTCTAGTTTTCCTCTTTCCACCAATATCGTGAGAGCCATGTAACGTATCTTAATACCATGCATTTAAATGTGGATCTGACTTGTCTTCTACGGAACCGTTTAATTGGCTCGTCACGCAACGTTCCTCCCCACCACAGGTTAGTGGAAAAGGAGCATTGCGTGACGACCCAAAAAACGCTGCATATGAGACTAATATCTCAGAGGTTTGATAGTGACACACAAAACTTTGGGTTTTATTAACGTAGTTGATAAGGAATCTCTTTACGGTTATCCCCAATTTACCTTATCAACTCAACTCACACGACCTCATAAGCTTATAACTTTTATTATAATCATGTAAAAATAAAATTAATTTATTGGTTGTTTGGTTGATTGTTTGATCGATTGATTAAACCAAATTTTCCTGTGTCACTGCCCTACGATATACCAACGCAGCAGCATAGTTTCTTTTGAAAGTAACCCCTTTATTCATTTGTTACTGACAGTCTGTTACGATATGTGTGCCTTAAAGCTTTCATTGTTCTTCATTTGAAAATGATGCAAAAAAAATGTTAGTTATAGAGACAAATGCAGCAAAAACCGTTTTAAAAAGGTACACTGAACCTACATATATGGCAAAATTGTTGACTTTGCAACCTTTTGCAACTGAAACGCACCCAAAGAATACAAACTTGGTATTCTGTATTTTAGTACAAAAACATTTTCAAAACAACAAGGATGAAAAGTGTTTGAAGCAGTTTTCTGGCTTTCAATACATCTTGTCCACTACTCATCTTTAGTTTTGCAGACTGAACCCCACTTTTCTTTTCTGCACGTTCTAATGCTGCTTCGCATTCCTGGTCTTCTTTTAAACACTGCTGGTTTCCTGTTAGAATGTTCAATCAGTTAGCCATTCACATCCAAAACTCACTTTGTTCAAAAAGTGACACAACATTCGACCAGTTCAACAAAGTGAAAGACTTATTTCTAACTGCCACAACATCCGTTCAATATTTGGTTAGCACGATAGCAAACTTCATTGTTCTGCGGCATTGGCTCTTTCCCACATAGAATATCTTTGATTGCAAGAATAGAGGAGGAGCTGATGGTTAATAATTATATTTCATTATAAAAATAAAGAAAATCCATTTGCGTCAGTTAAATTTTAGGAAATGTTCGTGCTTAACCAATCAGAATATCAGAAGACAATAGCTAAAAATGCTTCTTTGACGAAGTTCCCTAAATACAATATCTTTTTAAAATTGCATGTTGTGCAATTGGGTCTCATATTACTTGAAACCTTAAAAAAATTAACAAAATGCACCTTGAACCTTAACTTTTTAGCGGTTTTTTAGTCTAGGCCAATGAGATCACTAGTTGTAACAATGAAATAAGTTCACATTCCATCGTGCATTGCCGTTCAGCGCTATCCTTCTTATGCGGATCGTTTCTTAATATAATGTTCAGCAAATTAGAAGCCAAAGACATGTCAGTTGTATTAAAGGGAACCCAACATAACGGTCCAGTTTTGTCGAAAACTGCTCTGCTTGTGCACTGAAACTGCAATATTAAAGTGCATTTGGCCATAACCTGCGATCAGGCACTCTTTTTTTTCGGAGGGAAAGTCATTAGGGATAATAGGGAGAGGGCATGACCTCAGGGTAATTTGGCCACGGATGGCCAGGATAGAAATTGATTGCAACTGGAAATAAAACGGAAGAATTCACTTGATATCTTTCTCTAGGAGTTCGAAGACCATTTTGTGCATTAGAAAATGTTCTTAGTTTTCATTTCACCAGAAGTTCACACAGTAATACCTATGCCATAGTCCCTTTAAGTTAACAGATATGTGTCGGTTAGCCGGTTGCTCCAATGTAATTCAAAATTTATTGTGGTCTGTGCACAGGCAAGGCCAAAACGCCAACAAGAGTTTCATATATCAATGGCTTCATATTAACATTCATAACTATTGTGTTTTATTTTACCATGGGTGCACTAACGGCTTCGATGATGTTGTCAATAGTACTTAAAACTGCTTTTACTAATGTCTCTATACATTTTGAGCGGAATCGGCCCCCAAACGGCCTCGCAAAATTTTGCCTTATGAATTTATTCATATAAACCAGCTGATTGAACAGCCAGTCAATCATCCGTGACCTTCAAAGAAACCATCTGTTTTCGTGAAAATTATCCACTATTTTCAAAGCTTAATTCTGACACATATAAGTATTAAAAACAAAACGTCAGAACTATTTTCTGAAGCAACCAGAGATACCTATGCTCACATAAAGAATGTGTTTCCTTTATTCAAAACACAGAAAACACAGTGTCGGAAAATTCTCGTTATAGCGTCGATTAATTTTCGACTGTTTTTGGCAAATGAGATGAAATCCGAGCACCGTGAAAAGAACCTCGTTGGCTCGTCGCCAACAGTATAACTCCTTACTATTCCTGGTTAGGGTATCGTTTCATTATTGAAATCAGTGATGCCGTGAAAAGCGAATAACTCATCGATGGTAGAACGAGAAACCTTGCTAAGGAGTGTTGCCTGTCAGTGGATGATGTGAAGTCTTGGGAAGAACACATCCTCAGTACAAGAAACAACCGCAAGAGAGGAGCGATGAAATCCAAAGAAACTTGAGCAAGGAAGTAAAACAATGGCAGAGATGCTTCCTGATCTTTTTAGCCATACTAGTCTAGTCCAGGCCATGTCTATTTTGTAAGCTGTTCGGTGGATTTATATAATAAATGTTTCTGTCTTCTTGAGAAACGGTGCAGCTTGCTGTTGAGTGTCCCGGGGGTGGGGAATTGCCTATTTCTTTGTGCCCGGGGGTGGGAAATAGGACGCCAAGTGAAGAAAAAATGGCAAATCCCCTCAAAAGTGTTGGAAACACAGACCAGCTAGTTACAAGATTTAGCTACCAATAACAATCATCGGGAAACTCTGAAATACGGCCTTTTTTCAACGGTAAGTCAAAGTAGGCATCGATTTGTATTTTTCAGTACTATAGTCTTGACACAGTGGATATGCTATTTTAATAATTTGCGTGCGATCTCGCACACTAAGTGTGCTATGTCTTCTTGTTTTCGAAGGTTAACGCGCTTCTTTGTTAGACTGCTCACACTATCCCAATAGTCTCTATCATCAAACCGTGAAATAACGTGCATGCAGATTCCCAAGACATTTATTTTCCAATATACCGAATACAACGACGCCCAAGTATACGCTCCCACAGCGTCTTGTTTCTATGTAAAATAGAATTTTCAAAATGACAAGAGTTGCGCCTAGAGGAATAAGTAAGGGTTAGACAATGAACACGAGTGTTCTATGGGATATAGTGCCTCGAGCATAGATAGAAGTACACGAGGGCGTAGCTCGAGTGGCACTTCTATCTAATGCGAGAGGCGCTATATCCCATAGGACACGAGCCGGTTCATTGTCTAACCGTCCTAGAAAATGATCATATCCGCAAGAAAACATATGTTATGCAGATTGTATTTATGAGCATATTTTAATTGTGTCATTCACACTTGGAAATCACGTTGTTATTTTGTTTTGGATGTCGCCGTAATGTTGGTAGAATTTTACGAATAACAATGCTTTTCTTTCTTTGGAGCTTTGTTTATTCTTTGATGGCTCATTTGCTCCGGCTATGAGCCAGAATACAGAGCTCGAGGAACTTGAGGCCGTCCTTGTCACTCAAGAGTTATACTTGCTTTTGAGAGCGTAGACATATCCGAGTGCTTGGGGGATGATATGAATTCGACAAAAGTGCACGTTTCCAAAGGCTACGACAGTGAACGAAATTGAGCAAACAGAAAGAGACAGAATTCCAAAGCACGGTGAGACCAGTCTTTCGGTCGTTTCCGTGTGTACCGGAGGACAGTCATGACGTAAAACAAAAGGAACAAAGAACGACAATAATACAAATGCAAAACAAGACCAAACATATAATACCTCACAAACAATAGAAGGCAATAAGTACCGGTACACGCAGAAAGATTCAGTCTTTCGTTTAATTTTTCCTAAAAAATTGTTAAGTCGAATTTCGTTTTGTTATTTTGGTGATTAATCTCTTGCTTAAGTTATGTAAAGCGAAAACTTCAAATAAAATTGTCATTGTTGTTTTTGTTTAAATTAGCAGCCTGTAATTCATTAGTATGCTCTATACTCAGCGGTCTTACCCATGCACCTATAAAAAGAGACCGAGCTAATTAACACCACTCACTTCGGGAAAGACCTTTGCGTTAGCACTTCTGGATAGGTCTTCACAGCAAAATGGCCGAACAAGCCCCAAGACAGCCGGATGTTTCTGTAGAGCAAATCATCGCCCCGGCCGCTGCTCAAGGCCAAGCTAATCCGCCTAATGCTCAAGAGGTCCCGCCGTCTTCACAGCTAGAGGTAATTTAAGTTTCATTATCTTGTTTACTCGCTATTTCGTCGTCCCCCCCCCCCCCCCCCCCCCCCTTTTTTTCGCTCTCGCACGTTGCTCGGCTCTAGGTTGTTGTGGTTTTCGCTGTACGTCACTGTTGTTGTTTTCTCTCCCCTATTTTTCCTAGTTTATTCGCTCCTTTGTCAGGCCGTCTTTTATTTCTTCGTTCCCGTAGTTATGTTAAGTTTGTTATCAAACCTTTACTGCGTGTTTTATCGCGCTCTCCACAATGCTACTTACATGGTTTTTTATTTACCCGGTTTTACTCGGATGCTTTCGTTTCGTTGCATCCTTTAGACCATGGGGCGGTTTTTTCCCTTTGCCTTTTGCTCGTCACACTCAATTTTTTGCGTATGCGAATTTTGTTTTCGCATATCGTTTGGCGGTAATTTAGACCCGCTTTTGTCCATGAGACAATTGGCTTGTTTTGTTTCTCATGGCGCTTTACCGGTGTCGATGCATTTTTTCTTGCGTTCCATCTTCCTCTTTGTCATGGGATAATTGGCGCGTTTTGTCTTCCCATGGCGCTAAAATTCTTGTGTTGCACTTCCGTTTTGCATATCCTTTGGCGGTAATTTGTTCCCGCTTTTGTCCATGAGAAAATTGGCTTGTTTTGTTTCTCATGGGGCTTTTTGGTGTCTATGCATTTTTCTTGCATTCTATTTTTCCTTTTTGTCGTGGGATAATTGGCACGTTTATCTTCCCATGGCGCTAAAATTCTTGTGTTACACATCCGTTTGCTTATCCTTTGGCGGTAATTTGTGCCCGCCTTTGTCCATGAGAAAATTGGCTTGTTTGTTTCTTATGGCACTTTTTGGTGTCTATGCATTTTTCTTGCTTTCTATTTTCCCTTTTGTCGTGGGATAATTGCTTAAATGTTTGTGTTGCGCATCCGTACCCCCCCCCCCCCCTCCTCTGCTCTAGGTTGGCTGCTTTATAAGGGAATCTTATTCCCTCTCGGATTACTGAGGCATAAAGCTGCCACCCCTTGAGCCGCATCCCTCCTACCCCGGTTGTTTGTCTATTCTCTAGCATACTGCAGCAGTTCGACCTAACCTCATCCGTTGGGTCCATTCAGACGGATGCCCACTCGACGCGGCTCAAGGGGTGGCGGCAAACAACGCCCACATTCCAGCGGACTTTGTCGACTGCGTTGTAAGAGGATCAATTTTTTAAACGGTTATCTGTTCCGGCCAACCAAGGGCGCCTAAAATTCTACCTACGCCAAGGCAATATTGACGCGGGCGAAACCCTCCACAGCTTCCGTAGCGGGTGTGCTTTAACTTTGGCGTTTTCTGGCTCGTCATTGGCGGACGTTATGACGCACGTCGGCTGGCGCAACTCCTCCACAGCGTCCTATTATATGAAGTTGATTGACGTATTACGCGTGGGGGCACCCGCGGACTTGTTAACCTTCTCTTCATTGAGTGCGGTCGAAGAATCTTCCCGCCTTTATAGTGACTACAATCACCTGAAGGACTTTGTCCAGGCGTTTCCTGGAGACGAACACTCGCGCTTGAAGCGGTCCTCTCCATCCTCTCCAACGCGGGCAGCTAGCTGTTCCTCATAGTCTAGAACCTTGTCCCTAGTCCGATTTTCAGTTTGGGCCCTTTTTCTTTGGGGTTTGAGTTTGGGGGTTTGTCTACCTCTGGGTTTCGTGGTTTTCATGTTGTGTCACCAGACATGTCCCTCGCACGGAGGCAGAACGCCCATACTCAAATAGGTGCGGGTAAGATCGGTGAGTATAGTATACTATACTCAGCGGTCTTACCCATGCACCTATAAAAGGAGACCGAGCTAATTAACACCACACTTCGGGAAAGACCGCGCCAGTTAGTACTTGTGTAGTCTACACATAGTCTCTGTTCTATACTCACCAGTCTTTCCTCACTAACCCATGTCGATCGCGGCTTTGGTCTTACCCACCACTCCCTCCCTGGGGCGGCTGCTTGTTTACCGTATCACATCCTAAGCGCGATCGGCAGAACGCCCATACTCAAATAGGTGCGGGTAAGATCGGTGAGTATAGTATACTATTTTCTCATTAGTATGCTCTATTTTCTCATTAGTATGCTCTATATAGAGCATACTAATTAGGCTTTAAGACAAAGGAAAACAAAAGAATTCATTAGTATGTTCTATATAGAGCTTACTAATGAGTCGTTATTTTACCCCACAATTCCCCTGGGCATCAAAGCCCCCGCCTCTTTACATAATTTAAGACAGTTTATGGGATATACAGCACACAAATACTGGGCACTGATTGGCTGAGTGGGTGTGACCATTTTTTACGGTTCAATTTCAATTCAATTGTCGGGTACCATCATCATTTTGTGGAGCTGTATAGTTCTCTTCGCAGTTGATTAATTACAGCGCTGGCATTGTTGTAAACGGTTAATACTTGTATTTACCTAGACGGCTTCGATGATGTTGTTAACAGTACATAGAACTGCTTTTACTAATGTCTCTATACATTTTGAGCGGAATCGGCCCCCAAAAAGCCTCGCAAAATTTTGCCTTATGCATTTATTCATAACCAGCTGATTAAACAGCCAGTCAGTCATCCGTGACCTTAAAAGAAACCATCTGTTTTTCGTGAAAATTATCCACTATTTTTAAAGGTTAATTCTATTTTCTGAAGCAACCATAGATACCTATGCTCACATAAAGAATGTGTTGCCATTATTGAAATAAGCCAGGTGCACCGAGAAAAAAAAACAGTGTCGGAAAATTCTCGTTATAGCGTCGATTAATTTTCGACTGTTTTCGGCAAATAGATGAAATCCGAGCACCGTGAAAAGAACCTACTTCCTGGTTAGGGATATCGTTGTTTCATTATTGAGTGACACCGCTGCAGCCCACGCATCAATTCAAATTCCTACCAAATTCGTGCAGACCAGAGACTAACGAGCGAGGTAAAATTCAGTTCATTTTATTTAAGTTATTTATGAATATAACCTTAATTAGGTTGATAAATTCATTCCAAAGCACAAAGCATATTTAGGCCCGGATCGCACTTGGGACAATTTTGTACATTTCATCGGATTTCAATTTATTTAAGTACCTAACTTGGCACAGACAAGTGCGACCTACACTTATCACAGAAATGAACTGGGCAG
This sequence comes from Cladopsammia gracilis, assembly GCA_022457155.1. NCBI lineage: Eukaryota > Metazoa > Cnidaria > Anthozoa > Scleractinia > Dendrophylliidae > Cladopsammia > Cladopsammia gracilis. The sequence goes on from JAJGOT010000264.1 coordinate 585,978, forward strand.
CCAAATATATATCTTTAAATACACCGCCGTCCTCTGATTTGTCCGCGTTGCACGAGCAATTAGTTCGTCTTTATATAAACTGAAAATCACCGCAAAGACAAGTGCTACCCACTTTCGCCAAGTCGAGAAAGTTTCAACAAAACAGCCTAAACTTTAAAGGAACCGAAGTCATGCTTTCTGGCAGGACAACACGTTCCAACGCACCGGGTGAATCCAGATAACAATGCCTTATTGATTAACCATTGTGCTCTTTCTTGAGAAAAACACATCCATATGCAGCACGTTCCTTTTTATTCAAATTTATCACGGCGAATGGTAGCGTGCAAGAAACAAGCAAAGTTTTTTTTAATCACTACAGTAGAAAAACCCTTAAAAAGGCTTAGAAATAAAAATACTTTGTGTTTAATATTTTCGTATCGAATCATGTTTAGCGGTGTTCAATAACGCTACTGAGTAATTGCCAAAAAAAAGTGGGAAAAACAAGCAAGCTTCATAGCGCATAAATTACATACTAATGAGATTTTAAAGCCACGTACGCGTTTTATCGGTCCAGTGACTACGAAAAAATATTTTGTAAAGAATGTGCAACTTTTCGTATTGTCTTGCAAATGCTAGCTCAGAAATTGACAAGTTCGTACGTCAATTTCTGTCCAAATTGTCGCGGACAATTCAAAAGTTGTCCGCAGTGCGATCCGGGCCTTATTAGGCGGAGGGGTTTTGAGTCTTTTGAACCGCCCGTTTAACGGCACTCCCTATTTACTTGGGCGGAGGTGCCCAAGTTATAAAAAATGCAGTTTGGTATTGTACAAATGTGCAGTATTGCGCAACTCTGGGGACGGGAATGGGCTTGTTCAAACCTTCACCGTGGTCAAACGCCGGAGGCGTTTTTGGTTTTATTTAGTGGGATTTCATTTAATATTAAGTGGAAACGTGGGCAAGGATGTATAAAATAATTAGTTTAGTTTATGTTACTATCTTTTCATCTTTCTCATAATAATGAACTTCTTTTCGTTGAAAACTGACCAAAACGCTTCGTGCCTCAGCAAAATTGTGTTGACAAATGGCGCCAACGATTCTACGGTTCATAGTTTTCAAACGCTTAGAACTTTTTTAGTAAACTTTCAAAACGTTTAGTGAATTGACAGTGTATTGTTAATATATTAAGCTTTAAACAATGAAAATGACAACCTTAACTTTGAAGTACTTTGGTTAACGTTTGCAAATTTCTCTCGTTTGACCGCGGTGTAGTTCAAACCTGTTGTTTGATGATGGGAGGCGAACGTGACAAAGTGCGAGTTGTGTTTTCAATATGCGTAAGGTATTTACTCAAGAAGACCCTGCGAAAGTGTTTGACACTCTCGCGATTAATTCTACGATACCTTCAGGACGGAAACCCGCTAAAACATGTTTAAACGAACATGAAGAACATTTTGACGAATACATAGCGCTTGCTTAATAAGAAGTGAACGGTGGACAGCGAAGGAAGAAATATAAGTGTCGTCCACGGTTGTAAAACTGCTTTTACTAATGTTTCTATACATTTTGAGCGGAATCGGCCCCCAAATTTTGCCTTATGAATTTATTCATAACCACCTTAAAAGAAACCATCTGTTTTCGTGAAAATTATCCACTATTTTCAAAGTTTAATTCTGACACATAAGTTTTGAAAACAAAACGTCAGAACTATTTTCTGAAGCAACCATGGATACCTATGCTCACATAAAGAATGTGTTGCCATTTTTCAAATAAGCCAGGTGCACCGAGAAAAAAAAACAGTGTCGGAAAATTCTCGTTATAGCGTCGATTAATTTTCGACTATTTTTGGCAAATGAGATGAAATCCAAGCACTGTGAAAAGAACCTCGTTGGCTCGTCGCCAACAGTATAACTCCTTACTTCCTGGTTAGGGATATCGTAGTTTCATTGTTGAGTGACACCGTTGCAGCGCACCCATCACTTCAAATTCCTACCAAATTCGTGCAGACCAGAGACTAACGAGCGAGCTAAAATTCAGTTCATTTTATTTATGTTATTTATGAATATAACCTTAATTAGGTTGATAAATTCATTCCAAAGCACAAAGCATATTTAGGCCTGGATCGCACTTGGGACAATTTTGTACATTTCATCGGATTTCAATAGCAAAGCGCACAAATGACGTCAGTACTCATGTTTGTCTGAGTTTATAATTTATTCTTGTTTATTCTTGCATTTCTGACAATAGAAATTCCTTATTAGGAATCCCCTGAGAGTCACTTTTGGTTTGTTTGTCTGAGTTTTAGTTCTATAAATAGTAATTGTGCGCTTCGCTATTTATTTAAGTGCTTAACTTGGCAAAGACAAGTGCGACCTACACTTTTCACAGAAATGAACTGGGCAGTCAAATATATTTTTAAATACATCGCCGTCCTCTGATTGGTCCGCGTTGCACATGCAATTCTTTCGTCTTTATATAAACTAAAAATCACCGCAAAGACAAGTGCGACCCACTTTCGCCAAGTCGAGAAAAGTTTCAACAAAACAGCCGAAACTTTAAAGGAACCGAAGTCATGCCTTCTGGCAGGACAACACGCCTGTTCGATACATTCCAACGCGCGGGATGCGCCTTCTTGATTAAGGGGCGGACCATTAGAAATCTTGGGAGGGGGGGTGACAATTACCAAAAAAAAATCCTGCAAAGGAAAATTGTCTCAAAAAAAATTCCTGCAAGTAGTTGACCATAAAAAAATAAATTCCTGCAAGCTAACTGGCTATATATACATATATTTATTTATTTATTTATTTTAAACTGGAACATATGAGAGTATGACATGCTCCCTGGTAGTAAAATTCATCAAAAAGCAACTTCAGGTTGAGTCAAATGCTGTCGAAAATTACCTGCCTCAAAGGTCTATCTGGTACATGTACCAATATCTGAAATTAAAACCTTGTTTATGTACATATTTGAGAAAACTGTAAACATCATGAAATATGTAACCTGCTCTACTACACGCAAGTATTTTTTAAATACATTACAGATTGTCCAACCGTCCCGATTTCGTCGAGATTACCCCGATTTTGCTTGAAAATCCCGAATCCCGACCAATGTGATCGGGATAGGAAAAATCCTGATTTTGACATCCGGTTCTGTCATTTTCGTCAAATTCTCATAATACTTACTATACAAAAAGACGAAATTGCGTATACTTAACTCTGATACCCAGATAAACTAAAGAAACAACAAGAAATATAAAATGAAATCGAGTACTTGTATGTGGAGCCACACAAAGAGACGCAAAGCGAAGAGAAGCCACATCAATTTGCCAAACATTTTTGACAGAAATTGTTGTCTCAGAACACTAGAAATGGAGTTTGAGAGCATCCAGATTTCAAAATTTTCTGGTGGGGCATGCCCCCAGATCCCCCTAGCGGCTCGCGTCTTCGGCGCTCGACCACTCAATCACAATTCTTATTTCTCGCCATTTTTATGCAAAGTTTCCACAGTCTGACTTAAATCTACTCTCCAGCGTTTAATACCAAAAAAGGATTGGGCCAGGTATAAAAAAAAAATTGGAGCTTGCACGCATTTATAAAGAAGATATCAGAAAAAAAAAAAAACCTGCAGCCTTGCACCTCCCAAAAAAAAAATCCTGCAGGAAGCTCAGGCCGAAAAAAAAATTCATACACTGAAAAATTTTTGACCCCCCTCCCAGGATTTCTAATGGTCCACCCCTAACCATTGTGCTCGTCCTTGAGAAAAACACATCGATATGCAGCACGTTCCTTCTTATTCAAATTTATCACGGCGAATGGTAGCGTGCAAGAAACAAGCAAAGTTTTTTTTAATCACTACAGCAGAAAAACCCTTAAAAGGGCTTAAAAATAAAAATACTTTGTGTTTAATATTTTCGTATCGAATCCTGTTTAGCGTTGTTCAATGACGGTACTGAGTAATTGCCAAAAAAAAGTGGGAAAAACAAGCAAGCTTCATAGCGCATAAATTACATACTAATGAGATTTAAAGGCACGTACGCGTTTTATCGGTCCAGTGTCTACGAAAAAATATTTTGTAAAGAATGTGCAACTTTTCGTATTGTCTTGCAAATGCTAGCTCAGAAATTGTCAAGTTGTGTCGGAAGATTTTGTACGTCAATTTCTGTCCAAATTGTCGCGGACAATTCAAAAGTTGCCCGCAAGTGCGATCCGGGCCTTATTAGGCGGAGGGGTTTTGAGTCTTTTGAACCGCCCGTTTTACGGGGAGACGTGGGTTCGAATCCTGCTCGAATCCTGCTCGGGATACGAATTTTTTGTTTTTTTTTCTTTCGTTAATATGGTACGTCGAACGTGTACAGCAGACGTGATGTTGCATGAATATTCTATATGATGTTCTAACACGTTCTTGGCTTCGACACATAGGATTATTCAGAAACGTTTTATAATACCGAGGAAATAATCCTAAAATCCATAACAAACAACCTAAGTCGAAAGTCAGAAGTAAATTATGTTTACTACCAACAATCAAAAGCGATTAGCTGATAAAAAGAAAATATTTCGGAATATAAATATCGAAAATATGACGTACTGAAATTTAAGTTCCTGCCTGCATTACACTGTAGTTTCGAAGGTGATTTCTTTCCATAAATAACAACGAATTGCTGACTGACATGCGATTCGAATGATGCGAACTTTTACCGGCGATGGAAATTGGTGATTTTGAAACTGCCCATGACTTTCGATCATCCTGAGCCTTGGCTCACAACTCTGTTAATCTGTTAATCTGTTAACACAATCTGTTAACACAACAGCGCTGACAAGACAAAAAATTTAAAACTTGTGATGTTTTAAATTTTTTGTCTTGTTAGCGCTGTTGTGTCCACCTAGGAAATCCCAAATGTAAGGCACGGTTGCTTTGTTGTGAAATAACGGGAGAACAAAGTATATACACTTATTGGATTCATGCGAGCCCAATACAGCAAAATATTTTATTTTATGAAAATAGTTCAATATTGGACCAGACCGAAGGTAGATCCCGTATTGGAATTAGAACTTCGAATCTTAAATATTTGGCCACATTGCAAGAAAATAGTTAAAGAACAATGCATTCAGAATTGTTTATAATTTTGCAACAGTGATGTCTACCAGCTTAAAGCTGAACAAAATCGAGAAACTATATCAATATTCCCGGCAGTGATTAAATGTATCAGCGGGAGGTTAAACTTCTAAGAGCAAAGGCCGCAATTTTTTGATAATATTTGCAGCATATATGATAAGTTATCATATTTGCTGCATTAAACTAATTGTTAAACTCTGAAATAAGACATCGAAAGAACCCTGTTAATCTTTGAGTAAAATTTTGGTTTTTATTGATTATTTTACCGTAACTAAAACGTTTATTGCGCGCATTCCACGCGGTGAATTTTTATAAAAATTGACAAATTGGTAGGATTTTCTTTGTTCTCGATCACAAAAAAAAGACAACAATTTTTGTACATACACAAACCCAATGAACGTAAAAAACGAAAAGTGAGTAAATTGCCGAAAATGATGTACCGATTTTTTTATGGACTTACTGAATGTTTCTTCTGTTTCACCAAAAATCGTGAATATTTACCGTGTAAAAACCGAGGAGAAAATCCGTTGAGAGGTTTTCTAGCCTTGAACAACAAGCCCAACAACATGGTAACGAAACAAGACTGCCAAATTAGACTTCTCCGTAAACGAGGAAGCTTAAGCTAGCTGTACGTGTATATTATGCCTAGTATCGCGAAACAGAACTCTCGAAAGACAACAATAAGATCGTGTATATTTTATTTGGAAGGCTGGCCAATAACTATATGGAGCCACCTTAAGTAAAATCACTCTAAAAAAATAAGCTTTTATCATCCACTTTTACAAAACAATCGCTCGTCATCATATAAACAAAATCTACTGAAATGGTATGTTTCAAAAGACGGAAATATGTCGAGTTGAGTCTGCATGCCTCTTCCACAACCTGATGGAAGCGAGACTTCATGAATTTAAGGTTACAGTGTACCTTCAGATCGAAAATTTATCGAAATTTTTTTTTGACGTCAAAATAAAGTTTACAGAATGAACTTTCTTCGAAAAAGAAATTATCAAAAAATAATGAAAATTGACGGAGAAATGACAGTATAACTTTTGTGGGCGGAGTTTGTTTATTAAGCGATATGTTTTTTTAAGCGCTGTTTTCTCAAAGTTAATTTTTCGCTTGTTGGAGACACTTTAAAGAGCTACAAATCAAAGGGAATTTGTTCGATTTTCCTCAAATTTGGACAGAAGCTAGGCTAACATATAATCAACAAAAACGTGTCGGCGAATTTCTTATTTCCGAAAACTTTTTCGTCAAGAGCCATTTTCGTGCGATCATTCCAATTTTTTTTCTCCCTTTTTCGAAAACATTCTGTAACTTTTCACTGCAATTGAATATGGGAAATCGCCGACACGTTTTTTTAGCGCTTCGTCTCCGGAAACCCGAGAACAAATCAAATTAGCAAAATACAATAATCGCTTTGAGTTATAGCGTTTTAAAGCTGATTCGGACGTTCGAATTTAGACGTCGTAAAAAATTCGACAATTCACTTTATTACCAAATGGTTTCCATATTTAGATAGCCAGTTCTATAAGCTTTAATTTGATATCTGGGATTAGGTATGTTAAGTGTAATCTTAAGACACTAGAGCTGTTATACTGGAGACACCCCCGAAGGTACACTGTAACCTTAAGAAAGAATTCGACATTCACTGACATGAAACACGGGAAAAATTATTAGAAGACTACCGGATGTATAATTCTTGATAATGTTGTTTCAGGGCGGCTGTTAATTTCGTTTTTAAAAAATAAGCGTTATCTAAGCGTGCTCGTCATCACAAAAGTCCTTCTCAATTGTTGTACGTGGTATGGTTGAAAAGCAGGCAATTCAAAATGATCACATACATGTATTTCTTTCTGACAACAAGCCAATTTCAATAATAGACGGAATAAATAATCACTGTTTATGACGAATATCTCCTTAATTTTAAACCTCTTTATTTTCGTGACGTCATCAAAATAAACAAATTTTTCGTGCCCATGCCTCGCGCGCCAAAAAACTATATGTCGCCACCTTAACCCGTGAAATAGTTAGTAGAATAGTACGCACTATTAGACTATAATTTAATTGTTTTCTTTTGTTTAATTTTGACTATCACACACATTGTTGGACAGCGCTTCACGGGTTAAGTAAAACCACTCTAAGTAAGGAAATTAACAGCCCCCTGGCACTGAACAATATCACGAAGAGTGGCCCATTTCACACTAGAAGACGGACAAGTCGTCCGACGATTTGTTCGTGTAATGTGAATTCTAGACGGACAACTCACCTTGTGTTGGTCATCGTAAATTCATATCTGAACGAACAAACCGACGATTTTGAAAGCAAGGGGCCTGGCACTAACAGGCTTGGTTACCTTGCTTTCCATCCGCCATTTTGATTTTCCTATAAACCATAACTCCCTTTACGGTTGTGACTAGAATGGATACTCCAAAATCAGGATTGGACCAGCGGTTTCAGTGAAAACATTGGTTTGGTGGGGGGTTCTCATTCTCGCGGGCTCAGAAATCTGATTTTGGAGTATCCATTTATCCATTCCCCTTAGCGAGTACTGGGACCGAGATACAACCATTTGTTCGTCTGGTGTGAATTTAAGTCGGACTTCGGACGACTTATCCGTCTAGACGAACAAATCGTCCTCGAAAAATCGTCTTAATAGACGGCCAAATCGACGGACAAAACCAGACGACTTTTACGTCTAAAATTTTGTTCGTCCCGTTTTCTCACTAAGACGACTTGTCTGTCTGAGACGACTTGTCCGTCTGAGATGATTTGTCCGTCTCTAGTGTGAAAACGGCCAGTGATACTCCTGCTGTCTCGCTTCGTTCAGTTTCTAGAAGAAGTGGTCTCGACACATTTCTCTTTAATTCTACGGCAGTGAGGTAGTAGGTTCTTTAGAATCTAATTGTTTAATTATTTCGAAATGATCGTTCTTGGTTTTTGTAATATTTATTTTATGTGAGCGCTTAGTGGCACTTAGTTCTTTCGAAGAAAAAACAGCTGTTAAAATATATATACAACTTACGGCAGTGAAATGATCAATCATAAGCTTTCCTGCTGTTTGTCGTAATCTTTGATTTAGCTTCTAATCCTCGTGAATTAATTGAAATTATTACATTTGAGCATAAGTGAGCGCGGCAAAGGATTTTTTCCTCACAATTTAACAATTGCTGTACGCGATCCAAACTCGCGAGCGCCTTGGAATATTGAAGTGATTGAGTCCGTCACGAGGTGTAAAGAGGGGAAACATGCTATATAATACCGTATTTACTCGAATACAGTCGAATGATTTTTCCCCACGTTTTATGCCAATGTCGTTGTCAATGTGTCGTTTTTTCTTGAATTCAAGAAGTCTCGCTTTGTTTAGTTTGTGGAAGTGGCATGCAGACTCAACACGTTTTTAGTAGGCAATTCTACATAGTCTTTGTTTATTTCGAAGTGATCCTGAGTTTTTGGTTAATTTCGTTTATGGAAACGCCTACCTACTTCTTTAGTCTTTCTTTCGCGATAAAAACAGTTGAATCTCTCGTAAGCGTCCTCCACCCAAGAGATCAGGGGAGGTATTCACTGACAGGTGAAGGCTACTAACCGGATAAGTCACTCAGGAAAATTCTAACTGTGCTACGTAATGTACATGCAATGGCATCACAATTTTAGTCTAAACAAGAGGCTGTACACAGCTTGAACTCGTGGCGTCTTTAACCCATTACAGTATTGATTCCCGAGTATTTTGAGTTTTTGTTTTTTACGGAGAAACATGAAATTATAATCTGTTGCTTGTTCAAGCATTTCAAAATAAATATTAGAATAAGTGTAAATCGACGTTTCGATGCATCCAACATCATTATCAAGAATACAGTTTAACCGTCAAAAGTTGTTGTTTAAAAAGAGAGTCGAGATAAATTAGCATTAATTCCAGTGTGCGCGTCGGTATGTGGATGGATCAGAATATCTTCGCGGTAATCGAGTCTGATTGGGCATTAAGTGAAGGTTTTAACTCCTTTATGAATAGCATCTCATATAAAAGGCAGTCAAATTTGTTGCGACACTTTCTAAGCACGGTAAAGCAAATCGATGGTGTCACAATGGCATCTCCCCTCGTGTCACTACTTGTAAACACCTTCATGTGTTCATTAGAAGAGAAACTTAGGGAGTATGGCAAGTAAACCTAGCTTTTGCAAACGCTATGTCGATGACACCTTTGCAATTACGCCGAACACCTTGATGTCCAATCAGACTCGATTACCGCGGAGGTATTCTGATCCATCCACATACCAACGCGCACACTGGAATTAATGCTAATTTATCTCGACTCTTTTCTAAACAATATTTTTTGAGGGTTAATTTTTATTCTTGATAATGATGCTGGATGCATCGAAACGACGATTTACACTTATTCTAATATTTACATAAAATTCTGTCTACAAAATAAGACTAAGATTCAGTAGCCAACACTTGAAACCTCGATCGCTAAGCAGATGGCAAGTTAAGTCTTATATAAAACACAAAACTTGCCGAAACAAAAATCCCGCAGCAATACGCGGCGAACACAACATCAAACGGTCCTGTCCATCCATGAACGCCTTGCATTGCCTTGAAAACTTCCTTAGATCAACATTTTGCTGCCATCTTGAAATCAAGAGCGAGCACGAGGTCGCGCGTCAACCAATCAGACCAGTGAAACTAAAATATGCGTGCATAAATTTGCATGCACTAATGTCACACAAATAGAAACAAGAGGCTCCAAGAAGCCTATACTCAAGCGCATGCGTAAGAAACTTTATGATATATTTTAAACATGATAAGATGTCCGACATGGGGAAGAGTACTCCCTTCATTCAGTCATCGTTCCTGCAAACCACGTTGTTTACTATCGATTGTTTTGGAAATGAAGGCTGTACCACAATGAAGCCAGCGATTCTTCTAAGTCTTATATATACCAAACGTGAACATTACTAATGTAAGTAGGGTTGTAGGAGGCGCTGTCGTGACACTTAAGTAACGCTCTTTTACCGAAAGTGAGAGTAGCCGGAAGTCACTAAACAGGAAGTGTAGTGGAAAGCTATGAACCGGAAGTGTAGAATTTGAAATATGCGTGCATAAATTTGCATGCAAAATCGTGACACAAAACATAATAAAAACAAGAGGCTTCAAGCAGCCTATACTCATGCGCATGCGTAAGAAAGTTTTACAATATATTTTAAACATGATAAGAAGATGTCCGACATGGAGAAGAGTTATTCCTTTCATTCAGTCATCGTTCCTGCAAACCACGTTTTTTACTATTGAATGTTTTGTAAATGAAGGCTGTACCACAATGAAGCGAGTGATTCTTCTACGTCTTATATATACCTAACGTGAACATTAGTAATGTAGTATTAGTAATGTAATATTAGTAATGTAAGTAGGATTGTAGGAGACGCTGTCGTGACATACGCTGTTTTACCGGAAGTGAGAGTAGCCGGAAGTCACTAAACAGGAAGTTTAAATGGCAAGCTATGAACCGGAAGTTAATGCTTCAGTAATGCTGTTTTACCGGAAGTGAAAGTAGCCGGAAGTCACTAAACAGGAAGTGTAAATGGCAAAGCTATGAACCGGAAGAGCACAATTTAAAATATGCGTGCATAAATTTGCATGCAAAATCGTGACAAAAAAAAAGGAAAATAAGAAGAAAAACCGAGGCCATTTTATAACTCATGCCGCTACGCGCATGAGTAAAAAGAAAAAAAAAGAAAAACGGAGGACATTTTATAACTCATGCCGCTACGCGCATGAGTAATAATAATAACAAGAAAAGTCAGAGCGTGAAACATAACTCGTCGGCTACGCCACGAGCAAACATCCAGTAACACTGTTGATATTTTGGATGAGGGAAAACTGGATCTTAGTATGGTAATGAAAATTGGTATTTGTAACGTTTTTTTCGTAACTTGAAAACTCGGTTAATGCATGTTTGCTTAACGGTAGTCAAGAGGGAAAAGTGAAAAAAAATGAAGTATTCTGTCATTTCGCCCCGAACAGCACACATATGCCCATATTACATTAACATTTGGTCATCCTTTTATTTTTGCTAAATAAGTCCGGGCTTGCAAGAGAAATCTGCTCACTTCTCCAATTTTTTAAGATTTTTATTTTAAAATCCCATATGTGTGTAGCACTGCCACATATCTCACATTAACGTTCACCGCTCAGACAGGGTTACCAGTCACAGTGTTGAGAAGCATTAATACCAAACAAATGTAAAGATCGGTTTCGTTTTCAATCCTTTTACTAGTATTTGTAACGACTAAGCGAAAGACTGGGTCCGAGAGAGATGATCGAAGGACAAAAACGATAGTTTAATTGTGTTTTTCAAAGTAGCGACCAAGCGTTGTGTTTGCTTTTGCTTTGTGGATATATATTGCGGTGTTATAGTGGTGGTAGTGGTGGGATACGATCAGTGAATCTATCGGTGGCGAGCGAAGTGAAAATTTATTAACAGCGAAGAACAAAATCTGGAAACAAATTATCGTGAGTAAAGATGGCGACCAGAGAGGAAAACATTCCCGCGCCTTGTGTCTTTCACGGAGACAAAAGTAAAGACGGAAAGACATTCCGGAAATGGAAAAAGAAGTGCGAGCAATGGTTTATAGCGAAAGGGATAAATCACGAGAAGAAGAAGGTGCAGTGGTTGGAATGCTTGCTAGAGGACAACGCAGATGATGTCTACGAAATGGTACCGGTTGATCCAACGGCAGGATACCGTCGATTGGATGCGGTCTGGAAGGCCCTTGATGACAGGTTTAACATACCAGAGTCTACCCTGGAACATTTGCACAAGTTCAGACAGTTTAAGGGACGGGAGAATCAAAGAGTAAACGACTACTTCGTACAGTTGGTCGCGAAAGCGAACAAAGCTTTTCCAGGAGCGACTCCCGAGACGATCGGTAAGGAAATTATTAACACATTCGCATTAAATGTTGGTGATGCAAAGCTTACCGCCAAAGTGACGGATCGTATAGACACACTCGCACTAGATGAGTTGGGGAAACTGGTGCTAAAAAAGGAACAAGCCAGATCCTTGGCTAAGACAATAGGGGTAAACGAATGGGCAGGTGAGGCAATTGATGTTAATGTGGATGCAAAATCAGTCGAGGTGAAGCAGGAGCCAGGTGAAGTGGAGGCAGTATGCGCAAATACCTTTCAACGTGTTGCTAATAAAGAGGGTGGAGGTGGCTACCGTGTTACGTATGACAGGAAATTATCCTTGGAGGAACGGATAGCGCGACTGGAGGTATCACAATACCAGGCACCCAGATCTATACCAGTCCAACAGGGAAAGGCTAACTGGATGGTTCAGTGCCGACACTGCCATAGGCCTGGGCATTTCATGAGAGACTGTCCTGGCATCACCTGTTTTCGTTGCGGACGCCGGGGCCACATGCAGGGATCAACCAAGTGCTCAAACCAATATCAGGGAAACAGGCAGGGGAGGTGAGTGAGGGTCCTCTTGCTTCCCAGTCGTCTACAGTGGGCCCAGGAGCAGACTACAGTCCAGAGAAAAGCAACCTATTGCCAACGGCAGCTGTGAAGGTCCGTCTAGCTGGTGATGAAGTAGTGGCTTTGTGCGATACTGGTTCAGGTGGCATGGGTGTGGGGGTTAGCTTAATAGAAGAGGATGTGTGTTCTCAGTGGCGTCGCAAGCTAGGGAGGAGAATTACACCTAACATGCGAACATTGACGACTGTGGCTGGACAAACATTCAACATTTTAAGGGAGATAGTGGTGGATTTTGTCCTCGGTGGTGAATTGGTGCAGCAGGAAATGCTGGTGGTGCGTGGTATGACTCAGCAAATGATCCTGGGATGGGACTTTTGTCTTGCCCATAGAGCTATTGTGGATGCAAGTGAAGGGGTTTTGTGGTTTGATGGGACGTTTGCACCCTTGTTGAGGAAGGAAGAGTTGATTCCAGTACCTAGTATGGTAAGATTGCGAGAGAGAGCCCAGATACCTGCAAGATCTGAGAAAGTAGTTGTAGCGCAGTTGCAGGAGAATGTACACATGGCCAATGGACTAGACATTCTGGTGGACCCAGTAAATGTGTTTGTTAATGATGAGGGATTAGCAATTGCTCGAACTGTTTCAACGGTTAAAGATGGTTTTTGTGCAGTGCAAGTTATCAATGTGACCGATGTGGAATTGACCATCGAAGCGATGGTACCTTTGGGCATTGGTTACCCTGTGAAAAGTGATGCTTATACGGAGTGTGCAGCAGTATTTATGTATGAGTTAGAGCAACTTATATCACATGAGGTAGTTGGAGAGGTAGGAGTTGATAGTGAACCATCTTTATCGTCTCATGTTGCTGGAGGAACCTAAACGAATATTGATTTGTCCAAAGCAGATCTCGCAGCAGAACAGAGCGGCCAACTGCAAGAATTGCTTACAGAATTTGGGGATGTGTTTAGCAAAGATCGAAGAGATTATGGTCGGACCCAACTGTTGACGCATTCAATAAACACAGGTGGAGCTGTCCCAATCAAGAAAACCCCATACAGGTTACCTCAAACTCACATGACAGCAGCAGAGCAGCAAATAAGAGAAATGGCAGCTGACGATTTGATTGAACCCAGTTGTAGTCCATGGCGTGCCCCAGTTGTTATGGCACGGAAGAAAGATGGCTGTCTAAGGTTTTGCACTGATTTTTGCGGTTTGAATTCAGTTACAGTAACAGATCCCCATCCCTTACTCCGGGTAGACGCTGCTGTGGACCAGTTATCTGGTTCTGTGTTTTTCAGTTGTCTCGACCTTTCGTCCGGTTATTGGCAAGTGGAGGTGAATCCGGAAGACCGCGAAAAGACTGCCTTTTCAGTCAGAAAAGGACTGTGGCAATATAAAGTTTTGGCAATGGGATTGAAAAATGCTCCACCTACATTTCAACGCCTTATGGAACTTGCATTGCAGGGCATTGACTGGCAACATGTGCTTGTTTATATTGATGATATCTGCCTCTTTTCCCCCAGTTTTGAACATCATCTTGTGTTATTGCGTGACGTTTTTACTAAGCTGCGGGCTGCAAATTTGCGACTTATGCCCAGCAAGTGCCAACTGTTCCGGAGAAGCGTGGTATTCTTGGGACATAAAGTGTCGGATAGAGGAATTGAACCTGATCCAGCTAATGTAGGGAAGGTGGCAGCATGGAAAACTCCAAAATGCAAAATACCAGTGAAGTGCGCAGTTTCTTGGGGCTTGCATCATACTACCGAAAGTTTTGTCGCAATTTTGCAACCATTGCTGAACCACTTCAGCACCTAACTGAATCCCATGTTAAGTTCCATTGGACAGAGGAATGCGACACTTCATTCAACTTGTTGCGCCAGTGTTTAACATCCCCACCCCTTTTGGTGTATCCTGACTTTAATCAGCCTTTTCGATTGGACTTTGATGCGTCCAAACATGCCATTGGGGCAGTGTTATCACAAGGCGAGGGGAACCACGAGCATGTTGTGGCCTTTGCGAGCAAGTCCCTCACTGCCTCTCAACGGAACTGGATAACGTATGACAGAGAATGGTGGGCGATATTGTGGGCTATACGCCATTTTCGTCCTTACCTAGCAGGGAGGAAATTCACAGTCGTAACTGACCACAAACCTCTCGTTGGCAATGCGAACATTGACCCCGGAACGGACCCCACTGGACGACGGGCCAGATGGGCTGTTGAAATGTCTACATATGATTTTGATTTGGCACACCGAGATGGCTCGAAGCACACCAATGCAGACGCATTGAGCAGGGTACCAGTTGCAACTGTAAACACAGTCCATGACGATGGGATCGACGAACTACGGTTTCAACAACTCCAGGATCCCAACATTGTACAACTCAAAGGGTGGCTTGAGCAGCAGAAGAAACCCCCAGTCGGTACCGTCAAGAATCAAGGTTACGACCTACGCAAACTGTATGATCAGTATGACCGTTGCAGTTTGCGAGATGGTGTAGTGTATCGCAGATGGAAGCCATCAAACAAAGCTGAGTGGCAGCAGCAGATAGTTCTCCCAACATCAATGCGTAAGGATGCCTTGCAGTCGCTACATGATGAATGTGGTCACTTTTCCTTTAAGAAAACGCTTAACCGAATTCGCGAACGGTTTTACTGGCCAAGAATGTTTACTGATGTCAAGGAGTGGTGCGAGAATTGTGTTAGATGCCAACAGAAGCGTAATGTGGTACCGCAGATGAGAGCACCCTTACAACCTATCGTTACTATGCGGCCACGAGAGCTAGTAACACTGGATCTAGTTGAGTATCCTGTTTCCAGTGATGGCCATCGCTGCACCCGGGTTGTTATTGATCATTTCACCAAATACCTTGAGCTCTATCCACTTGCAGATGTTAAAGCCACAACCATTGTAGACACGCTAGTTGACAAGTACATACCCCGATATGGAGCACCAGAGCAGCTTCATAGCGATCAAGGCCGAAATTTGAATGCCAAGGTGGTGATTGATGTTTGTGACATCCTTCAGACACACAAGACACGGACAACTCCATTTCATCCACAGTCCGATGGAGCAACCGAAAGAGTCATTCGAACTGTCAATACGTGAATACCTGAATGTGGTCACTTTTCCTTTAAGAAAACGCTTAACCGAATTCGCGAACGGTTTTACTGGCCAAGAATGTTTACTGATGTCAAGGAGTGGTGCGAGAATTGTGTTAGATGCCAACAGAAGCGTAATGTGGTACCGCAGATGAGAGCACCCTTACAACCTATCGTTACTATGCGGCCACGAGAGCTAGTAACACTGGATCTAGTTGAGTATCCTGTTTCCAGTGATGGCCATCGCTACACCCGGGTTGTTATTGATCATTTCACCAAATACCTTGAGCTCTATCCACTTGCAGATGTTAAAGCCACAACCATTGTAGACACGCTAGTTGACAAGTACATACCCCGATATGGAGCACCAGAGCAGCTTCATAGCGATCAAGGCCGAAATTTGAATGCCAAGGTGGTGATTGATGTTTGTGACATCCTTCAGACACACAAGACACGGACAACTCCATTTCATCCACAGTCCGATGGAGCAACCGAAAGAGTCATTCGAACTATCAATACCATGCTGTCAAAGCTGGTTGATGAGAATCAGAAGGATTGGGACCGCAACCTGGGAAGTGTTGTCATGGCGTACAATTCTGCAGAACACGAAAGCACTGGGTTTACCCCGTACTTTCTAGAGCATGGGCGAGAACTGCGGCTTCCAGTGGATTTTATCGCTACCCGTGGTTCGGACAGTGCCAGTTCTCATACGGCTTATGGGGCAAATGTGCGACAAAGGCTAAAAGAAAAACAAAGGCCAAAGAAAGACAGTATCAAGTTGGAGATTATGTGTGGTGGTATGACCACAAAACGCGGAAGGGACGATGCCAGAAATTGAACCGCCCTTGGGCAGGACCCTGGAAGATTGTAAAGAAAGTGGGAGACGTGGTCTACAGAATTCAGTATTGTGGGACAGACCCTGTCAGAACCAAACGGAGAGTTGTCCATCACAATCAGATAAAACAGTGTAATGTGTCACCTGCAGACCATGAGGTTGTAAGGACAACTTTAGACAGGCCACGTTGTGGTCCATGCCGCCCGTCAAGTGCTCCGCATACAGCTCAAACTGTTTCACAGCAATTGGATCTGCAACCAGCAGGTAACGTCGTGGATGTTGAACAAGGAAACAATGGAGATGTAGTCGACCAGGCTGTAGCAAGTGGTGACGCAGTAGTCCACAGCGGCGATCGCCCTTTCTCTAGTAATCGTGGATGCGTTACACGCAGTGGCAGATTGGCACGAACTTCTCGGAACCCTGACTTTGAGTATTATGATTAATGTAGTAGACTTTCCAGAGAAACCGGAGGTTTCTCATTTTAAGGGGGTGGAGTGTAACGACTAAGCGAAAGACTGGGTCCGAGAGAGATGATCGAAGGACAAAAACGATAGTTTAATTGTGTTTTTCAAAGTAGCGACCAAGCGTTGTGTTTGCTTTTGCTTTGTGGATATATATTGCGGTGTTACATATTTATTAAACCCATTTGTCAAAACTCATTGAAACTTCATGCTTTTCGCTTTGTGGGATTAAGACCATGCTACTTAGAGTTTAAAAGTTTGACAATATTTTTCATTTCCGTCGCAATATAGTTAAAAAGGAAGAATTATTTTTTGAGGTTAACAGTTGCTAAGGAAGTTATACGATATTTCTCAAACAGCTTCGAGCCGACGAAAGAAACAGGCCACTGAAGAACGTGTCATTAGACAATAAAATCAAAAGTCGATTGAGATTTTTTAACTCTAAGGTGCTTCAGAAAATACAGTCATTATATTTTGTTTATTATTATCGTAGGGTACACGCTATAACGATGAACGAGTCGTACATTTCTTCTGAAACAATGAGCCCCGATTTGGAAGAGGAGCCGGAAATGCAAAATGAGGTCAATAACGCCACAAAGGCTACCGTGATTGTACTTTACATTATTATCCTCTTGTTCTCTTTGTTTGGTAACTCCCTTGTCATACACCTGGTACGCACACGCATGAATATTCGCAAAACCCAGTTCAACTGGCTTTTTGTCAACACAGCTGTTGCCGATATCGTGAATGTGATAGCAGTTTTCGCCCTCGGGATAACGTACTTCACAGTTGGAGGTCGATGGTTACCAGGAATACTTGGAACAATACTGTGCAAGCTCATTCCTTTCTTCTTGGTCGTCTCCATTTGTGTTGCCATTTGGACGCTTTCAGTAATTGCCATTGATCGATATCTGGCCATTGTGTGCGTTCTTCAGAGACGGCCCCTGTCATCCCGATCAGTGTTACGTGCCATTTTCGTCATTTGGCTGTTGGCTGGATTAATAAGCAGTGGGCAACTGTACAAATTCAAAACGATGGAGTTAGACGAAGGATACGAAGAAGAAGGAAGTGAAAGTGGAAGTGGAAGTGAAGAATACGAGGAAGGAGGAAGTGGAAGTGGAAATGAAAGAGGAGGAGGAGGAGGAGGAGGAGATGGTACGTTTGTGTGCTATGACGAATGGAACGAGGATTCGGAGGAGATGTCTACCCGCCTCTACAAAGCGGAACAGGTCGTGAGAATTGTCATCACCTACGCAGTCCCGCTTTTCATCATGGCAGTCTTGTACTGGTTGATTGCCAGGTTCCTGTGGCAGCGTAAACCACCAGGAAGTGTCCAACAGATAAAAATACGTTGGACAGTTATCAAGATGATGATAACCTGTGTGTTTGCCATTTGCTGGTTTCCTGTGCACATCAGCAATGTAATATATGAATTTTACCCCAAAGTTAACGACACCATTCCCATGATTTTGAAGTGGTCATTCAGCTGGTTGGCGAACGCTAATGCCGCAATTCATCCTTGGTTGTTTATTACCTTCAGTGAAAGTCTCCGGGAAGAAACAAAAGAAATATTTCGAAAAGTCTTTAAAATAGGCGAACTGAATCTGCGTTCAGGATCCAAGCCAAATTTGGTCACCAATGATCATCGCATGCCGATTTTTAGGTCTAGGCCAAACAAGCCAAAAGACAGCACTGATGTTGTTGAACATGATGTCTGAACATACGCTTCATTGGAACATGTAGATTTAATTAATGTGTCTCCAATAAAAAGTCGAGTCTTTTAACGGTTGCTGATCGGTGCTGTCTGAGCATACGTTTCATTGGAACACGTTAATACTTTGTCGCTCCAATAAAGAAGCAAAATAATTATGTTGAATTGCCATTGCACAAACTCTGATGTTTCTGAACATGCTTTCTGAGCATACTTTTCATTAAAACATGTTAATATTATGTGTCTTCAGTGGATACGCAAAATAATAGTAATATAATGTGGAAAGTGTTGCTGAACATGCTACATGTGTGAAGATACTTTTCATTGGAACATATCAATATTATAAAAGTGTGTCCCGCAAGTTCCTCAACTGATTATCATTGACCTGCTTTGCATTCATGTCTGTATTATTTTTTTTTTCATAATTTGCTTTTTGAATAGTCGGCAGTTGCGTTATTTTTCTAGGGGATACATAATCTTGTAACAGTAAAAATTTACATTTTTTTTATTTTGTTTTGTTTCGTTTTTTCGTTCGAAACAATTGGATTAAACAGCGCACAAATACACCAATGTAGAATGTCTAGAATTGCCATTGAACAAGCTCTGATGTTGCTAAACATCCTGCATGTGTGAAGATACATGTCACTGGAAGATATTGATGCTATTAAAGTGTATCAAATATGAGGCTCGTTCTTCCGTGAAGAGGTACAAGTTTCTCAACAGATTATCACTGGCTTGCTTTGCATTTATCTCAATTGCTTTTAATTTCATTAGTCGATAATAATTGCATTATTTCTTTAAGGCTTACACGATCTTGTTTACAGTAAATATTTACTGTTTTTTGTTGTAGCTAATTGGATTAAACAACGCATACACGAAGTTATGTTGAAAACTGTTAATCAACCTCTCGGTGTTTGGAATGAATCCCATAATTGAACAACCAAATTATTTCAACTTTGTGTGGCTGAAAATAGGGAAGCGGCTGACAAAGTGCTCCACTAAAACGTCGTCCACAAGTTCTCCTGGGGTAAGCAATGGAGATGCGCATACCGAATGAGTACAGTGTAGTTGGGCTACCATAACACCCGAAAACTGTGTGCATTCCTATTCCTATTGGTATTGAGAAGATAGTTGTTCCTCGCTGATTGGAGGAGTGAAAAAGGATGTAGTTCGGTCTCTAAAATGAATTGATTCGTAGGGGACAAAGGTTTGACGACAGAGCTCTTTATGACCATCCCCATCCCCATTTCCAGCTTTATTGAGTACTTACAAAAGCATTCAGATTGTGAACCGTAAGCAGAATATAGTAAGGTTAAAACGAATTGTATGTAATATCCGTTTCTAGAGACTTACATAGAACTGTAACATGTAAACTAGGACAGTCATTTATTGAAAGTATTCGTTGAGATAACATGTTACTATAAAGTATTGACAATTAACATCATTATGGATTTACTTACAAGCCATTAGTCACAACAAGTAAGGAAAGCTTAGTTAATTTAAAAGCTTACAGCTTATAAAATGTGCCAATAAAAGAGGTTTGATAATTCCGTTGTCCACTGTTTACGAACTGACGTTAAGGGTTTTCGAGTTCTTACTTAAGTCAATTATAAAAAAGACGGAAAAGAGCAAAAACTAATGGGTTGGAATATGGGAGGAGAACATGTTAATCATTTTTTGTAGCAAAACGCGTAGGAGAGGGGAGGGTCCAAAGGTTGTTTTGTATTCATGAGTTGGTTCGTATGAGCGTTTGATTAATTGTCGTGGACTGCTACGCTTATGCGGCCAGTAAAACGGCCAGTTAACTATTAGTTAATCACGTCATTGTGCTAAGTTTTTCCCCAGGCAACTCTTTTGGCCATTAGAGCAAAAATGGTGAATGCTGCGGTTTCAATGACCCCGGGCCTTTATTAAAGAAATAAAAAACGCGTCGAGTACATTGTTGAGTTATATAAGCACGCGAGAATTATTAAGAGCACAAGAGAAGTGCAGAGGTCTGCAGAGATGCACGAGCCGAAGGCGAGTGCCTCTCGCACTTCTCGAGAGTTCTTAAAAATTCCCAAGTTCTTATAAAACTCAACAATGCACGAGGAACAAGATTTTTTTATTTCTTTTATAAAATAAGGGACTGACCATTATTTTTTTGATGGGGGGTGTTGGAAAATTTTGAAATAAATTGTTTGCAGAGGCTATAAATACCGAAATAAATTGTATGCAAGCAAAAAGTAAAGAAAAAAACTAATGGTTCGTCCCTAAAAACGAACACAAAGGGACAAGAATTCGCGCGTACTTTATCAAGTTATAATGAATTCGGTTTGACCAATCATAGCGCGCGCATTTCCTTGGAGCATTTTATAAAGAACACTATAATATGGTGCTTCACCATCAGTATTTATTGTCTTGCTTGTACAGTACAACTGTTTTCCCAGTGTAACCGTCATCATTCAGAAATGGCTGTCTTTCATTTTCAATTGCTTTCTACTACTTATAGTTACTTCTCAAAGTTACTTCTCTGACCAATCACAAGAAGCAGTCCTGCCAATGAACCAATCAGACCTCAAAGCAACTACATGTAGCCGGTGCCAAGCGCGGGCAAATGTCACAATTGGTTTTGGTTTTACTTCTGATAGGTTGAGAAAGCGGCAGGAGCGTTTAAGCCAAAGCGTACTCAATTGAAACCCGCCCTAATCTGCCAGTTAATCGGTACCGTTTGCAGATTTTTCCAATTTTCCCGTCAGTTAGTCGGTACTAGTCGGGTATTTCGTCCAAATTTGCGTGTGTGTTGTTTTTTTTTTTCTCATTTTTACGGCCGTTCTCGTACAGCATGCCGCCTCGACGTACGAGAAATAGCTCAGACAGTTCTCTCCCGCTCGTTTCCTCGTCAGCTTTAGCGACGTACACTGCTTCATCGACGGCCGGTCAAAGGCCTAGCAGTTCCTCGGCTAACGTGTCTCCAGAGTTTTTGGCCTCCGTCATTCAGGCCATTCAGTGGCCAATATCATCGATCGTACAAAATTCGCTTACTGCAGCAGTTGGCCCGCCGGCGCCGCTCGTCTCTTCGCAAGGCCTTCCCGCCAACGTTGCTTTGCTTGAGTCTTCTTTAGTTCATCGCACGTCGCAGCTCAGTCAGTTTGGCCTGCATCAACCTTGGTTCTCTGGGCATAATGTGGCGTCCGTCGGCTCTCAACCAGGGAATTCTCAGCCAGCAGTGAGTTATGCTCCGCTGCCGACCGCATCTCTGCACGTTGCTTCGCCGGCTAGTTCGTCAACAGCTACAGGTATGTCGTCACTTGTAGTTCCTCCTTTTGTTTCCCTGTTCTCTCCTACTAGTTTGCCGTTGTCAGCGCCGTGTTCGTCAACATTTCCTAGCCTGTCGGCCACGGTTAACTCGGCCTTTGCTACGCGCCCGGTGGCAGGTTATGCCTCGATCCCTTCGCTGGCAGCACTTCAACAGCCATTCGTCATCGACCCTGGCTATTCACCCGTGCCGTTCAAGGACGTCTCCCAAATCACCGCCGGAAAATTCGTGAATTTGGAGGAATTATTGGCTGAAAACATCCCAGTCAGCGAACCCGAACCGCAACTTTGGTTTCACGGCAGCCTGGTGTTGTCTCACACGCCCAAAAAGCCTAGGCGGCAGATCTCGGACATCACTTCGTGGATGGAGGCCTTTTCTATTTTTTTCCTCATCCTTTGCTCAACCTTACCGCACCGTTGGCGTGATTTTACCAGCTACAAGTTATTAATAATACGAACATATCGTCAGTTTAGCGGTTTTTGTTGGTTGAACTACGATCGTGCCTTCAGGGAGCACGCGGCCGCCGTGAAACTCACCAACTGGTCAACAATGAACGTTCAGTTGTTCAACTACCATACCGCGGGTGCTCAAGTTCGCTCTCGTCTGCCTTCGACTAATTCTTTTGCTTCGCAGGCTGAGGCTTCTGGTAACACCTTCAGAAAGATGGAATGCGGGCCGTTGCATCGCGCTCACTCCGCAATGTCGGTTCCGCCATGTGTGCAGCAAATGCTCTGGTGAGCATCGTGCCACCTCTTGCATATCTCCAGTTCCACAGTCCTCTCGTCCTCACTCCCCAGATCTGGACGAACCTAAGCGTCGAAAGCGCCACTAGCTGCTTCTTGCCTTAGTTTTTTGTTGGGTTTTTTCTTGTTTGCTATACACAACTTGTACATAAGTTCATGTCTGTTGGGCCTTTCCGCCACTTGGTGGTTTATTTTACTTCCCACATTGATTAAAAAAAAAAAAATTCCAAGATTGTTTGTTTTTGTCCTAGGCTCCTCGCCAATACTACCAGCAGTTGGGGAAGTTTCACCACTAAATTTTGATTTGTTTGCTACCGAATTGCGACGCCATCCGGATAAGGCGAAGGTCAATTTTGTCCTTCAGGGTATCAGTCAAGGCTTTAGACTTGGTTTTGATAAACCGGTTACTTTGAAATCAGCTAGGAGAAAAAAATTATCTGCTTTTCAACATGCTGACGTAATTGATGCTTATTTGACTAACGAGGTCGAGCTCGGCAGGGTAATTAGAGTTGTCAGGGGAATAAAGCGTTCTCAGGGTACATTGCCTACCAATCCACGTTTACCAATTTCCAGCGACATTCTCCATATTATTCATTCTGCTATGGATTTCAATTTGTTTGACGATGTTATGTTTTGGGCATCTTGTACATTGGTTTACTTTGGTTTCTTGAGGTCAGCAGAGTTCACTGTTTCCAGTCTGTCAGCCTTCAACCCTAAATGTCAACTATCGGTTGCAGATGTTGCCGTTGATGTTCCTCTAAATCCGTCCTGCCTTCAAATCTTCATAAAAGCGTCCAAACCTGACCCCTTTCGGAAAAGGTGCAAAATTTTGATTGGGTGTGGTTCTCCTCCCCTGTGCGCAGTTCAAGCAGTTGTCTCCTATTTGGCGCGTCGTGGTAACCATCCTGGATCTCTGTTCCTCCTGGAGAATGGCCTTCCTTTGACACGCTCATTCCTCACTGAAAGGTTAAGGGCTATTCTTCTGGTGGCTGGGGTCCCGGGTAACTTCTCAAGTCACAGTTTCTGAATCGGTGCAGCCACTTCAGCAGTACGGGCTGGTCTTCCAGATCACCTCATTCAAGTTTTGGGTCGCTGGAAGAGCGATGCTTACAAACAGTACATTCAAACGCCTCCCGATGTCATAATTCGCACAGCCAAACCCCTGGCCTGTTAGTTTCTGGTGACTTAACGTTCATTCAGTTTTATTGATTGCTCCTTTGCCATTATTGGCATACCTGCCTGTTTCTGTAGCTGAATTGTTGCGTTTGCCATGTGGCCTTTGGTGCCGTGGTTACTTGCAAGCCATTGCCTTTAATCGTTGCCTATTGCCTTGCCTCTCATTTGACTGTATTTGGCTAACTTGCATTGCTCGGAGGGTGGTGCCTTACACGTGTTTGGAGTCATCTTTGGAGGGTCGTCCCCATGGCTGCCTCCCTGCGGGTCCTCCTTTCTCCAAGCACTTGCGTTTCTGTTTCTCTATGGAGTAGACCCGTGGGAGGTTGCCATGGTTACCCCCTTTTGTTGCATTTTGCCCACACTCAATTGCTTATTGCTTGAATTGCTCACAATTGGCACCTACCCTCCATATAAGTACTCTCCATCGACAAGTTAATCGGGCGACACTCCAGGACCATCAACAACTGCCAGTTACAGTTCTAAAGGAAAATCAGGCACAGCAAACAGTGGAGTGACCAAGAAAAGGAAGTGCGGAGTTTGCCATCAGGAAGGTAGGGTGCTGATCAGTATAGATGGTTTGACAGTCTTTAGTTTTCGTGATTTTACACTCACGTTATGAAAAAACCCTTGCAACCTATACATTTTCGGAAAGTTTAATAAACGTAGAATTGCGCTGTCACTAAAAATGAAACCACATTCGAGAAATCATAGACATAGTTTTTGAGGACAATATGTGATGAAACATTTCCGATATTAATTATGACGCTCTGGGAAACAAACCAGATTTCAGAAAATTTATAGGTTGTTGTGATTTTCTTGTAACACGAGCGCGTTACATCACGAAAACTAAAGATCGTCAAATTACCTACACTGATACTTAAATGAGAATCTTTGTGATAGCTTTTGTGACCTTTTAAATTAATTCTGTTCGACATCCGCAAACGCTATTGGTGCAATTCCTTACTTCCCTCCCTCCTATGAACTAGTGGGGGAAAATGGCAACCAAGCTATCGATACTTCTTGAAAATTTCATATACTCATTAACAACAACAGTGTGAGGAAAAAACTTTACTTGGATGAAGAACAGTACAATTTTTATGGCAAGTAAATTCGTTTTTTTTTTTTCACTTTCTTATAAGTCAACCTAATGCAAATGCAATAAAATAATGAGGGAATTGTTACCAAAATATGTTGCTGCAGCACTTTTTCGTTTCATTTTTAGGTCACACCAAAAGGTCCTGCCCAATGAATAGATAACAAAGGTATTCTGTCGATACTAAATAACCTGTGAACATCCACTGTGATTACTGGTGGGTATCGACAGTAAAACGAGTCATTACGTGTACTTTAATGCCCATGATTTTATGTAAATTGGTTGCAGTTGAGTTTATCAATAAGTTTTACAGACTGTCAGTACTCGAATTGTGATAAGTATTCACTATTGTGTAAATGACAAAACTTTTATAATGCGGTACATATGTTAAAATATACCAATCCACTATCCGAGATAATAAACATGAAAATCAGACAAATTTAGTCACTGTTGATTATAAGTTTCAGACTCCACATCATAATTATTATGTTGAGTTGTTATTGGTCTAATCCTTGTCCCAAGGGATTTTCCACAGGGGCTCTGGTTTTCCTCTTTCCACCAATATCGTCAGAGCCATGTAACGTATCTTAATTCCATTTTAATGCGGATCTGACTTGTCTCCTAAGGAGCCGTTTAATTGGCTCGTCACGCAACGTTTCTCCCTACCACAGGTTAGTGGAAAAGGAGCATTGCGTGACAACCCAAAAAACATTGCATATGAGACTAGTATCTCACAGGTTTGATAGTGACACACAAAACTTTGGGTTTTATTAACGTAGTTGATAAGGAATCTCTTTACGGTAATCCCCAATTTACCTAATCAACTCAACTCACACGACCTCATAAGCTTATAACTTTTTTTATAATCATGTAAAAATAAAATTAATTTATTGGTTGTTTGGTTGATTGTTTGATCGATTGATTAAACCAAATTTTCCTGTGTCACTGCCCTACGATATACCAACGCAGCAGCATAGTTTCTTTTGAAAGTAACCCCTTTATTCATTTGTTACTGACAGTCTGTTACGATATGTGTGCCTTAAAGCTTTCATTGTTCTTCATTTGAATATGATGCCCAAAAAATGTTAGTTATAGAGACAAATGCAGCAAAAACCGTTTTAAAAAGGTACACTGAACTTACATGTATGGCAAAATTGTTGACTTTGCAACCTTTTGCAACTGAAACGTACCCAAAAAATACAAACTTGGTATTTTGTATTTTAGTACAAAAACATTTTTAAAACAACAAGGATGAAAAGTGTTTGAAGCAGTTTTCTGGCTTTCAATACATCTTGTCCACTACTCATCTTAGTTTTGCAGACTGAACCCCACTTTTCTTTTCTGCACGTTCTAATGCTGCTTCGCATTCCTGGTCTTCTTTTAAACACTGCTGGTTTCCTGTTAGAATGTTCAACCAGTTAGCCATTCACATCCAAAACTCACTTTGTTCAAAAAGTGACACAACATTCGACCAGTTCAACAAAGTGAAAGACTTATTTCTAACTGCCACAACATCCGTTCAATATTTGGTTAAAAGGATGTTAAGTAATGCTCCACATAAGAACGATAGCAAACTTCATTGTTCTGCGGCATTGGCTCTTTCCCACATAGAATATCTTTGATTTCAAGAATAGAGGAGGAGCTGATGGTTAATAATTATATTTCATTTTAAAAATAAGAAACTCCATTTGCGTCAGTTAAATTTTAGGAAATGTTCGTGCTTAACCAATCAGAATAGCAGAAGACAATAGCTAAAAATGCTTCTTTGATGAAGTTCCCCAAATACAATACCTTTTAAAAATTGCATGTTGTGCGATTGGGTCTCATATTACTTGAAACCTTAAAAAAATTAGACAAAATGCACCTTGAACTTTAACTTTTTAGCGGTTTTTTAGTCTAGGCCAATAAGATCACTAGTTGTAACAATGAAATAAGTTGACATTCCATCGTGCATTGCCGTTCTGCGCTATCCTTCTTACGCGGATCGTTACTTACATGTAATATAATGTTCAGCAAATTAGAAGCCAAAGAACAGCAAATTAGAAGCCAAAGACATGTCAGTTGTATTAAAGGGAACCCAACATAACGGTCCAGTTTTGTCGAAAACTACTCTGCTAGTGCACTGAAACTACAATATAAAAGTGCATTTGGCCAAAACCTGCGATCAGGCGCTCTTTTTTTTCGGAGGGAAAGTCATTAGGGATAATAGGGAGAGGGCATGACCTCAGTCTTATTTGGCCACGGATGGCCAGGATGGAAATTGATTGCAACTGGAAATAAATCAGGCCGTTTACAAGAATTCACTTGATATGTTCCTCTAGGAGTTCTAAGACCATTTTGTGTATAAGAAAATGTTCTTAGTTTTCATTTCACCAGACGTTCACACAGTAATACCTATGCCATAGTCCCTTTTAATTAACAGATATGTCTGTTAGTCGGTTGCTCCAATGTCATTCAAAATTTATTGTGGTCTGTGCACAGGCAAGGCCAAAACGCCAACAGAAGTTTCATATGTCAATGGCTTCATATTAACATTCATAACTATTGTGTTTTATTTTACCATGGGTGCACTAACGGCTTCGATGATGTTGTCAACAGTACTTAAAACTGCTTTTACTAATGTCTCTATACATTTTGAGCGGGAATCGGCCCCCAAACGGCCTCGCAAAATTTTGCCTTATGAATTTATTCATATAAACCAGCTGATTGAACAGCCAGTCAATCATCCGTGACCTTCAAAGAAACCATCTGTTTTCGTGAAAATTATCCACTATTTTCAAAGCTTAATTCTGACACATATAAGTATTAAAAACAAAACGTCAGAACTATTTTCTGAAGTAACCACAGATACCTATGCTCACATAAAGAATGTGTTTCCTTTATTCAAAACACAGAAAACACAGTGTCGGAAAATTTTTCGTTATAGCGTCGATTAATTTTCGACTGTTTTTGGCAAATGAGATGAAATCCGAGCACCGTGAAAAGAACCTCGTCGGCTCGTCGCCAACAGTATAACTCCTTACTTCCTGGTTAGGGTATCGTTGTTTCATTATTGAAATCAGTGATGCCGTGAAAAGCGAATAACTCATCGATGATAGAACGAGAAACCTTGCTAAGGAGTGTTGCCTGTCAGTGGATGATGTGAAGTCTTGGGAAGAACACATCCTCAGTACAAGAAACAACCGCAAGAGAGGAGCGATGAAATCCAAAGAAACGTCAGCAAGGAAGTAAAACAATGGCAGAGATGCTTCCTGATCTTTGTAGCCATACGTGTCTAGTCCAGTCCATGTCTATTTTGTAAGCTGTTCGGTGGATTTATATATTAATAAATGTTTCTGTCTTCTTGAGAAACGGTGCAGCTTGCTGTTGAGTGTCCCAGGGGTGGGGAATTACCTATTTCTTTGTGCCCGGGGGTGGGAAATAGGACGCCAAGTGAAGAAAAAATGACAAATCCCCTTCAAAGGTGTTGGAAACACAGACCAGCTAGTTACAAGATTTAGCTACCAATAACAATCATCGGGAAACTCTGATATACGGCCTTCTTTCAACGGTAAGTCAAAGTAGGCATCGATTTGTATTTTTCAGTACTATAGTCTTGACACAGTGGATATGCTATTTTAATAATTTGCGTGCGATCTCGCACGCTAAGTGTGCTATGTCTTGTTGTTTTCGAAGGTTAACGCGTTTCTTTGTTAGACTGCTCACACTATCCGAATAGTCCCTATCATCAAACCGTGAAATAACGTGCATGCAGATTCCCAAGACATTTATTTACCAATATACCTAATACAACGACGCCCAAGTATACGCTCCCATAGCGTCTTGTTTCTATGTAAAATACTGACATGCACATAATTTTCAAAATGACAAGAGTTGTGCCAAGAGGACTCATTTAGAGTTCAATTGTCGGGTACCATCATCATTTTCTGGAGCTGTATCGTTCTCTACGCAGTTGATTAATTACAGCGCTGGTATTGTCGTAAACGGTTAATACTTGTATTTACCTAGACGGCTTCGATGATGTTGTTAACAGTACATACAATCTTGGTCAGAAGTCTTGGGACACTTCACATTTTCCCCCACAAATTGTCTTTGTCGTTACCCCCCCCCCCCTCCCCCCCTCCCCACCCCCAATACAAATGTTGAATTTTGATGCATATAACCAAGCCACAATGTCTCAACTTTGTACTGGGGAGAAGGGGGGACCAGGAAATGGAACGATAGTTTCTCTCTACGAAAAAAATTGTAGAACTGCTTTTACTAATGTCTCTATACATTTTGAGCGGAATCGGCCCCCAAACGGCCTCGCAAAATTTTGCCTTATGAATTTATTCATAACCACCTTAAAAGAAACCATCTGTTTTCGTGAAAATTATCCACTATTTTCAAAGCTTAATTCTGACACATATAAGTTTTAAAAACAAAACGTCAGAACTGTTTTCTGAAGCAACCACAGATACCTATGCTCACATAAAGAATGTGTTTCCTTTATTCAAAACACAGAAAACACAGTGTCGGAAAATTCTCGTTATAGCGTCGATTAATTTTCGACTGTTTTTGGCAAATGAGATGAAATCCGAGCACCATGGAAAGAACCTCGTCGACTCGTCGCCAACAGTATAACTCCTTACTTCCTGGTTAGGGATATCGTTGTTTCATTATTGAGTGACACCGCTGCAGCGCACTCATCACTTCAAATTCCTACCAAATTCGTGCAGACCAGAGACTAACGAGCGAGGTAAAATTCAGTTCATTTTATTTATGTTATTTATGAATATAACCTTAATTTAGTTGATAAATTCATTCCAAAGCACAAAGCATATTTAGGCCCGGATCGCACTTGGGACAATTTTGTATATTTCATCGGATTTCAATTTATTTAAGTGCGTAAAGCCTGCCGCACACTTGAGGAAAGTGCTGAGCAAAATTCCTCGCGAGGCATCTTAGCTCAGCTGTTTCCGAGGTTGGTGTGCGCTGGAACGCACGCACGCACGCTGGGAACGAGGTTGGTGTGCGCTGGATTTTTGGTGAGTTTTTCGCCTCGCGAGGTCGTGAGGCACATGGATATCTGTCGTGTTTGATATTTTTTGCCTCACGAGACAATTTCCTCATCGTGTGCGGGCGCCGCGAGAATCTGGCTGAGCCAAATTAATCGATTAGCCAATAAAATTGCATGGCGAGCTCACGTTTCAGGACTTTCTCTTTTGTCTACATTCTACATATTTGTGCACTTTTGATTTGAATTAACAATAGCCCTTGCACGCTTAAGCGTGCCGCGGCTATTGTTCTTTCGAATTTACCTAGGTAAAAGTGGCAACGTGTAACCGCAGCTATAGCTGTTGTAAGAAAAAAATAACTAAAAAAAAACATAGGGAAAAGGGCACGGACAGGAGAGATAGTGGCTTACTATCTTAGCTTGCTTACAACTCAGAATAAAACATTCACAGTAGTTTAACATGTTTATATTTTAGGAAGACGAGGAAAAACTCGGTAAAGTAAGGCCGTTTATAAAACCAAGCAAGCCATTACACGTTAATTGCTATTGTAGTCATTGTACTATGAAAAGAACTTTCACGATCGCTTTGGAGCATGCAGGCATGGCGAACGTGTTGTTTCAAAAGCGCACAAATATGTAGAATGTAGACAAAAGAGAAAGCCCTGAAATAAACCAGCTGTCAACAAATAATATGGCAATGAAACTTTGGAAGACGAATGCAAAAGTCCCCTATAATTTTAATTTTATTTCGCGCCCTTAAAGTGATTCAATGCACTTGAAATTTGCAGAGATAGTGCATTACATGTACAGCTTTAGATCAAAAGATTTTAAAAAAATTTCATCGACTAGTTTTTAAATAAACGCTTACCTAACAAAAGTGTTACTTCTGTGAGTAGAATGAGCATATTTAAGACATTGCTTCCGATCACATCAACTGAAATCTAGTGAAGCAGACAGGATGAAACCTTCAAGGAATGTAGTTTTATGGCACAAGAATAATAAATGTGAAAATATTGTTTCAATTTGTCAGGTAAACGCTGGCATCGACGAAATAACAGAAAGTAATGCAAAATTTTAATTTTTTGATGGAAAATATTCAACTCAATTTTATTCGAAAACGCTCTCATAGATTTTTTTCAAACTTTGCAGTCTTGAAGACATACATCTAAACTTTAAGAGGCATACAGTCGCTTTAAAAGTTCAGGTCCAGATGTTGAGAAAATTACTGATATGCAAAAGCCATGACGTCATCGGAGCGTTGTTATGGTAACACTGATGTCAATCAAATCTACTTTTTTGGAAAGTTCATTTCATCTCTAGTGTATGTGTGAAGCAGCTTGCCTGACCGATGTCAGACAGTGAAGTATCAGCCGTTCAAAGTTGGGGTGTTATGTCGCCAAAAAACCCAGACGAGCCACCTTAAGGCCATCAAAATGTAGCCCTAAAATTCTCTTGAAATTTGAAAAACTCGAGGCTCTTTGACAAAACAATCCACGAATCCGAATTTCTGGGAGAAGCCTTCCCAATGCTTGCTAAATCTAAATTCTAAGCCGATTGCAAATCGTGCGAACCGTTAAAAAGCATTAACGAATTTTGTAAATGTTATGAAATGCTCCAAAACCTGCTCAAATCTCCAACGCTGCATTTTCCATTATTTTTCGAAAATTATCCAGCAGTTTGGTGTCAAACTCCTTCCACATGAATTTCAAAGTACTGCAATACTGTTAAATCGATTGTTCTTTGCTTAGAAGGGCTTTCCATTGGAAAAACAGTTGTTGGGATTATAAGCTGCTCCGCATCTGAGCTCAGGCGAAAAGTGTTATTTCTACATCCGGCACTTGATGAAACGTGACGTTTCCGACGTTGTCGTCATCAGTGCTGTTGTCATTGCTATTCGTAACGCAAGCCAGTTATTAGCATGTTTCGGGAACTTCTTCGGAAAGCAATCGAGCGTTCTGTTCGATGCATAGCTCAGTTGGTAAAGCATCGCACCGGTAACGCGAGGTCACGGGTTCGGACCCCGTTGAAGTCCTGAATTTTTTTCAGGCTTCTTTTCGCAATTGCTTAAATTGCGTTCACAACTGCGAGGATCATTCTTCATTTGATTTCATTTCCGCAGTTCATATATGATTTATTTCATATAATTTTTTTTTTTATATCATTTCAAAGTATATAGTGTTATACACTTATTGGATTCATGCGATCCCAATACAACAAAGTATTTTATTTTATGAAAATAGTTCAATATTGGACCAGACCGAAGGTAGATCCCGTATTGGAATTAGAACGTCGAATCTTAAATATTTGGCCACATTGCAAGGAAATAGTTAAAGAACAATGCATTCAGAATTGTTTATAATTTTGCAACAGTGATGTCTACCAGCTTAAAGCTGAACAAAATCGAGAAACTATATCAATATTCCCGGCAGTGATTAAATGTATCAGCGGGAGGTTAAACTTCTAAGAGCAAAGGCCGCAATAGTTTGACAATATTTGCAGCAGATATGACAAGTTATCATATCTGCTGCGTTAAACTAATGGTTAAACTCTGAAATAAGACATCGAAAGAACCCCGTTAATCTTTGAGTAAAATTTTGGTTTTTATTCATAATTAAAATTAAGGAGATATTCGTCATAAACAGTGATTATTTATTCCGTCTATTATTGAAATTGGCTTGTTGTCAGAAAGAAATACATGTATGTGGTCATTTTGAATTGCCTGCTTTTCAACCATACCATGTACAACAATTGAGAAGGACTTTTGTGATGACGAGCACGCTTATAACCCTTTTTTATCTCGTTAATGCGCATGCGCATTAAGCGAGATTTCGGAATTGAGTACGAAAAAGGGACAAAAGTTGTTAACAAAATTTTGTGGACTTTTGTCCGGGGGGGTTTCTTCTTCCTTCTTTGTAGAAGCTATATTAGGGCATTGAGGATATGGTTGGTTAAACCGGTTAGGATTTCAAGAAGGGCGTCACATACTGCCACTAAAATTTTGGGGGAGCACCCCCGGACCTATTTTTAATTTCCCTAGGGTATTGGGATGTCAGAACTTGTCATGAACTTGTCATATCTCTCATTACGTTACTGCAAAGGTATTAGTCCTTCTTAAATTTCGATATCTCACGTTACCTATCAGTTTCAATCATTTGTCGTAAAGTTAAAAGGGTAAAAATAGGTCAAATGCGTTTTCTTGGGAAACGTAGTTTGAGAATTTCACGGTGTATTTTACTAATGGAGACGTTTTAAGAAAGTTAAATGGGACAGGAAAGTTTGTGTTTTAATATGAGCGGTATGGCAGAGCAAAATAGCATGAACTTTGCGTTTTTTCTATTCATTGCTATTACGGTTTGATTGTGCAATAGTATGGGAAAGACGTCATAGTTTTGTTGATTTTTTGGCTTATAATGATGACGGTTGAATGGAATTGCGGCAAGCGTTCAATGGCGAAAATTTTTACGTCTTTTGCGTACTGTTGCATAACGAAACTGTAATAGCAATGATTAATCGTTTTAAAATAGCACAAAAGCGAAAGCGCGAGCAGTCCGCCGGCTTTGTTTCAAAGCCACGGGCTACAAGCACATCGAAAACGGCATCCGTGTCGCGGAATTCACACGTTTGCAAAAGGCAGTGCCACGCAAATTAGTCACTCAAGGGCTCGAGTTATTTTTTAAGTACACGGGTCAGCCAATACTATGCTACCGGTGCCAGTCTTCCGAGCACGTTGCGTTCTCATTGCAAGTGCAGGTTCAATCAAATTAGTTGCAACCTGTAGATAAACGAACTTAAAATATTCACCCTTATACGGACTTCTATTTTATGAAAGGGGTCAATCCGGCGATTTTTTTTAGTCATATGGGAAGTTTGACTCAGTCAAAGCTTTAATTTTAGCTTGTATTCAGTACGCTTGATAGCTGCGTGGGGCTAATTAACACTACTCGTATTACTAATCACGTTAAAAGTGACATCAAATATTCTAGATATGGCTTGTTCTCAAAAGAACATGCTATTTTGCTCTGCCTATCGCTCATATTAAAACACAAACTTTCCCGTCTCATTTAACTCCCTTATACGGACTTCTATTTTATGAAAGGGGTCAATCCGGCGATCTTTTTTTCAGTCATATGGGAACTTTGACTCAGTCAAAGCTTTAATTTTAGCTTGTATTCACTACGCTTGATAGCTGCGTGGGGCTAATTAAAACCACTCGTATTACTAATCACGTTAAAAGTGACATCAAATATTCTAGATATGGCTTGTTCTCAAAAGAACATGCTATTTTGCTCTGCCTTTTAAGTCGCTTACCGAGTGTCAACCGGAAATATCTTGAAAAGAAAAATTGGTAAGAATATTCTGCTCCCGGGGATGGGGGGGTGGGGGGGGGGACTCCTATAAGTCGTCATGCGGAGGTGCTCGTTAGGAAAAAAAAAGTGGAAGTCTGAAAGATATCAAAGTGGCCGTTGTCAACCAGAATTTTACCTCTAAAAGATACCATTTTTTTACCAAATATGCGATGGAACAATGCGATGCGGCTAGAGTGCTGGAAATAAATAGATCTGACTATACATGGGCTCGAATTCCAGCTACCATCAGAAGGAACAATTGGAAGGCAGTAGCGACTCGTCTTTCGCTAGGAACACCCTAAAAGATACCATTTTCTGGGAAAATGAGGTTTTTTTAATCATATATTCTAAAAGATACCTAGATCCCGAATTTTAACCTCTAAAAGATACGACGAGCACCCCCGCCCAACCAAATATGGGAGTCCCCCTTCGGGGTTTAATATAGCAACACATGGAACTTGAACAAAAATATGAAAACACACGAAAGTCAAACAAAACTACCTTAAAATCATTCTCTTCCCTCTCAAAGTTCAAATATGCTATTATTACACAACTCTTAATAACCTTGCTCACAAAACCTCGCCGTCTGACTGAAAGCCTATCTGCACGCTATTATCAAATAAATTGCCACTTTTACACTCTATGGAAGACGAACAGTCGAAAGCCATTTTCAGAGAATATTCTCTACCATCATATCGCAGCGCCACGTGCATTTTTAAAACAATGTAAGCTGTCAAATTTTATCGTTAAAACAGCTCAGATGACATATCTGATCCACAACTCAAATGAAAAAGACGTTGTATACGCCAAGGAAAATACTCCCATATAAAAATAACGGCTTCTCGTACGTTTTGGTGTCTCTGTTGAAATCAAAGAACTGTCGACTCTCCAATCTTCACAATTAACCAAACTGAACTTCACGAAAAGAAACATATACATGACATGACAACAAATACCTTTCAGAAACCCATAACCAACGAACAATACAAATTATTGACACTCTAAAATAGATATACAAACCAAAACAACTCGTAAAAACGATACAACTTTTCCCCCTTTCCGTTTGCCCTTTAATATAAATGTATCGTAACCGCAAAACCACACGACGGAGTCTCTATAAGCCTAAAAGTTAACTTGCCACTACAAATCAACTGCGAAGCCCACGAGAGAATTACGAACCTACGAACAGCGACCGACCAAATCCCAAGAGCCAGCGACGGAGTCACGAAACCACTTGAATCCAATTAAATTGGCATATTGTTAGCACGAAAATATGGGTGTGACGTAATGGTGCAAGCATGGGACTGCTAAAATAAACAGTTCTCAAATGACTAAATCTCACTTCAACAATGAATTCACAGCTTTTTTTTCTTTCAATTATATAACATGCGTTTTCTAAATCTTCTCGTTTCTTTCACCTTAAAAAAATCTCTAACTGTAATACTTACGCCGCCGACAGATCAATTGAGAACGAATTCAACTCGAAATCCTTAATGATCACCTCCCTTACCCATCACAGCAAAAAAACAACCAGAGGAGACTGACAAATGAAATGCGCGAAAAAGGAGTCCGTATAGTGAAACAGTTAAACAAGAAACCTCCAAGACATCGCCCGGAACCATTCTGATCTAAGAAACGGAAAAACCACACTCCCCTCGAAAACACCTCCCCCCCCCCACCCCCCTCACCGCCCAGAACGCAATAAACGATCTGAGTTTCAGTTTTTACACGATTAAACTAAACAGTTTGCAGAATTAAACAAACAGCATTTCTCTTTTCAGAGACAAAAAGAACGTCTCGTGATATACGTCAGAGAACGTCATGAAAGAAGACGTATACTTTTAAACTTTTACCTCTTCTTGTGCCACCAAGGTTCTCAAACATAACGAACTCCCCCCTTCTCCCCAATTCAGTCGCACACTACAGTTTTAGAATTTCTAATCATCACAAAACCAAAATTACCAAAAATGATACCCTATTTAACGACTGAGCATGACCTCAAAAACCCTAACTTATCGGCCTGCACATACCTATATAGTGTACAAAACGAACTCCCCCCTCCCCCCGAGACATGACTGCAACGCTGCGTTTCCAAAACTTACAACATTCTGTTCTATATTACGCTAAACCATTCTACAAACATCCAAGTCTTCTGCAATAATCACCACGAACTAAATTCTACCTTAAATAAAATTGACGTCTTTCTATGTAGAATATTCTCTACCATCATATGGCAGCACCACGTGTATTTTTAAAACAATGTAAGCTGTCAAAATTTATCGTTAAAACCGCTCCGGAACCGCTCAGATGACATATCTGATCCACAACTCAAATGAAATAGATGTTGTATATTTCAGTGAAAATATACTTTTATATAAAAATAACGGCTTCTCGTACCTTTTGGTGTCTCTATTGAAATCAAGGAGTCCGTATAGTGAAACAGTTAAACTCGACTCTCGAATCTTCACAATTAATCAAACTCAACTTCACGAAAACAAACATATACATGACATGACAACAAATGCTAACCGCAAAACCACACGACGGAGTCTCCACAAGCCGAAAAGTTAATCGACTGCGAAGCCTATTAAATTTGCATATTCTTAGCACGAAAATATGGGTGTGACGTAATCGTACAAGCATCGGACTACTAAAATAAACAGTTCTCAAATGACTAAATACAGCTCTTGTCTAAATTTCCCAAATTTCATAACACCCGAAAGAAACGCAAGGAGACAAAAAACAATAAACACCTTTTACCATCGCGTGCTCACTGGAGGCCGCACGGTTTATTAAGGTAAAAACAGACTGAATCGTTACACGGGAAGGGACAACAATCAGAACTTTGGAGAGAACGAACGAGCATCCATAGGATAAAAAAACCCCATAGCGCTCGCTACGAAAAGACAGAGGAAAAATCCCGGCCTCATAAACAATTCTCTCCAACCTGCCGGGCTCATTCGAAACAAAACTTTACAGTAATTTTAAATCCTAAATGACTGAGAAACTGACAGCCTTGATACATATTGTCTTTGGCATAGCCATCTTTGGCATTTTTTAAAACTCGCCCATCGACCGCGACGCTTAAAAAATCTATCTTGAATGCCAGCGTTCGCTGCAGCAGTGGCCTCTCCGGCTCTAAGTCTGTGAACACTGATAATGAAAACGTCTATAAACTCTCTAAAAGCGTCCTTGATAAACTCCCTCGTTCTTGTGTAGTTAATCCCCTGGCATCGAACTTTCCCTTAAGACCTTGGGTTGGCAAGCGCTTTGAACAGCGGTAAATCTTCAGAGAGATCAATATGCGCAGCTGCGATGTATTGTTCCAAGGCCTTCACAGGACAAATCGGAAGGTCTGTCGTTACAATCGCAATCCACGCCCCATCACGAAACAGGTCAGTCTTTGACGATTCTAGAAATATGGAAACATAAGGGGAAAACTTAGTATCACAAGTTCTTAGAACGCATAACTCAGTGAAACGGAAAAATCCGCCAAAACCCTGTAGAGGACATTAAGCACCGAAGAAGAGGAACTGACTTCATTAAGCAGGCACTGCAGCTAAACTGCAAATTGAAAAGGGTTGACAGGCAGGTAACAGATGTGATCAGACGAAGCCCACTGTTTCCATCTTTTGAAACCTCCTAGGTAAGAACACACAGTACCATCCATTCTAGAAGCGAGGACGGTTCCTTGAACCAAGCTGGCCGGCAACGGCTGAAAAATGTAGAGGAACTGAGGCGAAAAACGCCCTCCACATCTCAGAGCGACATACATCTGCAAACAGAAAAGCACTAACAAAAACATAAAATATTGCATTCGAAAACTTCTCGTGCACATTTCGTCCCTAAGATTCGAACTAAAATGGCCCCTTACTGACCGGCACAGATGGCCTCTTACTGACTG
This sequence comes from Cladopsammia gracilis, assembly GCA_022457155.1. Classification (NCBI taxonomy): domain Eukaryota; kingdom Metazoa; phylum Cnidaria; class Anthozoa; order Scleractinia; family Dendrophylliidae; genus Cladopsammia; species Cladopsammia gracilis. Next base: position 624,208 of record JAJGOT010000264.1, read on the forward strand.
GCCACAGATGGTCCCTGTCTAACTGGACACAGGGCAAAGATGGTCCCTTACTGTCTGGGCACAGATGGTCCCACACTCTTTAGCCACAGATGGTCCCTTAGTGACTGGCCACAGATGGTCCCACGCCCTCTCGGGCACAGATCGTCCCTTAGTGTCTGGACACAAATATGTCCTTGAATTTTCTTTTCTTTTTTTTTAAAGGCACTGATGGTCCCTAACAGACTGGACACAGGGCACAGATGATCCCTTACTGACTGGGCACAGATGGTCCCTGACAAACTGAACACAAAAATGTGCTTGAATTTTCTTTTTTTTTTTTAATGGGCACAGATGGTCCCTTACTGTTTATAGTCCCACACTCTCTGCGCACGGATGGTTCCTTAGTGATTGTGCACAATTGCCCTCTCGCTGGGTGGACACAAAACAAATCCTGAATTGAAATAAAGTAAATAAAATAAATAAATATAAATAAATAAATAAATAAATAAATAAAAGTCAACCGCCTCCAGCGAAGAGCACCAAGAGAACGAATTAACATACGACAACTCCTTAAATACACTTACCAAATCCTTTGATACTACATAACGACAAGAGCATATTTTCCAGCTAATTTATTCAAAAACGCAGAAAAATCCTATCCTCTAGCCTCAATTCCACAATGAATTGACAGCTCTTTTTTTTTTTCAAAAATATAACACGCGTTTTCTAAATCTTCTCGTTTCTTGCACCTTAAAAAAAACTATAGCTGTAATCTAACGCATTAACGAGATGGCTTTAAGAGCCCTTTGATTTTTAAAGTGCCCCTAACCTCCAATTTTTTTTTTGCTTTATCAACTCTATGTACGTTAAAAAGTTGAATAGTTAAATATTTCTTGTTTTCAACGACGCCTTAGTGCGTTATAGAGATTTGAATTTACAAAATGCTAATTAGATGACGTAAATTCGGGAATTTGCCATTATTTCTACGTCAATTAACAATACGCAGTATACAACTTAAGGAAAATCAATTTGAGAAATACCAAATATAAACTGTGGATAGTCAATTGATTCGTAAAAAAATATTACTTGAAAGTAAAAACAAGTAGTTGTATAATAAATGATTCCCGAATTTACGTCATCTAATTAGCATTTTGTAAATTCAAATCTCTATAACTCTCTAACGCGACGTTAAAAATAAGAAATATTTAACTATTCAACTTTTCAACGTACATAGAGTTAATTAAGCAAAAAAAAAAAATTGGGGGTTAGGTGCACTTTAAAAACGAAATTAACAGCCGCCCGGAAACAACATTATCAAGAATTATACATCCGGTAGTCTTCTAATAATTTTTCCCGTGTTTCATGTCAGTGAATGTCGAATTCTTTCTTAAATTCATGAAGTCTTGCTTCCATCAGGTTGTGGAAGAAGCATGCAGACTCAACTCGACATATTTCCGGCTTTTCAAACATACCATTTCAGTAGACTTGGTTTATATGATGACGAGCGATTGTTCTGTAAAGGTGGATAATGTCGTTGTCAATGTGTCGTTTTTTCTTAAATTCAAGAAGTCTCGCTTTGTTTATTTTGTGTAAGTGGCATGCAGACTCAACACGTTTTTAGTAGGCAATTCTACATAGTCTCTGTTTATTTTGAAATGATCCTGAGTTGTTGGTTAATTTCGTTTATGGAAACGCCTACCTACTTCTTTCGAGCTAAAAACAGTTGAATCTCTCGTAAGCGTCCTCCACCCAAGAGATCAGGGGAGGTATTCACTGACAGGTGAAGGCTACTAACTGGAGAAGTCGCTCTGGAAAATTATAACTGTGCTACGTAATGTACATAAAATGGCATCACAATTTTAGTCTAAACAAGAGGCTGTACACAGCTTGAACTCGTGGCGTCTTTAACCCATTGCAGTATTGATTCCCGAGTATTTCGAGTTTTTGTTTTTTACGGAGAAACATAAAATTATAATCTGTTGCTTGTTCAAGCATTTCAAAATAAATATTAGAACAAGTGTAAATCGACGTTTCGATGCATCCAACATCATTATCAAGGATAAAGTTTAACCCTCAAAAAATATTGTTTAAAAAAGAGTCGAGATAAATTAGCTTTATTTCCAGTGTGCACGTTGGTATGTGGATGAATCAGAGTCCCATAATTTTGCCCTATCTATCGGAAAGGCAAATGACTTGATCTCCTAGTTACAACCCCGAGCAACGGCAAACAGCAGTGACGGATTATTTTAAATAAATCGTCCGTGAAATATTTTGAGCTAAATTTTTTACAGACTGTTGATGCAAAAAAGGCCAAAGAAACTTGATGTTTTGGTACATAGATTTGCATATTTTCCTGTACATACTGAACACTAAAAAATATTGTACTTATCGACTACATGCTCTCTGTGAGCTAGAACTTTGCACGGACTTGACATGCGCAAATACATAGCACTTAATTATTTGTTTCAATGATTTTTGCATTTATCTTCACATATGTTCACTTTTCAACAAGCGTTTTGCTATATAGAGGCAATAAAATTACGTTGATTGCCATTTCTATCCAATTTATACTACTACTCAGCCGGCTGCAAGGCAGTCGGCCACGATCCTTCCCCACTGTTTCCTATCCTGCGCCATCCGTCTAATTTCCTCTGGTAGTGGTGGGTGCTCGCTGTTTATGACCTTGGCAATATACTGGTGGAACATTGTTTTCGGCCTGCCAGATTTTCGCTTTCCATGCCGAGGTTGGTAGAAGGCATATTTGTTAATAGGCTCGTCGGTTGGTTTTCTCAAGATGTGACCCAGAAATTTCAGCTGACGGCGATGGATTTCTAGGATCAGAGGCTTCTGCTTGACCTGTTTTAGTATGTCTTCATTCCGGATGAAATCTAATCTCTTAAACGGCCAATCTCTATTAAGCGGCCAGTTTTTAAAGTCCCGAGGGTGGCCGCTTAATAGAGGTCCGACTGTAAGACTACACTACATTCACAACATTCGACAGCCAACACTTGAAACCTCAATCGCTAAGCAGATGGCAAGTTAAGTCTTATATAAAACACAAAATCCGCAGCAATAGGCGGCGAACACAACACCAAACGGTCCTATCCATCCATGAACGCCTTGCATTGCCTTGAAAACTTCCTTAGATCAACATTTTGCTGCCATCTTGAAATCAAGAGCGAGCACGAGGTCGCGAGTCAACCAATCAGACCAGTGAAACTAAAATATGCGTGCATAAATTTGCATGCACTAATGTGACACAAATAGAAACAAGAGGCTTCAAGAAGCCTATACTCATGCGCATGCGTAAAAAACTTTTATGATTTATTTTAAACATGATAAGATGTCCGACATAGGGAAGAGTACTCCTTTCATTCAGTCATCATTCCTGCAAACCACGTTGTTTACTATCGATTGTTTTGGAAATGAAGACTGTACCACAATGAAGCCAGTGATTCTTCTAAGTCATATATACCAAACGTGAACGTTACTAATGGAAGTAGGGTTGTACGAAACGCTGTCGTGACACTTCAGTAACGCTCTTTTACCGGAAGTGAGAGTAGCCAGAAGTCACTAAACAGGAAGTGTAGTGGCAAGCTATGAACCGGAAGTGTAGAATTTGAAATATGCGTGCAGAAATTTGCATGCAAAATCGTGACACAAAAAATAATAAAAACAAGAGGCTTCAAGCAGCCTATACTCATGCGTATGCGTAAGAAAGTTTTACCATATATTTTAAACATGATAAGAAGATGTCCGACCTGGAGATAAGTTACTCCTTTCATTCAGTCATCGTTCCTGCAAACCAAGCGAGTGATTCTTATATGTCTTATATATACCTAACTTTAACTTTAACTTTAATGACTTTATTTTAAGAGGGTAGCACTTAACAGTTAAAGTACAACTGATGACCCTGTGGCCCTCTATAAACTAATATAGTCAACACATAAAATTTAATCCTAAGTACAACTGATGACCCTGTGGCCCTCTATAAACTAATATAGTCAACACATAAAATTTAATCCTAATTAAATTTAATCCTACTTACATTAGTAATGTAAGTAGGATTGTAGGAGACGCTGTCGTGACACTTCAGTTACGCTGTTTTACCGGAAGTGAGAGTAGCCGGAAGTCACTAAACAGGAAGTTTAAATGGCAAAGCTATGAACCGGAAGTGCACAATTTAAAATATGCGTATGCATAAATTTGCATGCAAAATCGTGACACCAAAATAATAATAAAAAGGAAAAAAAAAACGGAGGACATTTTATAACTCATGCAGCTACGCGCATGAGTAATAATAATAACAAGAAAAGTCAGAGCGTGAAACATAACTCGTCGGCTACGCCACGAGCAAACATCCAGTAACACTGTTGATATTTCGGATGAGGGAAAACTGGATCTTAGTATGGTAATGAAAATTGGTATTTGTAACGTTATTTTCGTAACTTGAAAACTCGGTTAATGCATGTTTGCTTAACGGTAGTCAAGAAGGAAAAGTGAAAAAAAAATGAAGTATTCTGTCATTTCGTTCCGAACAGCACACATATGATGCCCATATAACATTAACATTTGGTCATCCTTTTATTTTTGCTAAATAAGTGGGCTTGCAAGAGAAATCTGCTCACTTCTCCAACTGTTGAAGATTTTTATTTTAAAATCCCATATGTATGTAGCACTGCCACATATCTCACATTAACGTTCACCGCCCAGACAGGGTTACCAGTCACAGTGTTGAGAAGCATTAATACCAAACAAATATAAAGATCGGTTTCGTTTTCAATCCTTTTACTAGCATTTATTAAACCCATTTGTCAAAACTCATTGAAACTTCATACTTTTCGCTTTGTGGTATTAAGACCGTGCTAGTTAGAGTTCAAAAGTTTGACAATATTTTTCATTTTCGTCGCAATATAGTTAAAAAGGAAGAATTATATTTTGAGGTTAACAGTTGTTAAGGAAGTTATACGATATTTCTCAAACTGCTTCGAGCCGACGAAAGAAACAGGCCACTGAAGAACGTGTTATTAGACAATAAAGTCAAAAGTCCATTGAGATTTTTTTACTCTAATGTGCTTCAGAAAATACAGTCATTATATTTTGTTTATTATTATCGTAGGGTACACGCTATAATGATAAACGAGTCGTACAATTCTTCTGAAACAATGGGCCCCGATTTGGAAGAGGAGCCGGATATGCAATATGAGGTCGATAACGCCACAAAGACTACCATGATTGTACTTTACGTTATTATCCTCTTGTTCTCTTTGTTTGGTAACTCCCTTGTCATACACCTTGTGCGCACACGCATGAATATTCGCAAAAACCAGTTCAACTGGCTTTTTGTCAACACGGCTGTTGCTGATCTCGTGGAGGTGATAACAGTTTTCGCCTTCTCGCTGCCGTACTTCGTATTTGGAGATCGATGGGGACTAGGAATACTTGGAACAATACTGTGCAAGCTCATTCCTTTTTTCTTGGTCGTCTCAATTTGTGTTACCATTTGGACGCTTTCAGTAATTGCCATTGATCGATATCTGGCCATTGTGTGCGTTCTTCGGAGACGGCCCCTGTCATCCCGATCAGTGTTACGTGCCATTTTCGTCATTTGGCTGTTTGCTGGATTAATAAACATTGGGCAACTGTACAAATTCAAAACCATATTGGTGGACGACGAAGGATACGAAGTAGGAGGAAGTGGAAGTGGAAATGGAAGTGGAAATGGAAGTGGAGGAGGAGGAGGTGGTATGTTTGTGTGCTATGATGAATGGCACGAGGATTCGGAGGAGATGTCTATCCGTCTCTTCAAAGCGGAACTGGTCGTGAGAATTGTCATCACCTACGCAGTCCCGCTTTTCATCATGGCAGTCTTGTACTGGTTGATTGCCAAGTTCCTGTGGCAGCGTAAACCACTAGGAAGTGTCCAACAGATAAAAAGACGTCGGACAGTTATCAAGATGATGATAACCTGTGTTTGCAATTTGCTGGTTTCCTGTGCACCTCAACCATGTAATGGCTGAATTTTACAGCGACGTTTACGCCACCATTCCCATAATTTTGAAGTTTTTGTTCTTCTGGTTGGCGCACGCTAATGCCGCAATTCATCCTTGGTTGTTTATTACCTTCAGTGAAAGTCTCCGGGAAGAAACAAAAGAAATATTTCGAAAAGTCTTTAAAATAGGTGAACTGAAACTGCGTTCAGGGTCCACGCCAAATGTGGTCACCAATGATCATCGCATGTCGACTTTTAGGTCTAGGCCAAACAAGCCAAAAGACAGCACTGATGTTGTTGAACATGATGTCTGAACATACGCTTCATTGGAACATGTAGATTTAATTAATGTGTTTCCAATAAAAGTCGAGTCTTTTAACGGTTGCTGAACAATGCTGTCTGAGCATACGTTTCATTGGAACACGTTAATACTTTGTCGCTCCAATAAAGAAGCAAAATAATTATGTTGCGGAATTGCCATTGCACAAACTGATGTTTCTGAACATGCTTTCTGAGCATACTTTTCATTAAAACATGTTAATATTATGTGTCTTCAATGGAGACGCAAAATAATAGTAATATAATGTGGAATTGTGTTGCTGAACATGCTACATGTGTGAAGATACTTTTCATTGGAACATATCAATATTATAAAAGTGTGTCCCGCAAGTTCCTCAACTGATTATCATTGACCTGCTTTGCATTCATGTCTGTATTATTTTTTTTAAGATAATTTGCTTTTTGAATAGTCGGCAGTTGCGTTATTTTTCTAGGGGATACATAATCTTGTAACAGTAAAAATTTACATTTTTTTTTATTTTGTTTTGTTTCGTTTTTTCGTTCGAAACAATTGGATAAACAGCGCACAGTAAATATTTACTGTTTTTTGTTGTAGCTAATTGGATTAAACAACGCATACACGAAGTTATGTTGAAAACTGTTAATCAACCTCTCGGTGTTTGGAATCAATCCCATAATTGAACAACCAAATTATTTCAACTTTGTGTGGCTGAAAATAGGGAAGCGGCTGACAAAGTGCTCCACTAAAACGTCGTCCACAAGTTCTCCTGGGGTAAGCAATGGAGATGCGCATACCGAATGAGTACAGTGTAGTTGGGCTACCATAACACCCGAAAACTGTGTGCATTCCTATTCCTATTGGTATTGAGAAGATAGTTGGGCCTTGCTGATTGGAAGAGTGAAAAAGGATGTAGTTCGGTCTCTAAAATGAATTGATTCGTAGGGGACAAAGGTTTGACGACAGAGCTCTTTATGACCATCCCCATTTCCAGCTTTATTGAGTACTTACAAAAGCATTCAGATTGTGAACCGTAAGCAGAATATAGTAAGGTTAAAACGAATTGTATGTAATATCCGTTTCTAGAGACTTACATAAAACTATAACATGTAAACTAGGACAGTCATTTATTGAAAGTATTCGTTGAGATAACATGTTACTATAAAGTATTGACAATTAACATTATTATGGATTTACTTACAAGCCATTAGTCACAACAAGTAAGGAAAGCTTAGTTAATTTAAAAGCTTACAGCTTATAAAATGTGCCAATAAAAGAGGTTTGATAATTCCGTTGTCCACTGTTTACGAACTGACGTTAAGGGTTTTCGAGTTCTTACTTAAGTCAATTATAAAAAAGACGGAAAAGAGCAAAAACTAATGGGTTGGAATATGGGAGGAGAACATGTTAATCATTTTTTGTAGCAAAACGGGTAGGAGAGGGGAGGGTCCAAAGGTTGTTTTGTATTCATGAGTTGGCTCGTATGAGCGTTTGATTAATTGTCGTGGACTGCTACGCTTATGCGGCCAGTAAAACGGCCAGTTAACTATTAGTTAATCACGTCATTGTGCTAAGTTTTTCCCCAGGCAACTCTTTTGGCCATTAGAGCAAAAATGGTGGATGCTGCGGTTTCAATGACCCCGGGCCTTTATTAAAGAAATAAAAAACGCGCCGAGTACATTGTTGAGTTATATAAGCACGCGAGAATTATTAAGAGCACAAGAGAAGTGCAGAGGTCTGCAGAGATGCACGAGCCGAAGGCGAGTGCCTCTCGCACTTCTCGAGAGTTCTTAAAAATTCCCAAGTTCTTATAAAACTCAACAATGCACGAGGAACAAGATTTTTTTATTTCTTTTATAAAATAAGGGACTGACCATTATTTTTTTGATGGGGGATGTTGGAAAATTTTGAAATAAATTGTTTGCAGAGGCTATAAATACTGAAATAAATTGTATGCAAGCAAAAAGTAAAGAAAAAAATTGTTTGCTGAAAGTATGGCAGTTGGACGGAGACACACAAAAAAAATTGTTTGCAGCAGGTGCCGTATATAAAAAAACGTTTGCATGTTAAAATTTTCCAACACCCCCCGTCAAAAAACTAATGGTTCGTCCCTAAAAACGAACACAAAGGGACAAGAATTCGCGCGTACTTTATCAAGTTATAATGAATTCGGTTTGACCAATCATAGCGCGCGCATTTCCTCGGAGCATTTTATAAAGAACACTATAATATGGTGCTTCACCATCAGTATTTATTGTCTTGCTTGTACAATACAACTGTTTTCCCAGTGTAACCGTCATCATTCAGAAATGGCTGTCTTTCATTTTCAATTGCTTTCTACTACTTATGGTACGGTTTTCCTTTAAGTGTCGTAAAAACCAAAATCAAAGTTACTTCTCTGACCAATCACAAGAAGCAGTCCTGCCAATGAACCAATCAGACCTCAAAGCAACTACATGAAGCCGGTGCCAAGCGCGGGCAAATGTCACAATTGGTTTTGGTTTTACTTCTGATTGGTTGAGAAAGCGGCAGGAGCGTTTAAGCCAAAGCGTACTCAATTGAAACCCGCCCTAATCTTCTCTCACTGTTTAGTCGAACAGTTCCCAAGGAAGGACCAAACAAGGGCCGGCCATTTCACTGCTGTTCCAAACGAAGAGGCCATGGATGTGATTTCTTTGAAATAAGATTATCAATAATCATAGTTAACTGGGAGATCTTCCGTTGGCCAGCGGATGATTGCATGACGCATGCGCGTTTGAGTTGTTGCTCGGAAGTTTTGCCCTCGTGGTTCGCTTCATGCAACTTTGCGGGTGTTTTTGCCTCCCGTTTGCCAGTTAATCGGTACCGTTTGCAGATTTTTCCAATTTTCCCGTCAGTTAGTCGGTACTAGTCGGGTATTTCGTCCAAATTTGCGTGTGTTGTTTTTTATCTCATTTTTACGGCCGTTCGCGTACAGCACGCCGCCTCGACGTACGAGAAATAGCTCAGACAGTTCTCTCCCGCTCGTTTCCTCGTCAGCTTTAGCGACGTACACTGCTTCATCGACGGCCGGTCAAAGGCCTAGCAGTTCCTCGGCTAACGTGTCTCCAGAGTTTTTGGCCTCCGTCATTCAGGCCATTCAGTGGCCAATATCATCGATCGTACAAAATTCGCTTTCTGCAGCAGTTGGCCCGCCGGCGCCGCTCGTCTCTTCGCAAGGCCTTCCCGCCAACGTTGCTTTGCTTGAGTCTTCTTTAGTTCATCGCACGTCGCAGCTCAGTCAGTTTGGCCTGCATCAACCTTGGTCCTCTGGGCATAATGTGGCGTCCGTCGGCTCTCAACCAGGGAATTCTCAGCCAGCAGTGAGTTATGCTCCGCTGCCGACCGCATCTCTGCACGTTGCTTCGCCGGCTAGTTCGTCAACAGCTACAGGTATCTCGTCACTTGTAGTTCCTCCTTTTGTTTCCCTGTTCTCTCCTACTAGTTTGCCGTTGTCAGCGCCGTGTTCGTGTTCGTCAATTTCCTAGCCTGTCGGCCACGGTTAACTCGGCCTTTGCTACGCGCCCGGTGGCAGGTTATGCCTCGATCCCTTCGCTGGCAGCACTTCAACAGCCATTCGTCATCAACCCTGGCTATTCACCCGTGCCGTTCAAGGACGTCTCCCAAATCACCGCCGGAAAATTCGTGAATTTGGAGGAATTATTGGCTGAAAACATCCCAGTCAGCGAACCCGAACCGCAACTTTGGTTTGACGGCAGCTGGGTGTTGTCTCACACGCCCAAAAAGCCTAGGCGGCAGATCTCGGACATCACTTCGTGGATGGAGGCCTTTTCTATTTTTTTCCTCATCCTTTGCTCAACCTTATCGCACCGTTGGCGTGATTTTACCAGCTACAAGTTATTAATAATAGGAACATATCGTCAGTTTAGCGGTTTTTGTTGGTTGAACTACGATCGTGCCTTCAGGGAGCACGTGGCCGCCGTGAAACTCACCGACTGGTCAACAATGAACGTTCAGTTGTTCAACTACCATACCGCGGGTGCTCAAGTTCGCTCTCGTCTGCCTTCGACTAATTCTTTTGCTTCGCAGGCTGAGGCTTCTGGTAACACCTTCAGAAAGATGGAATGCGGGCCGTTGCATCGCGCTCACTCCGCAATGTCGGTTCCGCCATGTGTGCAGCAAATGCTCTGGTGAGCATCGTGCCACCTCTTGCATATCTCCTGTTCCACAGTCCTCTCTTCCTCACTCCCCAGATCTGGACGAACCTAAGCGTCGAAAGCGCCACTAGCTGCTTCTTGCCTTAGTTTTTTGTTGAGTTTTTTCTTGTTTGCTATACACAACTTGTACATAAGTTCATGTCTGTTGGGCCTTTCCGCCACTTGGTGGTTTATTTTACTTCCCACATTGATTAAAAAAAAAATTCCAAGATTGTTTGTTTTTGTCCTAGGCTCCTCGCCAATACTACCAGCAGTTGGGGAAGTTTCACCACTAAATTTTGATTTGTTTGCTACCGAATTGCGACGCCATCCGGATAAGGCGAAGGTCAATTTTGTCCTTCAGGGTATCAGTCAAGGCTTTAGACTTGGTTTTGATAAACCGGTTACTTTGAAATCAGCTAGGAGAAAAAAATTATCTGCTTTTCAACATGCTGACGTAATTGATGCTTATTTGGCTAACGAGGTCGAGCTCGGCAGGGTAATTAGAGTTGTCAGGGGAATAAAGCGTTCTCCGGGTACATTGCCTACCAATCCACGTTTACCAGTTTCCAGCGACATTCTCCATATTATTCATTCTGCTATGGATTTCAATTTGTTTGACGATGTTATGTTTTGGGCATCTTGTACATTGGCTTACTTTGGTTTCTTGAGGTCAGCAGAGTTCACTGTTTCCAGTCTGTCAGCCTTCAACCCTAAATGTCACCTATCGGTTGCTGATGTTGCCGTTGATGTTCCTCTAAATCCGTCCTGCCTTCAAATCTTCATAAAAGCGTCCAAAACAGACCCCTTTCGGAAAGGGTGCAAAATTTTGATTGGGTGTGGTTCTCCTCCCCTGTGCGCAGTTCAAGCAGTTGTCTCCTATTTGGCGCGTCGTGGTAACCATCCTGGACCTCTGTTCCTCCTGGAGAATGGCCTTCCTTTGACACGCTCATTCCTCACTGAAAGGTTAAGGGCTATTCTTCTGGCGGCTGGGGTCCCGGGTAACTTCTCAAGTCACAGTTTCTGAATCGGTGCAGCCACTTCAGCAGCACGGGCTGGTCTTCCAGATCACCTCATTCAAGTTTTGGGTCGCTGGAAGAGCGATGCTTACAAACAGTATATTTAAACGCCTCCCGATGTCATAATTCGCACAGCCAAACCCCTGGCCTGTTAGTTTCTGGTGAGTTAATGTTCATTCAGTTTTATTGATTGCCCCTTTGCCATTATTGGCATACCTGCCTGTTTCTGTAGCTGAATTGTTGCGTTTGCCATGTGGCCTTTGGTGCCGTGGTTACTTGCAAGCCATTGCCTTTAATCGTTGCCTATTGCCTTGCCTCTCATTTGACTGTATTTGGCTAACTTGCATTGCTCGGAGGGTGGTGCCTTACACGTGCTTGGAGTCATCTTTGGAGGGTCGTCCCCATGGCTGCCTCCCTGCGGGTCCTCCTTTCTCCAAGCACTTGCGTTTCTGCTTGGAGCTGTTTCTCTATGGAGTAGACCCGTGGGAGGTTGCCATGGTTACCCCCTTTTGTTGCATTTTGCCCACACTCAATTGCTTATTGCTTGCATTGCTCACAATTGGCACCTACCCTCCATATAAGTACTCTCCATCGACAAGTTAATCGGGCGACACTCCAGGACCATCAACAACTGCCAGTTACAGTTCTAAAGGAAAATCAGGTACAGCAAACAGTGGAGTGACCAAGAAAAGGAAGTGCGGAGTTTGCCATCAGGAAGGTAGGGTGCTGATCAGTATAGATGGTTTGACAGTCTTTAGTTTTCGTGATTTTACACTCGCGTTATGAAAAAACCCTTGCAACCTATACATTTTCGGAAAGTTTAATAAACGTAGAATTGCGCTGTCACTAAAAATGAAACCACATTCGAGAAATCATAGACATAGTTTTTGAGGACAATATGTGATGAAACATTTCCGATATTAATTATGACGCTCTGGGAAACAAACCAGATTTCAGAAAATATATAGGTTGTTGGGATTTTCTTGTTACACGTGCGCGTTACATCACGAAAACTAAAGATCGTCAAACCAACTACACTGATACTTAAATGAGAATCTTTGTGATAGCTTTTGTGACCTTTTAAATTAATTCTGTTCGACATCCGCAAACGTTATTGGTGCAATTCCTTACTTCCCTCCCTCCTATGAACCAGTGGGGGGAAATGGCAACCAAGCTATCGATACTTCTTGAAAATTTCATATACTCATTAACAACAACAGTGCGAGGAAAAAAAACTTTATTTGGATGAAGAAGAGTACAATTTTTATTGCAAGTAAATTCTTTTTTTTTTCACTTTCTTATAAGTCAACCGCATGCAAATGCAATAAAATAATGAGGTAATTGTTACCAAAATATGTTGCTGCAGCACTTGTTTTGTTTCATTTTTCGGTCACACCGAAAGGTCCTGCCCAATGAATAGATAACAAAGGTATTCTGTCGATTCTAAATAACCTGTGAACATCCACTGTGATTACTGGTGGGTATCGACAGTAAAACGAGTCATTACGTGTACTTGAATGTCCATGATTTTATGTAAATTGTTTGCAGTTGAGTTTATCAATAAGCTTGATTTCAAGTTTTACAGACGTCAGTACTCGGATTGTGATAAGTATTCACTATTGTGTAAATGACAAAACTTTTATAATGCGGTACATATGTTAAAATATACCAATCCACAATCCGAGATAATAAACATGAAAAGCAGGCAAACTTAGTCACTGTTGATTATAAGTTTCAGACTCTACATCATAATTATTATGTTGAGTTGTTATTGGTCTAATCCTTGTCCCAAGGGATTTTCCGCAGGGGCTCTGGTTTTCCTCTTTCCACCAATATCGTGAGAGCCATGTAACGTATCTTAATTCCATTTTAATGTGGATCTTACTTGTCTCCTACGGAGCCGTTTAATTGGCTCGTCACGCAACGCTCCTCCCCACCACAGGTTAGTGGAAAAGGAGCATTGCGTGACGACCCCAAAAAACGCTGCCATATGAGACTAATATCTCAGAGGTTTGATACTGACACAGAACTTTGGGTTTTATCAACTTAATTGATTAGGAATCTCTTTACGGTAATCCCCAATTTACCTTATCAACTCAACTAAACTCACACGACCCCACAAGCTTATAGCTTTTTTTATAATCATGTAAAAATAAATTTTATTTATTGGTTGATCGATTCATTAAACCAAATTTTCCTGTGTCACTGCCCTACCAATGCAGCAGCATAGTTTCTTTTAAAACTAACCCCTTTATTTATTTGTTACTGACAGCTGTCTGTTACGATATGTGGCCTTAAAGCTTTCAATGTTCTTCACTTTAAAATGATGCAACAAAAAAATGTTAGGTATAGAGACAAATGCAGCAAAAATCATTTTAAAAAAGGTAAACTTGCATGTATGGCAAAATTGTTGGCTTTGCAATCTTTTGCAACTGAAACGCACAAAAAGAATACAAACTTGGTATTCTTCATTTTAGTAAAAAAACATTTTCAAAACAACAAGGATGAAAAGTGTTTGAAGCAGTTTTCTGGCTTTCAATACATCTTGTCCACTACTCATCTTTAGTTTTGCAGACTTAACCCCACTTTTCTTTTCTGCACGTTCTAATGCTGCTTCGCATTCCTGGTCTTCTTTTAAACACTGCTGGTTACCTATTAGAATGTTCAACCAGTTAGCCATTCACATCCAAACCTCACTTTGTTCAACAAGTCGACACAACATTCACAACATTCGACCAGTTCAACAAAGTGGAAGACTTATTTCTAACTTATTTCTAACTGCCACAACATCCGTTCAATATTTGGTTAAAAGGATGTTAATATAATGTTCAGCAAATAAGAAGCCAAAGACATGTTTGTATTAAAGGGAACCCAACATGATGGTCCAGTTTTGTCGAAAACTGCAATATTAAAGTGCCTTTGGCCATGAATGGCCAGGATGGAAACTGATTGCAACTGTAAATAAATCAGGCCGTTTACAAGAATTCACTTGATATCTTCCTCTAGGAGTTCTAAGACCATTTTGCGTATAAGAAAATGTTCTTAGTTTTGATTTCACCAGAAGTTCACATAGTAATACCTATGCCATAGTCCCTTTAAGTTAACAGATATATCTGTTGGTCGGTTGCTCCAATGTAATTCAAAATTTATTGTGGTTTGTGCACATCAGGCAAGGCCAAAAGTGCCAACAAGAGTTTCATGCACAGTGGAACCTCGATTTAACGAACCTCGATATAACGAAGTCCTCAATAAAACGAACGATATTCTTCAGCCCGGAAAAATAACAAGTAAAATGTATGGAACAGAACCTCAATACAAATAACGAACCTCGATATAACGAAGTCCTCGGTAAAACGAACGATATTCTTCAGCCCGGAAAAATAACAAGTAAAATGTATACGAACACGATTCGGCAGCCCAAATGTAAAATCTACTCCGATATAATGAATAAATGTCAAAGCGCGACAAACGACAAATGCGGAACAGACCTACAGTGTGTGCTATAGGGCAAAGGTATAACCTGTACAGTTTCCAGTGTCGTAGTTATATTCACAGTGTACTATAGCTTCCTACAGGCATTAAAGTGCAAATGTTATTTGTTCAGATCCGGAAATACGTAACATCGTTACAAAACAATTATTAACTATACCTCGATATAACGAACATTTTGGTTGTTTTTCCGCAAATTCGTTATAACGAGGTTTTCGATATAACGAACCCTCGATATAACGAAACAATTTCCCCAGTCTTTTGGCACTTCGTTAAATCGAGGTTCCACTGTATCAATTGGTTCATGACCATTCACAACTATTGCATTTTATTTTACCATGCATTGACTTCACTCAAAGTTTGACTGTAGAAGTGAGTATAATTATTTTTATAGCAAACTTACTTGAACAGAAGAACCCATCTCCATAAAAACCTTTTTTACAAACGCAGAGGTAGGAGCCATCAGTGTTATAGCAGTCAGCTAGACGGTGACACTCGGACATATCCTGCTGACATTCATTCACATCTGTTGAGTTAACCGTATGAGATTTAACTGCCTGGGACCAGTTTGAAAGCTAGTTAAAGCCGCACTAATGTCTTTCACTGTTGGACGGTTTAGCATTCATAAAAATAATTTCTTTTTTACCACCCGCTTTTCCGAGTAACGTTTTGCATTGTGAGTCGAGTACAAAACTAAAATATAAATACAAATAAAGAATGAATACTATTCTAGTAGTTCCTTATTCTTGGTTTGCAACCATTCCCAAAGGAATAAACGAACAAAAGGCATGGCGGCCATGTTGGATGATACAACATGGATGAGAAATCGTTTGTTGACTGTCATCCAAAATGGCTTATTTTTGGGGAATTGGGTTAGGTGAAAATCGGCGAGCGAAGCGAGCCGAGCGCGGCCCGGGGAAGAGGGAAGGGGCGGCGAAGCCTGTGGACTCGCCTTTGATGCCGCCGTTCCGCCCCCTAGTAATTTTCCTGTTATTCTATGGTCAACAAGTTAATTAATATGTCAACAATTTGTCTTGTTATATAGCTGGAGTTTTTGTCAATACAACGCGCGCGTTGATTGGTTGATTCATCGTCACATGACATCTAACAAACAAACTGTTTCCCGCCAATTGTGCTGAGCGGGCAACATTTGCGAAAGCGGGCAACAATTTTGACGTCAGAGGTTAACATTGCACTGTTGCAGGAAGCATGTCATACTGTCCATAAACCTAGTATATAGCCTAGTTTGCCACAAGACTCTTGTAGCTCAGTTAGACCAGTCACGGAAGGTCATAGACCTGTGTTCAATTTCTGTTTTGGATTCTGATTGTTTTCCTTGTCCCATGCCTGTGGCATGATAAACATTACATCAGTGAGCAGAGCACATTTCCGGTGTGTGGAAGGTCATAGGTTCCATTCCTGTTTTGGACTCAGATTTGTTTCTTTGTCCCATGCCTGTGGCTTGATGAACATTACATCAGTGAGCAGAGCACATTTCCGGTGTGTGGAAGGTCATAGGTTCAATTCCTGTTTTGGACTCAGATTGTTTCCTTTGTCCCATGCCTGTGGCGTGATGAACATTACATCAGTGAACAGAGCACATTTCCGGTGTGTGGAAGGTCATAGGTTCAATTCCTGTTTTGGACTCAGATTGTTTTCTTTGTCTCATGCCTGTGGCGTGATGAACATTACATCACTTAGCAGAGCACATTTCCGGTGTGTGGAAGGTCATAGGTTCAATTCCTGTTTTGGACTCAGATTGTTTTCTTTGTCCCATGTCTGTGGCATGATGAACATTACATCAGTGAGCAGAGCACATTTCCGGTGTGTGGAAGGTCATAGGTTCAATTCCTGTTTTGGACTCAGATTGTTTTCTTTGTCCCATGCCTGTGGCGTGATAAACATCACATCAGTGAGCAGAGCACATTTCCGGTGTGTGGAAGGTCATAGGTTCCATTCCTGTTTTGGACTCAGATTTGTTTCTTTGTCCCATGCCTGTGGCATGATGAACATTACATCAGTGAGCAGAGCACATTTCCGGTGTGTGGAAGGTCATAGGTTCAATTCCTGTTTTAGACTCAGATTTGTTTCTTTGTCCCATGCCTGTGGCACGATGAACATTACATCAGTGAGCAGAGCACATTTCCGGTGTGTGGAAGGTCATAGGTTCAATTCCTGTTTTGGACTCAGATTGTTTTCTTTGTCCCATGCCTGTGGCGTGATAAACATTACATCTGTACATGTGTTTATAGTTTTTAGTGTATTATATATAATTCTTAGCGTAATTTTGTAATTTTTAATATTTTAACTTAGTTTTTAACCATTTTTATTTAACAGGGCCTCGCAGAATACCACTACAATAGTGAAGTGAGCTCCCTATATAAAGATTGTTATTATTATTATTTGTAGGTTTTATCGATTCATTTCAGTACAGGTTATATCCGGGTATAAACCATATACCTAGGGTATATAACCAACAATCATGTAATGGAAAGCACTTTCCGTAGGATATGTGCAGTTTCCAGCAACGAGATCTTCTGTATCTGACTGATCTCACTTCTTCCTGGTAT
This sequence comes from Cladopsammia gracilis, assembly GCA_022457155.1. Classification (NCBI taxonomy): domain Eukaryota; kingdom Metazoa; phylum Cnidaria; class Anthozoa; order Scleractinia; family Dendrophylliidae; genus Cladopsammia; species Cladopsammia gracilis. The sequence continues at coordinate 641,730 of JAJGOT010000264.1, forward strand.
TCTCTCAAGGTACTCGCTCACTCCCTTTTTCCAATTACCACAGGAATTGTTGTAGTCTTCATACCCCACATTCTAGTTACTTCAATTTCCAGATCTTTGTATTTTGCCAATTTTTCAAATTCTTTCATTGAAACATTTTTGTCCGATGGAATAGTGACATCAATCAAAGTGCACTGTTTAGTGCACATTATTATTATTATTATTATTATTATTATTATTATTATTATTATCTTTTTCTCTGTGTTTTATTTCCCGTGTCTGCCACCAATATCATGATTTTATCTAAAGCTTTAAAATAATCTGTAACTCTACAGATCAGCTTCTGTATTGTTATATTGTCTTACCTTTATTATTTTCAATTCCATTACTTTTCCCTGCCTCGAATAGCGTTTTTGCTAATTTGAAGGGCAACTGTATTTAAGTTTATATGTCTAATAAATTTTTTGTTTGTTTGTTTGGTACTTAACATAACCTGTGTTCGTTAAAGGGTTAAAATGTTATTGTACCTTCACATGAGCCGTCGATGAGATGATAACCCAGCTTACACTGACAAGCATATGAACCAGGAAGGTTAACGCACAGAGAGCCACGTTCACAAGGTTTCGAAGAATCCGAAGCACATTCATCTAAATCTGTCAAAGAAAAGTAAAGTCAGTGATGTTACTTTCATGCTTTTAAATATTGGAAATTTAGTAGAGCTCTATTGAATCGGGTTTTCATTTTCGTATTAGTGAATAATTATTTTGAAAGATATGTTTATCCTGTAATGGGCCTGGGACAAAGACAAAAATGTGATTCCTGACAGGAATCGCACCAACGACCGTCCACTCATGACATCACTTAATGACTGGTCCCGAGGGAAACAGTGAATTTTGTTTCCCGAGAATCATCGAGATTCGAGGGAAACAAAATTCACTGTTTCCCGAGGGATCAGTCATTAAGTGATTTGTTATATAGCAACACAAAAAAAAAAACACAACACAAGACAGTTTGAAAAACGCGCCGAGCACTCGATCCATCATAATCATGCCACCTTTTGTCACGGTCTGATCACGTGCGCTAGCGGGCAACAGTGCAATGTTACCCTCTGACGTCAAAATTGTTGCCCGCTTTCGCAAATGTTGCCCGCTTAGCACAATTGGCAGGAAACAGTTTGTTTGTTAGATGTCATGTGACGATGAATCAACCAATCAACGCGCGCGTTATATTGAGAAAAACCCCAGCTATATAACAATGAACATTACATCTTTCTCGTTTAATTACCCAGCTTAACAATTGCATTTACCATCTTTCTTTATTTTTTCACCTCACATGATGCTTTCGATACAGCTGATCGATGTAGTACACAGCACGCGTGTCATACATGATCCTAGCATATGGTCCAGCTCGTCGTGAGTCTGTCGTAGCTCAGTGGTTAGAGCATCTGACTGGTGTGTGGAGGGTCATGTGTTTGATTCCTGTCTCTTTTTAACTTGTGAATGCATGATGCATAATGAACGAGTTATAGCAGTGGGGCACATCTTTCCACCCTTCCTTACACAGGGTTCGTACGGTCATGAAAAAAGCCTGGAAAGTCATGGAATTGTGTAATTTAATTTCCAGGCCTGGAAAGTCATGGAATTTAAGTGGGGGTCATGGAAAGTCATGGAAAATTATGTTCATGGTACAAAATCACTAAGGCAGCATACGTTGTGGGAATAATAAGGCAAAATGAAAAATTGAAAAAATGATCGTTTTGATAAGATTTTGAAAACAACTGTTGAACTCTTGGTCATGAAAAATTTGAAAAAGTCATGGAAAAGGTCATGGAAAGTCATGATATTTTAAATCTGAAAAGAGTACGAACCCTGTTACATGGGCTGTGAACTTTTATCAGTAATTCCTCCAATATGGCCTTTTGCCCGTCTCAAATGCAAAGAAAATTAATAAAGGTTGAGAATACTTGACCACAAAAAAGAGGACATTAGTAACGCGATGTACTGATGTTTCGCGTTTGGAGACCTTTGATGGAAAATTAAAACCGATCAGAGGACTTCAAATGGATTTTTCAATACCGGTATAAACATTTATAAAATATTAAAATTTAACCATACTGATTACATGTGCGTTGGTGGTCTAGTGGTGTAAGGCGCTGTTTCTCAACCGGCGCCATCGGGAATCACTGACCCTCATTCCAATAGGGGTACATCGACATTAATTTTGTTTCTCTTGTTTTACTTTCTTTTAATTTAAAAAGGAAATTTGATGAGGTTGACAACCTTTATGGAAAGTCTTAATTGAAGTTCTTTATTTCTGAAATTGCGACCCAAAACATTTGACTCTGAAAATCTATTTAGTACGACCCCATTGACCGTGGTGATGCTGCTAAATGTTAACTTTGATATGTTATTTGGTTCATGCTTTTAGCTGTGCATCTATCGAGTTATGGATGCATTTAGGAAGTTTGTAGAGCACCTATGAAGCTAGAGTTTCTGCTTTTACGCTTCCCTTGTGCTCTCCAAACTTCCCACGCGCATCCATTACGCACGCTTAAGGTGGCTGAACACAGTTTCACTGTACCTATGCGTCATTCATTGTCATTTTAGAACTACTAACGTCTGGGCGCCCAAAATTGGTGAGGCATACGTTTAAGCAACAAGCTATATATTTTGATATTTTTGTTGAGCGTTTAGGGTGTTGCCATGGCAACATGGTGGATTGTAAATCAGCCTGCAATATTTGGTTTCGTTTTTTTTTTTTTTTTCAGAAAATCTAGTCGTTAGATTTTGTCCATCATTTGTCTCCAGTAAACTCGTAAAAATATTCGCATGTTAACACTGGTCTCATGTAATTTTAACAGAGGGATCTTCCGTAATTTGTGGTTTAATATGTTTGCGTTTTGTAAAAATCTCCTCTGTTTGTTTCAAATTTCTGATGGCAGGTGAGTTCGGCGTATTCGGAACTATTATTGTGCCAAATGTCGTGAAATTCTGACGAGTGGTTCCGTAGAAATCAGCACATTTACGAGGAAAAATCGCTAAAATATCCAGTGACAATTTTTTGGTCAACTGCGCATGCGTTGCATTTGACTGGGTTCTCGATCCAAAGACAAAAGCGACCAAAAAGGCAGTGTGTTTCTTCAATGGTTCTATAAATTATCTATTAATTCAACAAACATTTTTACGAACAACAAATTGTTTGATTTTAAGACGAAAAACAACACTTTCGCGATCCACGCTGAGCAAAACAAAATGATCGATGAATAGGCGCCACGTTTGTTTTTCTCAAAACTCTGCACGTGCTGACTCACGTAAGCAGCTGAAATTAAAGAGCGCGCGCAAACTGTGTTCAGCCACCTTAAATCGTGAACCAATTCTTAATTTGAGCAACTGTAACTATGGATCTAGACAATACCTTCGCACTTCGAGCCCCTGGCTACAAATCCCTCCTTACAGATACAAATGTAAGAGCCTACAGTGTTTTTACACTTGCCATCCTCACACTGTTTTGGGTTTACCTGGCATTCATCTATGTCTGCAAAGTAACACATCCAAAATCAGTTTTTACAGAAATAAATTTTAGGATAAATTCAGTTAGTGATTTTTAAGTGCTGAGCATTCATCTATGTCTGCAAAGTAGCACATCCAAAATCAGTTTTTACAGAAATAAATTTTAGGATAAATTCAGTTGGTGATTTTTAAGTGCTGAGCATTCATCTATGCATGTCTGCAAAGTAACACATCCAAACTCAGTTTTTATAGAAAAAAATTTTAGGATAAATTCAGTTGGTGATTTTTAAGTGCTGAGCATTCATCTATGTCTGCAAAGTAACACATCCAAACTCAGTTTTTACAGAAATAAATTTTAGGATAAATTCAGTTGGTGATTTTTAAGTGCTGAGCATTTCTTTCCTTTCAAACTGCAAACAGTACTTACATGATTCAGGAAGGAAGAGTTGTTGACTGAGTTAATAAAAAACAAAACAGCATTGGCTGGACTCAAAGGGTTCTTAAAGATAAATCACACATGAGCCACTAGCAGGGCATATAGTCGACAGTTAAGCCAGTTTCTGTAGCATAAAACAGTTAGAAGTACTACTTCTTTCTCTGGATGTGATGCTAGTTCCATTGCAGGTTAACCTTCGACATTATGTTCAATAGTACTTTTTTTGTACCAATGGTTAGACAGAAGGTACAGCGGAACCTCGATTTAACAAAATGCCAAAGGACTGGGGAAATTGGTTCGTTATATCGAGGCTTCGTTATTTCGAAAGCCTCGTCATAACGAATTTGCGGGAAAAACAACCAAAATGTTTGTTATATCGTGGCATAGTTAATAATTGTTTTGTAACGGTGTTACGTATTTCTGCATCTCAACAAATAACATTTGCACTTTAATGCCTGTATGAAGCTACAGTACACTATAAATATAACTACGGCATTGAAAAACTGTACAGGTTATACCTTTGCCCGATAGCACACATTGTTGGTCTGTTCCGCATTCATCTTTTGTCGCGCGTTGACATTTATTTGTTATATCGAGGTAGATTTTACGTTTGGGCTGCCAGATTCTGTTCGTCATAATAACAAGGATTTCGTTGTATCGAGGTTCGTTATATCAAGGTTCTGTTCCATACATTTTACTTGTAATTTTGCTGGGCTGAAGAATATCGTTCGTTATACCGAGGACTTCGTTTTATCGAGGTTCGTTAAATCAAGGTTCTACTGTGCATGTACAAGGCAGTAAGCTGGACTTTTAGCAGTCACCAGGAATAGCAGTCAAAAGAAATTAATCATTAGTATAAATCTACAAGCGTTCTATCAAGAATGCTGCTCTCTTATTGGCTACACTACTCACTATCTATTCTGTTGTAGAAAGTGAGTAGCCTAATGGCGTCCGCTTCTTCACTTTTTCGAAGTGTCTGTGAAGAGTGTTTGTTGTAAAGTTTTGAACGTCTAGTAGATTTATACTAAAGCAATTAGATTATTGAATATTCGCTCTTGATTTCTATCACGCGATAGAAGTGACACTGTACCTGAACATCGTTCTTTGCCATCCCATGAATGCCATCCAGTGAATCCCACATTACAAAAACAAGTATATGAACCAAGAGCATTAACACAACTGGAGTTCTTGGCACATTTATGGCTGCCAATCTTACATTCATCAATATCTACAGTGGGAACACAGCTGCAATTAACACAGGTTTATCACTGCACAACTATGACATTTGTTTTCTTTTGCAATATGGTTTTGTGAATGTATATGTTGTAGTTAATTTTTTACTTCGGGTAATTTTTATTTTTCCATTGTTTTTGTGTATGGTAATATATGCTAATGAATTTGAAACAAAGGAAAAACAAAAATTACCTGAAGTAAAAAATTAACTGCAACATAATTATACATGCATAATAACTCTACTCGGCTCTTTGCCTCATATTAGACAGGTTTAATGGCATTTTAATAACATAAACATAAAACCTTTACTTTACACGATAAGAATAGTATAGGTCACTTTTGATGGTTGTTGTACATGCATGTATGACAATACTGGGTTGAGCTAATACTGGCTAATTAAAACAGAGTCTTTTTCTGATGCAAGTAAAGATCAGGAAACAATAAGGGGTGAATCAACTAAACTGCAGATACCGTGAACAGATAACCCTATTCAGCCTGGGCTGAATAGGGTTAATGTGCCCCCCCCCCCCCCCCTCGGAACTTCAAGAACATTACGGCTATGACAGTGAAACCTAGAGGGTATATAGTATGTCCAAAACTGTCTCCTTTTAGTCCGCACAATGGAACGATGACATCATATGACGTAATTATTAGATAATTAGTTATACGGCCGCCATCTTGGATTTCTGAAATTTTTTAAAACCTCTTAAAAACCATCCAGATTCACTCAAAATTAATCAAAATTAATAAATAAAATAATGCTAAATGACAAAGGTATAAATATGCAAATTTCAAAATACATGGCTGTCAAAATCTTGTTGCCATGGAAACATCAAGTCACGTGATCCAAAAATTGTCATATGAAATTGTTGCCAGATAAATTTTAGGAAAAGTCACAAGGTTTGATGGCATTTGAATACATATTAAAGAAGTTATGAATGTTGAAAGATAGCACGGGCACTTTGCAGCATATCCCATTTGAACACAAATGTAATGCTGATTTTACCTACACACTGTTTCCCATCTGCTGTAAAGCCTGCTACTTTACAGTCACAAATAAATGAGCCCACTGTGTTGGCACACACTGTCCGATATGGACACACATCTTCTAGACATTCATCAATATCTGGAGAAATAAAATCAATCTCTTTCACTATCAAGAGCTTCAAACAAAAGGTACAGTTTTATTTTTAAAGAAGAAGAAATAGCAGCAGCAGTAGGTAGTAGTTACAGTAGTTGTGTTGATGGTGCTCTCTCTCTCTCTCTCTCTCTCTCTCTCTCTCTCTCTCTCTCTCTCTCTCTCTCTCTCTCTCTCTCTCTCTCTCTCTCTCTCTCTCTCTCTCTCTCTCTCTCTCTCTCTCTCTCTCTCTCTGTCTCTCTGTCTCTGTCTCTCTGTCTCTGTCTCTGTCTCTGTCTCTGTCTCTGTCTCTGTCTCTGTCTCTGTCTCTGTCTCTGTCTCTGTCTCTGTCTCTGTCTCTGTCTCTCTCTCTCTCTCTGTCTGTCTCTGTCTGTCTCTCTCTGTCTCTGTCTCTGTCTCTCTCTGTCTCTGTCTCTGTCTCTGTCTCTGTCTCTGTCTCTGTCTCTGTCTCTGTCTCTGTCTCTGTCTCTCTCTCTCTCTCTCTCTCTCTCTCTCTAGAGGTACGGTGGGCACTTTTGTAACCTAGTTGTCTCTCTGCCTCAAAAATCTCCATTTTTACATTTCAAAGGTCAGTTTTCACTTTTTTTAACAACAAACAGTGCCAACGTTATAGCCCATGAAGGTATTTACGTGGCATCAAGAACAACAATTTTTATAGCTCTTTACCCATCTCTGAGGTTACAAAAGCGCCCTATGTCGTGGTAAGGTCTTCTTTTGCGTGGTAAGTCAAAAAATTTTGGGAAAATGTGGGTATTTAGGATCATATTACATCCCATACAATTCACTCTTTTACCAACGTAAACAGTAAAGTGGTCATTGCGCTTGCTAAAATTTTGTAGGTTTTAATATACACTTTCATGTCGAGTTGCGGTTTCCGATTTGATCAGAATGCATCAAAGTAACAAAACATTATTCAAAACTTATTTTCATCGTTATCAATGTATCAAAGTCAACCAAATTTTCACCAAAGTTAGCTATACTACTGTGCTTTCTGTTGCTAAAATATGGTAGTGTTTTATTAAATCCTTGTGAGAAAAAATTACATTAATTTAGTAGGTTGTATAAGAAATTTTCGAGGTTACAAAAGTGCCTTTTTTGCAAGATATTCCAACAATGAGAGACACAAGTTTCTTTTTAACGAAACATGAAATAATTTGATGGACAACAAGTTGTAACAGTTGGCTTTCATCACTGAAAATTTAAGAGCATCTCTGCAAAAAGAAACTATGATATTAACCTTTTTTGCCTTAAAGAAACGGAAATCGGTATTTTTGCACACAGGCAGCTAACAAAGCAAGGATTAAAAGAAGATAAATAAACCTTTGCCGCACTTTGTTTCCTTCAAAATCACGTAACCTACATGTTCAAGAACGCTTTATTGTATCTGTGAGTTAATGATGCGCGCTGCACGTTTTCCTTTAGCGACTGACATGGTTTCAAGCGGTTGACTTTGGAAGCATTTTCGCAGAATTTCTCACTTGCGTTAGAATGAAGCTCTGCACGCGCTGGTTCAACAATCTTGGACTGTATACTTTCGAGTTTCACTTAACTTTATTCTTCACAATTCAACATTACACATTCCGTTATACGATCAAACAGATCAAACTAACTTAAGATAAAAAAAAGGCTACGTTTTTCAGCTAAGGATGTCCACACCCAATCTCGAAAATCCGGTGTGGTCAGATAGTTTATTCAGTATAAATCATAGTGCTAATTCTTTACTGATAAATACCTGCTTAAATACATCATATTGTTTGTCAAAGTTCGGTTTACTTATTGTGTGCCACGATGTTTCCTGTGACATTCTGCAAATATTTATGAGTATAAACGTTTCACGACACGCCTTTAAGACAAGGCAAGTTCTGCTTTTCTCGATAAATTGTCGTGGTCTTTGTCATTCTTCCTTCGGCCCAACTGACTGTTCAATCTTTGCAAATACAGTAGAAACTCTGGTAGGCGACCACCCTCCGTGCAAGAAAAAGTGGTCTTCTACGGGAGGTGGTCTCCCATGGGAGGTACTCCGCGGGAAGCCCAAATTTAAGTAATGTTTAATCTAACTTTCATGGTAATCGCAATACAATCAATAAAACAACTGATTTCTTAAACTACAATGATAAACAAGTAAATATGTGTGTGGAGATCGACTCACGAAATCTCGTCTACCCTTCTAATAACCATGAAAAATATAAACGATGAATCGTACTTCAGTGTTCAATGTTCAACAGTTGAAAGCTTGAAAAAAAGTTCAATTGTGCACTGTCTCGCTGACTTTAGCTAAGCATCCAACGGTTTCTCCCGTTTTCGAAAGACTGCAGACGACAGTTCTTCCATTTCATGCCAGTCAGCAAATTGTGACAACTGATTGACAAGTTGTGCAGCTTCTTGGATACAGTTTAAAATGATTTTTTGTGAAGACTTAAAAGACATAGGATGCAGAGCTTCTGAATAAACGTGTTGCATATAGGATATCCTTCGCGGGTGGCACATGTAACTGGAGTCATGTCACCACCAAAAGCCCTGTTTATCATTAGAGTTCGCATGTTTATTAGTTAGTGAAAATAACGCCTCGTTTACTGTCTTTTGTCCAACATATTGCGTGATCTCAGAGGTGGTCACTCACGAGAGGTAAAATTACAGAGAAATTCCCAGTTCGTACTCTCAAAAAGTGGTCGCGTCTCCTACGAGAGGTGGACTGTACTCCTATGAGAGGTTACAAATATAGTGGTTTGACTGAGAGGCAAAACGGTGCTTTGAGGTGCGGTCGCTCATGAGAGGTGGTTTCCCACGGGAGGTGGCCATGACTTTAATTTGCACATGAAGGGATGGTAGCCGTTGCGTTAACTTTGCTTTGATTTAACTCGCTTGAATGGTCGGTGACCCCTATTTTTTTTCTTCATATATCACTTTCTTTACCGATTCAGTCTACAGTTTGTGAAAAAAAGTCTTTTTATCCACGCGACGTCGAACTGCACTCATATCTCAGCTGTATGCTGTTTCCGAATGCCCTCTTTAAAGGGTTAACTCATTTAAAGGTTGAAAACAGTTCGAATTATTTACGAATCAGGCCCACCTAGATAACATTTGAATATAATAGTTTCTCCCCAGCGATTCATCTTTGATAATGTTTAACTAAAAGCCATGGACACCATGTCATGTTACGAGGACTAAGTTTTCAAAAACAGGGTATATTTCTACACACTATATCTCTTAAATCAATTCGGTGACCCCCAATTTTTTTGCATTTCTGACATAAGTAACTCATTATCAGACCGTAGCATAAGTTTGAAAAAAATCTGTTTTGTAGAAGATTTTCGCGCGAACGTCCTTAAGGACCCAACCCGACCGATAAAATCGTCCCATTTGGATTTTTGATTGATGTGTTGAGGGTCTCAGCGCGGCTCTATAGTATCGCTTGGTGTTTGTTTAAGACTTGTTTTCTCAGTGAAATGTGTTTATTATTTTGTGAAAGAATTTGACAGATTGTTTTTTTAGGGTTAATAGCAGAATTACCGAATGCTTTTAACACATCCTTAACTGCTGAAGTTTATGCTATTTACACATAAAACGAATCCCCCCCCCCCCCCCCCCAGAAACACAGATGAACAACGTCACTTGCTCTGTCAAGGGTTCGTCGCTAACGTGAATACGCTATATTTTAAATACATTTCTTTGCTGATAACATTAAAGCCTTCGCTTCAATCCGCGATGTTTTTAGGAGATTAGTGTTAGACTAGTGTTGTTAACAGCCAAACACTTGAGACAACAAACGTCTGCTAATAAAATAATACGTCCGTAAGACAAGTGCGCAGTTATTTTATAAGTAAAACAAGCACAAACAGTACTTTTCCATTTCTTTGGTAGCTAAGACATAACGTGACATTACATCTGTGTTCTTATGACTGCATCCAAAAGGATTTTGCAACCAACCTGAGTGTCCATTACACAGTTGTGTTTTATATATATGCGTCTTTGAAATAACATGCACACTCTAAAGTTCGAATCCAAGGAGGGTATTGTTTTGTTTTGTTTTTTTTTTTTTTTTTTTTTTGGGGGGGGGGGGAAGTCTACTATGAACTGCAGCTCAGAAGTAAGAGCATTCGACTGGTGTACCATTGCGACATGAATTGCGTGCGCAGTAAGGATGCGCATAAACAATTGGCGCGAACGTTCTTAACTGAATATCTTGAAAATCGTGAAATAATCAGTTCTTCTTCTTTTTTTTTTTCTTTCGAAAAAAGACTCTTCAAAATCGATGCTTGCGATTATGTCTTCAAGCATTTTACTCCAGCCTCAAAACATTTCTTAATCTGATACTGTATCTCGAAAAAGTAGTAGGTGGGAGCTGGAAGATATGCAACCATTTTCTTAGCGTAGAAAACTCTTTTCAATACATTTACTATACATTGTTTTCTCCGGTGAGGCTGCCTTTTAATCATATATCAATCAGTTTTTTTTTTCTCACGAAAGCTATTTCAATCAGTTTTCGGCACAAAATTTTAATCTGGATGTATTTCTTGATGGAAATATTTCAATTTCTGTTTAGATTTATATAACAGCTTGCAAGGAAATGGTTAATTAAGGGTATATTTTACATTACGGGTTCTAAATTAAACGGAAATGGAATGCTTCGCACCCTAAAAAAAATTACGCAACCCTTTGTTCCATGACCGTTTATTCGGTTGGCTGAAAAGGGGGCGTGTCCCGCCCTTTGTAGCGTCGCCCCACAATTCATATAGTGCCCTGGTGGACAGACTAAAAGTTTTATATGAAGTCGCGTCCTTCTTCCACGTTGTGGGCAGCCATCATGGATCGAGAGAAAGCAAAAAAGGTTAGTATTTGGAACATAGTTAATTCCTTTGTTGAAAAACAGTGCTTATTAAGTCTCATTTAGAATGAACTTTTTGCGGTTTGTCTCGGTGTAAAAACCTGTGACTTTTTTCTTTGTTTTTCACCTTTGTGGTCTTGCGTTCCCAGTTGACTCTATTGTTTTATACCTTTTGTTTTCTTTCTTTTACGTCACTCGTGAGTTTGGCAGGTTTTTACACCGAGGATGAGCCACTTTTTGACATATTATGCACGTTCTGCTGGAACGTCGCTATTCTGCTTGTATAAACATTAACTTAATTCAGTGACTGCAACTTGTTAAGCTGCCATATTGAAATGTTCATAATTTTTAATTTCGGTGGTCAATGTTTTATGAATGGTTCAATTCTAGCTGTTATCATCCCCCTCCCCAGGCAATTCCCTGGGATAATTCTGGTCCTTCTGTTCAGGGAATGGGGAATTTTCTTTAAGTTTTCTTGTCCCAGGGATCACTAGGGTGGGATAGGAGCGGGGGCAAATTGAAACAATTACTGGTACTTGTGCAAGGACTTGTGGGTTGTTAAACACAATGGCATCCATAAATGACCGCATGGATTAGTCGCCATTCTCTTCAGGGAAACCCCTGGATTAAGTTGTGATTGGCTGGAGATAAAGTAATTTATCCATACTAAAAGCGGCTGTATTCGAACGAAACAATATTTGGGCTTTTCTCTAGAAGAACTCTAATCTCTTTCTGTGTCCCTGGGAGTGGAAAAAGGCACATCAATTCGGGTTTACACATGTCATAAAAAATTTAAACTATATATCCTACAAATCTGGTCTCTGCCTTAGAAACTTTGCTCTACACTGTCTCTCTTCACCCAGGTGTATAAATGGGTACCACCGACAAAATGCTGGGGGTAACCCTACGATGGACTAGCATACCATTGGGGGTGGGGGCTAGCAATATTCCAAGTTGTTTCATGCTACAGAAACCGGGTTAGGCTCCAGCCAAGTGGGCCATCCGTGGCTCGTGGGCGATTTTATCTATGTGGGTACCAGTGTTACAATCCTTCAGAAAAAGTTTCAGGTTTTTTTAATATAATACTCCCATTAAATTACAATTATATTTACGCTACTTACAATACAATATATCAGCCAAACAATACAATACTCACTCTACCTACAATGCAATGCTTACACTACTTACAATACATTACTCTACTTAAACACCTAATTAAAGAAACGTTGATCCGTAAAAGGCTAGCCTGCATAACAGGCGTTATTGGGGGCGCTCAAGCACAGGCGGCCCAAGCTCACTACATGAGATAACCGGTACGTGACCCTTGCTTTATGAGCGGTATTGTGTTACAAAGATTCGATTTATAAAGGTTTGTATGGGAACGCAACGGTTTTGTCTCAAAACTTAAAAATTCGAATGGTATGTGAATAAAATTGACTTACCCTGTTGCTGTATTGTATTGTTTGTTGTTTGCCTGCTCCTCGGGACAATTTAACGCGATTTCGGCGAGTTATCGCTATTTCGGTGTTCCACTGCTAAGAAAAAGACAAGGCAGAACACTGATTTCCGGAGTGCCCGCCGATCGAAGCGAATAAATCCTCTGAAAATAACCCTGTCGACTCAATTCCTCCGCAGAATCAAAGAAGAGATGTTGAAGTTCCGTGTCAGTTCACTCGCGACGCAATTCCATCAAAATGCGTTCCCTGCGAAACATTTGTTTCGAGTCAGCTTCGCTTCGGTATATTCGAAATGGGCGCGTAAAGAGTCGCGAGGACACATTCACCGTTCGCGTGGTGTGTCGGGTAAAAAGATCTGGCCTGACGGGGGTAGTCAGCAGCCGGTTGTCGACAAGCAAACCAAAATAATACTCACGAGGGGCGGGGAGCATTTTGGTTTGCTTGTCGACATTTGAATTCTAGCATGCTTGCTTAGTAATTCTAATGTATGCAAGTGGTTACTTTTGTATATTCTCGCTGTTCGTTCTTTAGATCATCTAAATACGGGAATAACTCAAGAGCTTTCTCCAGACACAATGCCATCTTTGTTCTAACAGCTTGATTTCTCAAATCTTGATCTCACATTTCGACAACATGCATCACATGGAACAAATCAGCCAATAGAAATTTACGTTTGCCAGATGAACGTTTTGGAAGAGACCAAACAATAGCGTGTCTACAGGCGTTATTTTTTTTCTTTCCCCTCCCCGTGCGTGTCTCGCGCTTTGCGCTCGTGTCACTCGCTGCGCGCTTTGCGACCTAAAACCCGCATGAGCGCCCCAATAACGCCTGTTATGCAGGCTAGTGAAAGGCATAAACCATGAACGATGAGACTGAATGGGATTATGGGTAGGCAGCATTGGCAAGCTTAGTAATAAAATGAAACAACAATTTTTGGCAACCAAAATTTTCCAATGGCGACCATTTTAAAAATGTAGGTCGCCAAAAGGCGACTTATTGAAAAAATGAGCTTGGAGCCCAGATATAATGTGTATTCTGTCACAGACAAAAATTAATTTATTCAACTTCCATACCTTTGGGTCGCATCGTTCATGGTTTATGCTTTTCACCTGACAACGTTTCTTCAATTTGGTGTATACAATACGTACATTACAATACTCACGCTACTTATAATTCAGTACTCACATGTACACTGTTTACAATACAACATTAGTTACAGTACTTATATACCGTCAGCTTAAATAATTTATTTTAAAGGACCAGTTATTTCCTGCCATCAATCATAATTAATACGAAAGCCAACGGACCATGTAAAAAATAAACATGGATCAAAATCTACCAATCATAATGCACGGACATGACCTTTTTAACTCATTGAAGCGAATATTTGTTTCCTGAGAGGTAACCTAAGATGATTGACGGCAGTGTAACACCCAACAGGAATTTGAATTTCAAATTCCGCATGTTATTGAAAGGCGCAGTAAGAAGAAAAACTTGCTTTTTCAATGAAGGATTTAAGGATTTGAAGAGGTTTATTTATTTATTTATTTATTTATTTATTTTTACAAAAACCGCTGAAAGATGTCAGGAAACTTGGAAACCCTTCTATGTTTGGGATTTTCTCTTGCATTTTACAAATCCAGATAAAATATCTGGCAACAAGAAAGTGGAAATATTGTTGTGTGTGGGAAAAAAATATCTGTTCTCAGACCTACAGTAGTATTATAGCCAAGGATAATTAATTATCAATTCATGTCAATGAGTACTTTTCATGAAACCATTTTCCAAAACCCTGCCAGAAAAGTGAAGTTTCACTACAGTACCAGAATAAATGAAGTACAGTAGTGTTTCTTTCTCTCCACTATAACAGAAAGTACAGATATCATTATATTCCTGATACCAATTTTATTTAAAAAGTCATTTGTTGCAAGTCTTCTATGAAGCACTTTAAACTGGGAAATAATCAATTTGAATATTTTTGTACAGCGGAAAGGTAGTTTGTAAACATCCTTCCAATTGATCAAATCAGTGCTGCCATTGTAAACTGCAGTCAATAATCCACTAATTTGGCTTTTACTGGGGCAACTCTGTTTTCAGCTGACAAGTTCACAGATTTGTTAGCTTTTATAAGTTAAGTTTCAGGTATTAACGATGTTTTGTTTCTAAGTGTCACACAATTTGTCACGCTATTTCAGATAAACCGTGAAAATAAAGAAAACTGAACTAGTTCAAAGTTATTTTTGCATTATACATGTAGATGCTTAGAAGACGATTTACTGGAACTTATAGTGAATCCGATATTTTGTGATGAGATTTTGGGTGTAATTAAGACTTTAAAGTTTTGGCTGCCATGTTGGTGCCCCTAACAGGGTTCTATCTAGGATTTATGGTTGGGGAGAGAAGTCCTGAGTGGCCAAAGGCCACGAGCTTTATAGGGGGGTCCGGGGGCATGCTCCCCCAGAAATTGTTTGAAATTAATATGCGCTGAGATGCAATCTTGTGCATTTTGAGACACAATTTTGAGATAATGTTACAGTGGTATTTTGTTTTATTTTTTAGTTGTGAATCACGTTCTGACAATGTTATTTATTTATTACAATTAGCTCCGATATATAATAACAAGAACAGAAGAGTTACCCGAAATCTAATTGCACAAATTTTATACATACTCAATGTTAGTAAGTGAATAACATAAATAAAATCAACAACGGCACTTTTCCATTTCTTACCAATGGTCGTAACACTGAACTGCAAAATTCTAGATAACAGCGTAACTGTAAACTGTGTAAATAATAACTGACCTGTATATAATAAGTTATTACTGACGCGGTAAAGCGACTGTTAACTGACAGCGTGTCGTGTGAAAACAAATCATGGCAATTGATCTTTGGAAAATCTCCCTGATCAACTTGAGGATCTAAATGTATTTTCCTTCTCCAAAAAGTTGAATTGAATTGAATTACAAAGCCAATTTGCGTTTCTTTACACGTTTGTAATGATCTACCACTGACTCCAGGACATCATATAATGACCATTATAATTCAACACATTGATACACTGCCCAAATATGGTCAAAAAGTTATCGATATACGCTATGTCTACATGACGTATATCCAACGATGGAGGTAAATTTCGCATTTTGACGAGAGAATACAAAAATGATGGACCGGCCTCGATATTTTTTCTTCAAACTGTGCTTTGTTATCAATGTGTTGAATTATAAAACTATTATTGCGCTCAAGCTTGCGTGATATCGCCTTATTTTAGCCGACTTGGCCTACGGCCTCGCCCGGGCGCCCTCGTCGGCTAAGAATTAGACGATATCACGCGCGTTTTCACGCGATAATAGTCAACTGGCCAGCAGTTTGTAATATTCCATGTTCCTTGTCATATAGTGTCCTTAGACAGGAATATTTACTTCATGTGCACTGACCTCGTGCACTGACCTCTGGATGATTTTTCCGATATAGCTACTTAATTATATACTGTAATGATAACACTATTTTTTTGGTGGAGGAGCTGGGTGTTTTTTTTTTTGTTTTGGGGGGGGGGGGGAGCTTCTACCCCTCAAATACCCTAGATAAAACCCTGCCTAAGTGGGGCACCAAGATGGCTGCTCCATACATTTTTGTTACTAAAAATGTCCAATGTTCTTTTGCCTATAACTCTTGAACGAAATGCTCTTGCGCTTCAAAATTTGTTCCAGATGTGCAGTTTTAAACACTCTGCAATTCTATAAACAATTTGGAATCTAATCTGCATTTTAATGCTTCTGAATTTTGATTACTAAGTGAAAATACCTAATATCCTCATAGAATCTCTACGTATGTTTTGCTCTGGAGCAAGTATAATAATAATAATTATTATTATTATTAATTATTATTAATTATTATTATTGTTATTATTATAGCATTATATAGCTATAATAATAGCATGGATTCGTTCAAAGGTTTCATTCGCCTTACTGCGGTCTGCTCTGCTGTCTGAGGTGATCTCGATCCACAAGATGCGCTCCCTTAAACTTACAGGACACTGACTTTGATATTGATAAAAAAAAACTCACAGGAATTAAGAACTAAATTTTTATATAATTTTCTCAGCCAGGCTTTTTTTTTTTTTTTAATTGTTAAATTTCCTGAAACAATGCTATAGGATACAATTGATTTTGAAGAATCTAATTTTTGAAGGCCTTTCTCTTTTTTAAAAAAAGGAAATAAATGTAACTAGATATACCATTTTAAATGTACATATCTTATTGTATTAGAATTTTTAATGTGTTGTACTGGTAAATAGTTATTTTAATTGTTAATAAAATTATTATTATTATTATTATTATTATTATTATTATTATTACAATAAAGTATACATGTAATTTGGCATTGACAGTGTTCATTTTATTTTTTTGTGTTCCGTCCAGTCAAGCAAAAAGCCTGCAAACCCCGTTTGTCAAATGAGGATAAACCAGGTGATGACTGGCAAGAGGAAGGTCAATGTGATGAAAGTGGAGGTGTTGGGTCAAATGTTGAACACGGAGGCGAGGAAGGCAAACATGTTAAGTCAGATAGTGAAGAGGACAGTGAATCTGTTGAAAGTGAAAGTGTTTCATCAAGTGATGAAAATGAGGCAGTTGTTGTTGACTCTGACAATGAGGAGGAAGATCATTCAAGTGAAGAAGCTAGTGAAGAGGAGGAGAAACAGCAACCTGGAGCTAAAAAAAGGACAAAACGACAGTGCCCAGTCCCTTACTGTAAGAAGATGGTAGTTCATGTCCCAAGGCATCTAGCAACTGTTCATCAATGGTCTGTGTCTCGATCTCGTGCAGCACTTACATCTTTTAGTTTACGTAAACAGTACACATTCAAAAGTCAAGAGAGTGCCCAAACTGGTAACAGGAAGAGAAAAGAAAAGGCTGATAAACCAACAAAAACCTACAAAGACTACCACAAGCAAAGGATTTGTCCTATATCGGGGTGTTCATCATGTGTTAAAAGATTACCAGCACATTTAAAATATGTCCATAAAATTAGTCCTGCATCTGTTGAGTATAAACGTCTGCTGCGGAAAGCTATGCCAAAACGAAAGAGGCCCCATTCAGTCCAGGTAATTGAAAAAAGAGTTGCTGGAGATAAGTTGACTGAATCTGAAGCATTGAGTTTTGAAGGAGAAGGTGAGGTTTTCGTCAAAGACTCTTTGAAAAGTGATACATGCATGGCAGAAGGTGTTGGGTCATTGTGTGAAGGGGAGGAAATTGATTTTGCAGATGAAGATGAAGATGAAGATGAAGATGTACATGTAGAAGCTGGAGTTGAAGATGAAGATGATGATGATCCTGTGTTAATTCTAACATTTGCAACATGGCTGCAATCTCCAGATGGCGGAAAGAAAGACACCAAAACGGTCAAGCAGCATGCATCGCAGATAAAGAGGATTTTATCTGTGATAGACACTGACAAAGAGGTAGCCTCTCTTCTCGATTTAACACTGCTAAAGGAGAAGTTTTTAAAATATGCTGAAGAAAAATATGTTGCTGAAACTATTAAGTCATACTTAACTAGCCTTCAACATTTCTACAGCTTCCTGTTGTCAGAAAAGCCGAAGGACATTAAAGCCAGTAGTGAGTTATTAACTCAGTTGAGAGAAAAGGTTAAACGGTGGTGTACATCATACAAACGCTCAAGCTTGAAACGAAAGTGGGAGATGAGGGAACAAGACCGAGTTGAGCTTATCACCCCAGAACAAATTGAAGCATTTGAAAAGAGTGAATCTTCCAGAGGTGCCATAATCCTGCTTGGAAAGCTGAGCGGTGCACATAATGTGGAAATTACACTAACTCAGTACACCCTCCTGCGAGACTTTCTTCTTGTTCAAATCTCCATTGATAATGCAAACCGCGCTGGAGTGTTGTCGAACATGACATTGAAAGAATTCAAAAGAGCCTTTAAAGAAGATGACAGGCTTGTTGTCAATGTCATGAATCACAAAACATTTCACATTCATGGCCCCGCACAAATCGTTCTTACAAGTAACCTACATAACTGGATTACTATCTTTGTCAAAGAAGTGCGATCAAAGGTGCCAGGTATTGGAATGGATGAAGATCAACCTTTATTTCCATCTTTCAATGGAACAAAAATGCAATCCAGTCAAATAAACAAAGCAATAAAGTCAGCGTGGAAAAAAGCTGGGAATAAAGGACGTATTCATAGCACACTGCTAAGGAAAGGTGCTGTAACTGCTTGCCATAAGGACAACAAAGAAATTGCAAGCAGTCTGGCTGAATTGATGGCACACAAAGAAGGCACTGCTGTTAAGTACTATCGTTTGTGTGAGAAGGGAAAAGCATCAGTAAAAGCATCCCAGACACTACATTCAATGCTCAGGAAGAGAAGCCAAACGGCGGAAAACTTGCAGGAAGGCAAAGACAAAGAACAAACTGTTGAAGATTTGCAGGAAGGCAAAGACAAAGAACAAACTGTTGAAGATTCGCAGGAGAGTAAAGACAAAGAACAAACTGATGAAGATTTGCAGAACAGTAAAGACTCAACTCCATCTAAATTGCCTTGGTCCAAAGAAGCAATTCAAGAAATTCGCAAGCTGTTTGAAGGAGAAATACAACAAAAGAAAGTCAATATGGACTGTGTAAAGGAGAAGATCGAGGGTAGTCAAATCCTTCAAAATGAAGATCCAAGAAGAGTTTACGATAGAATTCGTGCAGAGTGGAGGTATCCTGCAATCCAGAGCAATGAACATGTAACTGTTACTTTGCCAAGTGAGAAAGAAGGACTCAGTGACAGAGTAAATCGACTATTCAGAGAAGACACATCTGAATCTAGTGACATCATACCACCAACATCACTAAGCTACACCACAAAATCCCTTTTCAGTGAGGAACAAGTGCAAACATTGCATCGCCTGTTTAAGGACATGCTACAAAACAGGCCAATCTCAAGGAATGAAATCCATAAAAGACTCTCTTCTGATACCCAAGGAAAGAAAATGTTGCAAACACTACTCTTGACACAGATAGTTAACCGTATAAAATATGAGCGCAGACAAAAGAGAGGAAAACAAGGTGGGCACTGATTAATAACAGTTACTGGTATGTCTTTTTGGGTTACTAACCCAGGATTTTTGTTAGAGCAGGGATCATTTGTTGCCTATTTGCCGTGGCTATTTTTGCATTGCATGCAAAGGGTAGGAGCAAATATACCATTTGGCTCTCTGCTAATTCAAATTCAGTCCCTGTTGGTCAAGCGCCTAACAAAAAGCCTGAGGTTACCATATTGTAAATGGCTTTTTAGTATATTTTAGTGGATTTCTATTATTTTATTTTTTCTTAACCGAAACCAACTTGTGTAATATTTAACAGTATACTCTGGAATAGGAATACAAAGAACAATCACAACAAATCTCTAGTTAAATCAGGAATTTAAAGCCACGAAAACGTTATTTATTTGTGTATCCATGGGTATTGAATTTTGTGTGTTAACAAGGGTTATCTGATATAGGAGACTCCACATATCTGAAAAGTAATAGTTATCTCAAGACTATTCAAAATAAAGCCTGGGGCCACATGCATAAAACTTTATGCCAGACTTAACAGCTAACATCGGGCGTTCAGCCCAGTCAAAGTTACTATTTTAACGTCAGACATTAGCATTTACGTCCGACTTTAAGTTTTATGCAACTGGCCCCTGGTTATTCATCTATCCGTCCATCAAACGGTTTCAGTTTTTGCATCAATTTCTTTTTCTGCTTAGTCTACATTACAAAAATTTAATTGTTGAGCTGCTGTAATAACACACAGCTCAGTGGAGAATGATACCCAGGCACGTATCGTCCATGTATGGCTAATGCATGGTTGTATTTTTTTACTTGATGTCATTACATGAAGTTGGACTTCTAATACACCAAATGCAAATATGGCTGTCTTACATTTTTTTGTTTGGACAGGTTTTCTCCTTGCAATATGAATGCCTAAATCAATCAAAAATTTCATGACAATTCAGGACATGATTGTTCATGAAAGATGAATTCTCTTGATATCCAAACAATTTCTCCCTACTACTTTTAGGAGGACATATATAGGGACAAGAAATGAGAATTTCAATTTTGATATTGGGGCTTAAAGGGTTAATTTCTCTGAACACTTGACCGAACAAAAAACTGCCTGACGGCCATATATACATGTATTCGCACTCAGTTTATGGCATTGGCATTTAGGATGTAGTGTTTAATAGGACATGTACATGCATTTCATTTCATAATATAAGGAATAAGAAATAAATGTACTCAGTTGTGTGCCCAAATGATTAAAGTAACAAAAGCTTGCATTAAGACCTCCTAAGATTTTGTGGATTCAAGTAGTTTTGAGGTTTTAAGCACCATCTTTTGTTTTTATGGGGTTCTGGTTTTACTAACTAAGAATTTATCAAGGCTGTGTTGGCTTGGGTGAGCCTGAGTTGGACAATACTGTTTTGTGCTTCACGTTGCATGTAATCCCTTCTTTTTCCACTCTGACTTTATTGCTTTGTTGATTTCACTTGATTGCATTTTTGTTCCACTGAAAGATGGAAGTAAATTTCCACAGAATAATGTGTTTTTCCAACATCATAGTGGCTCTGTTCAATTTCAGCATTTACAACAAACACAGTTCACAGGGAATGCTATTATCATTTATATGTATGCACATTTAAGAACAGAAAAATCCTGTACATGTAGTATTCTTATACAGTGTACATATTTTGCAGTCTGGTGCAATATAGACTCCTGTGTTTCATTACATTGTAGCTGATTATAAGAAACAACTTTTTTCTGCATGTACATGTAATAAGGTGTTGAGATTTAGTCTACTTATACCAAAAAATGTTCCAGTATAGAAGCAGAATCATCACTACTTCAGTTTGAGTTGTAAAGCGACTATTATGACTGAGGTCACTAAACATATTGACCATTTAGACTAGAGGACATACAGTGTAGACAATGACGTCCAGCTAAAGTACTTTTGAAGAAATTTGAGCCAATAGAAAACAATATTTTTTTAATACTAAATTTTATCGAGTTTATTGTTAATTCCTGTAATCCAATTGGTCAATTTTCTTTCAATGATCCCAGTTATAATAGTTGCTCTGTAACAGCAAGTTGATATTTTTATAGGCAAATTTTTGTTTACCATTATTGCCTCATTAGCATATGCACCTTATTCTCTAATCAAGCTACAAACAAAAAAAATACAACTCTGGATATTGAAAGGGCATAGTACAATTAGCTTTCTCTGGAAATATCAACCCAATATACTAGATACACTTTGTCAAAATTTTATGAAGAATGTATGGCTCATTAGAATTTTTGTCACCAACAAATTATGTTGGAGTTTTTGATAGCATATACTTCATTAAATATTGCATGGGAAAAGCTATAAATTGCATTGATTACTAAGTTTAACAAGCTCTTTCAACTTTTGAAGTCAATTCGTATTTAGCACGGTGCCTTTATGTAAATTTGTATGCTAATGAAGCAAAATGTAAACAATGATGTCAGCAAAGATTTGCCTTATAGCTTAATGTTTTTAAGTCTTAATAACAAGTTAATGTTCTTTTTGCTTATTGCATTAATATGATATATGCAAAAAATACTCTTCCTACAAGTCTCAGCAGAATATTGTACTTGCCAATTTGTAATTCCCAGCATATCCAATTGATCATTAATAATCTATCTAGTGTGATCATCTAGTTAGTGCATATTTTCGGAATTACACTGACCCACACTCATCAGACTGCTGAAACCATTTACAATGATCATTTATAAACATCAATCAATAATGCTCACATTATGACTATTCATTTTCACCATATCAATAACCATATTGATTATTATCGATTACATTTATTATTTTATTTCATTGGTTTTCAATGATCAGTTTTCATTGATTGTCTATGCTGGGTATAAGTACAACTCTACAATGCTACACACTGTAGATTGACTCTTACAGAGTTTAAAGTGTCTTTATTTATCATGTTGGTAGTTCAGATTTTAATGGTTGAAGTTGTTAAAGCATTTCATTTTTTATTAGAAAATGTCCCCTAGTCTTTTATACACAAGCGAGTATGTACTTTTGACAGCTAAAAACTTGCTGTTGTGTTTGCATTAGCTTATGAAAACAAAGTACTTTGTGTATGCAATGATCTGGCACCTTGTGCTATAATCACTTACTTAGGGTGAATAAAAGTTATTTATCTGTTATTTTGTTGTGAGTACACTCACTCTGATAAATTGTTTAAAATGAGCCATAAGGTTATTGGTTCCTATGGCAACCATGCCATCAGTCGACCAGCCCCTGTTTATCTTCAAAGACGTGACAACTGAAATTTTTATACCACACGACTAACTTGAGACCTGTGATATGATCCTAGCTAAATGGATCTTTACATAATTCCCTTTCTTTTCTTTCTTCTATTTGAAGGAGTGTGTAGAAAAAAGCAGTAAGTGACTTCTGATAAAATGCTAGATTCTCCTTCCAATTTTACTTGTTCATGTTTGCGAATAGAAAGGAGAAGTTGATATAAGATCGAGAGTCACTTTGCACCTTACTCCACTCACCCAGGTTTCATTTGTATTCTTTAAACTCTTCGTTTAGAATCTTATACACCTTATTTCGCGCAACTTAATATTTGCGGAAGATGAGTCTCGGAGGGCGAACGCATAATAACAATTTGCAAAGATATCACTGTTTAAAATTAAAATTGCCAATTCCAAAAGCAATCAATCGTACCTATGTAATGTATTTTTTTTTTTTTACATTATTCTAGAAAACCTTCCCAAAACCTACATCTTGTTACATGCCTGACGCTGATTTATGACCATAATTGTCAATAAGTATCGTCTGATATTTTTACCATTATTTTAACCAAAGGAAACCAAAAAAGTAATGTTACGGAAGTGCCCGATGGAAAGTGCCCTAAATAGTTACAAAAGTGCCTTAAAGGTTACTAAAGTGCCCTTTTATGGTTACAAAAGTGCCCGACAGGTTACTAAAGTGCCCTTTCAAGGTTACCAAAGTGCCCCACAGGTTACCAAAGTGCCCCACGGGTTACCAAAGTGCCCTTTCATGGTTACCAAAGTGCCCGAAAATGTTACAGAAGTGCCCTTACCTCTAGCTCTCTCTCTCTCTCTCTGTCTGTCTCTGTCTGTCTCTGTCTGTCTCTGTCTGTCTCTCTCTGTCTCTGTCTCTGTCTCTGTCTCTGTCTCTGTCTCTGTCTCTGTCTCTGTCTCTGTCTCTGTCTCTGTCTCTGTCTCTGTCTCTGTCTCTGTCTCTGTCTCTGTCTCTGTCTCTGTCTCTGTCTCTGTCTCTCTCTCTCTCTCTCTCTCTCTCTCTCTCTCTCTCTCTCTCTCTGTCTGTCTCTGTCTGTCTCTGTCTGTCTCTGTCTGTCTCTCTCTGTCTCTGTCTCTGTCTCTGTCTCTGTCTCTGTCTCTGTCTCTGTCTCTGTCTCTGTCTCTGTCTCTGTCTCTGTCTCTGTCTCTCTGTCTCTCTCTCTCTCTCTCTCTCTCTCTCTCTCTCTCTCTCTCTCTCTCTCTCTCTCTCTCTCTCTCTCTCTCTCTCTCTATTTATATATATATATATAACTGCAGACAGTACTGTTTCGGCCTTCTGGGCCTCATCAGTGCAGTGCTGATGCTAGGTTGGAGGTATAGCTTTAAAAGCCACCCTAAATGTCCCACACATGTGGTAACATCTAAGCCATGCCAGAGTGCTCAAACTAGAGAACTAGTGAGCTATGCGCAATGCAATGCTACAGCAATGACTCATCCTAATACAGTGCTCAATTTGGACATGAAAGCAAAGCTTTGTATGCCAAAGAGCTATATATATATATATATATATATATATATATATATATATATATATATATATATATATATATATATATATATATATATATATATATATATATATACTATACTAGTATAGTAGCAAAAGTTGTTGTATTAATCAGTGGTTGGTGGTGATGATAGTGGCGGCAGTAGTAGTTGTAGAAAACTAAACTGTTTAGTTTATTCTGTACATTACGAATATCATTTTGGATGACTTTCCATAGACTTTTTCATCAAAGTCCTTAGCATGTCACTTCTAGTCAGGGTTGTCCTGGCCCCCTCCCCTCACCTCTCCCAGGCTTGCTTGCCCTCCAAGAGAAAAACAAGACTGGACTTTTCATGACACACACTTCAATAATTCAATGACACTCAGTACATTAACATTATTAAAAATAAAACCTTACCATCGCATTTGTCTCCATTTCTATTAGTGCCTGGTGGACACTCGCAGAAAAAAGATCCTTGGTTATTTCTACACACACTGTTCGCAGGGCCACACACATCATCCCCAATGCTACATTCATCCACATCTGCAGGAATTGTTAAAACAAAATTTGAACAATGTCTTCTTTCCTACCAGTATATCTATAATTATAATTTATTCAAATGAGCATATGTAAATGTAGTTATTTATATTTTATTTTAGAGATGATGATGACACTACATTAACTTCAGCCCTATATGTACCTTTCCTTCCCCCACCCACCACACATACATACAAACACACTTCCTTATTTGCATAACAGAAAACATTCAAATTATCTGTT
Organism: Cladopsammia gracilis; assembly: GCA_022457155.1. NCBI lineage: Eukaryota > Metazoa > Cnidaria > Anthozoa > Scleractinia > Dendrophylliidae > Cladopsammia > Cladopsammia gracilis. The sequence continues at coordinate 666,945 of JAJGOT010000264.1, forward strand.
GTTATACCTTCACAATGAAATCCATCTCCTACATAGCCATGGGAACAAAAGCATTTTCCAATATATGGTGTAGCAGTAGTTCCTAGCAGCTCAGCATTCTCACCACACAATGCTTTGTCATTGGAGAAACGTACAGTGGCTAGTTTGAATAAGTAATTACAAGATCTTTGTCAAACTTGGGCTTTTAGCAGCTAGCCAACAGAAACAAAGCAGTTAAAAGAAATTAAATATTACTATTGTTATAAATTATTATTATTATCATTATCATTGTTGCTATTATTAATCAGTGTTCTAAGCCTTTCATAATTCAGTATTAGCTGCAACAGAAAAAAAAAAACAATTAAGCTTATTATAATATTGGATGTGTGACTGGTAGCTGGCAGCAACACCATGAACACTTTGATTTGGTACACAATTGACTTTTGTATTTTGGTTTAATTGTTTTGTGATCTTGGGCTGTTTTTTTTTTTTTTTTCTGGGGGCTGAGGGAGGGATCAAGAGGGGTAAATTCAAAATTATCTGGAATCTTTAAATGAATCCAAAAATGAATTTGGCATTTTTTTACAAAAATCCAGAAGTGGAAATCTTATGGGATGATGAATCTATTGATTACATTTTTTGTATGAAACAGGTCTTGTTTGGAAGCAACTCCACTTCTGCAGGTAGCATATTTTTTTTGTTCCAACTGACAACTAAGCAAATTGCATAGTTTATTTACTTTTCTTGCAGTTTCATCTTGTATCAGATAGTCTCCTTGGTACATTTTGTAGCTTACACATTAAAGTGCCCATAACGCTTTTTTTATTTTCTTATTTAAATCTACATGTCACGTTATGAAAAAAAAAAAATGATTTCAGCAAAACATGAATGATTTCAGCAAAACATGAATTTTTTAACAAACAAAGGATCCGTGACGTACTAGATTAAGGGACTTGTGACTTCAAACAAAGGAACTGTGACGTAAATTAAGGAACATGTGAGCCTGTTGACCTTCTTAACAGCAGGACGGGTATACCGCAAAAAAATAGGATTTTGAAGATTTCAAACATTCATAAAAATTCACATTTTGTGCAAAGCGCAAAATTGTTTCGCAGAGGTTCCTTGTGTGATGTTTACATTCAGATGAGAAAATAAAAAAAATAACGTTACGGGCACTTTAATTGACATGTCAAAATCAAATCAAAACATTCATAGCATTTGCAGAAACAAAGAGTTCATGCAGGGCTCAGATTACAAAACAAGTTCAGTATTGAAATGTGATTTTGAAATGGTTAGAGTGTGCCCTATGAGCCCTTGGATTCTATGCTACACCAGTATTATTTTGATATCCTTGTTTGAACTTAAGGCATAAGAAACTACCAATAACATTAATTGGTATATACTGAAACAGTGGATAGCATTGTTGGCGCACTCTGATTGGCTCTGAAACTCGGAATAGCAAGTGCTATTCACTTCCCAGCAATTTGCGCGCAAAAATTGTAACCATTGACAGGAATAAATGAGTTAAAAAGCATCATTTTCGTTATATTATCTCACTGTTTCAGTATATACTAAAACAACTATTCACCTCAGTGTAGGTGGGTAGTGGTGGATATTTACCGAGCCGCGATCGGTGAATAGTTGTTAATTTATGCACAATATTCACCTTTTGAGTCCAATCCATATAACTCAATCCTAGTGCAAAGACTTTTATGCCAATATTTGACGTGAAGGCGAACTCCAAGGATCCAAATAAAGAATGGTAAATGATTTGTCACCACCCTCTTCAATCTCTTGTCTTGATTGCCAATAAAAAACTTCAATTAAGAAAAAAAAAAGCAGCAATAATCAAATACCAGTTATAAAATTATATTCAGGTTTAAATTGATCATTTTAAAGCTGATTTATATTAGAATTTATTTATATAAATTTGAATATTTGGCACTGATTTACTGGGGACACCACCTTAGTAGCAATGTTACTGACAAAAAATTAATTTTAAAAAGTGCCAAAAATTTGAAAATATCCCAGACGTTTCGGGCTGCCATTAATTTTTGAATAAGGTCTATAGTGGTACACTTCTAGATAACATTAAATGAAAAAAAAAAAAAAAAAATGAGAGGTAATTGGAAGCATGAGTCAGGATGCATCAGTGAATAAGCTAGCACTTGTGTTGTTGTTGTTGTTGCTACTGAACAATGGGTCCCTTTTGAGCTGCCCCACCCCACCCCACCCCAAGAGACCCTGCCAGGGGGGGTCCCATGTTGCTTGTCTGAATTTTAAAATGTCTACTAAATGTCTCATGTCGGTGTTTTATCAATGTTTCACGTTGCTGTTGGAAATTGAACGAATATTTGTCTCTTGTCGCGATTTCATTTTATGTGCTGTCGCTACTTTTTGGGTCATGTCGCCTGTCGGAATTTACCCTGGCAGGGCCTCTTGATAAATCACTGTTAGCAGGATGTGTTGTAATTGTTTTGTAATCATGACTCATTTCCTGTCACATAAACAAATGTGTTTACCTGCATATATAAATACATTAGTAGTTTTAGTTTGGTTTCTTAGAGTTAGCGTGGAGCTCATCTCCCCAGAGAGGCTAAACCTCTGCTAAGTTTTCAGAATGTAACTCATTCCCATCTTTTTGTTTTGCTGTTTTTCTTTACACATTTTGTTAAATTCATTTTAGTTTTTATCTTGTGTACATGTATTTGTTAGAATTGTTTTGTACTTAGTTTCGTTTTTGAAATAAACATTCATATACATGTAATTCCACACCTTGCATGCAAAGAATTCATTCAGTCATGAATGTTGCCATCATATGGCATCCGACCACAGGGCTGGAAATAACGGCCGGTCAACGGACAATGTCCGGCCTGATTGGGGCTTTGACCGGTCAAACGTTCGTCTTGCCGGTCATGTTGACCGGTCACATTCATATATAGTGATCCTTTTAAAACTTTAGAAAATCAAATACAATAAAATAGCTGTTGTTTACTATGCACTTTACTAAATATCGCAAAGTTGTAATCCTAGAGTTATCATAAAGTTACCGGTAAAGCTACCGTAAAATTATCGCAAAGCGGCTACCGTAACGTTAGATTTACCGTAACGTCCCCGTAAAACTACCGTAAAGTTATAGCAAAGGTACCGTAACGTTATTGTAAAGTTCCCGTAAAACTACCGTATAGTTATGAAAGCTACTATAAAGTTATCGTAAACGGTTACGGTTACTGTAACGTTATCGTAAAGTTCCCGTAAAACTACCGCAGTAGATACGAAAGCTACCGTTAAGATATCGTAAACGGTTACCGCAGCGTTAACGTTAAGTCCCCGTAAAACTACCGTGTAGTTATCGCAAAGCTACCATGCCGTTATCGTAAAGAAGTTTCCGTAACGTTATATCGTAAAGTTGCCGTAAACTACCGTAAAGTTATCGCAAAGTCATCGTAACGTTATCGTATTTAGTTGCCGTAACGTTATCGTAAAGTGCTGGTAAAACTACCGTAAACGGCTATAACAAAGCTACCACAAACGTTTACCACTGAGTTAGCCATTGGTTGTGTGTGGGGGTGGGGGGGATCATATTGTGTACTTGTGGAAAATTAAATTCGTTATATTTACAGTATATTTGACCGGCCAGAAATTACGTATGACCGAGCTAAAAATTATTTGGCCGGTCATCTTGACCGGTGGACGTCCCAAAATTATTTCCAGCCCTGCGACCACTGTGGCGTCTGACCACTCCCGCCGCCCGGTTACACACAGATAACAATGAGAAAATATTAAGTCCCACCTTTTTACCCGTGAAGTCATGAACAAAAACCCAGGCTTTGCGGTCATAAGTAGTGGATAAGTAGTATAGGGTTACACTTTTTTCATCTTTTACTTCCTGCGTGGCAACAGCTGTTAAAGCCCATTCCCGGTCCAAGTCTACTTGTAAATACTGTGGCAGATGAGTTTTTTTGTCAGCTACACACCAACCACCGCCACCAATGCCCAGGTGTAAACGTGCATTGCCTGGATTGTAAACTGAACTCGCATAAGATGATGCAGAAATGGCATTATCTGGAATTGATTTAGATTCCATACCCATGGGAGCATCCATCCCTGTCAAGAATTACAACATCAGACAATAAATTTATTATAATGGTTAATACAGGGCTTTATAACATGACCGTACGGCCCTGCTGACACAATCCTACAGAAAATAGAATCACAAGATGACGTGAACTGTGCCGGACGGGTTGATGTGAGCCGGTCCGGAAAAAGCTGTCCGGCCCCGCTCGAGTTCAAGCGACCTCGCACTGCACAACTATTCTTGTACTTTCTAGTCATGTTATAAAATACTTATTGACTGAGTTAGGTCAGGCCAGACAGTAAAATATTTAGCTCTTGGTCATCATTGGCGCACGGACCTCGCTGCGCTCGGTCCATACACCATGACCTCAAGCCAAATATTTTCCCGTCTGGCCCTCCCACTCAGTCAATAAGTGCATAGTACTCTAGTAGTGCCCATGCAGTCAGCCCAGGCTACTTAACTTTGGGCAACAGTAGATTAACTTAACTTTTGCATATCCACATTTTCATAGTTAATACCAGTAAGTAAAGACTCATTAAGTTTTTACTTAGAACACACAGCTTTACATTAATGGTATAGCTCCAGGTGTTTTTTCTGAAACCTGTGAAACCTGAAACCCCTGAAACCTCTGAAACCTGAAAACTCTGAAACCTGTGTATTTTCTTTAACAAATGATTAAAGAATAAATTATTGTTTGGTGTCATTCTGAATAACATGCTTCCACCTCCCCCCACACTGCCATGCAGTAGTGAGTTCTCGCCTTCTATTTATAGTCCCCATCATCATTTTTTTTTTCATTTAAACTGTGTCACATTCTAAAGACACTTTTAGTCATCCCTGACCAGTCTTTTAATTTTTAACATTTCCTGCCAGTTCAGTACTGTGGTTACTCATTTTGTTTTCAGCCATAACCTGCAATTTCCACTATATACTTCATATAAAGGTAGTTTTGAGGTTGCTCGAATACACTTAAAGTGACTGTCACTAATGCAACAACGTACAACATGAAGTACCTCATGTATGTTAAGTGTGAATGGTCCTGCAATTATCGATCAAGTAAGTTTGAACATGCCTCATGAAATAAAGGAACAATTATTTAGTGGCATTAACGCTTGAGGTCGTGAATGTACACATAATTCTCTTAGTTAAAAGCTGTAAAAAGAGGTCCAACGAAATGTGTAATGTTTGGCAATTACCTGGAATAAACCAAATAAATAAGCATTCATGACCTTTGGGAGGACAGTCATTGTAGGTATCAGTTGGACCTATTTTTAAATACAGTTGGGTGATGAGAGACTCCAGTCTACTATTAAATTAGTCTGCTAAACTAGGAATATACTTGTTTCTAAATAAGAGAGAAAAAAACTCGCGTTTTGTCAATGAAAAAGATTACCTTCAGCTTTGCAGCCATACAACTCAACACGAAGAGCAATTTGCTTATACCAACTTTGTGGACAAAACTTCACATGACGTGTCAGGAATGGTGTAAAAGAACTGTTTGAGATCACTTCACTGTTGTTTAAATTCCCTCTAAACAGCTGTGAGTGATGAATAATAAAAACAGAACATTGACTCTAGAACTATAGATCATAAATAGGGGTCATGGCTCATGTATATGACGACTGTATTGTGATGTATTGTGTTAGGTAGTGTTAGGTTGTATTGTATTGTATTGTATTGTATTAGGTTTTATGACGTCAGTCAGGTCATTGTACATGAGCCATGACCAATAAATAGTTATTATTTGAGCAATAGGCCATATTTTTCTATGAGTTGACTGGCATTATAGACCCATGCAGGTTGATGGGAGTACACACAAGGGCTTGTTGATTGACAAGCTGTTCGCATGTTCTTCCAACATTCCAAATGGAACTGTAGCACGAGAAACCTTCCAAGTACTCAGTCAAATCACAAATTTAAGACCAGCACCTCTCCTATTTTAGCCTTCATTAAATTTTCATTTCTTGTGTATTTTCCTTGAGAGTTATTAATGAATTTTATAAGTTTCATCAGTGCTTTTGCCACCCAGTAATTCTGCAGTTTTTGATACTGATATTTCCTCAAACATTACATGCAACAAGCTACAAATAGCATTAATATTAAGTTTAATATGGTCGAATTTAGCAGTGTTCTCCAGATAAACTATGAAACAAAATCAGGGTTGTCAGAAAAGTTTGAAATAGACGTCTGACTTTGGAAAGTATAACCACAGAGATGTTTTTTTAAAATGCCATTTCCTCTAAAGAACTGGCAAGTAAAAACAGTTGATAAGACGAAGTTGCTGGTGATTTTTGCCAGCAGTCAGCAACTTGTGACAACACCAAAAATGTAAACAAACATCAGCAATGTGCCTATTGTTGTTATAGAATACAAATTGCAAAGTGCCATACCCTGGGGTTTTCTTTCTCAAGTGCTGCATACCAAATGACTTCATCCATACTGTGGTAGAGAAAATATGAAATCACCCTGAAACCAACAGTTGAGCTATCATCAGAACCTTGGACGGCTGACTTCCGAACGAGTGCTAATCTTGTAAGATCTATCTTTAAGTACTGAGACTTATCAAACGCAGAAGGTATCCACCATTTACTTGATAACAGGCGGCCCCAGTGAGGCTCATATTTATCCTGATAGGATGATGCTGTTATGGCTGTATCAGGAATTGCATTCTTGCTGCCTGCGCTGGTACCAACTAGGGCTTCCTGACACTCTGATAAAACAAGCAATGTAATAATATTCAGAATGTATATCGTTTGTTAAGCCCTGGCTACATGTTCTAACATTGTCATATAACATTTTGTTGGTCCAACAATGTTAGAACCTGTAGCCGGCATGTTAGATGATGTTTGTCTAACATTTTTTGTTAGAAGAATGTTTTGATTTCGATCAAACATTCATCTAACAAAAAAATTCAGGTTCACTGTCTGACAAGCAAAATTTTACTTTTTCAACATGTGATCAAGACTTTATTTTGAATTGAAATCTTTTATATGTAATTTATTAGCCTCCATTGTAGATGATCATGAGGAGTCATTTTGGATTTGGAAAACAATGGGCAATCGAAAGCACATGTGTTACTAGGACTTTTACTTAGCATTACTTAGCATCCAGGCTTTTTCTGTTCTCAGGCTCCCTCGGTCAATTTTATTTATTTTTTTTTTGCCCGACCGACAGACCCACTTTCATGAGAGGGAAGGTGATGGGAAACAAAACATTTTATGGGGATGGCCTAAGCAATTAAAAAATAACAGGAAAAATCCTTTAAAATGGAAAAATGTATGAATTGGAATCTGAACACAGTTATTCAGTTTTGTTATGAAATTGCTATACTCTATCAGCCTGAGACAATTAACATGTCTTACAACTTACTAAATCACAGAACACTGCAAAACATGTACTGCTCAACAGCTATGTAGATGGTCAGACAAGCTACAAATAACTAACAGTAAAGCACTATTTAGCAGCTTTCATTTTTTATAGTAGAACATAAGGAGCTATAAGGATTTTAACCAAAAACTTGACCACTATAATCACATTGTACAACACTTAAACAGCAGGAAAAAAAATTGTATTGGACTGAATAGTCTTGTTGTTGTTCAAGGTACTGCTAGTCATCTCAGAGAAGGCATATCAAAACAAAGTTGTCATAATAGTGTTTCAACCTGTACTATTTTGCGAGCTCTAATACACCCATTATAGGTGCATTAGTTCTCTAAAAAAGAACAGTTTCTTGGTCGCTTTTAATACAGTAAAGCTCTTACAACGAAAAAGGAGACCCTGGTAGCTACAGGGAGAGTAAAGCTAAAACATAAACTAGAATTACACCAATAACTTGCTTTAGAGAATTCTAAAAATATACACCAGGATTGTGATATTTGGCATTGTTCATACCAATTTCGTCCTCGACTTAAGCTTGAATTAAGACTTGTTTCAACGCTGTTCGTATTCATCTTGCCCAAACCGCGTGTACGACAGCTGTGCAGTCAAAAACAATGTTTGTAAACGTTTCGCCAAATTATCTACTTCTCGGAAAAATGATAAGAATATAAGCCTAAGCCAACTTTTTCGCTGTCAGAAAACTTTAAAAACTCGAGCTTAAACTTTTAATTAAGCTTAAGTTTACTTAATCCAGTACTGAAACTTACTCGAGTCGTCTTTTAACAGCACGTTGAACCCAAGTAGAGTATGTCTAAATTTGGACATGAAGTCAAAACCATACGAACCAAAACAAAACATCATCGCAGCTATCATAATAATGGAGTGTTTTGCCATGTTATGGCACTTCTCTGAGGTTCCCCACTTGAACCTCTTACGCCATTTTTTCCAGTGACCTCGTATTTTTAATCTTCTGTAGCAGGGCATTATGGGCCTTTTTTTATTTTGCCTGCATTGTATAACCTAGTACCCAGGCTGTACTCGCTCATTTCCGGGGCCTTCTGCGCGCACACGATGACCACCAAGTAACGGCTCCAACAGAACTCTAGTTTGGATAGGAATAAAGCTTTCAGGGTGGGTGTGTCTTGTCTTCCGCAACTTGCTGCCGGAGTACTTTTTACTCGTGCCGTCGTGCGCGTAACATGAAACATGCAGATTACCCTCCCTTCATGTTCGTAATATCGACGTGAGTCCGTGATACTAAAGTGTATGATTTTGAGACAGCTTTGTATACTCGAGCCCCCGCTGCTACGGGCCTGAGTATATCAAGATTATCTTGGCAAATCTCAGAATTAAAGTAGGAAAAAATAAGTTATTTATCGGCATAGGTAGCTCCGTATAGGAAAAAGCTGTGCCCTCGATCAACGGACCTCAGGGCGGTAAATAACATAAAAATATCCCGCGAAAATGAATAAATTTAATACTCTATAGAAGAGAAAGGAATACGTTTAACCGTCTTCAAACACTCCCTCAAACAGGAGCGTAAAGAACGTGGCCGTTGACCAAACGTGCCTGTTAAACTTATTGGGGGACCCCCCTGCCCCCCTCCCCCACCCCTTCCCATGCTACGGCCCTGGTGTGCCTTTCTTAGAACTCCCGAAGACATTTCGGCCCCGAAAGCTGTTTTTTAAATTCAGTTTCTAACGAATGATGTTTATGTTGTTAGCCAGCAAACCAACCCAACATGTGCAGTAAACTTGAGACTTTATAATTGCTTAGCTTTCAAAAGCAACAAAAATTGGATATTTGTTGGTAAACATTTTGCACATAACTTAGCTTTTCGGTCCCGAAAAGTCAGTTTCGGGAGCTTTGAGAAACTCACACCTGAAACAAGTTCACTTTGCAAAGTAAGTTATTTTGCTTACGAATGGAAAAGTGGTGAAGATCAGACCGAGTTAATTTAGGTTTTGCGCGCGTTGTGTCGGTTTAGCTTTACGCGGCGCGAAAGAAACTTTTCTTGGACTCTGTAAAATGCGCTATTTTACTCTGTAACAGCTCTGTAAACTCTACAAACTCTGTAAAATGCGCTCTACAAACGCTGTAAAGTGCTCTACAAACTCTGTAAAATGCGCTATTTTAGCGCGCGCTAATACAGTTGTTTTTTCGTTATATGGCGCGGCACCCCTAAAAGTAACCAAAGCCAAGGTTTTCCGTTCTTGCTCGAGGTAAGTTGTTTACTTATTACGCAGAGTTATCATGTCAAACACAATTTTATCAATCGCTGGAAGTAGTCATCAAGGTCATGAACGATTTAGTGACATTTCGAGGGGAAGACAATGTTCTTTTATAAGTTTTTCAGCCCTGTTGTGTGCAAAGTTATGTCCAGTTCAGCGATGGACATCTGATACAGTTGACCAAATTTTGATCGAAGGAGACAGGATGTACTTGGATGCACTTGAAAGACAAAGCATCCCAGATACAACAAAGGCGCTCTTAAAAATTAGTGAACTCCAAAACAATGAATATTTTAATATCAACAGGCACAACAAAGACCATGACGTGGAAACTACCGGAAAATCCTTTAGCTTGCGACCGCTGACCAACGTTTTTGTTGAAGTCAATGGGTCGGGCCTCGTTTAATTTCGCGTCAAATTTCCCACTATGAAAGAGAAAAACTGTCACGGAACTTAAAGCTCACATAAAATAACGCGACTTAAATAAGAGCGAATTTTGAGAATTCGCGTTAATTTTATGGAGTGTAAATTTCCTATAATAAGGTATGCGGAACTAAACTCTCGTCGTATGCCCGGGGGCATAAAACATTACAAACGAATATTAGTCTAAGCAATGGAAAACGATTCTGTACTATTTAGTACTATATTTATATTTAACACAAATTTATTCTTATTATTCAAACAATTAAGTTATATTTTTGGGTAAAATACAAAAAAAAAAACAGTAATCATCATAGAGGCTATTGACAATCATAAGTATTGACACTATTTGATGAGTAACATCGCAGCACTTCACTGGCTCTCAGCTATTTCTAGTTTATATCAAGATTTTCTTGCAAAATCTCAGAATTAAAAAAGGAAAAATAAATAAGTTACTTATTGGCCTAGGTCGGTCGGTATAGGAAAAACTGTGCCCTCGATTAACGGACCTCCCGGCCGGTAAATAACACATATATGCTCGTCGCGAGAAACGTCGGCCCCGACTTCTCACGAGCATGCCGCAAGCCAGACCCTCTGGTCCCCAGGGTAATTCTTTGACTACTCTGTGAAACAACAAAAAGTTCTCTTTGACCGATCATAGGGAACCCATACGTACGCTTATTTGTAAAACTGCAAATGGAATTAAGTAATGCTCCACATAAGAACGATAGCAAACTTCACTGTTCTGCGGCATTGGCTCTTTCCCACATAGAATATCTTTGATTTCAAGAATAGAGGAGGAGCTGATGGTTAATAATTATATTTCATTATAAAAATAAAGAAAATCCATTTGCGTCAAATAAATTTTAGGAAATGTTCGTGCTTAACCAATCAAAATAGCAGAAGACAATAGCTAATAATTTTGCTTCTTTGATGAAGTTCCCCAAATACAATATCTTTTAAAAATTGTATGTTGTGCGATTGGGTCTCAAATTACTTGAATTGCGAAAACCTTAAAAAAATTAGATAAAATGCACCTTGAACCTTAACTTTTTAGCGGTTTTTGAGTCTAGGCCAATGAGATCCGCCACTAGTTGCAGCAATGAAAAAAGTTGACATTCCATCGTGCATTGCCGTTCAGCGCTATCCTTCTTATGCGGATCATTACTTAAAGTAGCAAGTTCACATCTACCATTTTAATTCCAGTTACAGTTAACAAATAAACCTATTCCGTTTACAAGTGGGTTTCGTCAAGCAAGTTTCTACTCAGTATAAAAAGAGCGTTCCATATGATCACGAGTTGACTCATAGGAGCCTTTGATTCCTTTCTATTTTCTTTTTTTTTTCTTTCTGAAAGGCCATGGGATATTTCTTGTTTGATATCATCATTTTTGCAGACAACAAGGGTGCAACGGCAGATGTGTCGTGGCGTTTTTGCGAAGATCAGATGTTTCAGAAAAATCAAAAGGCTCAACGAAAAATATCCAAGAAAGGAGAAACTGGGGACGAGTGTTACTGAGTTAGCGCGCACACGCTGCGTCATAAAGTCTTATTGTGATGTCAAACATTCACTTTGCTTTTCTCGCGGAACAGACCAGTTGTGTGTTTCGTGCGAGGAAGAAAAAGTTTCGCTATGAAAGGAAAAGTGGCGATTTTGATTACTGCGATAGCCCTTTTCGTTTTGTTATCTGACTTTACACTCAAGGCTCAAAGAGGAGGTAAGACATGCTCATATTGTTTCTTTTTTGGAAAGATCTTTTTTTCTTTTCGTTCGAACAAAAAGAACTTAAAGTACAAAAAAATGAAAGTGGTTTCTTTTCATTACCGAAATTTCAACTTTCTCTGTAACAAATCTTTTTTATTTTTATCATTTGAAATCGAAGTTGAAAAAAAGATTATCATTAACGGCGAGATTATTTTATTATATCAATGACACTTTTTGCAAACTTTGTTTATTTTCTGAAGATCAAACAAGTTTCCGTTGCCATGGAAGTCTAGATGGGTTTTTCGCGCGTGCGTACACGTGTGCATTCTTTTAAGTTTCTTAAGCGCGCGCATCAACGGTCATTTAGTTAAACTCATCTTGCGCAACTATAGTGTTTAGTAAAAAATCGCGTTCTCCGTTTTTTATAAAAACGAAAACGTTGCGTATTAAAGTGTAAGTTAGATACCTTTAAACCATGATGCATAACACGACATTCACAAAATCATTTTTACAGAGATTCAACGTACTGTTGACAAGAAAGATTTCTTCTTCAAAGACTTTAAGCATGATATGAGTGTGTCTGGGAGCTGGACAGGAGAGGTGGGTAACTTGTGTTTATGCTGTTTCATGCGTAGATATAATTTCAGGTAATATATCAAACACGAGGAAGAGTGTTTCATCAGGGTATTCAAACACTTCGTGGTGTTTGAATACCTGATGAAACACTAGGTCTTTCGAGTCTTTGATACCCGGGGGGGGGGGGGGGGGATCAAGCCCAAGTCATACCGTCCAGAAGGACTTCGGACACCTTATTGAGACTTGTATAAGGGAGTAACTGGTTAGCTTTCAGTTGAGGTTGGGAGTAGCAGTTTATATAGTTAAATTTAGGACTAAGCAACCCGAGAAGCTAGGTGGTACAGTGGTACGGTAGGCTATGTAAGCCTAAGCCTAGCCGAGGACACAGGTTCAATCCTGAGTGGGGATTTTAGATTTTCTTTTCTACTCACTTAAAAATTTATTGAAAATAAAATTCTAAGTGTCGACTTTACGTTATATAAGTCTCAATAAGGTGTCCGACGTCCTTCTGGACGGTATGATTTAGGCACAACCCGGGGGGTGGGGGTACTCAACAAAGTTTTGTACGGGGATGCTCCGCCCCAAGGTCCAAACTCTTACCCTTTCATATACCGTTTACGACAGAAAAGGTACCCCTTTCACATACCTTTCATTGAAAGTTGTACACCTTTCATATAGCCTTTACGTGGGTCTGTTTGATATATTTTGAAAGGCCCTTTTTATAATACCTAAATGGCAGTTTTCCCTACCTTTTTTTATACTTCAACTCGTGTTTTCCCTACCCTTTCCTACACTTCGTGAAATCCCTACTATTTGATGTACTTCAACTCGTGAAATCCCTACCTTTTCATATACCTCCAGCCTAGAAAAGGTACCCCTTTCGGGCGGAGCATCCCCGTATGGCCCATTATAGGGAGTACCGCCCCCCCCCCCCCCCCCCCCCCGGGGGAAGCTTTGATATAGCCTCACAAACTAACCATTAGAGGGACACTGTCCCGGCTGATATATCGTGTTTTCATGATGATTTCATGATATATCGTGTTTTCATGATTATGGCCAGGAGCTTGCTTTATTATCTTGAAATAGGAAGAAAAGATCGCCAAGGAAATGAAAACAAAGAAATATTAAATAAAGAAACAAAATAACAGCTAAAAGAGGGAAAATTCCATAAGAATGGCAAATTTGATTTCTTGACCGCCTGTCACGAAATCAAATTTCATGAACTGTAATCCACTTCAATCCTTGCAATCCTACACTTCATCTCTAAACTACTGCTTTTGTTTTGCTCTATAGAATCTTTTAATCCAACTAAGTCATCATCATCATCATCATCATCATCATCATCATCATATTTATTTAAAAAACACGGTAACTAATGAATCGTTAAACAGGGTTGTATATTTGGTGGCATTTGGCGATATAACATGGAAATGAGCTTAGCAAAATTTTGTTATTTCGGAAGGAATACTATCGCCAAAATCTATGCTAATTAAAACCGGGTCTCCAATCCTCCTTCACGGTGGTGATTTCGATTAAAATGTTCAGGGTTTTAATATTTTAGCTGATCTCAGCAAAACTTGTTAACACGCTTTTGCTCTTACAGGATTATGTCATAAACATGCAATTCAAGTCCCTCAGACTGAATATTAAACTGATGTTTAATGAAAAGAACGGTACTGGAGATTTTAACAGCCCAACTGATTTCAACGGCACACCGAACAAATACGGAAAGGTATGTATCTTAGTTTTGTTACCGTCTTATTGGCAAATCTCAGCTTAATCCTGTTCTATGTCGATTCAAAACGACGATTCATTAGTTATGAAATCGAGTCACATATTTGTTATCAAGTTTGATCATTCTGATGTCCGATTTGTGGTTTTATAAGTCAGTTTTTATAAGTCACGGTCTTAACATCGGACAACATGCGTCTAACCGATGTTCATCAACAATTAACAATGCAATAATTGCTTTGTTGTTGTTGTTGTTGCTGTTGTTGAATATCTCTTGTCTTGTATTTAATCTCTTTTTTCAGACCAACAACGTTCATCAGTTTTGTCTCCGAAATGCAACGCGCCCACTCACCAACAAAACGTGTAAACCCAGACCCCTCGGTTTCGTGAAGAGTGCATGGATCACATGCCAGAGAACGACAGTGACTGTGGCAGGCTGGGTATGGAACGGAGCAACACGGACAGGGAACACGATTCTTAACGTAACCGTGACAATGGCTGGTAATGTCTACAATGGAGTGATATTTGTGGCTGACTGGACTTGGGATAAAATAACTTGGATGGCTGAGGAGACATGGGACGGAGTGATGTGGATGACCGCGTACACCTGGAATATAGTCACGTGGTTTGCCGAGAGTATTTGGTACCATGTGTCATGGCTGACTGGTGGTGTATGGGATATTGTTGCATGGTTTGGAAATGTCATTGCCACTCTTTATGCTGAGTATCTCAAGAGTAAGTGTTGAGCCTATTTCAATGTACAGACGAATCGTGATTCCGCAAAACTGTTCGAGATATCAAAAATTTAAGTTATTAAGGGTTAAATTCTGTAAGGATGTGAGATGTACAGGAGAAAACAACTTTTGGTTCGAGTTAGCGAGAAGATCGTGTTTAATTATTGTATAAATTTGTATATATTTAATATTTAATTTTACATATTTATAATTCTCCTAGTATAGTATTTTTACACTGTTTTAGGAGTAATTTGTTAAAGATTGTTAAAGATAAGGGGGTGCGAGTTATCGAGGTTCTACTGCCTTTTGGTTGCTACGACGAAAACTAACTGATGTATAGAGCGTTTTCACGTGACGTCACGGCGGCCATATTGGTGTCCCAAAACAATAAAATGGCGGCCATATCGGTGTCCTAAACCAATGGGACTTTAGCTCTATTCTTATTCAAACATTTCCTATTGTTTAGCGCTCCGATATGACCGCCGGTCACGTGAGTGAAAACACTGTATAACTTTGGACTGCTTTGTTTGCAGGTCACGTGACGCATACTCGAGCCTTCCTTGCTGCCCTGACGTGGGAAGACATGTACAGTCTTATGCTCATTATATTGGCTGTGAATTTCTGTGTCATGTTGACATACCTGTTCGCAACTTGTGGTATGAACGTAATTCGACGACGAAGGTGAGTTTGGATATCAAAGTCCTCTTAGACACTTGGAATTTAACGTTTGCAGACGCCTTTCCATGATATATTCGGGCTGTCCTACAATACTCTTTCTCTCGCTCTTCTCAGACTAAAACACCCTTTTGGCGGACAGTTTATAGTGTGTCGTAAAACCAAACCAAAATGAAGTTAATTCGAATTTAATCACTCATTCACTCAACCGGCTGCTCAGCAATCTACGTGCCACGATCTTTTGCTATTCAAGAAAAAAAAACAACTTCTTACAGTTTCTTGCGGTCGATCAGAAACAATTGAGAACATTTTACTTTTTGATTAAAAAGGGTCCAAATTCCCCGACTTACTAGCTGCAAGGGAAATACGATAAAGGTCGTCCATTACAACATGCGCCGGTAATCGAATGCCAGACGTTGTAAGCACAGGAAGGCAAGGAACTTTGTCCAGTAAAATTAGTGGAAAGAAGCGGAAATTTGGTTTTACGAAAAGTGCGCTACAGCATCAAAATTATTGCAAAAGAAGTAAAAACCCTATTGATGAAACCTTCCCCGAAACATACTTCGTTCAGTACAGCTCTCCTGGTTGAAGTATTATAAGTATTGTTATCTGTAGTTTTTCTTGTTTAGTGTGTTCTTGCAAAAATGTATATATCTATTGTTATGAGTAAAATAAATTGATTGATTGATTGATTGATTGATTGATTCTTATTTTGTCCTATTTTCTGTGCTTTTTCTCTGCAGGCAAGCTCGGTTTGAGAAGGAAGCTGCTGAACGGTTAGCCGCTGCTAACGCCAGTAAACCAGTTTGGCGACCAAAGCCTAAGAAGAAACGTAGAAAGAACCAGAAGGACTGGTAGCTAGCTGACTGGAGCTGAACATTTTGCCAATTTATTGTACTCTGGCAGTGATGCCTTTGTTGTAAATTTTCTTATTAAACTTGTTGTTTGTGGTTTTTCTTCTGTTGTTACGGGTCATCTATTTGGTTGAAAAACCACACCATTGTCACACCGTCATAACACCGCTGTAATGGACTGTCTAAAAAACGTTTCTTTTGAATTTCAGTTCTATCTTTGCAAAAAATCAGTTGTGTGAATTATCATGAATCGGGTAGTCCAGCACTTGTCCAAACGATGTCTGTGATTCGCTAAGAAAACAATAGATTTGTCCCGCTGGGATAGGGATTAGGGATAGGAGCATTGTTCAAGTGATATATCAATGGTATCGTTCGCCAATCACAGACATCGTTTGGACAGCGACGGGGTCGCCCCATGAATCGTCTCCAAAGAAGAACAAATCCCAAATTTAGAAGCACCATCTACATTTCTAGGCGAGCGCACGAGAAAGATGAAACTGTGGCATGTATATTCCTCGTTCTATAAGCGTCCTACCCAGCAAATGTACGATTGATAGAGTCTAAAATAGAATGTCAGTTTGGAAACATTTTATTTTTTTAAGCAACTAAAACAATTACACACGTTGATGTTTTGGCGGGAATAGTGTCTACGCTGCGCAAAGGACAGTTTGGCCTTTTAAATAGCAGCGTCTGATGTTCATGTTTCTATTGTAAACAACTTCCTGTTAACAAGTTCCTATTAACAAACTCCCTGTTACACAGTCGATAGCACAGTGTCTACGCGCACATGCACAGTTGGGAGTGTTGCTGAGAACTCGACACCCTCACCATAATTTCTTCGACAGTAGGTCACATGACAGAAGACCCCTGTCTTGATACTCTTCACACCCTCTCCCTCCCCTCCCCCCCCCCCACCCTCCTCCCCCTCCGTAAAAATTATTAGGGGGCACCATCACGTATAACTCATGCTCCTCCGGGATTTTTTGAAATACGGGGTCTCTGAAATAGCATTTCCTGCCTTCTGAGAGAAGTTTCCAGTAAGTATGAATGGTTTTAAACTGACAAAAAAAAAAAAACAATCTTGTGGCCGAAACGTAGGGCATTTGAGGGGCTGTAGACTTTCTAGTCTTTCACCCAAATTTATAACGAATTGTTTGGTACTCAGCTAGAATGTCGTTTTGTAACTGGTTTGTGTTAGTGATATATATGTGTACATAGAAACTTTTTACGATCTGTCCACTGAGGTTATAACGTTAACTAGCTTTTATGATTATATTTATGTAGTGAAAGACAAGTTTTGTTGTATATGTGTAAAGCACTGTTTCTTTCAGTCGAGCTAGCACTTCGATGTTTTACCAACAATATATAAATAGCTCAGATAAAAATTTGGAACAACAACAACAAACATTTAATCAGGTTTCCTTACAATACATTTCTGTAGTTTTTGGACATACTCCGTCCTGTACTCTTCTAACGCACAATGTTAAAAAATATATCTGTTCGTAAAAATATACGTATGTGTTCGTAAAAAACCGCAATTAATTTCGCTGATAAAACTCAGCCTCATCAGGCAGTATCCGCCACCTTTGGATTCAAGATATATTTGCACCTTGCAGGCTAAAACTGCCATTTAGGTATATAATGACGCAATAGATCGTTTACGGTATCTGTAGTTTCGTTGATTATTATTTTTATACCGTGGTTGTCTACTGAATAGCGGATCCAATCTATTTGCATTCTCTATCTTTAGGAGAAGAATGGTATTGGCCATTTCCTGTTTCTCTCCCTGTGGTGCTGACATGTATCGGTTGTTAGGTTGAATTGCTCTTTGGCCATGTACCACCATTGTTTGTGGCGTGACCGTTGCGCAATTATCCCTATTACAGCTCTCTCACGAGAATGAATAGCGACATATATGAGATAGGTGAATTGTCATACGAGTCTCATTATGCGGCACTGATTATGTTTTAGCTGCGGCGCACTGAAGAGGGCCAAAAAGCCCGAAACAGCTGTCTGCGTCTGCTTTCTAGTTTTGAGTGCTGATCATGTCAGGTTTGGTCAACTGAAGTGCCATTTTGAGATAATGCCTTTCCTCATTGTTTGATCGGTCCTTGCAGTGGTCTGTTGCTTTCCACTTATGCATTTGATCCAATGTGAGGCAATAGATCGTTCACGGTATTTATTTATTTATTTATTTATTACAATTTGATGGCAAATAATATAAATATACAACAATAATAAGTTGATATAAAACAGACGCACGTAACGGAAGGTATACGAAAACCGTTACCTTTTCTGTCAAAAACGGTATATAAAAGGATAAGAGTTTGGACCTCGGGGCGGAGCATCACCGTACAAAACTTTGTTGAGCACCCCTCTCCCCTGCTATGCGGCTACTCTCTCCTCCGCAGAGGCCTCCCAGTCACGCTCCACGCTTAGCAAAAAAACGCGCGGAGGCTAGGTAGAGGTAAAAAGTAAAGCGCGGGGGGAACTCTGGGAACTCGGGGAACTCCCGCTCTTTCGCTCTTCCCATCGTTCCCCGCGCTCCCATTTTATATTTTACTGTTCTTTACTGAATAGGAGCCTCTGCGGAGGAGAGAGATGCGGCTAGGAATATTTTGGCAGTCCCGTGCCCGGCTTCTTGAACGAGGCGGGGGCCCTGGGGACGAGGTCTAGGTTGGCCAAGATGGCGGCCAAACAATATACATATATAAACAAACAATATACGCGTGAGAAAGAAAAGAGAGGAAAACTAGATGCCATCACCAATGCAGCTTGGAATATTTTTGAGCGGAATAGTTTTGAGAGACAGCTCTGAAAATGAGCGACCATCTCTCGTAAGCGAACAAGTTTCTGATCACGCAGATGGCCTGAGATGGAAGCTTCTAAGAGATTCATCTGTCGTTCATCTATTGTTACAGTTACGAAATGTTTTTCTTCTGTGTGTTCTCAGACTGGTTTAATAACATAGAATTTTCGTAAATTTAATTCCATGCAAACAAAAAACTCATCTCCGTGGTAAATTGATGTCCCTTGGGAAGAATGCTGCATGATGATTGGTTTATTTTTGGAGGTGTGCGCGGTGACGTGTCATGAGCGCCCTCGATCAAACTTTCCGGTCTGCGAACTTTGATCACGAACGATAGAGAAAGATGGCTGCCGTGCACGATTTCAGAGATATTCTGTGTTTATTTGATGTAGATGGCACGGTAACTCCCGCCAGATTAGTAAGTTGCATAGAACATTTTCCTTTTTGTGAAAACATGTTTAAATTGTGAGATTATTTGTAAACTGGCTCCCTAAGTTTGTATTCATAAAGCCTACTGGAGACAGAGATCTTAGCATTTTTCTCGCTATTAAGCTTATAAATTTTACTTAGGTTGTCACTCCCGAAATGAAGGAATTCATGAAGAAACTTCGTAAGAAGGTCGTTGTAGCCTTGGTTGGTGGTTCCGACTTTCCAAAACTTGAAGAGCAGATGGGAGGAGATGATGGTGAGATTTATAAATGGTATAAAAGTTTTTTAATTTAAGCTTATTAGTACGTTTATAAAGACTTTAAAGGTAAAGCAAATGCAGTGCCACTGTCCTGAATGGAACTATTTTCTGTCCATTTGTCAGTCACCAGTTTGTATGATTACGTGTTCAGTGAGAATGGCCTTGTTGCTTACAAGAATGGAGAACTTTTCCATAAGCAGGTTAGTTTTATTCATAGTAGTTCTTACTGTTTCAGGGGATATATTGTTATTAGTGTTCTCTCCAGCCCTTTCATGCCAGGCCAGTCAGGTGGCTTGATTTTGGAAAAATTTAAACCACCAGGATTGAAAAAGGTGCTGCCTTGCTTAAAGATACAGTAGTTCCAACTTTTTTTCTCAATTTTTGTGTGATTATCACCTTAGTGATCAAATTTTCAATATTTTGTTTATTTTAGTCTTGAAATAAATATGTCTTTTTAGTATATACTGAAACAGTGGAGAGCATTGTTGGCGCGCTCTGATTGGCTACTGAAACTTGGAATAGCAAAAGCTATTCACCTCCCAGCACTTTGCGCGCGAAAATTGTAATCGTTGACAGGAATAAATGAGTTAAAAGCATCATTTTCGTTATATTATCTCACTGTTTCAGAATACTTGTGAGTTTTTGATGAGTTGTGCTGCAAGGTTGAACTTGAACATTTCAGAACAAAATGATTTTCAAAACACTTTTTCAGACCTTGGCATGCTAGTACATTAAATTTTTACATGTATTAGGTTAGTCATTTGTTCAACGTTTCAATTATTGTATCTACCTTACGATTGTGTCAATTCATTTTATTCCTTAAATATAATATTTTATTTTTAGAGCAGCATCGTCTTACCATCTGTTAACAGGGCTGTCAATTACAGCCAGGGAGTGGCTGTAAATTGGCCTTAAAAGCTCATTTTTTGGAGAAACAAAAAACACAACACTGACAACACTATTGGGAGGCAGCGTGGTTGAGTGGTTCGGGTGCTGGACTTGAAATACAGAGGTCCTGGGTTCAAGTTCCTCTCTGACCACTAGATGGAGTTGTTTCATGGTAGACCTGAGTTCAACTTCTCGGCCATGCTTGTAAAATAGCCAATTGGTCTGTCTCCTGTCAGTTGAGATTTTTAACATGTTATGTTCAATTTGAATGCTCAGCTCCGCTAGCACTTGTGCTATAAACACTGCCTAAGGTAAATAAATTCCCTGGCTACATGTACTTTCTTCACTTCCCCATCCATTTACAAAATAGTGACCACCCTGTATTAACTAGTGTGTATATCTTTTTTACATTCCTCATCAAGAGTATCAAGAAATTTATTGGTGAAGAAAAGCTTAAAATTTTCATCAATTTTTGCCTAAAATATATTGCAGAATTGGATATTCCTGTTAAGAGGTAGGTAAGATGAAAATACAGTATAGACTTAACTGCTTCAAAGATATTCAGTGTTCTCATTTGAACCCATAAAGGCATAACACATGTGAGGGCATCAATAAAATGTCAAGTGTTTCAATAAAATGTTTGTTTAGGCCTGTAGGCCATGTGCCTCATTGTTAGGGCTGTTAACAGAAATGGAACAGGTGATAAAAAAGTTATTGAGAACCCTGATATTGCTCTGGCAGTTTCAATACAGTCATTTTTGTATAAATGAAGTTATGTAAAACCATTGGCCTGGACTAGTGGGAAGGTCACAAACTCAGGTCAGTATGACTTTAGTTACATGTTAATCTTCTTACTAATCATATCAGACCAGTTCAACTTGTCTTGGGATCTGAACCAACACAAGACCAATTAACATAAGATTGGGTTGTAGAGATGGGCTGACCAGGGCACCATGAAATCATAAAAAAATGAAAAAATGTGCCAAGTGCATTATTCAGCTGTATACATGTAAGCACGCAGGAATTTTTAAGAACATGAGAGAAGTGCAGAGAAGCATGAGTGTTCTTTAAAAATCCCCAAGTGCTTATATAACTCAACAATGCACGAGGACCAAGTTTTTTATTTCTTTTATAAAATAAAAACGGTTTTAATGAACCTTACATTACACGCGTGTTTTATCGAGTTATAATGAACTCGGTTTAAACAATCACAGTGCGTGCATTTCCTTGAGCATTTTATGAGAAATAAAACACACAAACACTCCATGCCTGTCTCCTCTATGATCTGTCACTGATAAAATGGCATTTATGCATTTATCCATCCTGTTGGTTACATCAAGCACTAAGAGTCCCAACAAAATGATGGGCTCAGTGTCAATGGAAAAGGGGTACAAATGATGATTTTAACCAAAAAAAAAAAACTAATAAGGAGCTCCAAACTTCCCCCAGGCAAAAATTAAATATGAATACACAAGATCTGCAGCACATGCAAAAAATGGGCAAGTCAAGTTCAGTTGTCCTTTCCTTTCAGCACAGTACATGTAGCTGTAATTGCCTGACAAGCCACATTCCTGACAGTCCTGTTGGGGGCTCTTTTTTTTATTCTTTGCCCCACTCCTATGACATGATGAGCACCACATGACACCACATCATTTTCATTTCATTACCAAGCTTAACATTTACCCTCTTTCTTTATTTATCACCTGAAGCCACATTTTCTAATTAACTGCATGTAGCTGGTGATAAAAAGAGTATTCACCAATTTTAAGAAGAATTTGCCATTCTTGTGTGAGAAGATATATACTATTTCACTCAAATTTACTCCCTTACTGAGGGGGGCATCAGGGGGGTCCGAAAACCACAAAACCACGCAGAAAAACGTTAAAAAAAACGCAATACCGCATCCAAAATTTACCAAATTTATGAAAACCGCAAACCGCTGAGTCTTATAAAACCGTAATACCACATGTCAAAAAAATCTTTCCGTAAAACCGCACCAAAAATAACGCAAAACTGCATCACCGCAAACCCTTACGCCCCCCCTCCTTACTATACCTGTTTAAGCATACAGTACATGTTTGTTGATTTAAAAAAAAAATTATATTTCCCATTTCCAAATTATCTTATTTATAGCCTGAATGTGTTTTCCTTTGCAGAGGAACATTTATTGAGTTTCGAAATGGAATGTTAAATGTTTCACCAATTGGACGAAACTGTACACAGGAAGAAAGGATAGCATTCTTTGAGTATGACAAAGTAAGTGGAGTATTTAGTACCCCTGGTTGCTTCATGGTACAGTACAATGTACACAAAACTAAAGTCACCCTGTCACTAACTCATGGAGCTAATCTTTGAGTCAAGTAGTGCAAATCTGTTGGTGAACTCTTATTTAAAGGGGCACTGTCCCATCGAAATAGCAAGATTTTGCTTAGCATATTTCCACATTATTTTCGCCAAATGCCACCAAATATACTGTTGGATAAAAAGATTCTATAGAGCAAAACAAAAGGAGTAGTTTGGAGATAAAGTGCAGGATTACAAGGATGGAAGTGGATTACAGTTCATGAAATTTGATTTCGTGACAGGTGGTCAAGAAATCAAACTTGCCATTCTTGTGAGACTTTGACCTTTCTGGCCGTTATTTTGTCTGTTTAGTTTATATTTCTTTGCTTCTATGACTTTTGGCAATGGTTTCTTCCAATTTCAAGATAATAAAGTAAGCTTAAAGCAAGCTCCTGGTGGCCATAATCATGAAAATACGATATTTCTGTCAGGACAGTCTCCCTTTAAAGTTTGACCATTTTAATAAATAAAACCTTCTCAGCTGTTCATTCCTATGGTACCGTTTGTTTTTTCCATATTTAACTAATTTTTTTTTAATTTTAATAATGTTTGCTTCTAAACACTTTCACTCATGGGGCAGTGTTAGGCTTGCTGAACTTCTATACTCTTCCAATGTTCTGGGTACATGTATGTTTTGGAGCTACATGCATACATGTACATGGAATTCTCAATTATCTTCTTTTATCTGTTTGTAGGTTCACAAAGTTAGGGATAAATTTGTGTCAATTCTAAGAGAAAAGTTTGCTGATTATGGCCTTCAGCTCAGTATAGGAGGTCAGATCAGTTTTGATGTCTTCCCTAAAGGCTGGGACAAAACATATTGTCTCAAACATGTGGAAAATGATGGCTACAAGGAAATTCATTTCTTTGGTGATAAATGCTATCAGGTAATGTTATGTATGACGGTATTATTTTACCAGTATAATAGAAAAATCCTTTAGTTTGTGTTGTTAACTCATTACATTTTTACTATTTAGTGAGTGGTTTTCAAATTTCATTTAAAGAGTGATTTTTTATCTCTCTTAGGTTTTACATAATGTTTGTGAAAGGCATAAAACCATAAATAATTGCACGTTTTTCGAACACTTTATGCTATTGTCAAGGTTTTTACTCATGCGCAAAGCGCAATGAGTTAAAAAATGCCCTTCGTTTTTCTTTTTTTTTATTTTTATTTTTATTATTATTTTTTGTGTCACGATTTTGCATGCAAATTTATGCACGCATATTTTAAATTGCACACTTCCGGTTCATAGCTTTGCCATTTACACTTCCTGTTTAGTGACTTCCGGCTACTCTCACTTCCGGTAAAACAGCGTTACTGAAGTGTCACGACAGCGTCTCCTACAACCCTACTTACATTACTGATGTTCACGTTAGGTATATATAAGACATAGAAGAATCACTGGCTTCATTGTGGTACAGCCTTCATTCACAAAACATTCAAAAAAACTTTATTACGCATGTGCATGAGTATAGGCTGCTTGAAGCCTCTTGTTGCTTTAACTTCTACATGTAATTGGCAAATTGGATTGTTTTCAAGAGGTTTCTGTTATTTGCCAGGTGCAGTTATTTTGGCTTTGGTCAACAAAAATTAATGTCAAAAAGAGATTGGTGTTTTTTGTAAGTTGTGTGGCATGGTTTGTTAAAACTGTTCTCAATTTTTGCTCCTTTTTTCAGGGCGGGAATGACTATGAAATTTACATAGATGAGCGAACAAAGGGTCATAAAGTAACTTCTCCAGAAGATACCATGAATCAGCTGAAGGAGCTGTTTTCTATCAGCTAAAGATTACAGATTTGGAACAGTCTGGAACATGTTTCAGATTTGATGATTTTATTTTATGTTTTGCCTTTGACATCTTTTTGACATTGTTTTGTTGGTTTTCTCATGACTCAGCGAATCAAAATCCAGTTCAGTTGGAATAGCAGAGCAGTGTCTATGATTGACTGAGAAGGTTGGAAAGCCAACAAATTGTCCACAATAAGCCATTTTCACAATGACATAATTTGCTTCAACTGCAGTTCTACCAGAATCCTTCAATTATTGTTTTCTTTCAATTATTGTTTTCTCATGTTAAATATTTCTATTTCTGCTCCGTTGGGATCACAAAATTTAAGTAAGGTAAAAACGACACAAATTCTAAATTCTGACGCCATAGTGAAAATTGCCTGTTGGAGACCCAGAGGTAGATAGTAGGGAAAGATAAATGGGAGAAATCATTGCAGGCAAATGTTTACTGGCAAAATCACCTAGGTTTCGGAGCATGCAAATTGTCAAAACCATGTCAAACATTTTATACAGTGGTAAGCATATACCACTGTAAACGTCCAGAAACATTTTATTTCAACGTGGTATAAAGGTAAATGTGTTGTCATAGCCCAATTTACAGCTGTCCGCTTAGCACCCTGGCCTTTGAGTAGAAGTGAGGGTTAAGTTGACCTTGTTTCGATACAAACAAGGTCAAACTTATTACCTTAGTTAACTTATCAATTTTATTTCGTATTTTCTAATAAATTAAGTAATTTATAGGCACGGCTCTCAGGAAGAGCATGTATGTATGAAAGGAGAAACCGTGGATAAATAAAGATTATGTATGTATGTATGTAAACCTTCCTGCTTTTCAGATGCAGATCATGTTTTTCTCTGCTAACTAGTTTTTGCACAGCATAATTTACATACGAAAGAAGGAAGGTTTGTGTCAAAACAAGGTCAACCACAGGCTCACTTTCACTGAAAGGCTAGAGTACTAAGCACACAACTGTAAAATGGCCTACTGATGGCTTTTCTTTAAGGTTTTCTACTATGCATACCGAGTGGGTGAAATTCTTTAAACTTGTTTTATTCTTGTAATATTATTGTAAAAAATATTTACTGAGCCCACATCATGGACTATGGTTTGTTTCTGGAAGATCATTCAATCTTTTAATGTCTGTGGCTACGATACATATTTTATTTTTATTCTTATTCTAAAATTCTTTGCATGGAAATGCTACATGTACATGTAAACTTACTTATCCTGGTTGATGTATTCAAATAAAATCCAGAAACAAAGGAAAAGCCCACCTTTATTTACAGAACTGTTAAACGAATCTCTGGCACTGTAATACATTGTAAATTTTACAGCTTCGCGTTTCCCTTCAAACTGCGGCTCATAATGTCTACCAGGTTGCATCACTGACGAAAAAGGTTTTAAAACGTGATGTAATACTGAGTTACTCGTCGGTCTCGCTTTTTTATCGGCCGACGTTAACCAGTGTTTGTATTGGCAACTCTTTCCTTCCACACTAATACAGCCGCTAGTTACTCTAACTACAGAAACAGTTGAGTGTCGTAAAACCAAAGTAATTAATTTGACTAGAGTAGTTTTCAATTGAATGTCGAAAGTAATAACATAGTTGCTTTGGTTTTGCATTGCTACGCTTTGTGATTGGTTAAAAAATCTCGCGCCACTTTCTCAACCAATCAGAAGTAAAACCAAAACCAATCGTGACTTGCTCGCGCGCGTTTTCCCGCGCTTGGCGCCGCCGACATGTAATTGCTTCGAGCTGTGATTGGTTGATTGAATTGTTTACGACTGCTGTGAATGGTCAGAGTAATTACTTTGGTTTTGGTTTTACGACACTCAATTGAAAACTGCTCTTAATCACAACAGACGCAGACAATCCAATGAACCGATCAGAACTCGTAGCAAATACACGTAGCCGGCGCCAAGCGCGGGAAAACGCAAGCAGGCAAGTCACGATTGGCTAAGAGCAGTTTTCAATTGAGTGTCGTAAAACCAAAACGAAAGTAATTACTCTGACCAATCACAGCAGTCGTAAACAACCCAATGAACCAATCAGAGCCCGAAGCAATTACATGTTGGCGGCGCCAAGCGCGGGAAAACGCCTTCGAGCAAGTCACGATTGGTTTTGGTTTTACTTCTGATTGGTCGAGAAAGTGGTGCCAGATTTAGCCAATCACAAAGTGTAGCAATGCAAAACCAAAGCAATTGTGTAATTACTTCCTCGACACTCAATTGAAAACTGCTCAAGCTGATTGGCTTTGGTTTTACTTCTGATTGGTTAATAAGTGGCGCGAGATTTTTTAGCCAATCGCAAAGCGTAGCAATGCAAAACCAAAGCAATCGCGAAATTACTTTCGATACTCAATTGAATACCGCTCTAATACCTTTAATTTTCGCGCGAATTTTCATTTCGTTAATATTTTTGATATTCGCGAAAATTAATCCACTGAAAAAAGTATGTAAAAGTGCCACTTGCGCTTGCTTACAATAAAATGTACCCTTCCATAACATCAGTGACCATTAGTTTATTTCTTCTTTTCTTCCTTTACTCAAATCCCTAAAGACTGTCCGAAGATGACAAAGGTAAAACGGTCAAGAAGAAGTAAAAACCTTCTGAAAGCGACTAACAGTCCCGGGGGGACCCCCATATAAAAATGACGGTGCTGCTAGTCGAAAATTTTCGATAAACACCTTAAAAGGTACTAGAATCTCATTTAATAAGCGTGGCTCAAATGTATTTTACTCCTTAGAGGTGTCAATTTTAAACAACATAAAAAATATTCTGTCATATTATTTCGTCTTAATACCCTAAAGGTACCGCCATAATTCTGACCATGGTCATTTTATCTTTCAGCACCGTAAGCGGTAACAATCTACAAATTTCAACCCCTATTTTGGCACGACGAGCACCTCCGTCATTTTATGTGGTAGTGCCCCCCCCCCGGACTAACAGTTCAGACGCTATAACTGACACCTTCAAGACCCTGACTCGTCCCCAGCCGTCTTTCTAGGTAAGACGCGGGAGACGCGCGTGGGGGATAGACCCGAAAATTGTACAATGTTTGAACTTTTACCTGCCATCATATATTTTAATTTCCATAAGAGTGATCTTAATCGCCATCATCTTTACTTGTGTACGGCATCACATTCATTAGGGAAAAAACAGTTTTCAAGTGAGCCGTAACATCTCTCATATGACAAGCTGGAACACATGGCTGTGTAAATGTGCTTAGAACGAAGTATTCCATTAACGGGTAGGGTTTCTCTTTCATAATAAACCTTGAAAGTAATTGTTAGCAAAGCAATATATTAATCTAGATGGTCATTATGGAATACTCGGGGCCGCAAAATCAATTTGGATGCCGTATCGGTAGAAAGGTCTGTTGACATTCACTCTCAACCGGTCAGCGGCGCTTTCCAATTGAGTAACGATACGTCACAAGTGTGAGTGTGTCCTTAGGATAAAAACAGACCGTACTCATAATAAAGATTTTTGCGAAACGACAGGCGCCCTTGTACCCTGGGTGCCAGAGGTTTTTATTTTTTAGTGAAAACGGCGAGCTTCTAACCGTTTATGCGGTTAATTTCACTCATGATATTCAGAGAACGGACCTCTGGATCCAGGGTGGCGCCCTTTCATTTCGTCTTTTAAGTGCAGGAAAAAAATGAGCAGCATAGTCGGATCTGAAAAGACCTACAGTTTTATTTTCTTTAAGCTCCCTTTCTTGGAAGACAAGGTGGCATACTCTACACACATACACAATTATCGCGAGTTAACAGTAAGTTCGCAAGTTTATAAGTTCGCAAGTCCAAAGTTCGTGAGTTTATAAAAAAAAAGGGTCAGCTCATGTTTAAGTTTCGCTTAGCGTCCACGAACTTTCGCTTAGGAGAAACGAAATTTCGTTTAGCGCAGGCGAATTATCGTTTAGGCGAAACGAATTTTCGTTTGTATGAGACGAATTTTCGTCTAGCCGAAACGAAAGTTCGCGGCGATATTTCGTCTCACTTTTTCGCCTAACGGGCCGATTACATGATGGCGAATTTCAGCCCGGTCAACCGGGCTGAAATTTCGTTCTGATTACATGACAAATTTCAGCCCGGGCACCAAGTTTGAAATTGCGCGGGTGGATTGATATGGCGTCGAAGATTCGACTGCGCATGCCCAAATTCACTTTTCAGCCCAGGCTGAAATTCTGATGCGATTACATGGCGAATTTCAGCCCGTTTGGCCGGGCTGAAACTTTGTTCATGTAATTGCTAACTCATTTTAAGAGGATTTATTTCGGAAGACGGGCTGAAATTCGCCATGTAATCGGTCCCTTACACTCGAAATTTCGGAGAAACTTGAACAAAAGATGTCCGAAATGTTGCGGGTATTTCGTCTGAAGCGAAATTTCGCAATTTTTTCTTGCATTACTTTTTACCGGCACTGTATGAATAAGGTCTATACTGTTTTACGATGCAGGCGTAAGCTCGCATAAAATCTTTATAATTAAACATTAACCGAAACAATTACAGGTCGAAATTGCTGTTGTATGATTTGTGGTTTAATCTCACTCGTCAAGCTCTTCGGGAACGAAGGGTGATGTTGTGTTTACGTGTAACAAGGAGACGACATTCGCGCTAGCTTATTACTCATGCGCGTAGCGGCATGAGGTAAGGTTTCGGCTCCGTTTTTCTTGTTATTATTATTATTTTTATTTTTTGTGTCACGATTTTGCATGCAAATTTATGCACGCAAATTTTAAATTGTACACCTCCGGTTCATAGCTTTGCCACTGCACTTCCTGTTCAGTGACTTCCGGCTACTCTCACTTCCGGTAAAAGAGCGTTACTCAGGTGTCACGACAGCCTTTCCTACAACCCTACTTACATTAGCAATGTTCATGTTTGGTATTTATAAGACTTAAAAGAATCATTCCCTTCATTGTGGTACAGCCTTCATTTCCAAAACAATCAATAGTAAACAACGTGGTTTGCAGGAGCGATGACTGAATGAAAGGAGTACTCTTCGCCATGTCGGACATCTTATCATGTTTAAAATATATCATAAAACTAACTTACCCATGCGCATGAGTATAGGCTGCTAGGAGCCTCTTGTTTCAGTTCGTCTGGCTTAGATCGAAACTACCTTGTGAAGTAGTTTCAATCATGCTCAGAGTAAATATGTTTCGATCATGATTCCCGCAATGCGCCGCTTGATGTGAACACTTTTCATAGTGCGACATGTTTCATTCGCGATCAGACTGAAGTGGTCAAGTGCGACGTAAGGTCACTAACCTGCGAACAACTGAAGATCTCTGGGGTGGGGTCGCAGACAATACGGTCACCGGTAGAACACATTGATCATGAAGGAAACAGTGTATTTTATTCATAATTTTATTTGTCATCATTTTTTAGCAGAATAATTTATTGTAATTATATAAACACAATTCGATTTCACTTAGGCGCTTTAGTCTCTTGATACACGTTTGCCATCATAAGAATCTGTACAGGGCGAATTTTATAAATAGAAATAGTTTTCCATTCCAGTTGTAAATAAACGTATCCTATATTCCAATCCCAAAGATCCATGTACGGAGGTCGATTGCAGCAAATTGTGGCAAAGTTGAATCTAGTCCAACAGAGTAATCGTTTAGACTGTAGAGTACACAACAAACAAGATTGATCTTTTGTGGGGTTTGTCTTCCAGATGGAATGACTGAACTAGATTGCTTTAACCCTTTAAGCCCCAGTAGTGATCAGTATCAATTTCTCCTTGCAGTATCAATGCATAATCAAGACAGAGGTCATGAGAATTAAGACAGTGGTCACGCCAGATGAATTGTCTTGATCCTGTAACAACTTATGTTATAAGAAATGTATGGAGACTAGCAAGGAGAATTTGTACGTCGATACTGAGGCTAGAAGGGTAACCCTTTTCATCCACACTCAATTATTGCCAGAGTCTTGTAATGTGACGAGAACTACTTTTGAGTTTGTGGATGAAATCCTACAGTGTGACCGTTCAAATAAAAACTCATCAGTCATATTTTTCATTGGTACTACAGTAAAAACCCGCAAGTAAGAACCTGTATTTTCCCAAGTTAGCCTAAACAGGTTCTTACAAAAATGGTAATTAGCACAAATTTAGGCTATTTAGGTTCTTAAGGTTACAGTGTACCTTCGGGGGTGTCTCCAGTATAACAGCTCTAGTGTCTTAAGATTACACTTAACATACCTAAACCCAGATATCAAATTAAAGCTTATAGAGCTGGCTATCTAAATATGGAAACCATTTGGTAATAGAGTGAATTGTCTAATTTTTTATGACGTCTAAATTCGAATGTCCGAATCAGCTTTAAAACGCTATAACTCAAAGCGATTATTGTATTTTGCTAATTTGATTTGTTCTCGGGTTTCCGGACACGAAGCGCTAAAAAAACGTGTCGGCGATTTCCCATATTCAATTGCAGTGAAACGCTACAGAATATTTTCGAAAAAGGGAGAAAAAAAGTTGGAATGATCGCACGGAAATGGCTCTTGACGAAAAAGTTTTCGGAAATAAGAAATTCGCCGACACGTTTTTGTTGATTATATGTTAGCCTAGCTTCTGTCCAAATTTGAGGAAAATCGAACAAATTCCCTTTGAGTTGTAATTCTTTAAAGTGTCCCCAACAAGCGAAAAATTAACTTTGAGAAAACAGCGCTTAAAAAAACATATCGCTTAATAAACAAACTCCGCCCACAAAAGTTATACTGTCATTTCTCCGTCAATTTTCACTATTTTTCGATAATTTTTTTTTTTGATGAAAGTTCATTCTGTAAACTTTATTTTGACGCCAAAAACAAAATTTCGATAAATTTTCGATCTGAAGGTACACTGTAACCTTAAATAGGTTCTTATTTTCTGAAGAAAAGAATTACATTGTAGCTAATAGAATTTAGTAGTATTCAGCCTGTTCTCGATATAAAATCTGCATACCAAGTAAGTATTAATGTAAAAATGACTATAATAAGAAAAATTGAACCACTGATCACATGAATTTTCAACATTGGCATTTACATTGCAATTGGAGTGATAAGGCAGCTGTGTCTCCAAAAAGGATCCAAAATGTTGACCGACTCTTATTTGCCCAAGTGTACTGTACACATTTGTTATATAGTTTTTAGAAAATAAGAACCTGTTTCAAATTTTAGGCTAAACAGGTTCTTGTATAGAGGGGGTCTAACTGGCAAATTCTTGCCTAACAGGTTCTTAAAAACTAGGTTCTTACTTGCGGGTTTTTATTGTATTTGTTTTTCAGTATTTTACCAAATAGGATTTGGGACTTTTCTCGAATTTTGATTTTACCTCAGGGGTTTCTTTACACTGAAGAGAAAGAACCCTAAGGACGAGATTGAAGGAACGCTACCAAATTCGAGAGTTGTAACGTGACCTCATCAGAATGGTATTTCTTGGCTGGTCTATCATTTCAGGCCATTTCTAATTACTCAGGCAAACCATATTCATATTGTACGGCTTTTATATCTGTATTTTGGTCTTCTCTTGGCTTATTAATGGCGTATTCTTTAGAGCCATCAGCGGTGACTTGATAGATGATCGTCTGCTGGAAACAGCTCACTCTGAAGGAAAGAAAAATATATTATCCCAGGTTGAACTAGTCTCCCACGCAGCCGGGGGAGCGTTGCGTGACAATACAAAAAA
This sequence comes from Cladopsammia gracilis, assembly GCA_022457155.1. Classification (NCBI taxonomy): domain Eukaryota; kingdom Metazoa; phylum Cnidaria; class Anthozoa; order Scleractinia; family Dendrophylliidae; genus Cladopsammia; species Cladopsammia gracilis. The sequence goes on from JAJGOT010000264.1 coordinate 699,507, forward strand.
CGGCTGCGTAGGAGACTAAGGTCGAACTTTAGTCTCGTAGTGTGGTTGTCATCTTACAAATTCAGGTTCGGTTACAACCTTTAGTTTGGCCCGTTGTTCAAAAAACGGTTAACGCAGACCCTTGGATAAACATATAGGTCTGAGTGACGAAACAAAGATAAATTAATAAATAATACCTTCTTCAGTTCAGGAAAAATCTCTCCCATCACGCAATCAAGAAGAACGTAAGTCAGCTGCAAAAGACGAAAAATAGAAGATAAACAAATTTATGACGGTAAAATACAACTGAGTTTTAGCTGAACTTATATAACGTTACTGGGTGGGGTGGGTAATTGGCATGTGTACAGCCGCCCCCTCCCCTCTATGGGTAAGTAAGATACTGACCTGCAGGGTGGGGTGATTAAGTGAGATACTGACCTACAAGGTGGGGTGAGTGAGTAAGATACTGACCTGTTTATTTAACCTTGGCTGCTGTAGAAGTTCAAACAGTAACGTGATTCCTGCCTCGTGTCTTTCTGTGCCCATCACTCGTACAGCCATGTCTGGTATAAAATCTAGCATTTCTTTCAACGTCTGCTCGCGTCTCTCTAACTTTTCAGTATCAGTTCTGCAGAACATAAACGAAATCTGTCACACCAACTCCCCACCATGCAACGTGCATTCCTTGTCCAACCTCGTTCCCAGGGTCTCCCTTACCGTCCACTGGAGCGAGAGAAGAGAGACCCTGGGAACGATTTTATTCCCAGCCAAAAGCGACGACAATGCGATGTTAGTACGTAGCCTACGTAGTCTACATACACGGTAAAATTTTATTTACGAGTTGGGTGAGTGGGATAGGATCGTAACTCTTAATTGAATGGTGAATCATCGTTAATATTTACATCACAGCATTTCTAACCAACTATAAATGAAAAAGGTTAAGACGACAAAAATAAAAAAGGTTTACCTCGGTGGATCGTGATCAAAGAAAATTGCATCTAAGGAAGAAAACAGACAACTATTAAAAAACACTTCAAGACAGTTGAAACTGCATGTTGATGAAGAAAATAAAACTGGCTTTCAGTTACCATTTAATAACCATAAAAATACTATACAAGCGAGGAAAACTTTCACCAAGTGCTGTTTGATTTTCGCTATATTTTGAGTTGCAACTTCGAACATGACCTCTCTTAGGAGAATCAAAGGCTCTTACGAGCCAACTCGTGAATACGAAACAATCTTTGGACTATACCCTCTCATACGCGTTTTAAAAAAGATTACGATGCAAGAAAAGAAAATTTGATTACTTATTAATAATTATACATGAAAAAATTTGCATCCATTTTTTTGGAAATTTGTAATTTGCACTGGTGTTACACTTTTTGCACCTGTGTTACACTTTTTGCACTGGTGTTACACTTGAACTGCATTGCTCTTAGCCAATCAGAATCGAGTAATTTTTTCAATGTATATTATTAGAGAAGAAATACTTACCTCTTAGTAAATGAATAATCATAACAAGGCGATGTTCACTTGTTAGCAAATCTACTTTACGAGCTATATATCTGAAACATGAACAAGCCAAGCTGTTATGAGTGCGCGGATACTACAGGTAAAAATTTGCAGAAAGAAATTGTGCACAGTTTAGTACCTGTCTGCGTATACATCAAGCGTCTGTTGAAATGCGACTTTTCCACAAACTAACAAGCTGTACAACAAGGATGGCAGCTTAAACAGACGCTGGGCTACGAGAAAATGGAAAATAGGTGTTACTTTTGAAAGGCGATAAGTAGGTACAGGGAAGAAATGAAAGGCTCAAACAACCATCGCGTTTTGCTCCACCTATCCCTCACCACCCCCCCACCCTCTGCATCCCACTCCCCACCCTCCCCTCCCTCCCTTAACGCTGTCCCCATGTGTAAGGCAGGTGATAATTACCTATAGCTTTTGGAACGAGCAAAATAAATGCGCAAGCCTTATGTACTTGTCAGCGGAATTACCAAGAAAAGTTTACAGCCGATGGATGGGCATGCGCAGTACGCAGCTCTTACAAGGTCTTCTCTGATTGACTGAGAAAACAAAAGATCAAACAACACAACAAAAACGTTTACAAATGATGGAACAAGTGAAAATTTGCATATCTGTCCCGTATACTACATCTCGTTCAACGCTTCGCGTATTCACGAGATAAAAACGAATCGGCTTTCATAGAACTGCTATTGTAAGACGGGACGAACGCATTTTAACCTTACAGTTGTAATTTTCTCAGGGATGATCGCTTAGTAGAGCTGAAAAACAATGAACAAACAGCTCACTTGGTAAAACGGGATTTTGTAAGGGTGATCGCTGCGGAGAGCTGGCCGCTCACGAGAGTGGTCCGCAAGAAAAGCTTCAACTTTTGTGCAAACAAAGCTCAGTTTTAAGCGTTTCGAAGAAAAAGCACTAGAACAACGCATTACACGGAAATCATGCACAAACAAGGTCGGCATTAGGTAACATAGGGTGAAGTAGGTTGGACACCTTATTGAGAATTATACAACGTAATGTCGACACTTGGAATTTTATTTTCAATAAATTTCTACGTGTAAAAAAGAAAATCCAAAATTCCCACTCAGGATTGAACCTGTGACCTCAGCTAGGCTTCGGCTTACATAGCCTACCGTACACTGTACCACCTAGCTTCTCGGGTTGCTTTGTCCTAAATTTAACTATATAAATTGCTGACCCCAACCTCAACTGAAAGCTAACCAGTTAATCCGTTATATAACTCTCAATAAGATGTCCAATCTGGTCTCAGTAGATGTTATCGAACGTTGACCCACAAACAAAGGGAATGGAGCGTTTGCACGTGACGTCACGGCAGCCATATTGGTGTCCCAAAAGAATGAAATGGCGGCCATATTGGTGTCCTAAACGAATCCTATGGGACTTTTGCTCTATTCGTATTCAAACATTTCCTATTGTCTTAGCACTCCAATATGACTGCCGATCACGTGAGTGAAAAAACTGTAAAAAGATGTAAACGTATATTCATAAGAAAAAGTTCTACGCAAACCGTTATCGCGTGCTTGTGACAAGCAAGGAAACAACATTGGTTAGAAACTTGATAAAATTAACATTGACATGTGCTTTTTTGGCGAGAATCATGTATCAAAGATTTCGCTTCAAGGTCAAGAAAAAAGTTTTAACAACAGAAAAGTTACCAACCAAGAAAGAGGATATAGTCCGTGACACCGTTCACTTCCAACAGAGGTTTCCCTGTTGCTGGCGAAAAGAGAAAAATATATCAGATTAAAAATACACATTAACTTCACTGCAAAAAAGAAATGTTTGAACTTTTATTAGTGACTTGAAATTTAGTTATGTTGAGAAAAATCGTTCACTGTCTTCACTGCAAGAAAAAAATTACCCTACCTTCTGCTTTTAAACGCGAGCTTCTAAAAGAAAAAAAGGCGAATGAGTAGCAAGAACGGAATAGATTACGGGACAAGCTGCAGTAACTACAGACTACGGATTATGTGTCTCTGCTACTAGAAACTTTGGCAAGTGAAAAGCATGAAAAGGAAAGTTTGTACGCTGGTCTGCAATGCTCCAAGATTATATTTTATTTGTTTATATGTTGCAAAGATATAAGAGTATAGTACATAATTATACTTACGAGCTTTTTCTTCTGATGGGATAAAGTCCGTCCTAAGCGAAAGAAGACAATATCCCTTTTAAACAAAGATTTTTTTTTATTTCGTACTAATTACCACGTTAGGTAACTGCAGAAGCCCATAAGTGGGTTGAAACGTGCAACTGTCTCTTGTACGCTTCAAAACAAGCTTCCGATTATTCAATTTGCTAAGAAGTTGTTACAGCCATATTTGGAAAATCAAGATAAAAATATTAAAGTGCACCTAATCACCAATGTTTTTTCTTTTAATCAACTCAATGTACGTTGAGAAGTCGAATAGTGAAATATTTCTTGTTTTTAACGTCGCGTTAGTGAGTTACAGAGATTTGAATTTACAAAATGCTAATTAGATGACGTCAAATCAAGACTTCCATTATTTCTACTTCAATTTACAATACGCAGTTCACAGCTTATAAAAACTGTTAATAGTCATTTGGTTTGTAAAAAAATATTACTTGGAGGTGGAAACAAGTCGTTGTATAATAAACGATTCTTGATTTGACGTCATCTTTACAAACCTCTATAATTCACTAACGCAACGTTAAAAACAAGAAATATTTAACTATTCAACTTTTCAACGTACATAGAGTTGATTAAGCGAAAAAACAATTTTGGGTTTAAGTGCACTTTAACCAATCAATTCGCTAGAACAACTTGCTTCCAATCTCGAGGGACCGAGAGCAAAAAATGAATATTCGGAAGCTGTGAATTAACAATTATTGGATGAGGTTGAGCATGATAGCGATAATTATCAAGGCCAAAGTTTGTGTTATCTGCCGAAGCCGAAGGCTGAGGCGGATAACACAAACTGAGGCCTTGATAATTATCGCTATCATGCGAAAACCGAATCCAATAATTGTTATATTATGCATATTCCTGAGCTGCATTTGTAAAGACAAGAGCGCGCACAAAAAAGTGATCCAGTCAATGCACAGCAGTCAACTTGTAAGTAAACAACTTACGTCACTTCTGCATGCATAAAACTATTGTCTGTAGGTATGACGTCACTTCTGCATGCATAAAACTATTGTCTGTAGGTATGACGTAACAGAAACAGCAAGCAATAATTAGCTGCATGCTTATAGCCAATCAAAATCGAACTAGTGACACCAATGTATAATAATGCGCGTTACACGTTTCAACCCACTTATGGATTTCTGGTGACTGTTAACAGTGAGTTAACCCTTTAAAGTGCCCATAATCCTTAAATACATATTTTCAGAATCATTTCTACGTACATCGAATAGTTGAATTGAAAGCCGTCGCGTTAGTGAGTTATAGAGATTTGAATTTACAAAATGCTTATTAGATGACGTCGATTCAGGACTTTGCCATTATTTCTACGTCAATGGTACCATGCAAAAGTGCTGCTGAAGAGGTTTCATTTGAATGGTCACACCATAGGAGTTCGTCCACAGACTCGCAACTAACACTACTACTAGAATTACACTACTAACTCTATAACCGACTCTGGGAGTGAAATTCTTGTAAGGGACGCTTGAAGATGAGAGCGCCGGTTACATGTTGTTTCGAACAAAGAAAGCACAAAGAAGATAACTCGACGAACTTTAAAATGAAGGATATAGTACCTCATTTCTTCGTTGTGATTGTTCTAAAAGGCCCCTGGAAAAAAGAAACCACAAGAACAAATTATTTGTCGTTAAGTTTCAAAAGTAACACAAAGCAAAGATAAAACGACAGGTACAAAGGTTTTTGATGTTTTTTAATATATATAAAAATGTTTTTAATTTGTAGCTAGAAACACGACCCCACAAGCAACACTTTTGCTTTAACCTATATCGTGCATAAATAAAGGATGTTGTTGTTGTTGTTGTTGTTGTTGTCAAACTTCATTTACATTATGACAGCTTCGCGAAGGAAACGTTACCTGAGTAGTAATAACTTACTTTGGAAGTGGTTTTCGTTTTGTCGGTTCCACTGTTGAAGACAAAAACGCTTGTAGAAAAGAATCGAGGTTCTGTCCTTTCTGCAAAGCAATTTTGAAACAATAAAGAGAGAAATTATCAGAGTTAACGACAAATCAGGAAAGTGGTGCACAACACAGATTAACCTCGGTCTTAGAAGAGGATCGGAACAGAGAACGTGTGAAGAGGATACAAAACGATTACAATTGTTATCACCAAGCATTTAGATTTGGCCAAATTCAACCCTGTGATAAACATCCAACAGTAATTTGTTTCACAAGAACTGATACGTAAATAACATTTCGCTAACCTCTTTCTTTCTTGTCATGGACTTGATTTTTTTCCCTGTGTGGCCAAGGAAACAAAAAAACGTTTGAGCTTTATACAAAACTGAACAAATGGTGCAACTAGAAACGAATACTACATGGACTCAACAGCAGAAGGGCGTAGCACATCAGCATGGCATTTCTCGCCCGGTTATTTTTTTACGATTCAACACCCCGAGAAATAGATACAAGAGAATTAGATACTATTCGACATTGGTATACACTGAAACAGTGGCTAGCATTGTTGTCGCGCTCTGATTGGCTAGTGAAACTCGGAATAGCAAGTGCTATTCACCTCACGGCAATTTGAGCGCGAAAATTGTAATCGTTGACAGGAATAAATGAGTTAAAAAGCATCATTTTCGTTATATTGTCTCACTGTTTCAGTATATACTAAAACAACTATTCACCTCAGTGTAGGTGGGTAGTGGTGGATATTTACCTCGCCGCGATATCTACCACTACCCACCTCCACTTCGGTGAATAGTTGTTAACTATACCTAAGAAAACTGAAATCTTCTTACCGGCTTTGTCGCCCACTTTTTCAGGACCAAACATGTTGCTGAATTCTTTGTCGGGTGAAAAGAAGTTGAACAGTAGAGCACTTCCTTTTAACAGCGGATTGGAACACAAATACTAGGAAAGAGGGGGAAAAGAAACACCATGGTAGTGTATTACAGCACTGTGACTTTGTGTTGCGGATACAGCCGGTTTGGGACTGCTTGGCTCAGAATCAATCCAGCTTAGGAATAACAGAATACACAGAATACAAATGTGTCATTCCCGCAGCCCCCCCCCCCCCCCCCCTCGCCCCTCGCCCCCCAAAAAGAACACGCAATTCTTATCAGCTGCAATCCGTCCGCTTTGCTTTTCGTGTTCGCTAAACCAACCAAAACCCGCGCGCGTTTGCCTCCGTTCGCTAAACCAATCAAACTGCTTCTTTCCAGTTCGTTTGTTGTTTTAGCTGTGTTTACGCGTAATCAGTTCAAGTCATACGGAAATCGCTCTAATTCAAGATAGGGCAGTTTTCAATTGAGTCTGAAAAGTAATTACACAATTGCTTTGTTTTTTTCATTGCTACGCTTTGTGATTGGCTAAAAAATCTCGCGCCACTTTCTCGACCAATCAGAAGTAAAACCAAAACCAATAGTGATTTGCTCGCACGCGTTTTCCCGCGCTTGGCGCCGCCGACATGTAATTGCTTCCAGCTCTGATTGGTTCATTGGATTTTTTACGACTGCTGTGATTGGACAGAGTAATTACTTATGGTTTTGGCTTTACCACACTCAATTGAAAACTGCTCTATGCCAAGACATATGAAGGCTGCGAAGCTTACCTGTAAATACTTCTCAAATTGCACTCGGCAGGCCTCAAAATAAACAGCTGTACTCCTTTGTGAAATACTTTTCGAAGAGTTTCGCTTGGGCGGAAGAAGTGAGTCATCGATCTCCCCGCCTACAAAAGAAAAAAAAAACCAATTATTTCAAATAGATTAGGACAGAAACGAATTCTTTTCAAAGAAGGATTTTATGATTCCTCAAAGTGTCAAGTCAAATATCCTCAGTTTTAACTTAAACAATTCTATTTTGGTTTTGTTTGTTTGTTTGTTTGTTTGTTTGTTTAAAACGGACTGAATAGCTTTGGCACGGGTTGTTTGTTTTCCTATGCTTGCCACTGGCTGCCTGTTTTCCCATACTTGCCACTGGGTGCTTGTTTTCCCATACTTGCCACTGGGTGCTTGTTTTCCCATACTTGCCACTGGGTGCTTGTTTTCCCATACTTGCCACTGGGTGCTTGTTTTCCCATACTTGCCACTGGGTGCCTCTTTTCCCATACTTGCCACTGGGTGCTTGTTTTCCCATACTTGCCACTGGGTGCTTGTTTTCCCATACTTGCCACTGGGTGCATGTTTTCCCATACTTGCCACTGGGTGCTTGTTTTCCCATACTTGCCACTGGGTGCTTGTTTTCCCATACTTGCCACTGGCTGCCTGTTTTCCCATACTTGCCACTGGGTGCTTGTTTTCCGGCGGCTTTAGCATGTTGCGCTACATTGCTCCCTGTTTGTTGTGACTGTGATTATTTTTGTTTACGACAGTCATCAAAAACAGATAAAACCAAAGCAATAAAAAAAACAATTTATCCTACCGTGAAATTCTTTTAACTTGCTCTGAAGAACATAGAACTCGTTTGGCCTCCTGGGGAGTAAAAAAAAAAAGAAATAAACAAGATAGTCAGATTGTTTCAGCTATTATGGCGTTTGAAACTCATTCTATTTCTCTCAGAAATAACAACTACATACACTGCAACGCGGTGTGCAATAATTTCTCTCGAAGAGTACGTTAATGGACTTTTGTTTGTCGAGATAAGTAATCGATTCAAGAAACTCGAGCAGCATGCTTTGACTAATCAGGGCCAAGGAGCAAGTCCAAAACCAGTCGTAATTTATAACTAATATAAGTAGTGTGTTTTAATACGAGCCTTACCGTGCAACATCCCATCTTGCGCCTACGAGAAGTAAATTAAACGAGTTATTTATGTTGTTGAGCTAGCATAAAGCCCGGGCCAAACGAGAACACGAGTTGACAAGAGTTCAATATCTCGCTCTCGTTTGGCCTGAAACTCTCATACGCTTTCGGTAACTCTCGTGCGCTCTCGGCGACTCTCGTGCGCTCTCGGCGACTCTCACACGCTCACGACGACTCTCGTACGCTCTCGGCGACTCCCATGTGCTCTCGGCGACTCTCGTCCGCTCTCGAAGGGTTTGAATCCGCTCAAATTTTCATTGGACTTAATAGAAATTCTTAACTCTCGTTTTTGTTTGAACTTAACTCTCAGGCACCCTCATTGACTATCATGCTCTCTCATAAAAAACACCTCAGATCCGAGAGCGCGCGGACTGATTTATAATTATACAAATTAACGGTAAAAACGAAATCGGCTTCTCTCGGCTATTCGTTCGTCTTCTCGCGGACTTCTAGCACCAAAGAAAATAGGAAAAGGAAGCGAATGCTCGCAGTCTACTATATTGGGAACATATTGATCAAGTTGTAAGAAAGAACGTCGAGACCAATATTTTCCCTATACTGACCAAACAAACTAATACAGTTCAATAAAGGTTTTATTGCTATGCATGGCTATGGCTATTATATAAATCAGCCGACAGACAGGAGTCCGCTAATAGGCTCCTGCATGCAAGAGCACAGCAAATCTTTATCGGCAAACGCGCGCTACAAAGAGAAACGTTTCAAGTTAGTACAAACTTTTTATGACATTTTTCCAAAAACAGATTTGGTCAGATACACAAGGAAAGGTTTCATTTTGACACAAAATTGGCTACGTTTTGGCATTTTTCCAAAACACAATTAGTGAAATCAATTCTTGAGCGGTCCGTCTTCGCGATTCGTATTATAAATTTCGGATCTCTCACGGACCTAATCATAATTATCTTTTCATCGTAAACCAGTTAAGCTATATAATAAATTATTTTAGGCTGAATATAATGGCGCGCGATTAAAGAGGTTGAGCTCATTAAAAGTGAATTTTCCGTCGCAATAAGGTGTCGTTATTTTTTGAGTCAGAAAAAGCTGAATAAAGTTTGGCCACTGCGGGTTCGATCAATTGTTTTTCTTGAACAACAAGAACGTGTCCGTTTGAGGAGGTAACGGTGTAAACATATTCCACATGTAATATGCACACTATAAATTGAATTATTATTGTTGCTATTGTATCGAGACTGTAGATACACATATTCGACCCTTTCTCTCAATAGCATCTTAAGTTCAAAATGTAAAAAATCTCAACATTGAAAAGTTTGTAAAATATTGAAAATGAACAGTAACTCTGGAAAGTTCGGCTGAAGGGCTTTTATTTGAATAGAGACAATTAAGATTTTCATTCGCAGGCTTAAAACTTAGAAGAAGCGGTGGCAATTTTCTTTTTAATTCGCCGACATTGTGGCTGTCACAGTTTCGCTAGTTGCGCTATACATCAACAACAGCTCTTTTCACCTTTCGCGCCTTATCCCCGCACAACAAGACCGCTTTATACCATTCAAGTCACCGCTTTCATCTACCGACTACAAAGAACGGAAAACCGCAGTTTACACCAGGGAGAAGTCAGAACTATAAAGCGTAAACTTTGCTGCACAAAATTTGGGCTTTAAACTGCGACATGATGATGGAGTATGAAGAACTGCGCGACCGATTTGAAACCCTAACAAACCAACTAGAAGTTATCGAGAACAGTCTTTCACAGAGTGAATCGCGAATCTATGACTCAATCAAACAAACAGAAAAGGTTCAGCGGAAGGCGTCCAGGTTGGCTCAAAAGTTTGGAGAAATAGCGCGGGACCTGGACGAAATACAGCAAAGGGTCAAGAACAGTGGTAAGCAGTCAGCGACAGAGAATCAAACGGAGGAACAAGAATCATCCGAAAAGGAACAGAATTGAGCTTTGAAATCAGATAAAGGTCAACGATTTGAAGAATCAGTAAAGGATTTGCGTAGACGCCGGAATGGAATGGAAAACCGAAGATAATTTGATCGCAGAAAAAGTTATCTATGAAACGTCTTGTTGTTCAAGAACCTATATATTTTATTGGCTCGAGTCACCTGTTTTTATTTTTCGGTGAAAAAAATCCTTGAAGCTGAGCACAACTGAACAGTGTTAAAATTTGATCTTGAAACTTGGAACATCAGCATAGCATTAAAGGAATATAGAAGAGGCGTCGGAAGTTTGTCAAAGGAAAGAAAAACATGAACTTAAGTAAAAAAAAAACTGCTTTTTGATATGTTGTCAGTATTAGAAACATCGAAAGGCTTTCCAGTATTGTCACAAGTTTCGAACCATTAACAAACATTAAAACAAATAAGCTGAATTATAAATAAAAAATGTGTTTTTGTACACACTCGCAGTTTTGTTTGGGAAGCACTTCCTTCAAACGCGAAAAGCAAAATCTTCCCTTTTCTTCACACCTCGCATATGTTCACACACCATCCACAGCTCTTGTGTCGGCACGGAAACTACACCGCATAGGCCTCTTCTTCAGACGTGAAATACTGATATCGGAACGATATTTGTGTCTGAGCACCGCTGCGCTGCCCCACTCGTGAAAGTGGAACCCTTTCCACCAAAATAATTTTCCTGCCTGCAAGTGTCACTAATGTATTACTTGATCGGCACGCCATGTTAATTATTTTGTGGATTTGCACCGACAAGAAACCTATCCGCGTTATAATGTGAACCACTTCAAGTCGTTTTGTGTCGTGTGAGTTCAAACTACAAGTAATCGAATTTTTGTGGCCATCAGGTATAGTATGAACATAATTCAAAAGACGTCTTGCGAAGCCTCTCAAAACAAAGTGAAGGGTCAATGTAATTTTCAACGCTGTTAAATAAATGTCCGACGTTGCCGGGCATTACCAAGACGTCGGACATTTATTTCACAGCGTTGAAAATTACATTTTTCCTTCACTTCCTACATTCTGGTGCTGTGGAGTGATATCTTACCTTCCGTCACATCTGCTCGGTCAACTGATATTATGAAGATGCATTTCTGTAAAACAAAGGAAGCAAATTGTGAATCTGTAAAAGTAAGAAAAACAGTTTACACGGGTCTTGACAAACTGCGAGCCAGCGAGCCGTATGAGTCTTGCGAGGCAAATATCTGTCAAAAAAAAAATCTGTCAGAAATTTTAAAGAAAAAACCCCTTAGAATTCGTTGGTAAATTTTTTATCTTTTGACAGATTTTTTCAAAATCGTGTAAAACGCACTTTGGATAGAGCGAAGTCAATATGCATATTAAGATCGGAAATTACGTATGCGCGGCAGTTGTCACGCAGGTTCCACGCGGGTAAATTCCAACCCAATCTGCGCGCGCAAAAAGAAAACTATTTAGAGCCACCTTAAAGCGAATCTCGGCTAGAAAACATGTTTCTTCTAGATCATTAGTTCATTGTTAAACTGGTTTACTGGTTTACGGGTTTTGAAGGTGATTACAAATCTTTAACTCTTGAATACTGGCATTTTGTTTCTGCATTTTATTCTCTCAAATGTCCCGCGCGCCGCCATGTTTGTTTTCGCAAAGTTTGATGGGAAATTATGACGTCATTGCGTTGTCGTGAGCTTTCAGTACGACGGTTTCGCGCGGCCATTATCCGCTCGCTAATGTTTTTTCGTTTCTCGCTCGACGGACAAGCTGGGAAAGAGAGACTGCTCGTAGTCTAGGGAAGACGTAACTCCGAGGAGTGCAGCAATCTTCGGAATAGTTACATTAAAATTTACATTAAAAAAAGTTATTTTATACTGACTCGCATGGCTCACATGTTGCTGGCCCGCATGTTGGCCCGCATGTTGACTCGCAAGGCTCGTTTACTCGCTGGCTCGCATATTATACACCCCCATGAACTAAAACACGTTCAAGATCTCTTAGTAGACTTGCTCCAAGTCTCTCTTTTTTTTGTTTGTTTGTTGTTGTTGTAATTGCTCTTTTTTTCTTTTCGAGAATGGACAAAAAAAGACGTTTACACGTGTGTAAGACCCACGTGAAATATTTGCGTGTATAGCCCGCGATGAGAGCCCCCCCCCCCCCCCCCCCCCAAAAAAAAAAAAAAAAAAATCCGCCGAATCCTTCGCCATTTTGAGTTTACAGGTAGTGCTCGCGCGTAACCAACGGACCGAGCGACTCACTTTGCACGCGCTCTGCTACCGTCGCAAGAAATCGCAAACCCGGTGATTTCAAATCGCATTAAAAATCGCCGGTCAAATGAAGCTCCGGGAGGTTGGGCGAATAGGTCAAAGTCCAACGACACTGAACCTGTTTAGTTTCCATGATCACGTGAGGAATAGTGATCTTCCACAAACTTAGGTCACGTGACTCTTCTTCCTCCAATTCTTCATCTTCTTCGCTTTCAAAGTCAAAATCCTGGAAATAATTAAAAACAACATATAACAACACTTACCTAAGAAAAATGTGTTACCATATGAATCACCACAGAAGAAATAAATATACATATAGACTGCACACTTCTTTTAACCCAATGTCCCCAAAAATGATCCTGTTCAGAGACTAATCTAAATCACATTTTATTTACTGTATGTCAAGATATCATATTTTATTTACTGCATATCTAAATATTGTTTTCTTTACCGTATATCCATTTTATTATTCGACATGGTATTCTAGGGTGCAAATACGCATCAAAACGAGTGCAAACATGACATGTTATTACTGACACGCGTCTGACCGCGCGCTAGGACAAATACTTTCAAAAACTTAGATTTACGAGAACATGACTGTCGTACAAATAAATAATGTTTTCAGCGAAAAGTTGCGTAATGCAGCTTGACATTTTTACTAGTCAGTTTCTATTTTCGCCGCCTTTCGTAAAAATACTCAGCTGTATTATATAACTTGACGCTGTATGACCACTATTTATTTTATAATGTGTATGTAGATATTATCTTTTATTTACCGGTGGTGTGTCTGGGATATCAACTGGATCTTCCTCGAACGGCGAATCATCTGTCAGACGGGAATAAGTTTGAAAACAATGCTTTAATCTCCTACTTCTTTATTCTTTATTTTCGAATTGCCCGTAATAAACTTTGTTTGCTCCCCAAATTTTGCATAAACTATTGTTTTGAAATGCTCTTGGGAATATGCAGTCCTCCCAAGAGCATTTACAAACAATAGTTTATGCAAAATTTGGGGGGCAAACAAAGTGTATTATGGGCAGTTCGAAAATAGAGAATTAAGGAAAGTTGTCAAACTGAATAAATAAATAAATAAATGAAATCGCATGGTATGGCATGTGATGACATGACATGACATGACATGACATGACATGACATGACATGACATGACATGACATCACAACACAACACAACACAACATAACATAAATAGCATAAATAACTTAACGGGGGTAACACTACACAGCCTTAACTCTTCCACTCACAGGGTCAGTCAAAGAGACATGTGATGTAGTTGTAACTTTTGAGTCTGTGGACGAAGTCCTACGGTGTAACGGTGTTTTTTCTTTGGATTTTGATTGGTTCAATTCGCCGCTAACTGCGTATTGAACGTGGACCACATCAGTTGGTGACTTAACATAACAGCAGGGCTGTCAATAAGGGCGGGAAATTAACACATGTCAAAGTCACTTGGATGTGCCTACCTCTGGTCGGATTCATCACTTTATCTTTGAGTTTTCCCGCCAGCCTTGAAAACTCCGCCAAAGGATCAAACTTCTTCTTTGAAACCCTGTGAAAAATGGTAACTAGGGCATAAGAAGATGATAAAACAATCGATACATTTGAACAAATGACTTTGTACTACTGATGTGATTGTCTAAAAATTCCCGTGCCACTTTCTCAACCAATCAGAAGTAAAACCTCTCGCACGTTTTCCCGCGCTTGGCGCCGGCTACATGTATTTGCTTCGCGTTCTGATTGGTTCTTTGGTTTGTCTGGGTCTGTTGTGATTGGTCAGAGAAATAACCTTGCTCTTGGTTTTACGACACTCGATTTAAAACCGCTCCAATGTTGGGTAAACCTATAAGAATGGAAAAGTCTAACTTCTTGTACCTGTCTATGCAAATAAACTTACGGAACTTTACCTGGAAGCTGGTTTGTATAAAGGTTTGGCTGGCAATCGACTTCCACACAACAAAGAAAAATACTGCAAAAAGAAAACGATGCATTTTAAAAAATCAAAGGGCTCTAAGAACCATCTCGTGAATACAAAACAACGTAAGGTTAAGTCCACAGATCAGTTTTAATTTTCCAAACTGAGTTTGAAGTCAAAGAATTGAAGAGTAAAACAGATTTAAAACGACCAAAACATCTTAGCGTGACATAAATATGCATTGTGTGAAATGAGACTGTCTAGACAACTGAATGACGTAATTACACTGGGGAATAAAAAACGTTTACCACAGCAATCATCTTTTAACACGTAATACACTGGGGAATTAAAAAAGTTTACAGATGATGGAAGAGTGAAATTTTGCATATCTGTTCTGTATACGATATCTCGTTCAACGCTTCGCGTTTTCACGAGATAAAAACACGAAAACGAGGCGAATGAATCAGTGACTCATTGCTCTGGAAAGCACTTGAAGGGATAGATGAGAGGGCCCAAGACTCCTTATTGAGACTTCTATAACGTAATGTCGACACTTAGAATTTTACTTTCAATAAATTTTTGAAGTGTAAAAAAGAAAATCTAAAATCCTCACTCAGGATTGAACCTGTGACCTCAGCTAGGCTTAGGCTTACATAGCCTACCGCACCACTGTACCACCTAGCTTCTCGGGTTGCTTAGTCCTAAATTTAACTATATAAACTGCTACCCCTAACTGTAACTGAAAGCTAACCAGTTACTCCGTTATTTAAGTCTCAATAAGGTGTCCCATTTTCCTGTTGGGCCCTCTCATCTATCCCTTCAAGTGTCCTCCCATTGCTCTTGATACAAATGCCTCATTTTTGTATTCTTAACCTTGTGACCTTTAACAGAGATATTGCACGGATTACAATCTTGAGATATTACGCGTAGACAAAATTGTTGCGTATCACATCGCATCAGTGGGGCCGTACACGTTGCAAGCAGAGCGGTTCGGCTTTTTCTGGCCCGGGTAACGCACTAAGGCCCACATATGGCCCTTGTATGGGACTCGCATTCCTTATATGGGACTCGCTGGGCCGCGCGGGCCATATGAATGCACAACAGTTGGTCACATAGAAGCTGACAGTACTTACATCATCGCTTTGGTGAAACAGAGGAAGAAATGTTGTCTCCAGTAGATTGTACGCATATTCATAGGCTCTGAAAAATAAATAGATCGTATCAACTTGTAATATTTCACTGTAAGTTGTGGGATCTTTTATGATTAGTGTTACAACACAGCTGTGGAAACTAGCATTTGAAATATACCCAACTCTTTCACTCCCAGAGTCAATTATGGAGACATGTACGTTTGTAGTTTAGTTCTAACTTTTGAGTCTGTTGACAAAATCCTATGGTGTGACCATTCAAATGAAACCTCTTTGGCAGTACTTTTGCATGGTACCATTTGTTTTTCAGTAATTCATAAAATGAAATTTGGGATTTTTCCTGAATTTTTGATTTTGGGCACTATTGGAAGTTAAAGGGTAAAATCGTTGAAATACCTAACTAATGAAGTATACTTGGCAAAGCGTATGACTTTCTTTAATCCGTATTTAAACTACTACTACTTAAATAGTTAGTCTAACTATTTAAGCCTTAAATAGTTACTTAAAAAATAATTTACCTAGACAGTAAGGTTGCCATTTTCAATCTTTCCATCTTACCTACATTGCTATTTATACCTACAACAAACAATAATACACATCAGAAAGTTTTATTTTAAGCCAGTAATTAAATCTTTCAAAGCTTGGCTGCTTCGCCAGAAACAGTGATTCTCTATAAGGACTGCAGTATATCTAAGCGAACAAAAATTAAAATGGCGAACAAAAGAAATGAAAGAAGTATACATACTCTACCATAATTCTGACGTCTCGTACAAAATGAAAGCAATATGGTGGAAGTTATTGTTGTAAAACTCTCTGAATAATCTGCTCTCCCAAGCAAACAGGAAATCCTGAGCAGTGTTCATGCCACTTTCAGAAACATAGTTTTAAATCTTGTTCTGTTATCATTTCCTTCTGTATTCCAAACATTCTATTTAATACTGCTCACAGAAGCGACCAAAACAATCACCCTAAGCTCAGTTATTTGAAAGCCCTGTTTCGTGAAATACTTACATGTTTTTAGTCCTTCGACGACTTCTGTTTCAAACTTTATTCTATCAACAGCACCAGTGTCAAAGTAGGAACGAAAGATTTCTTTGACCTGTTGAAGAAACGTGGAGCTGGTAAAAAACACAGAAAAAGTAAAACGTAAAGCCCTTGACGGAGTCGCAACGCAAATTGTCTCAAGTTGGAAACTTATGATAATTTGCGACTCCGTTTGGCCAGCTAGGATTTGTGTGTACTTGTAAAATTCATTAATAATTCATAAGGGTAGTAGGGTACTAACAAATAGAAATCAGCCATTCCAATCACATGGTTAGTTGTATCTGGAATGTAAATTAGATACAACCACTAGTGAGTTGTATCTGGAATGTGAATTTCACAAGTTGTTTACTACATTCGCGTCCGTGTTGTATCGGCACTATACATTCACTCGGCTGCGCCTCGTGATTGTATAGGCCGATACAACACTCCCGCTCATGAAGTAAACATTACTTACGATGTCTTGCGTTCACTTTGGACGAGCTTTGGACTTGGTGCCGTTTGGCCACAAACCGCAAGTAGACACAAGTGACCGCAAGTTGTTTTCAGTGTTGCTTGCTTTAATAGGAATGCGTGCGCTGCATTGAAATGTCTATTTTGTGTCCGGTTAGCCACCCAACGCATGCGGCCGGGTTCAACTTTACCCTGTTCAATTATTCTAGCAGCTATTCTAGCAACTGAAGTCTATCAAGATAGTCCAGATTCGTTTTTCCACAAGTACCCCAAAACTATAAGTCTACTCCACCTCTTTAACGAGCAATTCCTCTTCTTCTTTCGTCACCTCGGGAACAAAAACTCTTTTATTAAAGTCCTCTGTGGTGTTTAGAACAAAACAACATTTTATGTTAGTTCACCAAACAAAGTCTTTCTGAAAATTTGTGACAAAAAAAATTCTGCCCGACACCCTTCGTTTAATAGCTCATTTTAGTATATACTGAAACGGTGGATAGCATTGTTGGCGCGCTCTGATTGGCTACTGAAACTCGGAATAGCAAGTGCTATTCACCTCCCAGCAATTTGCGCGCGAAAATTGTAATCATTGACAGGAATAAATGAGTCGGTGAAAAGCATCATTTTCGTTATATTATCTCACTGTTTCAGTATAGGTGGGTATCTCACTGTTTCAGTGAATAGTCGTTAAATATCAGCGCTGGTAGATACAATATATTCCAGTTTGTTAAGTTATTCGACTAACGAAACCTCACCAGTTTTGCGGCCTTTCCGTGCTTAAATGAAGCAATAGATATGATATCATTAGGATTCTACAATTTATTAGCTTAACAATGACATAACGTTTTCTGCGGGTTTATCGAAAGAAGCACGCTTACGAAAGATTTCCTCAAAACCGCTCGCTATTTCTTTCGTATTAGTGTCCCTACTAATAGTTGCTTTAATTTTTTCGTCGGACAAAGGGTCATGTCGTACCTCCTTTGAACGAGTTGTTTTATTGGCTCACCAAAACAATAGATGGATGACCTAAACAATGCCCCTATCCCTATAAACAATAGCAGGTACTGTTTTAGAACGGCCAATGAAAATAGAGGTTAATGAGAGGTACGACCCTACCGTCGGACAAGGCGTATGTGTCGAATTACATACCAACAGTGAGGCAAAACTGGAGTATGTTCAGTGCTCCTTCACTTTTCATAAACTGCATGAAAGGAAACAGGGCGGACTGAGTTTGGAGAATGTCTGCTACAGACAAATGAAGAGCCTGTAAAACAAACAGATTAACAATGGTCGCAGTTGTACTGTTTTCTGCATTAACTCTTTGAGAACTCTTTTCTATATTTTATCTTTATTATTTCGTGGCATACCTGGAAACCGACCACGCTAAATAAAGGATTGATTGATTGATTGATTGATTGATTAACAATGATTTAGAAATACATAGACAAGTAAAAACAAGCGATATAATATCCCGACGTTTCAGCGACCTCATGACCCCATTATCAAGGGTACAAATGAGAATAAAATTAACAAACGCGAGTTCAAGAGTAATAACTAATTTACATAGCGGAGGTGGCTACACAAATATTTTAGCACTGATAGAATCCGTTTGCACATTCAAACTCGGTGTTAATTGTTTGATGTAAAGCATCTCGTTGACTAGACAATCAAATTTGTTCATGCATTTCTTGAGAACTTTGAAACAGCTAAGGAGGTCCTCAGGGACAGCACCCGCGTGGTCGTTGTCATAGTGCTTGCGTACTGAAGATGACGTGCTTTTATGGCCATCCACGCGGGCATATAAATAGCAATTGTTAGCAATTGATTGATTGATTGATTGATTGAGAACGTATGAAAGTCAAATGAATGAAGGCACATGAGAATGAAAGCACATGAGAGTCAGTGTTAAGGCCCGTTTACACGGGCGATTTTTTGTGCAATTTTTGTCGCATTTGTCGATGCAATTTTTGTCGCGCGCAAGTAGCATCCTCAAATCGCATGTGTAAACGGGCGGCGATTTCAGTGCGATTTGGGCGCGATTTGTCGCGCGATGTCGCAGAGGTTTCCCGGATGTACCTTGGCGGCGATTTTGGGGAAAAGCAAATTTCGCACGGCCGAATCGCACAGGAAATCGCCGCTAGTTTACACTTGCGGCAAAAGTTGCATTGGAGGGCGTGACAAAAATCGCTTCAAAAATCGCATGTGTAAACGGGCCTAGCCCTTTAGACAAAAATGAGCTGACTGCAAATGAGTTAGCCGGGGGTCGAACGAGAGCTAAAGTTTAATGGCCCATACACACGGTGCAACTTTTATTGCAACGTTGCGCCCAACGAGATATTTTAGGGGTGTCACACGGTGCAATTTGTTGCGCGCAACGTTTCAAGAAAAGTAGCACCGTGTGTCCGGGCCTTAAACTCTTATCAAACTCTTCAGTGAGACTTGAGAGCGACTGAAATACGAATTCAGTGACTCGTATCGAATTCGTGAGTGTATGACAGTTGGCAGTCAAACTTACCGAGTTTATAAATGGAGCTCTCGGTTTAGCAAACTTTGCCAGTAAAGGAACTTTAGCACTTGGTGGTTTTTGAGAGGCAACCATCTATGACAAAAGGTTGATCAATTTATGTCAGATACAGCACTATTACCGGTATATATGGAACTCCTTTCGTTTCTCAACTGCCAGATGGGTAAAAAGTCAGTCTATAGATGAAATAGAGGATATTACCTGACTCGTCCCCGGTTGTCTCTCTAGGCAAGACGCGGGAGACGCGCGTGGGGGATAGACGCGGAACGAGAGAAGCGCGATCAATCACCCCTCGCGCTTCTCTCGTTTATAATATAGAGGGAAAAATTACTGAATGCTGATTGGCTGAGAAAGATGGCATCAAAATTTCTCACTCGTGATTGGTTGAGCGCGTCGTTCTCGTTGCATTCAGTTGGCTTGGCGGGATTTTGAAGAAAATTTACAAACTGAGCGCTCGCATGTTTTGCCGGGGATTTGGTTATAAAAAAGGAATTAAATCTGATGATACGTAAAAAAGGAATTCTATAGATGAATTTCAGCATTTTACGGCAAACCGGAAGCGATTATTTGTGTTAAAACTTGGATTAACTAGGCGCCTGCAGGCCAGTTTGCGACGGTGAAAACCTTGAAGAAATTCATGGCCACAAAAGCCGGTTAAGTTCCATCACTTCACTGAATATATGCGGATTTCTGCGGACCTTAAGGAAAGAACTTTGACAGATTTTCTGGAAGGAACAATTTACATTTAACAGGAGAAAGAATAAGGCTGAAAGAAGCGAAAGAAAGCAATTAAATCGCCAAACGTACAAGTTAGTTTGAACTTGCCATTTGTTGTTGTAATCAAAGCGACAAAATCTTCACAACACAGGTGCACCTAAAGAAAATTACCTTTGTTTTTGTCTTTAAGTGTCTTTTATCGATAAATTAGGCTTTGTTTTCTAGACTCATAACAGCCAAATGTATCTTTGACATTGGAAATTTATTTAACAACAGTGAGTTGAAACGTTTTTCTTGTCAGTTTGCGAGAAAGTATTTTCATTTCGGATCGGTTTCAAGTCTGAGTGAACAAGTAATCGCATGTTCCCTCGTAAAATTAAGGATTAATACCACTTGTGTTTTCAGAAGCTGTAGAAATTGTCTACAGTTTCTGAAAACACGCGTGATATTAATCCTTAATTTTACTCGGGCCAATGCCATTACATATTACATGCCCGCGCGTGGATACGAATTTTATCTTCGCTCACTCGTGAGAGATATTATCAACATGAGAAGAAAAAAATCGTATCCACAAGCGGACATGTAATATTCTATTTATTATATAAATATCGATGAAATATCAAGAGAGAAGAGAGAAGGCATTTTTCACCGCATCAATTTAATTGCAGTATTATAATCACAGTTTACAGTTAATGCACTGATCTAAAAACTGGCGTTTCTCCTCTTTAAAACCTTCAAATCTCATTGAAAATAGTCAACTTTTGACTAAATAACATTTCAAATCGGATTAATATAATAATACAAAATTTTCTTTTAGGGAGAAATATACGGAATACACAGACCTTCGCCGGAGTCAGTCACTTTTGCACGTGCATTAAAGAGTTTAATTAGCAAAACAACGCCTTTGCACGTGCGTTAAAGAGTTTTAAAATTAGCATAAAAACAACAATTTGGCACGCGCATTTAAACAGTTTAATTAGCAAAAGCACATTTTGCACGTGCATCGATATCTTCACAAGTGAAAAATAAAATTAGTATCTTCATTGTAAAGGTGATGTTGCAACGACGATTTTTAGCGCAACATGGGTGCGCGGACGATTGTCTTCAATTTTTATGTTGCGAAGTTTTTTAATCAGCTTCAAAAACTTGCAACGCAAAAACATGAATTTCACTCAAGTTGTTTCGTGTAACATACGTGTCGTTAATTTTGTTGCGCTAAAAATCGTCGTTGCGAATCGTCCCGGCCGTGTAACATCACCTTAAGCGGTGAAGAGAACACGTTTTAGAAAACAGAGAAATTCAAGTATTTCATCGATATCTATATAATAAAGACTTTTTAAATCTACTCGGTGCGTTTTTCGCGCGGATGCACGTGCGAGGAGTTTGCGAGGGAGGAGAATAAACTTACTGGTTCTTTGTCCAACAAAAGTAGGAGAAGGTTGTTAACAAAATCCTTTAAGAAAATAAAAAATACATCAACACATATTTAAGTAACTTGAAATTTCATTTGTACACGTACATTATCCGTTAGTTTTGTTAAAAAGAAAGAACAAATTCAGATACAAACTCCTTTACACGTTTATGTTTTCTACTTACAGGATCAGACAGTTTGTCAGCTGCTCTTAAGAAGACTGCACTGGCCAATAATTCTCGTAGCAATGATAAAAGGCTCCTAAAATTCAACAAATTTCCTCTTACCGAAAAATCTGACAATTTTTCGGTCGTCTGCATTATCTGATATGGCCACTAATTAACAATTAGACCTGTAGCCCGAAAGGGCTATGGGTCAATAGCCCATGAGGCGAAGCCGAATGGGCTATTGACCCGTGGCCCTTGAGGGCGAAGGGTCTAATTGTTTTAGTATCACCCAACTAGTCGGACAGAAAAAGGCAATAATAAAAAAAAGCAATTGCAAGTTGAAGAAATATTTATTTGGGAATAAAACGAAAAATAAAACCGGCGAATTTCACTACTCGATGACTATTACTATTAGACCCCTAGTAGCGTAGCCAATCAAAATGCAGGATTTGCATTAGTCCACTAGTTGGGTGATACTAATACATGTAAGAGCATACTGCTACATGAACATGACGACCAAACATTCAACATACCTACACTGTAAGGAATTTGGAGGTCGCGTTAAGTTTTAATCCTGGATTAGCTTTAACCAGCTTTCGAACAACCGGGCCCGGAACTGAGACAAGCTCTTTAACACAGCACTTCCAACTCATGAATGTGACAGACCACAGCACCAAAGACTACCTGTCCTACTCTTGTCGCACAGTGATGTGTGTTCTTTATGTCCCCTAATATATTTAGTTTGAGAAGCCGGTTGGAGATCAACACAGCCCAATGATGCAATTATCTGTGCTGGGTTGTTCAAAGCGCGGTTAAGCTAACCCTGGATTAGCATCAATTTTGATTCCAGTTAAATAATTAATCAATGGAGATTTTTCCAAAGTATTTTTTCCCTTTAGTTTCGTCTCTGACTTGTCTTTGCATGTAACTGATAATTAGCTTTTGAAAACAATTCTAACAAGAGAAATTCAATCCTCCGTAAGTTTTAATCCTTCGAACAACCAGGCCCTGAACTGAGACAAGGTCTTGAACACAGCCAGTATGACGGGTGATACACTCACAACATATATAGTTTTCAATCAGTTTAGTCTGGGATTGGGTATAGAAATCAGACAGTTTTGGTCTACATGTAGAATAGAGAATGATCAGTGGTAAGAAGTCTAGAATAAGGTTGTAAAATGTAGTTGAGTGACACCCCCCCCCCCCCCCCCCCCCGCTCACACCCCACCCCTGGGTTAGCGGTCCTGTGAAATGTGTGTCTATGTACTTAAGGTTATTTCTGATATGGCCACTGATACATGTAAGAGCATACTAGTACACAAACTTGACAACCAAACCTTCAACGTACCTACACTGTAAGGAATTTGGAGGTAACAAAAAAGGAAGAATGGATTCTGATAGCTTTCGCAAATACTGAAGTTCCATTGGTCGGCTTTGCAATGCACAATGCATTCTGGGACTGAACTGTTCAAGAATGGCTGTCTGTGTACTGGTTGGATGTGACAATGTCACTGGATAAAGAAAATCACAATACCAAATCAGTACAATACCTCTGGCTGATTTAATATGCAATAATTTTTTGGTCCAATTTGTTAATTTTAGACTATGGGTAGTTCCTCTTTTCTCTCAAGAATAGTCAAGCGGCCAATCACGGGAGGGCGCGCAATTTGAGGACAAGCACGTCCTCTCGTGATTGCCCCCTTGACTATTCCCGAGAGAAAAGAGGGACTACTTGCGATTGTTGTCTAGCTTAATTTTTCATCCTTATGATACCCCAATGAGTAATGAAATCTGGCTGACAAATTATTGCATGCAAATATTAGCCTTTAGGTGTTTTGTGTACAAAGCAATTATTTTATTCTATTATTTTATTACTAAAGATAGCTTGCATGTTTAGCATGGTTGGTTCAAATATGTTCGTACAAAATTTCGAACAGAATATTTTGGGGTATATCATTATTTTAAAAATAAAACATGTCTTAAACATTAAAGTCACTACATTTTGTTTAAATTAATAAGTATTAGTACAGTGGAACCCCCGTTAATACAGTCACCAATGGGCCAAGAAAATTTGGCTGTATTAACGGGGTGGCCATATTAATGGGGTAGGGTCAAATTTGTTTCTCTTTTCATGACAGGAAAGTAAATTGCTGTTTGATTACGTTAACGACAGAGGTCAATGACATGACAAGTTACAGGCGCAGTGAATAAATACAGTATTGTTTCTCAAGTACTGTCCAGTATTTGTTTTGTTTGGTCAATAATTAATGCGTATATGGTTCGAGTGGCCATATTAACAGGGTAAAATTATTAAGGATTGTACAGGTTGGGATTTCAGAATGTGGCCGTTGGCCGTATTAATGGGGTGGCCGCATTAATGGGGTTTTATTATAAGAAAATGTATGGGCGTTTCGCCGTGACAAAAAAAAGTGACCATATTAACGAGGTGACCATATTAACGAGGTGACCATAACGTGGGGTTCCACTGTACTCATTTATTTAGTTAATAACAACCTTTTTCTTTAGCTCTAAGGTACATCTCTAAATGCTTTAAGCCTTCTTTGCCTAGAGTTTCTGTGACTAAAGTTGGAATGTCAACCTGAAAAGCAAAAATACAATGAACAAGGAATATGTAAGAAAATTCAGGATTCATTTTAATTAATTATAGTGATAAATATAAGAAAAATATCATTCTCTGGTTAAAAGTAAAAACTGTTTAAAAATTTCTTGTATTTAAATTTTTATCCTTTGAAGACGACAGACAGGTTGTCAAAAGCTCACAGTTTTTTTAAAAAATTTAAACCGAGAATGTTTTCTTATATTTTTTACTAAAATGGCAAGGAATAATTTACACAGCATTTCTCATCCAACAGTTATTTGCACTTCTTATGCAACTTTATTTTCTAATAACCAAGGAGAATTTGATTTGGTGGAATAAGTTTTTTCATACAATTCAATTAACAACTGGAATAATGTTATTTGCTACCATATAAAAATTCCATGGACTTATCTAAGAAAACCTAAACTTACAGGAAATTGATCACTGAGGTGTCATTTTTCATACCATAGGCGTGAATTGGTACATGTATTTAAATCTCAAGAAAACTGAAGACTGAAGAGGCCTTTTAGGGTAAATTCCAACCAGCAACATGGCGTCAAAAGAGCAACATCAACGAAGTAAAATGACAACAAAGGACAAGAAGAGTCTGTGAAATTGCAAACTTATGGCATGGTCAAAGTGCATGAAACTCCAACAGTGACATGCAAACTTTGCGAAATTGCAATTTAATGAAAGGGCTGGTTCCCACTGGCGACATAATCAGAAGCTGAGTCAGAGTCAGAAGCATAAGGAGCCTCACGTTCTAGTGTAAATTAAAAAAACAAAGTCAGAATCAGAATCGGAAGCTTGAGGGAATCAGAATCGGAATTAGGATCAGAAGGTTTCCTTTCCCTTCCGACTCCACTTCTGCTTCTGTCACTTACTATCTGCTTACGTCATTTTGATTTCCATTAGATCGTAAGGTCCTTGGGATTCTGATTCCGCTTACGATTCCGCTTACATCACTAGTGGGAACCAAGCTTAAAGTTTGAAATTCAGACTTATAGGGACAAGCACCCCCCCCCCCCCCCCCCCCCCCCCCCCCCAACACTGGGCCTCACTGAAGACTACTATTTTTAGCTTTCCCACAATGATTAATAGCTTATACCCCATTCACACCTGCAATACTTAAACATGTTTAGAAATATACCTGCTAACCTCCCGTAATATTTGGAGTGAAATCTTTACTAAAAGAAACTTTATTGACATTTTTGCCATTCCAGGTAGTTTGAGTCATATACATTTCAACTAAATAACATTTAAACATGTTTAACCATTGGTGTGAACAGGGCCTTTTTTTTTAGTCAACTAAAAAAAGCTGTTTTACCTTACGTATTCTCTTCAACAATACAGCTGCCATGTATCTGAAGCTTGATCTGATTTCATCAACACATGTTTCACTGCAGCTTAGTTCTCTTCAACATAAGACATAAACAAATAATCACTTGGAAGAATGAACAATGCATGGCCATCAATAAATAAATGATTGAAAACTTGTGCAATGTGCAAAAATATTATGAAATTATGTTATTTATTAAATGGATATCAATCCTCTAAATTTAAATCCTTTGGCTCATTTCTTTCCTTTATTATTGCTCTCTTGCTCATGCCACAATATTCAGGGATAAGAAATTAATTTTTAAAAATATAAGCATTAATATATATGGCATTCTAGTTTCAAACAATTAATTACTTTTTGTTTCTAATCAATGATTTACTTACCTGTACCATGTATAGATATAGTTTTGAAGAAGTAGGCTAAGAAACTGAAATTGAAAAATATTAACAAAACCTTTTAGGTCACATATGTTCACAATATATGCTAGATCCCTTTGGTGCCGGCATGAAAACCATAAAATTATTGGGAAAGACTTTTTTTTTAGACAATAAACAATAATTTCAGCATGATTTTTGTATCTGAAAAGAAGCACTGAATCTTGCCATGACAAATAACCACTCCAAGTTCTGTACATGCTGAGTGTTGAGTGCATTACTGTACTCTGGTATAAACATACGATATTTGTATTACTCCTTTGTAGTACATTTTTTTACTTTTTAACAAATAATAAATTTCAAACCTCTTGCACTGCACTGTCCACTGATTCTGGGACGAGGAGATCCTCCCATGGCTATAAAATAAAGGAAGAGAGACACAGCTTAAGTGTAACTCAAAAGAATTACAGTTATACCCTTTAAGCTGGGAAGTAAAAAGTGATTGTCCTAGCTGGAGCTTAATCTGTTCCCCAATAAGATTTGGTTCATTCCTCTTAGTAACTCAGCCTGTAATTCAGCTTAACTGTTTCTGTTTACTTACCTTCAGCTTTGCCCTTGAAATTTCTGGTCTGATTGCAATGCAAAAGAAAGTTAAAAAAGAATGCAGATAATCAGTGGCCAACTCTCAAACGTTTTTGCCATTAACAGAGATGCCAACCCCTGGAGATTGAAAATTGGGAGTTTTTTCTGAGGGTGAAATTTTTTCGTGCCGAAGGCGTGAATCGTGCGATGTAATTGTGAGCATCTAGCGGGGTCCGGAAATTTTTTTGGCTTTAAAAGAGCAATTTTCTGCATTCCTGAGACCCATAAAGCGTTTGTGAAGTGAAGATAGAATGAAAGACCCGTATGGGAGACTGGAAGATTCGTTCCGTATCTGGGAGACTCCTGGATAATCTGGGAGAGTTGGCATAAGTGCTTTAAGTAACAATGTTGTCATATTTTTTTTTTATTTTTCTTTTTCAATAAAAAAAATAGAAAATATATTTAATTTCTTTCCTTTTACCATTAGGGACTTGGCCTTAGTTCAGTTTTGTAAATGCTTCCCTGGACATCAAAGTTCTCAGCAACTAACCTATGACGTTGACATTTATGATTTCCACAAATACTGCACATCCCTGAAACAACTGTCTCCTGCTGATCAATGTCCTCATAATTCTAGAGAAAAAATAACCAAAGTTTGCAAATTGATGCAAGTATAGGAATAATTAATTTTGAAGTGTTTTAAATACTTTGGTTGAATTTGTTGAGTGGCAAACATTTTACATTTTTGAAAATTTGAAAATACATAATATTATATATAAATATAGATATACCTGTAGATATGTAGCCTGTGTAGCAGTCATTTCCTTTCCAAGAGTGCAGGAGGTGC
Source organism: Cladopsammia gracilis (assembly GCA_022457155.1). NCBI lineage: Eukaryota > Metazoa > Cnidaria > Anthozoa > Scleractinia > Dendrophylliidae > Cladopsammia > Cladopsammia gracilis. The sequence goes on from JAJGOT010000264.1 coordinate 727,240, forward strand.
ATCAAGGCATGGGGTGCAAAAAAGAGCCCGTGCCCTCGGAAAGGAAACAACTGCTATGCAGGCTATAGATATGCTGTATATAGTACATGGTATATAATGTTCAACATATTTGCTGGTTTAACATACCCTTTTTCGATGGCCCCAGTGTAGTAAAAAAGAAGGCAAAACTGAACAGTAGCTAAAACAAGAAGACAAAATTAACTTACTTTTATTGACATATGACATTGATATAGTTAAAATACAAATAAATACAGATAACTTCCATGCTGATTACTCTTTGTAGCATTCAACCTTTGACTCCTGGAAATTTAAACAGTTCCAAGCTAGGGAGGGGGGGGGGGGGGGCTGTCTTGAATGCTCGACTGTATCAATGTTAAATTCTGAGATGATAAATCAGGAAATACACTGCAAATTTACCCCAACAATATGGCGGAGGTGGAGGGGGGGGGGGGGCTCCCCTAGATCCACCAGTTTGTACTGCTCTGTACCTTGCATTTGAATGGTCACATTCATGGATTTCACCCACAATTGGTGGAAGTGAAATAACTTCGTATAAAACAATTCTATTATATTATTTTTTATGAACCACAAGGGAGACACAGGTCTGAAAGGGGGGTCCGCCCCCCCCCCCCCCCCGACCCTCCCCCTGGATCCGCCACTGCAGAGAGACACAAAAGTTAGCACTACCTTATACAACAATAAATGTACCAGATCAAAAAGTACTTCTAAGTTAACCTTGAATGTTCACAGTAACACAATAACATTTTTGTTCACTATAAACTGAAAGGTTAGAACTACATCATGACCCACAGTTTGACTTTATGAGTGAAAGTTATGGACCAGGGAAGGGGGGGGGGGGGGGGGAGAATTCGTACCATGTATATTTTTAGGTGGGGTGTGCTGCTGGAACTCTGAAGCTTAATAGTAAATACCCTATAAAAGACCATGCTCAGCTGCATTTTTCAACCATATTCTGTATTAGACACCAATCTTTCAGAATTTCTATCTTCATACAACTGATCAGTTGCCCAGTAATGATACAGCACCCTGTTCTTGACTTACTGATTTCTATACTCGATCCCAAACTAAACTGTTTGAATTTAATCATATATGTAAATTTATCCTTCACAGATGCACATACCCATTTAGCTTACATTTGAGAGTGACCCTCCCCTCTCCCCGGGGGGCATCGGGTGACTGCTGCTTATCTCGTTCGAAGAACGCAATCCTAATTTCGTGTTGGTTATCCTGTGGTTTATGTGCAGTAAAATTTGAGATTTTTTGGTAGCCGGTCTTCCAAATGGCTGCCCCTATTGGTTTTTTCAGGGGCTCATTTCTGCCAGAAGTTCCCTCGAACGCTTCTCCATAATCTCCGATTACTGCTAGTTATTAATTACCAACATATTCAGCTGCATACCTGAACACAATAAAACCTACTGCAATACCAAAGGCAAGAACCCATATCCCAATGAGTAATGGAGGACAACTGTCAAAGTGAAAAGCAAATAACAAGTATGATCAATAAGTAGAATTAAAAATAATGTAGTGTAGGAATATTTCTGCACCTCATACTAGGGTAGGCCATTGCAACAACATAAACATTCAGCATTGTACAACATCACAACCATAACATTGTACAACAGCATTCAATTAAGAGCAACATCATTACTGACTCGCCCCCAGTCGTCTCACAATTAATGAGAGAAGCGCACCCGAGGGGAGTGCAAGGGGTGATGGGAAGGAGGAAGGAGGGGAAACCTTTCCTTTCCCTCCTTCCCAAAAATTCACCCCTCGCGCTTCCCTTCAGTCACGTGTCTCTCACATTAAAACTAGGAAGGACTATGGTTATTGTACAACATAAACATTCAGCATTATTTGTACAATGTCAAAACATTGTACAACAGCATTCAATTAAGAGCAACATCATTGCTGATTCATCCCCAGTCATCTCTCAATTAACAAGAGAAGCGCGCGGAGGGGCGCATGAGGCGTGACGGGAAGGAGGAAAGAGGGCCGCCTTCCCATCACCCCTCGTGCTTCCCTTCAGTCACGTGTCTCTCATTCCTCGTTTCATGTCTCTCCCTCGCATGCATCTCCCACATCTTGCCAAGATAGATGACTGGGGATGAGTCAGACATGATCACTGCACTCTGAAGTGAACAAATAGGCAAATGAACAGATACGATGGCCAATCTGTCATATACGAAATCACGGCATGGAATAAATATCATTAAGCCTTAATTGATCGTTGACACATTTCATTTCTTAGGAAGTAAAATAAAAAGATATAAACAGAACGCTAGAGTTAAGTCACAATTCGTTCGCTGAAAATACAAATGGCACAGAGAATTCGAAAGAATGAGCCTACTATACGTTATAATATATTTGCGTGGGTCACAAAGTTCCGGCTACATTTACAGTTGATCTCAATACTTCACACGTACCTGTAAAACTGAAATGTGAAAATAAATACAAAAACTGCTCCTGAGGCTAGCACAGGTCGAATACTATCGAAATCTCGCCTCTCCAATGTGTTCATTTCTCTAAAATATCATGTTTTTGATTTCTTCTACTTTAATCCCGTCGTGTAATAATGCACGAAAAATCCAAACCGGAACTTACGTGTCTGGAACATATACATAACGCTTACATGACGACGGTCAACAATTTCCGGTCCCAGTCCCTCGATAGAGAGCAAGATTCCAAGATGGAGGACGAGCCGGGGGTAAGTGCATGTGCTTCTGGATTCTCTTAAACGTGAGATGTCGGTGTAAATATAGCAAACTTAAAGTTAAGCTTAACCAACGACACCTCTTCTAGTGTATTTGGATGTCAGTTTTTACTGTTAAACAGCCCATGTTGATGATCTAAACACGCTAGATTATGTAAAGCTTTACGTAAAGTTTTAAAACTTTAAAGCAGTAAAAAGCTTAAACGTTTTCTATCGAAGTCTTTCCAATTACAGTTTCATGGTAATTTTTTTCTAATGTTTTTTGTGCGATTTTATGTTATGTATAGGATAGTTGCTGCACTAGCAAGTCTGTCACTTTTACCAGAATACAGTCCGCCCAAAATTGCGAAAGAATTGTATAAGAAAGAGAAACTCTTAAATGAGTTTTGTTTGCACAGTTTCACAGAGTGTTTTCAGTGTTTAGCAGGGTATAAGTATTCCTATTAAAAAGGAGATAGGAAGCAGCCGCTTAACAATCCCCTCCCCCCCCCACCCCCCCCCCCCACCCCCCCCCCCCCCCCCCCCCCCCCACCACCACCCAATTTACCAGAGTAACTGCAGAATACCCAGCCACTTTGAAGCTATACCCTGGAAAAAGCTGGATATGTGGTTACGCAGTGATTCTTTCCCCACGCTTGTTCTTTTTTCATGTTTTAAGAACGAGAAATATACATATTGTATGTCTATTCCAGGGGACAGTGGCTATGTGGCCATGCAGCCACACGGTGGCTACATGGGTACGTGGCTCTGCAGCTACAGGCTAAGGTATCTAAGTAGCCACGTATAAACTGATATTACTTGTTTGGCACCAACATGTACCACAGTTCATCATATATGGCTTTCTTTTTAAGACTTCAGGGAAATCAAGAAAACGAAACAGAACAAGCGAGGAAAGTTCTAAGACACCTATTGCTGGTATTTAAAAAGGATGATTAAAACTTTTTGTTGGTACTCCATGTAGTTGTCTGTTATTTTGCATGAATATTAATAATTTATTAGAAAGTCTAAACTAGTAAGACTACTTAGTTTAATACTGGTAACATTCTTTATTTTCTAATGTAACAGACCATGCAACAAAACCCAAGAAAAAGAGAAAGAAAAACAAAGATGAGGAAAAGAAGGTATGTAGTTATACTGGTTATTCAGAATAATAGTTAATTATAATAATTATTGTTTATAGATTATTATTTATAATGTTCAAGTTTATTATGGGATAAACTGATCATTTTTTTGTTACTGAGACCTGAGACAGTTGTACTAGTTAAGCCACTTACTGTTGGCATGTAACATTTTATTTCACAGTCCATTTGTTAATTGTTTATTTGTTATTTGTTTAATTGTTTATTTGTTTATTGTCATGCAAATCTCAAGGGTACAACAATTGAAGGGGTGAGTGGAATAAAGCCCCAAGTGAATTCTGATCAACCTGCTAGATTCTACTTACAGTCTGTCTTGTGTATGCTCATGTAACAAAGGGAGAATTTGGCTATTGATCAGGAGTCACTTAGGGCCTTATCCCAAACTGATAGGTCCTAAAAAAAAGGCCCTAATCTGAAACCAAATTCTCCCTTTGTTACATGAGCATATACAAGACAAACTGGAAGGAGAATCTAACAGTTGATCAGAAGTCACTTAGGGCTTTATTCCACTCACCCCTTCAATTTCTGTACTTCTCCATACTCTTTCAAGGCCCAAGTCCAAGCCTTTTTTTTCCCGTAATTTCTCAATTTCCCAACATTGTACGGGGGGGGGGGGGGGGGGGGGGATGGGGTAAACATTTACTCCCAATTTGAACCAAAATATGCAAAGTGACCCAAATGTTTCAACCAAGGCATAGATTTCTCAGGAGAACCGGTTGGAGTTTGGGCGTTTTAACCAGACGAGTGTATCAACTTTCAAGGGATCTGATTGCAGATATTTAAATAATGTAATTTAATCTTTCCCACTGTAGCCAAAGCTTAACCCTCATGTGCAGCATGTTTTCCGAGCTGATGATGGACATAGTACTGATCTCTTTCCAGTAAAGATATCAAACATTCAAGAACTTATTTTATTTGCATCAACACATGAATCAATGCCTAACTGGTGTCACATCAGCCATGTTGGAAAAATACAGAAGGTTGTTATTGTCCTTATTAGTGGGGTTGGAGCTGAGGAATATGTGAAAAACCAAGAATGCTTTTCTCAATGTAACACCCTTTTTGAACAGGTAAGAGAAAAATTGAAGGGCCTGAGGGCCTATTTTAAACCATGAGCCTATGTCAAATTTTGAAATATTTCACTCACAAAGTGTGTTTTTTGAGCTGAGAAAGCACTCTGACAGGTTCATGCAAGTTAAGGTAAAGAGAGCCTTACTTAACAGTTAGATTATGAGCTTGAGATTTCTGCCGCATAATACATGTAGTTGATGAGGGCAAAGCCTGAATCAACTATCATGCATAGAAATCAAGAGCGAATAATCTAATTGTTTTAGTATAAATCTACTAGATGTTCAAAACTTAACAACAAATACTCTTCACAGACACTTCAAAAATGTGAAGAAGTGGCCCGCCATTAGGCTAATTACTCTTCCTACTCACTTTCTACAATGGAATAGATAGTCAGTAGTCAAATAGTGTAGCCATTAAGAGAACATCATTCATGATAGAATGCTAGTAGATTTATACTAAAGACCAATAGATCCAGACCTGTATTTTTACAAAAAAGAATATGTTTTGGTTATAAAGCTAGCTACATGTTTATAACTCTTTTTCAAAAATGTGAGATGTTTTGGTCTAATTGTTTCAGCTAATGTTAACCAGACCAGTCATTATTTTAGCAACAGAATGCTTTTTTGGCTCAAAAAAACACTGTATTCATTTTATAGTTACATTTTTGTAGCTCTTAACTTCCTCGCTGAGTGAGGTCAGCAATGTCAAGTCTGCAACTAAAAGTATACTGTATTTAGTTACGTACTTGGTTAATTTTTTTTAAATCTTTTGTATTGCAGCGTGTGGCAACTAAAGCCTCAGGGCCAGATATGGCTGTACGACTGCCTCATGAAACTTTATTAGCTGTTGACATTCCAAAAAGAGAGATAAGGCGGAGAAAGCAAACTAAACAGAATTGTAAGAGTATTCAAATGACTGTAACTATTATTATACATGTTAAGAAATGCACTTTACATGAATCAGTTACACATTTAATAAATTAACCCCTACATTAGAAAGTACTGATAACGTCACAAAATAAACTATAAAAAAAAATTATATTATTTAAAATTGACATTAAAAATTCTGTTAGGTTTGTAATCTGTTGAATGTTGCAAATTGTTACTCATGTCTTTTTGTTACACCCAAATGTTTCTTTTTTTGTCTGATATTACCAACATAATCGTATCAATAACAATTTAGTTCTCAATTGTGATTGGTCATCCACATGCCTATTTCTTACGTTTTTGTTGTACCTATGTGACCACGCATCAAACGAAATTAATTCACTTAAATGGGTTCTTTTTTTGCTGTTTATCCACTGGTTTCAAACTGATAGACATAAATTTCCCTGACGTTTTATTAGAATAAGTCTACATATTAGAGTTTTTTAATCTCAAATTTTGTTATTGTATGTGATTAATTAATAATAATATTGTGCAGTTCCAGAAAAAAATCCATACCCACCCCATGGAAGATCATTGGAAATTCCTAGTGGGAGGGGTTCTTAAAAGCCAACATTTTAGAAGCAAAGTATGAAGCTAAACTGGAATTTCCTGGGGGGACGGGGGGTGATAACAAAAAACCTTCCGTGGGGGGAGTATGGATATTTTCTGAAACTGCACATTGGATTTCATGTTGTACAATTCAGGCAATGATGCTCATAATTCCAAATCATTCCAAATTACTCACTCATTTACTCTCTGAAATTAGTGTACTCCACTCAATCCAATTACTAATACTTATTATATGAAGGTAATGCTCCAAAAGGAAGAGAAGATTACATTCTGACCACTGACGAGATGCAGATGAATGATTATCCTCTTCCTGCAGATGACAGTCATCAGGCTGATAAATCAAAGGATAATGGTATGGATGAAAAATAATATTATAATTTGCTACTCCAGAAACTTCAGGGAGACTGCACACCAGCATTCAGCAGTAGCCTTTCTGGGATCGTCTGGGTATAAACCAGCATTAGTTATGATTGGTTGATGATTTCAAAGGCAACCATTAACCAACCATCATCGCTAGAATCTTTCGGCTTTGGTTTTCTTATATTAAGACTAGTTTATTTTTAAGTGAGGAAACCTGACTCATTATAAGCCTTGTGGTTTCTTTCAGGTCTCCCCTCGCCATTCACTTTTTCTGTAATCTTTTATTATTTCCATCTGTAAAATGTTGTATATATGGCAAATAAAGAATGAATGAATGAATGAATATTAACACAGCACAACAAAGAGCCATTATTCGGCAAATTTTATAGAACCGCACTCAGCGATAATCGCAAAATAGAGCACAATAACCTCACACAAAGTCAAATATAAAATTACTAGGCACAGTTTACAAAGCTAACCTTTTTCAAATTTGAAATATCTTCGAATAATCAGATGAATCTTTGCTCCAAGTTGTTTTCGGCTCAGTTTTAGTTCTTTCGGGCGCCGGCGACTGATTCCGTGGATTTTCCCGTGAAACTACGACAAGTTGTTTGTCCTTTTTGCTTCGCACTTAATTCCAGGCAAGTTTAGTTGATTGTAAACTAAATTTAACTGACAAGAGAGCATTCTTTTCATTGAAGAATTCCAGTTTTAAGTGCATTTTTCACTGTTTGAAGAACCCGCAGCGCCAAAAGTTTGACAAAACTCACCGTGTTGTGTTATCTGTTACGTCATTTTCATGGTCTATACTCTCATCGACCATAGAAATGAGCCAATCAGCGCGCGGGAATTCACACAGTTATTGTAAAAAACGATTAAAATTAATAAAAATAAATAGCCATTACTGTCCCTAGCAACGGGTCCGAAAATATACGTCAGTGAGCCCTTAAATTACCCTGGCCAGTCAAAACAGAGGCAGACAATCCAATGAACCAATCAGCTCGAAACAAATACGTGTAGCTGGCGTCAAGCGCAGGAAAACGCGTGCGAGCAAGTCACGATTGGTTTTGGTTTTACTTCTGATTGATTGAGAAAGTGGTGCGAGATTTTTTAGCCAATCACAAAGCGTAGCAATGCAAAACCAAAGCAATCGCGAAGTTACTTTCTTCAAAACCGCTCTTAAATATTTTGCCGCACAGTAATAAAAACGTTTGACAAAAAGAAACTTTAACAAGGCACCATTCTGCATGAATGGCAGTGTAGCCTTCTAAAAACAACAGTGAAAGGAAATTTTCCAGGTTGCCAAGCTACATGTTTTCTATCGTTCAATAGTTGTTGACTAAAGGAACACATGTCATTGCTTCAGATTGGTGTCTGCATTGAAGCAGGTGCAGCCGTCGTCATAGAAACGTCTTCCGGGAACAATTTATTTGATTGACTTGAATACAGGCGGAAATTTAAAGCTACATGGTGAAATAATATCGTTGGTTATTATTTCGGAAAACGGGGACACATTTGTAATTTTTCATTCGGTCGATCGGCTATAAACGTTGAGCTCGCGACCTGTCTTGCCCATGGGGATGGCGTTGAAGGGAGGGGAGGGTGGGGGGTTGGACGTGGGTGGGGGGTTGGGTTGGGTCGGTGAAGCAAACGCCTAGGAGCAGGGTGGGTCCGAAGGTTGTTTAGTTTTACACGAGTTGGCTCACAGGAGCCTTTGATTAACAAAAGAAACAGGTCAGAGACCTTTGGTAAACTTTTCATGCTTGTATTGTGGGTTCTTTTAGATAAATAATTTCAATGTAATATTTAAAATAGAATTAAAATTCAATTTAAACCATAATTTCAATGTATATTTCTACAAGAACTTAAACTACATGTATTAAATTTTCAATTTGTTTTCCTCATTTCTTTATTTTAGGTTTCATTTCAACCAAAACATACAAAGAATCTAAAAAACTAGTTGACTCTCCGATGTATGCTATAGACTGTGAGATGGTATGTTAACAGAAAATCATAAGTAGAACAATGTGTATGTGTTCAATAGGCCATTTCCGAGTCGCTTTTTGTCTCGTTATCAGACTTAGGCTTGGTGCACAAAAAAAACCATTCATGTGAAAATTAGTTTTATTTACATGTAATTTTCATATGAAAGGTTGTGCACCAAGCCTCGCTTTGATAACGAGACAAAAAGCAACTCGGAAATGGCCTATTAGTCTCGAGGTTATGAATTTACTGCAATATGCAGCAGTTTGGGTTGTGGTTGTGTTTATGCTGCCATTATTATGACAACTGATGAGAGGCGGAGACGCATGCAGTGATTTGGTGGCTAACTGACCACCTTTCAATATGTCAAGCGTCCACTTGTCCATCTTTTAAGCCCGGCCAAACGAACGCGACATTTCAACGCAAAATCTTGCAACATCGTTGCGCTCAACGTGTCAACACGCATTTGGCCACACTGTTGCAACATGTTGCGGCATGTTGGGTGGTGTTGGATCAAAAATGACCATTTTCAAACTTGATCCAACACCATCCAACATGTTGCAACAGGGTGGCCAAACGCGTGTATCACGTTACGCGCAACAATGTTGCAAGATGTTGCGTTGAAATGTTGCGTTCGTTTGGCCGTGCCTTAATGATTTCCCCATTTTTTCCCTGGTCAAATCACTATACATTCGCCGTTGCATAATTTTCAAATAGACTATTAACTCCTTATCTCCCCAGAGCACCAAACATCAAAATTCAAGAAGCATGCCAAATCCCAAATTTCATTTTGTAAAATATTGAAAAACATGGTACCATGCAAAAGAACTGCCAAAGAGGTTTCATTTGAATGTTCACACCATAGGATTTCATCCACAAACTCAAAAGTTAGAACTACACCACATGTCTCCATAATTGACTTGGAGAGTGAAATTATATATAACGGGTTAAACCTCAGTTCATCGTGTGCTTACCAAGAGATTCATGAGGGAGATGGACATAACGATGATGAAGGTGAAGCCGATGAAGCGAGCAAGGTGCGGCATGAGGATCTCTTTCTCAACAAAGTAATGATTGAATTCGATTCCTCCTGCCATCATGTCGAACACCAACATACAATGTCAACATACAATATAAATGAAACAAGTGAAGAAAAAATGTAAATTTGAACATCACAAAAATTTAAAAATCATTATTTCTAATATTGGTCTTGAAAGATGACAACGAAGTTAGTTCCTTGATTTTTGGCGCGAGAGAATTGAACAACAGTGTTCCAGAGTACCTAAAGGTACATTTTCCAAGGCTTAGCTTAGGTTTGGGATGACGGATGTCATTTCTTCTTCTAGTGTATTGTGAGTGGATGCTGCTGTTCTCGATGAAGTATTCACTAAGGTATTGCTGTATTCACATCAGGACCGAAACATGTTTAGAGTAAACATGTTTCAACCAAACACGTTTTCCGTTAACATGTTTGCAATTTCATTGTTCACATTATTTTGTTAATTTCAAGACGCGATTCACGCCTGATGCTATAATTTAAGCTGTTTCACGAAACAGTCATAAGCTCGCACAAAATCTTTCTTATTTCACATGAACAGAAAAAAAATAGAGCTCGAAGTTTCCGTTGCATTATCTTGTGGTTTAATTTAACTTATCACGCTTTTCGGGAACGAAGGGCAATGCAGTCTTTAACAAGGAGACGACATTCGCGCTAACTCGTGAGGTATATTCAATCATGCTCAGAATAAACATGTTTCGATCATGATTCGCGCAATGTGCCGCGTGATGTGAACAATTTTTACAATGAAACATGTTTCATAGTCGTGATCAAACTAAACAAGTTTCGTCCTAGTGTGAACACAGCATAAAAAGTTAAAACTTCGCACTACACGTCTCCATAATTCACCCTGGGAGTGAAGGGGTTAAGACTTTTATCAGATCTTAAATAGAATGCGGAACTTTGGCATCGGGGTTGATTATGTCTAACTAGCGAATCAAATGTATTGTGGTTCAGTGTTGCTATTATATTTTTAGTAGCTTTTTATTAAGTACTAATCTTATTACTTACAGTTAGAGCAGTTTTCAATTGAGTGTGAAAAGTAATTACACAATTGCTTTGGTTTTTCATTGCTACGCTTTGTGATTGGCTAAAAAAGCTCGCGCCACTTTCTCAACCAATCAGAAGTAAAACCAAAACCAATCGTGACTTGCTCGCACGCGTTTTCCCGCGCTTGGCGCCGCCGACATGTAATTGCTTCAAGTTCTGATTGGTTCATTGGATTGTTTACGAATGCTGTGATTGGTCAGAGTAATTACTTTGGTTTTGGTTTTACCACACTCAATTGAAAACTGCTCTATAACGGTTTTCAATTGAGTGTCGTAAAACCAAAACCAAAGTAATCACTCTTACAACACTCTGGCTAATCCAGAACACGAAGCTTCGCCGGCGTCAAGCGCGGGAAAACGCGTGCAGGCAAGTCACGATTGGTTTTGGTTTTACTTCTGATTGGTTGAGAAAGTGGCGCGAGATTTTTTAGCCAATCACAAAGCGTAGCACTGTAAAACCAAAGCAATCACGAAAATTACTTTCGACACTCAATAGCCCTTTTCGCGGTTAACCTTTCTCATTTGCATTACAATAAAGTCAACGTGGTTGCGAGGCATTTTCGGGCAATTTTGTAGTTTCGCAATCATGTTGAATTTTATTGTAATGCAAATGAGAAAGGTTAACCGCGAAAAGGCCTATTGAATACCGCTCTATCGGTGTGTGATTTGAGGATATTAAATATAAATTTTATTAATGTGTTTTTGTAGTGTGACACAGCAGTGGGAAAGGAGCTAACAAGAATATCAGTGGTCGATGAATCTTTTAATGTGATTTACGATACATTTGTCAAGCCTTGTAGGCCAATAGTTGACTACAAAACAGAGTAAGTTGTAACAAGCACAACACGTTCCTCGTGATTCTTCCAACTCGTTAAATTTGTCTATTGTGGTCGAACTATACAGGAGCTGAATTCGTAAGGACAGTATTCCAGTTCAGATAGGAGAATGAATATCAAAAGGCTCCAGTCCTATGAGCAAACTTTTGAATACGAAACGCTCTAAATGAAAGATTCTTCACCGAAAAACTCGTAGCGGCAAGACGTTGTTACATTGAGTTGAAAATCGATGAAAAATGCTCCAGCTGGTCTGGTTTACCATCTGTTGTACCACAGGGATCTGCAATAAATCAGTTACAAATTCACCATTGTGTGTTCACGGTTCCCGTTGTTGCACAGAGAACGGTAAATGCACCGAATTTTATAACTCACGTACATAGCTATTCTTTTGCAAATAAAACCTGGTTGTCATTGGCGTTGTCATCACCGTCGTGGTTAGCTTTAGGTCTCCATGGTGAGCAATACAATCGGTCTGCATGTCTGTGATACACATTGCTGCATCTTCTTTTTCGTTCCTTGCGAAACGACAACGTCCCCAAATGACCAAACTTAAAGTTTCATGCTGAAGGTGAACACATGACGATGATTGTCCCTTTTTTTCTCCGCACTTGAACGCCTTCTTTATGAATTCAACTCCTGGATACTTGGCCCACATTTATTTAGACTAACTGAACGAGTTCGAATAATTGCAGAGTATTTTAAGGTTACAGTGTACCTTCAGATCGAAAATTTATTGAAATTTTTTTTTTTTGGCGTTAAAATAAAGTTTACAGAATGAACTTTCATCCAAAAAAAAAGTATCGAAAAATAGTGAAAATTGACGGAGAAATTACGGTATAACTTTTCTGGGCGGAGTTTGTTTATTAAGCGATATGTTTTTTTAAGCGCCGTTTTCTCAAAGTTAATTTTTCGCTTGTTGGGGACACTTTAAAGAGCTACAACTCAAAGGGAATTTGTTCGATTTTCCTTAAATTTGGACAGAAGCTAGGCTAACATATAATCAACAAAAACGTGTCGGCGAATTTCTTTATTCCGAAAACTTTTTCGTCAAGAGGCATTTCCGTGTGATCATTCCAATTTTTTTTCTCCCCTTTTCGAAAATATTCTGTAACTTTTCACTGCAATTGAATATGGAAAATCGTCGACACGTTTTTTTAGCGCTTCGTGTCCGGAAACCCGAGAACAAATCAAATTAGCAAAATATAATAATCGCTTTGAGTTATAGCGTTTTAAAGCTGATTCGGACGTTCGAATTTAGACGTCGTAAAAAGTTCGACAATTCATTTTATTACCAAATAGTTTCCATATTTAGATAGCCAGCTCTATAAGCTTTAATTTGATATCTGGGTTTAGGTATATTAAGTGTAATCTTAAGACGCTAGAGCTGTTATACTGGAGACACCCCCGAAGGTACACTGTAACCTTAAAAGAACGATTCATTTTACTCGTTGTTTCCGTTATGTTTATACTTTAAGGTCCCGTAGTGCTAACTGTTTTTGAGAAGCGAACAGCTTTTCGAGAGCCAAGCTAAGGGAAAGCTTCCAAGGACAAATATATCTGCTAAAACAGTCAAACTAAAATAGAACTAACTAAATAAATACTCTTCGTACCCAGCTGGGAGATAAGGCCGCAAACTGAAGTAGAAGTAAACCACTATTATACTACTATTTGTAAGGCGTCCTTTTATGCATGCCCATTCGCACTTCCCTGTCACAATTTTTAGAGCGAAAGTAGAAATCTTTTTCTTTCTCCTTTGCTTGTGTTTTCGTTCTGTGTGTGTACAGATTTAGTGGAATTACAGAGAAGACGCTTGAGAACGTAACTACAACGTTAGATGATGTCCAGAAACGTTTGATCGCGCTTCTCCCTCATGATGCAATTTTGCTGGGGCATTCCCTGGAAAATGATCTGCGAGCCCTCAAGGTGGGTTAAATGTAGTACATGTGCATAACTAGAGATGTGCTACTGTGGGTCTCAGTCCCTCGCCTTCAGTTTAGTCTGGTTGTTTTTGGATCTGCGTACTGCAACCCTATAACATTACATGTAGCAGTTGAGTAGTAATTATTTTCGTTTGGTTTTATACATAAAATGGTAATTTTCATATTTATCATTTGGTTAAGATTTTTCGTACTTTATAAAGCACGAGTCGTTGTTTTGACGCTGTTGTGCCCGTAGTCGGTAAAAAAAATAAACGGCTACTGTACACATCGTTTTTTCAACCCACTTCTCGGTGTTCTGATATCGGGATAAAACACTCTTCCTCGTGCTTGGTGATATATTACTTAAAACACAATAGGACCTTCCCTGGCGAAGGCAGTATTGTCCGAAAGTAAACGTCAACTTCTTAAAATGTACTTTCAACTTCACGCTACGCAGAAACTCGTATCATCAACTTGTTAACATACGCTTTGGCCCTCACCTTTAACTTTACCACTAGTGAAAAGATATTTACAATCTGTTTCCTTGCATAACGCTGTTTTTCTTTCAGCTACATCATGGCAGGGTGATTGACACTTCAGTGCTGTATGGGACCAGTAATGGACCTTTTAAGTCCTCATTACGGAGTCTCACTAAAACGCATTTGAAGTAAGTTTTAAAATATTTCATTTCCTTGCACTCCACCTGTTTTACCAATTATTTCTCTAGTAAATCAATGTAGTGTGACTGTACCCTTTTCTTTACATTCGCCACTTTAGAAACGAGAAGGAAACTGGGCCGAGTGAACTTTCGCAACGACTTCTGGGATCGTTACAGGGGACACTTCTTTTGTCTCTGTCCTCTGTAACAGTCCCAGAAGTCGTTGCGAAAGTTCACTCGGCCCAGTTTCCTTCTCGTTTCTAAAGTGGCGAATGGCTACGTGTCAAAGAGCCTGTTACAGGCGTTCAGACAGTAGGGAGCGAAGATAGGCCGTGCGTGAAGGAAAAGTATTGCGAATGCTGATGGAGGGGGTGGGCGCGACGTCAGTTGCGATGTCGTAAGATGTACTGAAAACTTAATTCTACTGTATACAGGAAAAAGATTCAAACTGGATCAGATGGGCATTGCTCAATCGAAGATGCTAAAGCGTGTATGGAGCTGGTTCAAATGAAGATTCGAAATGGTAAACTTCTCAATTCAATTAAAAGCCTTAGTTGTATTAGATTACAAAACAGTGCAGTCACTCTTAAGTTTGAGGGGGAGGCACGAAGCGCAGACTCTCGCGTGGAGAGGCACAATGCGCGATCCTAGCGCACGAGGTCCCACTCTCTGTATTCACACTTGCTCCAGTGCTATTCCGTCCCTTCAACTATCGCCCCTTTTTCGGTGGACACGCGCAAGAATACGGACTGTTTTGAAGGCTACACATATATCCGTTCTTCACTCATTAATAATACCATGAAAATCTAAACCATGCCGCTTTTATTAATTATACCAGTTAATTTTCATTGGTTTGGCCATATATTTCATTTCTCTCTCTTTTTGAAGATGTATTGGCACGAGGATTTTGCTCTTTTTGTCAAAATTGCACTAAATGTGTGACCAGGTACCTTTGCTCTCAAACAAAATTCTCTTTGGGAATTCCTCAAAGAGAAAACCGTAACTCATCCTCGGAGACCCAGGGGCAGTTAGGCGGGGAGGGACAAAGTAAAACCCGGCAAAAATGGGCGCGACGTAAGTTTTCGTTCGCCCGTTCTTGAAAACGTTCGTTGCGCCGATTTTTGCCGGAATTTTCACTTCGTCCAGCCCCGACTAACTGCTCCTAGGTCTCCAATAATGGAACAAACAATGATCAGTTTTAAGCGATTTTTTCCAACACACAAGTGAAGCCTATTGATACTACAAAGATGTTTTGGGGGTTTTGTAGTGATTCCTCGCGAAGCGAGGGCCGAAGGCCCGAGCGTAGCGAGGTTAATAAATTTGGCGGCCGAAGGCCGCTCGGGTGCTCGGGAGCTGAGCCGCGCGCAATCGAGCGAAAAGTTTATATATATATATATATACTGAAGATGTCGTGCAGTTGCCTAGCAACAAAAATCGCGACCGCTGACAATGGCGCGCTCTCATGTTTATTCATGGCGGCGGCCGGGCTGACGGTTTACTCATCGTCGTTAAAAAGTGTTTACTCTCGGTGCAGAGGAGGTGTGGGGGTTTGGAAGCCTATCCCATAATGTCTCATCACGTGACCTCGCATTTGCCAGTGATCGCCGAAGCAAGCAGTGGCTGTCAAGACACCCTTTTCAAGGCCTCTTGTCTGTCGGTCTTCTTTTGTCAGGATTTGCAATGTCAAGAAAACTTCTCTTGCAACGAACAGATACATGCTTTCGAAAATTTGTTTGAAGGATGACACGACAAACGAAATTTGCGCGCGCTTGAACGCGTAAGCATCCAACTGCTTGTCCACGCATATGACGACACTCTTGCACTGTGTTAACCAAATAAGTGCTCTAAAAACTGAAAAGCTTTGGGAAAAAAGTTCTTCTCTTAATAGCTATTTGTTTTATCCACGGTTTTAGCTAGACACAGTAGTTCTGATGTCAACGAAAGGAAAAAACTGTAACTGACGCGTACAGCTAGCTTGTACGCGCGATATAGCGCGCGATATAGCGCGCGCATATATTTAATTTTGTCGCGTATTTTGTACTGATTTGTGCTTTCAGCACTGATGCATTTGCCAAGATTTTTTCCGCTATAACCTTTGTTCAAGACGGCTTTTGGAAATATACAATGTAACCCTTTTTATACTCATTTACTTGAACTTGCTTCGGTCTAAATTCGTTTTATTCCTCAAAGAATTTTCATATTCAACTCTATAAACGTGCGCGAATTTCCTAAATCAGCTCGCCGTCAATTCAAAGCATTGACTGAAAGTACCCACACTTTGATCGTTTTATTCAGCTTGAAAAACCTGGAGGGATCTGGAGGGATCTGATGTTTTAAGTCGTTATGATATTAAGGAATACCTTATTAATGTTAAAATGCTAGTGATGCTTCGATTAAGAAGGAGGTACAACTGCACTTTCCTGGTATTTTCGGGGATGATCGCCATTTTCCTGCGAGCGGAAAATGATATTTTCTAAGGACGAGAAACGAGGATTAAACTTAGAAATATAAATGAAATTCTTGCATTGTAGTTCTTTTCTGTTACCAACGAACTATATTCTCTGATTCCCAAGTCTCCCATTATTAAAACCATAAAATGAGACTACCGGCAAAATCACCGAAATATGAGATTTTACAAAAAGTTTGTTTATTCGCTTCAAATGTCGCCGGTAACTCGTTGCGTTGCATCATGGGATAGGCTTCCAACCCCCCCTGCTCTCGGTGAAACACGACCAATTTCTGATGCAAATGAGAAAGAACAGCAAATACAACAACGCTGGATTGAACAAGTGGCTTGAAATCCTTTCTCGAAAAGATTAACCACCGAAACTCCGCTGGAGCGAGAACGGCGACTTAAAATTCAACGCGATCGAGCAACGAAGAAACAACGACAGCATCGATTACAAAGACTTCGAACAGCCTGACCAAATGCCTCCATTAGAATTCTGAATGAAACCGATCAGAAGAGGCGACACCGACTGGAAGTGTTAGACAAAATGATTCTGTTTATAGACGCAACGAGAGCAAACACTGATTTCAGGAAAGGCTCAAAGAAGAAGAACGATTAAGAAATCTAGCTCAAATCACCGCACTTTAATCCGCTCTTTAATGCTCTTCAATTGAAACAACCTACATTTAAAGGCAAGCAATCTTAAGCTTATATACAACCCGGTTGTATATAAAGAATAATTTATGGAGGGCCTCCATAAATGGCCCTTATCGTAGATGAGTACGCCACGCCAACATGTCAGCGGTTTCTCGCTTTCTTGACCCTATAGTCTCGTTTTGATGTTTACGCTCATCGTCGTCAGAGGTTCTCGTAATCATCAAAACGAGACTATAGGGTCAAGAAAGCGAGAAACCGCTGATATGTTGGCGTGGCGTACTCATCTACGATAAGGGCTATTATTCTTTAATCTACCTTTTGCAAAAAAAAAAAAAATTCAAGTAGTTGAACAACTGACACGCAGATCATAAGAGGATATTTTTCAATATAAAAAATTAGTACTCAAACACTCGAAACTATTGTCTTAGTACATGCTGTAAATTGATCATTATTGATTTTCTCGCATACAACTGCTTATGATATTTGCAAAGAATATGTTGCTTCATCTTGAATATTCATGTTTAACTTTTGTAATCAATTTCGTAATTCTCATGACCTGTATCCTATTAACTCCTGCAATCTCAACCATTCAAGCGAATAGTGAATTGAATTAGCAATTATTTGATACACAGTACATAGAACAACAGCTACAGAAGTATATAAAGGAAACAGGTTAATTTTGGGAGATAGCACTCACAAACTTCAAAAAGGCCCACATCGCTAAAATTTTGCAGTGCATCCTCCCCCGAGCTTCGCGAGGTTCTGCGAGACACGTATTTCTAGTACTAGGAATAGGAAACACATTGTCTCTTTAATCAATGTGGTCATCCTCACCGCCAAGTGGCTTTTCGTGACTATTCATAACTCCTGTACTAATTCGCATACAAGTCTAGTGGTTTTAAAAGGTATTTCCCAGTTTTATGCTAAATAAATATTTATTTTTCTGTTATCTCGACTTTTTTATTCCAAATTTATTTTTTCAGGTCCACACTTTGGAAAACCTGCGATAGATAAAGAAGGGTATGCACCTAATGAGCAAGTAAAACTACTGTAAGGTTCCGAATACAAGCCCTTTCTCTCTCTCTCTCCCCTGCTCCGCCCCTCTCTCCTACCCCCTCCCCTCCCCTCCCCTCCCCTCCCCTCCCCCCTCCCCTCCCCTCCCCTCCCCTCCCCCCTCCCCTCCCCTCCCCTCCCCCTCCCCTCCCCTCCCCCCTCCCCTCGCTCCCCTCTGATGATTAGACTTCGAGTACGCAAACGTTTCATTTGATGTCTGTTCCAGGCTCTTAGTAAGTGGGGCAAGAAAAAAGTCGGGACGAGCTAAGATAAAAACGCGGGGACTGTGGAAGGCTCTCTCCCCAGATCCCACCCTTTCTTCTCCCGTCCCTGCGCGTTTTATCTTCGCTCGTCACGACTGGGACAGGCTAGTATAGAACGTTCTCTTGCCATTCCTATTTTTGTGCAATCTTGTCAATTTTGTGCAGTCTTATAATGGAGCTTGTTATCGTTATATTGAGGACGTTTTTTACTGTCATTTAATACTCGGTATTGTAATTTGCACTTTGATAATACCCCATCCCCCTCGCCTCCGTTTTGCCAAGCGCGCAAGCAACTCATCATATTGGGAAAGTGGCGCGAGACTTCATAACCAACTACAATGCTTAGTAATGCAGAACCAAAGCAAACGCAAAATGTTTCTCTTCTTTTTCTTTTCTACTTGAAGGTTAATTCATAACAGCTTTTACTGATAGAAAATATTGAGTCTGTTATGTCTCATAACAAACATATCCTTATTTCGTATATACAGGTTATTTGAGAGGACTGCACGCAAAGGAAGGACAGGTAAGTAACGGATTTCTTCCTAGGACATCAATAAGCCATTTCCGAGTTGCCTTTAGCCTCTCTATCAAAGCGAGGCTTAGTGCGAAACCTTTCATATGAAAATGAGTTTTCATTCATATGCAAATAAGTTTTATTTGCATGTGAACGAAAACTCATTTTAATATGAAAGGTTTCGCACCAAGCCTCGCTTTGATAGAGAGGCTAAAGGCAACTCAGAAATGGCCTATTGAAATTTGTGCTTGAAACTGGCAAGAAATCAAAGTGGTTGTGAATAAACTCTGAAAATGAATTATGAAAGGGTGAGAATATCGAGGCTACTGAACTGAGTTTATATTTATTCGTTGGTCATTCGGTCATCTAGTACTACCGGGTTAATCGGTGTAATGTCCTTTTTCCCTTTTCTTTTCATTAACGGAAGTCGATATTTTTTTACAGTTTATAGAAAGTTGTATCTTGACAATTATGTTTTTATAAACACGTTTTGATATTTTTGAAAAGTGAACGACTTTAAACGTAAAGAAAAAAATACAGCACTTCATTGGTACCGGAGCGCAACACTTAAACCACATGACCATCTAGGAATAAGTTTCCTAATAAAGATTACCGGTAAATTTTATTATTTTAACCTAGATACGCGTTAAAACGCGCGTTGAAGAATCCATCTGTATCGGTTTTAATGTTCCATCAAAGGACTCTAAAACGCAAAACATCAGAGCAGCGCTTCCATAATGTAAGGTGTATAGTCTAGTATGTTTACTGACTGGGAAGGAGGAAATAATTAATGAAATGTAACACGGCTTCTCGCAGAATATTATATATGCGCAAGCGTTATGCACTAGTCAGCGGATTTACAAAATGTTAAACAGGAAGCGAAGGAGTGAAATTAGCGTCATCCTACAACACGGAAATCCAAATTTAAAACAATAAGAAACAGGCTGTATTGCAACTCCTTCAGTTGCGCCCAGTTGCGTCGCATATGTACGATGATTGCATTCTCTTAAATCCTTTCTACTGCAGTTCACTTTATAATAAGAAATGTGTGAAAGCACGCGAACTGTTTGTTTTCGTTTTTTGGTAATTTCAAGTAGTTTTAGGTGGTTTAAAAAGCTCCCATAAAAGGCCTTCAAGCCCGGTTTTTCATTTGTGTGACTTGTTGATGTCGTGATCTTTTTGTCCTGCAGGAACCATGTTGGACTTCCCAGGAGTGTTACGAAAGTTTTGCACTGGTGCAACACACGCCGTCTCTTGTACTTCAGATGACGAAGTAGGCTATACACTTCCCTATACCCTACCATCCATGATATCTTTTTCTACTGGGTCATTTGCGGTTGTATCAGTATACCTTAAAGAATCTAATCCACCCAGTTTGCATTGCGCGCTTACGTTGGTTCATCCGCCATTTTCAGGGCCCTCGAAAATCCATACTGTATTGTAGATGAGAAATTCACTCGTGCAAGAGGTGATATGCTTGCCCAAATATGGAATAGAGCCGTATCATAAGAATAAGAGAAGCGCGCAATGTAAACTGTGTGGGTCGGACCCTTTAAAGGAGCTATGTTATGAAAATTCTGATATTTGTGGGTCAAAACTGCTTGAAATTACAGTCAACTCTCTCTTAAGCAACCACCCTTGGTGCAGGAAAAAGTGGTTGCTTAAGGGAGGTGGTCGCTTAAGAGAAAAATCAATTTGAAACAGTATTTGACTGAGAAACAAAACGGTTATTTACAAAGTGGTCGCTTATTGGAAGTGGTCGCCTAAGAGCGTGGTCGTTAAGAGAGAGTTGACTGTAGGTACTTTATCAAACATCTCAAAAGAACCCCAAGAGGAAGATATCAAGAAAATTCTCGAAGGAAGAACAAGCTGTAATCGGTTTTTAGCGAGCTTTCCAAGACACAAACTGAAAAAATTGAAAAAATTGACCCAATTTTTTAAGGTTCAATCCATTTCCATCTGCATCCAAATATACTTATTTATAACTGTCGCTAGTTCAGGTTTGCACTGACACAAACATTTTTTCATTTTTATTTTTAAAACTGATACTTAAAATATGTGACAGCCTTTTTGAGGTGGCTTCATCGGGTTTTTCAGTGGCGATACGTTTCCAGTATGAACACTAAAAGCGTGCCATTTATAAAAGAAGTTAATGATATCGTAAACGAGCGCTACAAAATATGTAATCTTAAAGAATCTGACCCACCCAGGTTGCATTGCGCGCCTACGTTGGTTTATCCGCCATTTTCAGGTCCCCCGAAAGTCCATACTGTATTGTAGATGAGAAATTCACTCGTGCAAGAGGTGATATGCTTGCCCAAATATGGAATAGAGCCGTATCATAACAATAAGAGAAGCGCGCAATGCAAACTGGGTGGGTCAGACTCTTTAAGAAGTATAATGCTGTGTTCACATCAGCATCGAAACCTGTTTAGAGTAATTTGCGCTAACGTGTTTCGTCTGACTTAAGCTGTGTTCACACTAGGCCGAAACATGATTAGTCTGATCACGAATGAAACATGTTTCATCATTAAAAGTGTTCACATCAGGCGGCGCATTGCGCGAATCATGATTGAAACATGATTAGTCTGATCATGATTGAAACTACCTCACGAGGTAGTTTCAATCATGATCAGACTGAACACATTCAAAATGGCGGATGGATGCGGAGAAGACACGAGTGTGCAAAAGAACCAAAATTGGAGCTTTTATGAAGCCAAATGTCTAGTCGAAGTATGGGCAGACGAGGAAATACAACGACAATTAGCGGCAATGGGAAGGAAACCAAACATATGGGAGAACATTGCCGCAAAACTGAATGAGAATGGTTTTAAGCGTACCGCATCGCAGCTGAAGTGAAAGAAATTTATGCGAGTATCACAAAACAGCATAAATGATTCAACCATGCATGAAACGTGTTTGAAACCGACATCTGATGTGAACAATGCAAGAACAAACACGTTTACGCGAAACATGTTTAGTTGAAACATGTTTACTCTAAACATGTTTCGGCTTTAATGTGAACGCAGCTTTAGATCGAAAGTACCTCGTGAGGTAGTTTCAATCATGCTCAGAATAAACATGTTTCGATCATGATTCGCGCAATGTGCCGCCTGATGTGAACAAATTTCCTAGTGAAACATGTTTCATTCGTGATCAGATTAAACATGTTTCGCCTAAGTGTGAACACAGCATGAGTCAGACTAAACATGTCTCACCCTAGTGTGAACACAGCATAAGTCAGACTAAACATGTTTCGCCCTAGTGTGAACACAGCATGAGTCAGACTAAACATGTTTCGCCCTAGTGTGAACCCAAAATTAGACAGACTAAACATATTTCACCCTAGTGTGGACACAACATTAGCCAGACTAAACATGTTTCGCCCTAGTGTGAACACAGCATTAGACAGACTAAACATGTTTCGCCCTAGTGTGAACACAACGTTAGCCAGACTAAACATGTTCACCCTAGTGTGAACACATTAGTCAGACTAAACATGTTTCACCCTAGTGTGAACACAACATTAGCCGGACTAGACATGTTTCGCCCTAGTGTGAACACAGCATAAGTCTGTGAAGTTTAACGGATGAATGCTAGTTTTATCGTACAAAAGCAGGTTCATTTTATCAACGACTAGGCTTCTTATTTTTCGTAGATTGTATCTCATGCAGTCAAGCTAATCGCGTCTTCAGATGTACTCTGGGCTCATCTCCATGAACCTGAAATGTTCTTCAAAGGTCAGCGGTATTTTTAATATTCGCATTGTTTTCGAAGGCTAAGATTGCAAGTGGTTCAAGTTTGCTAGCATTATTAGGACGAAAACGTTGTGAGACTGCAAAGAACTACGCTATATAACAGAAATTTCGCGTGGTGCAATTTGTATTTCGTCAAAGTATGAAACAAGTCTTCATCTGCGCGAAAAAAAGATCTTACCGGGCGCATAGTATATCTCGTTAGAGTGACATACACACATTGTGTAATTGAATTACCTACTTTCTGAAATGCAAGCTAACTGACTGAAGACTGACTGACTGACTGACTGACTGCTTGAAGGCTGACTAACTGACTGAAGACTGATTGACTGACTGACTGACTGCTTGAAGACTAACTGACTGAAGACTGACTGACTGACTGACTGAGTGCTTGAAGGCTGACTGGCTGACTCCGTTTCATTGTCACACCTATACCTATACACCTTCGATGGTTTAACAGATAATACGTGCGGATATTTTACGAGTTGCGTAGTTTTTTTTCGAGCCCCGAAAGGACGAGAAAAAATGCGAACTATGAGTAAAATGTCCGCACGTATTATCTGTTAAACCATCGAATAAGGGAAGTGGTCATAACAAGTATACTCGACGAGGACCCACCCATGTGTACAAGATACCACCTATCTGATGTGTAATGGACACAATTTTTTGGCCTAAAAATTAGAGATGGGAGTTTAATATTCTGTGTGGCATGAAGCTTGCATTGCTAGTAAAATTGCACAGGAAGATTTTTATCTTTCTCTCAGTTTCTACTCCTGATAGACCAACAAGACACAATCTTTTTATTTGGGGAAGAGGGGGTACATAAAGAGACCACCAGTCCACCAGTCTTTTCGTAAAATGAGGAGTCCCGTCCGAGTACAATAGTTTTGACCATTTCCCTAAGGGATTTATTATTCGACTAAAATTTTTTTTTATTATAGCTTCTGTGTTTCAAACCGCGACACTCGGCTAACGTGTAATACGGCAATCTACTGTGTAATACGCTGGTATAGTTTGCGTGTTCCCTTTTCCTTATAAGGTAAAATGACGTCACAGTCGAATAACAATTTTTATTATTGAACATTTTGTCTGCGCAGAGGACGTGTCTAACGACAAGGAAGAACAAAAGCGAAGATGGAAGGTACTTTTGTTGCATGCCTAATGTCTTACCAGATATTTGCGTGTTTTTCGAAGGGAGGAGAAAATTCTATATCGAAGTGACCGGGATGTTGGTCGGAATTGTTAAAGATGTCCCTAAAAGAAACTGGCATTGTGAGCGTGGCCCAGTAATTTTTATCCTTAAGAGGAACAACAACAATAACGCTAACAAGAATTTGTGTAATTCGTATCAAATCATTTTTTATTATAGCCTACCTTAAATTGATATCGAATCTCACGGGGCTATGACAGTTATGTGCGACAATTATAGACAACTTTTACATTTTATATTTAGTGAATAACTATTTTAATTCGTAATCATTTTTAATTATAGCTTAACTTAAATTTATACACTTCTATATGAAGTTTTATTTTGTATCTTATATCTTTATTATTACGTGGCGTACCTGGAAACTAGCTCTAAAGCTAAGCGCACTGACCACGTTAAATAAAGGATTGATTGATTGATTGATTGATTGATTGATTGATTGATTGATTGATTGATTGATTGTATTGACTATAAAGTCGATTGCATCGAAGAAGTTCTCCTTGTGCCAAGTTTAAGAACGCAATACAAGTCTATTTATACCCTACAAAATGGGTACCATGTTAGCTATAACTGAACACCCAATATTCAACCCTTAACTCTTTCCTGGCCGAGACCCTCTGTAGTGGCTCCCTGGTTATAACTTAGTCAATATATGGTAAATTTCCATGAACATTTGCTCATGTAAAAATAAAATTGTACCCCCCCCCAGCCCCCAATATCTATGATATGGTTAACCCCTCCTACAGCGTATCAACATTTGGGATCTAAGACACATCTCATCTCTATTCTATGCACTGAGAACTACAAAATAAGCTATAGTTTAGGGCAGAAGCTTATCACTTATGAGCTTCTGTTTAGAGGTATACCTAGCATATGCGTAAATAAGCGAATTTCTGTTTTGATATGATAAATTACACTCACTTCTCAAAGGACATGGACATCGAGTATGTATTTACTAGTTTGGAAATCAAAGGGGTCTAAGAGCCATCTCGTGAATACGAAACAACGTAAGGTTAAGTCCACAGAACGGTTTAAATTTCCACACTGAGTTTGAAGTCAAAGAATTGAAGAGTAAAACAGATTTAAAACGACCAAAACATCTTAGAGTGGTTTTACTTCACCTGTGAAATAGATAGTAGGATTTTACGCCGTAGTACTTCGTATCAGTTTCTATTATCCTCAAATATTAGAGCGATTACAGTTAACCCGTGAAATAGTTAGTAGAATAGTACGCACTATTAGACATAATTTCATTGTTTTCTTTTGTTTAATTTGGACTATCACACACTAATTGTTAGATTGTGTTTCACGGGTTAACTGTAATCACTCTTTCAAGGTCTAGCGCTAGTGTAATAGATAGTGATAGACAGTGTTACACACTAACTAATAGTTTCTGTTTCACAGTTGAAGTAAAATCACTCTAACGTGACATAAATATGCATTGTGTGAAACGAGACTGTCTAGACTACTGGATGACGTAATTACACTGGGGAATTAAAAAATGTTTACCACAGCAATCATCTTTTAACGTGTAATACACTGGGGAATTAAAAAAAGTTTACTACAGCAATCATCTTTAAACACCATATACACAGGGGATTAAAAAAGTTTACAGATGATGAACGATGTCTCTCCCCGTATACTATATCTCGTTCAACGCTTCGCGTATTCACGAGATAAAAAGGACATTTAACTCGGGCATGCGCAGGAAAGGGTTAAAGGTCTGACACTTTTTTGTGGTGGTTCCCACAATTCATATGGATGTCACTTCTTCATTTCACACCTGTGTCTCTTACGCGTTTTCAATGGTCTGGCTTTTTTACGATTCTTGCGATAAACAAAATACCTTGTTCGTAAACATGCCGTAAACATGCCGTATTTATTTCAACAGAGCGTGCTTCAATCTGTGGACTCCAGAATTATGCAAATCCACGAGGCGGTGCCGAGTAACAGTTTGTTTCTCGCGGTGCTGGGATGCGGTGATTTGTCTCTCGTTAAAAGGTAAGTAG
This sequence comes from Cladopsammia gracilis, assembly GCA_022457155.1. NCBI lineage: Eukaryota > Metazoa > Cnidaria > Anthozoa > Scleractinia > Dendrophylliidae > Cladopsammia > Cladopsammia gracilis. Next base: position 753,446 of record JAJGOT010000264.1, read on the forward strand.
CTCACTGCTTTTACCCTTTCAGTCCTAACATAAATCCCCTTTACAATGGAGGCCCGGTGGTCTAGTGGTTAGCGCTTCGGACTTTCACCCTGAAGGTAGACACAAAACTTTGCTCCACATTGTCTCTCTCCACCCAGGTTTATAAATGGGTACCGGCGACGTAATGCTGGGGGGTAACCTTGTGATGGACTGGCATCCCATCCAGGGGGGGAGTAGTAATACTCCTAGTCACTTCATAGTATATAAACCAGGTCGCCCTGTGATGGACTAGCATCCCATCCATCGGGGAGTAGTAATACTCCTAGTCACTTCACAGTATATAAATCACGTCACCCTGTGATGGACTAGCGTCCTATCCAGGGGGGAGTAGTAATACTCTCAGTCACTTCATGCAACAGAAACCGGGTTAAGCTCTGGCAGTTGTGAGCCATTAGGCTTGTGAAGACTTACCTTTTTCTCATTTCCGCACATCACTTTCATGTTTGGTTCGAGAATCTTATGGCACAGTGATGGTACAGCAAGACAATGTCGGCTTGATAAGTAAATTTCCCTCACGGGCAAGAGAAAAGAAAACATTAAATAACTCTGACTTTTAGTGCACTTTTCATTTAGTCTTCAGAGGCAGATGCAGTCGCATAAAGCTGAATTGAGGAAAGCCGTCAAGAATACAAAGAAGGGCGTATGCTTTATGAAAATTATATCATAGTTTTAAATTTACGCACTCAATCGCACAGAAAGATGCAATTCAGGAATAAACGAACTAGACTCGGCAATACTCAAGACATCCATCGAGATTGAGATCGTTTCACTCAGTGATCGAACGGGGTAGAGTTGGTAGAGGCCATTGCGATAAACAAGCACCAAAAAATGTTGTCAATTCACTGTTTAATCCCACTATTATTAGAATATTTTTGCTTTCAAATATCCACCTCCAGACTTGTTTTTTTGCAAAATAGAGAACGTATTATTTATTGTGTAAAGGCAATTGTCAGTAATTTAAAGAATAAATAAAAATTCGCCTTTTTTAAATCTCGCTTCCAACTACGGATCAGAGTGAAAAGAGAAGACAACTCGTGAGGTTGTTGTCGAATAATTGATCTACTTACCAATGACAAATCACGATATTTTGCTCAACCTCTACCAATTGATAATTGTTTTTGCTAAAGGCAGGCGGAGTATGACAGGCAGAGTATGACTCTGTGTCTAATATTATAAGAGGTCGGCGATGTTTGAGGTTTTAAGGCTCCAAGTAGTTGTTTTTGGGTCACGCTTATACATAATCTTACTTTAGCTCAATGAATCTGAATTTGATACCAGGTGTTAGGCTTGGATGATAGTTTTGGAAGATGCTCTTTTTATGCTAATCAGCGTTTCCATAGTAACGGTAAACAAATATGGCGAAAAACAGTTTTTCCTAATTATCTTTCGATTTTGGGGCTACCCGCGATAAGCGAATAAATGCGCTATACTCTACACAATATAGCACACTAAATGGGAAAATTTCAAACAAATTAAACTGTTCGATTTTGAATAAATCGCTGAAACATTTTTAACACGTGTTTTTTTCATGTTTGAAATATAAGCGGTCAGAACATTCCATAGGTCTCATAAATTATCATTAAATTACCACAGAAAGTTTCCTCAGACTTACATTATTACTCCCAGCAAATAGCTCTAACTCCTCCGCGGCAGTTAAGAGATCGAGCTTTTCATTTAAATGCAGTTTTTCTTGACGTTTTCACTCTTTTTAAACTGCATTTGAATGATAAGCTCGATCTCTTTATTGCCGAGGAGATAGTCAGAGCTATCTGCAGGGAGTAATAATTTAAGTCTGAGGAAAATTTCTGTGGTAATTTAATGATAATTCGTGACACCTACGAAATGTTTTGACCGCTTACATTTCAAACATGAAAAAACACGTGTTTAAATGTTTTAGCGATTTATTCAAAATCGAACAGTTTAATATGTTTGAAATTTTCCCATTTAGTGTGCTACACTGTGTACTAGATTATAGCGCATTTATTCGCTTGTCGCGAGTAGCCCCAAAATCGAAAGATATTTAGGAAAACTGTGTTTCGCCATATTTGTTTACCGTTGCTATGGAAACGCCGATTAGCATAAAAAGAGCATCATCCAAAACTTTCATCCAAGCCTAACATCTGGTATCAAATTCAAATTCATTGAGCTAAAGTAAGATTATGTATAAGCGCATTCAAAAATGGCATGTGCATGGAAAGTATATATATATATACTTTCATCATCTCCCATTTTCAAATTCAATTTTTTAAGTCTTGCTAAATCTATTCAACGACAAAATATGCTGTCTTGAAATGAATTTCAAACATTATTTCATTAACAATTAATAATAAACATAATTCTTTAGCTTTCATATAAATGGTCAACCTCAGGGTTTTGTACATAAACGATTTAAGACCTTGAACCTGCCTAGTTGTTGACCGCTTTGGGTGTTCGACCTATACATTTTACAGCCATTTTTGTTTCATTTTATGAACTTTACTGACCTTTTGTGAAACGTGCAAAACAACATCCCTGTTTAAAAATTCATGTTCATATGTAAAGTGCTATATCACTTATTTCTGCTATTACTTGAAAAAGCCAAAATATATCAGTATTTGCGTCAATAAAAAAACCCCAAAATATTACTACTCTGACTTACTACTACCACACGGAGATGTATACATTTAAAGTGCCCCTAACCCTTAAATGCATATTTACAAAATCGACTCTATGTATATTGAACAGTGAAATATTTCTTGTTTTTAACGTCGCGTTAGTGAGTTATAGGGATTTGAATTTGCTTTGCCATTATTTCTACTTCAATTTACAATACGCCGTTTACAGGTTAAGCCGGATAATCAAATTGAGAAATCCTAAATATAAACTGTGAATAGACAACTGATTCGTAAAAAATGTTACTTGGAGGTAAAAACAAGTAGTTTTATAATAAATGAGTCGTGAATTGACGTCATGTTATTAGCACTTTTGTAAATTCACTCTATCACTAACGCCACGTTAAAAACAAGAAATATTTCACTATTCAACTATTCAACGTACATAGAGTTGATTTTGAAAATATGTATTTAAGGCTGGGTTAGAGGCACTTTTTAAAGTGAGTGTCTTTGGATACACATCACCAGGTTAGAAACGGTTTACATTGCAACTTGAAAACGTTGAGCCAAATCGGTTTGTTCTTTCTTTGAGAATTCACTAGATATCGTTCATTTCAAAGAGTCGTGTTTTTTGGAACATTTCCTGTATAAGAAAGACAAGAAAATGTACTTACTTTTCATTTATGAAAAACATTAAAATCCTACGAATATTTAGTTGTCGGAGTGACGTAAAGTTGTTTAGCTGAGAGCGCAAAGTCGCTCTTGATGAGGTTTGTGGTCTGTTGTTAATCTGATGCAGTGAAGTAATAAGGAAAAATCCACTTTTATTGGCTGCTTTTTTGGTGGTAAAAACATGCATAATTTCACTGAGGGAAGTTTTATTTAATTTTTAAATCACATGAAAGTCTTGCATTGATCCGTGAGCGGCAAACTTTGTAAACGACGGAAGAATAACACGATGGTGAACCGGGTTTTCATCTGTTGGTAATTATTTTGCTTCTACAACATGGCAAGGTAAAACATACAACTAAAATTACAAGCTTCGCAGATCCTTCTGGATAATGCACGAACTGATATCAGAGATATCAAAGTTCTTTATATAGCACTGAAGTTCGCGTAGGAGTATTTTCTTCATTACAATGGGTCAGTATATATTTTCAGTTTTTATTCCTACCATTTATGCTGAACTAAGGTAGTTTGGTTCTTCGCAGTCGCCGATGTTTTGTTTCTGTTGACTTTAAAGGGGAAGGAAATTTGAAACATGGGACTCAATTGAGAATGATAATACAGCACTAGGGCCAAGGTCAAAACCACCAAGAAAAATGCAGTCAGGGGCACTGCACTCGCGAGGAACATTTAGAAAAATGCTTGGAATGGCGTTGTTCTGTTTTTCCATATCATTTAGTGTCTTTAAAGTAAACTTTGTGAAAGCTAATACAGTTTGAGATTTTCGGTTCTTTTCGCCGAACATTTCAGCGGCAGACAATTTTAGGGAAAAGAACTTTACAGATTTTATCCCCCGAATTTACTATTAATAGCTGCTTTCACCTTTCCAAAATTTCTTGCAGACCTTAATTCTTCGTACCCAAAAACCATTTTTCATCCTCCGAAAACAAAAGGAGTTAAATTTTCCGATTTCACGAAAGTTTGAGGCGACATTTTACTTGAGAAAACTCTACGGTTTTTAGATTACGAATTGTTAAGATGACTATAAGGCCTGACGAACAGCTTTCCAACCGAAACGATGTTCAGTGTTAGTAGCTTTGATTTAAATAGCCAAACGTGAGGAGTATATATTCCATAAATTCACAAGTTATAATTAAAATCGAATATCATACAAGGTTTATTGAGTATATCGAGAGTGAATGGGGAAACGTGTAGACGTCAGACTGGTCAGTACCAGTGGGGTCTTGAATTAAATATTGCCTTTTCCTTAAAAGAGTGAATCAGAGTTAAAAATAGCAAATGTCAAATGAATCGCATCAACAAATTGCAATCTTTTGCCCAATCATTTTCCTGTAACTCACTGAGCTACCACAAACCGAAACAGCTGTGGTTTCAGTACATTTTTAAAAGCATGCTCTGACTCCATTTTTGATTCTCACATCGCAGGAATCATAAAATTCTTGTGCAGGCTGCTTATTCGCAGAATGTGTAAGAATTTCAAGCTATCAAGACGATGCAACAAGAAATCTTCATGCTTCTTCCGAGGCCAAGGAAGTATTAAACGTTTTCAGTTTCCAGAACGGAGTTCTTTTACACGAACGAGAAAGCATTTAAGGAGCGATCAAGAAATTTGCATCCCAACAGCACGGGAAGCAATGCAACCAATCTACGTGAGTGAAATTACAAGAAATTTTCCCTCGGAAATTTTGATGCCGTTTGTCTCGGCAAGATACGAACTTGGCGAAATAAATCTTCTTGGAAATCGTGATAATAGTTGCCTCAGTAATTCTCAACTTTCTTTGGATTGTGCCGAGGAAGACGTAGCCGAGATTTTTGCGTGGGTTTACAGCATGGATATCACGGATAAGAATGTGTCAAATGATGTTTCTGATGCATCAGTCCTTGAGAATTAACTTCCCAGTAAGAATAGCAGGAATTAGCAAACATTATTGTGGCAATTTTATGGATTTAAATGAATTCATTCTCCGATTGGCGTACATACACCTGATGGAATTGATAATATTTGTGCAAATGGCAAAACGACTGATGGAAGATACGGCCTTACGTGTTTTTTTTTAGTAGAAAACAGATAAATCAAGGAGCGAGCTTGTAGCTAAATATTAAGAAATCGGTGTTGTATTTCCAGAAAAAATTCACAGTTTGAGGTCATGTATAATTTGCGCAAAAGGAAATGAAAGAGAATCGTATACAGTGTTTCGTACGAGGACGACCACGAGGACACGATTTTCCCGCGTTAACCCGTACGTTTCCTGTTGTTCAGGTTAAGCCAATGGGGGCGCGAGAATGATCGGCTGGCTATGATTGCAAAATATCTTGCACGGCGAAATTATTGCAAATTGAAAACAACAGAGATTAATGCAAATGATAAAAAACACCTGCCGAGCAAATCGGTTCTAGTATGAACTGTATCATAGGACAATTATAAAATATCCCACAGATATACTCTGTATATATCAGCAGCAAATAATAGAAATATAAAAGAGAAATAAAAAACACTTTGTTATCGGATGACTGAATGATCTCGTTTGCATTGAAATAATTATTTCTCGGATTTCTGGATGAAGCGTTGTCGGTAAAATATCAAATTTGTTTTTTTGAGAATCTTGGATATGGAAAGGAGGAAATTTTAATTTTAATAAACGTCAATTTTTTTCGCATGGTTTACTATTTATTTAAGTTTATATAAGCTGGCTTGATTTTTTTTGTTCCAACTGCAATAAATTTGATCGTGACTTTTTTACCACAAAGATAAAATGTAAACACAATACTAAATATGTTTCAGTTCTTGGCAAAAAAAAATGATTGAATCGAAAATACCCTGGGTGCTAATCAATGCTAAAACAATTTGGCGTTTTACCATCAGCGAAGAGGTGCAATCTTTCAGTTCATTTGCTTCTTTCGTATCGTGGTAAAGAGCAAGTGAAACCACAAGAGATGTTTTTGACGTTTTATAATTTTTCTGGTTTCCTGAATTATTTAGGCAACCGAAGTGTTGAGACGAAGCGTTTATGGATGGCTCACACAAACAACCGGGAAAAACGGCAATGAATCAAAGGCTCCTAGGAGCCACCTAAGAGCCAACCCGTGAATAAGAAATGCTAACGCGTAACGCAATATTGCGGTAAGCTTATGTTTTTAAACGTAAGGATTTTTGACGAACACGACACACAAAAAAAGTATATCACTTTCATAATATCCAGTCCGTAGAAAAAAGAAAAGAAAAAAATGCCCTGAGCGAGACTTCACTCAGGCATCCGACTGTCAATCGCGGCTCTAATCCACAAGACTATCGCGGTACAAGACTAATACTAGTAAGACTAAATTTTGTTATTGAAAGGCAGGTACGTATCAAAACGCGTGCCTCGGTTGAAAAATCCTTTTAGATCGATTGTAATGTTGCATTAAAGACTCCAAATGCGAAAGATCTTTAAGCTTATGATGTTTATATTCGTTTATTGCAAATTAGTTATTGTTATCGCTGGATTCACGCGGGGATTCACGTTGTTCTCAGTTACGAAACGCGTTCGTAACAAGTTTACAGCTGAGTGATGGAACGAGTGAGCGGTAATGCAATATTGCGGGGGGGTTTTGGAAATTAAATGTAACGACTTTTGTCGAACACAAACAAACAAAAAAAAACCAGCAATTTAAAGTTCGAAAAAAAAATCCGTACTGACGAGAATCGAACTTTACGTCCTTCGGCTCTATTGTTTGATCGCTTACACACTGCGCCACCTAGTATTTGACTAATTACACCCGTCAAATTTTGTTATTTTAACGTAGATATGCGGAAAAAGTTTACATCTGAGTGATGGAACGAGCGAGCGAGTGAGCGAGTGAGTGAGTGAGTGAATTGGCCGCCGTTACCGATAACCCGTTCATTACGCTTGCGCGTATTCACTGATGTAAGTTTTCACAGGAGAAAGAAGGTGACTGAATAAAAATATATTCTAATCCCGCGACGTTTTTGAGACATCTGTGAAACAATATGGCTTGATGAACAGGACTTCTAAAGCCTTGTCTTGCCCGTCTTTGTCTTATCAGAAAACTATCTTCGAAGTGGTTTACTGATTTACACACAATAAAACGAGAATCCTTTTTTGACACAGAGAGTTACACGGTATTGGCTGGGACTATTGGCGGCTCAAACGAACATTTTTAAACTCAAGACAACGAAACTGAGCATCTGTACGTTTACAAGCGAAGAGAAACAGTTGATGATTTAGAATTCCTTCCACACTGGAACAAAATTTGTGAAAATGACGGCTTGATCATCCGGGTTTTCAAAGAACTTTTCACAGGACACCCAGACATAACAAAAAGGAGTTTTATCCAGCCTCGCGTACAAACTTGATATATTTCTTGCACAGACAGAATTGTGGCGTCTGAGCGTTTAGATCCCAATTATGAAAGGAACTGAAGAATTGTTTGCGTCGTACGTCGCTGTTTGTGTCCTAAACACGTTATTGTCTTATATCGCCATTACGGTGAACGTTACAATAATCCACACAATATTCAAAGAAAAACTCGGCCGTTACCAAAGACTTTGAAAACATTGCTCCTGAGTCTGGCTGTTTCTGATCTCGGTGTTGGTTTACGGGTACAACCTTTGTTCATTGCAGTTTGTGTCATGGAATTGAAGCAAAAAACTAATAACAACCCAACTCACAATACCACATACATCGTTTTTCTAATGCCGGCAAATCGTTTTTGTTACGCTTCGTTCTTTGGTGTCATGGCTGTGAGTGTAGACAGATTCTTGGCCTTCCATCTGTATCTTAGACACAAGGAACTTATGACTTACAAGCGAGTTGTTGCTATTGTCATCTTAGCTTGGGTGTTCAGTGCATTTCTTTCGTTGATTAGGTTGTGGATCCCGGTGTATATTATCTTCTTAATTTTTTTTCATTATTGACAGTACTTGTATCATAGCTGTAACATTCTTTACCGTCAAGATTTATTTGGCCGCTCGAGGCCGCATAAACTAAGTTCAAGCTCTGCAAGTACAACAAGTATCTCAGAATGGTGAGATGGCGAACCTTGCAAGGGTGAGAAAATTTCCGATTACAGCAATTTACATATATCTCGTTTTGTTGGTTTGTTATTCGCCAAACATTTGCGTGTTATATGTTGGCACTCTAACATCAGGATCAAGTACCGATATAGACGTTACATCACGTTATACTATGACGCTGGTGTTTCTCAATTCAACTCTAAATCCATTGATTTATTGCTGGAAGATGAGATACATTCGTAACACTGTTATAAACATACTCCGGAGTATATATGCTTCCATCTTTCAACTGAGGCAAGATTAAAACTAACAGCTTTACTTAAGAATAGCCTTCTCCTGACACGAAGGCAGTTCCCACGCACCAGACACGATGTCGGTTAGAAAATAACGGATTTGTTGTTCATGCATTTCCAGTGGATAAGTCTCTGCAGGAAGAAGATCTGAGAGCTCAAATAAGAGAGTCATTCCCAGCTCTTAAAGAAACCGACTTTGAATTTGCAAAGTCGTGCTATGGTCAAATAATCACACCAAAGTTAGCCACAGGTGTGTACTTCTCATCTTCGCGTGTTCTTAGCCTTGCTAGGCAAGGGAGCATACATGTATATATTCGACCAGAACATGATATCTCTGCCATCCTTGCTAGCGACAGCGACAGTCCTCCCCAGAGTCCAGACCCAGTTCAAGTGGAAGGCGCTGATGATGAAGCATCCAGTGGTCTTTCAAATGCTTCATGCCTTTCAGTGGCTGGCCCATCCAGCAGTGCAACAACATCCAGCAGTGCAACAGATCAGGAAGAGCTAGACCGATTAAGAGAGATGTTTCCTGATAAAATCAGCAGCATTCTACAGCATGCCCTAACCTGCCATGGGAGTGTCAGTCGAGCTGCTCTTTCCCTCTCCTCCCAAGATCTTCCTGACGAATTTGATGCAGATGAGGATGTTGATGAGAGCCTTTTAAAGCCTGCTTTTCTACCAGCTAAAGCTGATTCGTTGGAGGCAGTGTTGAATGAGCTTCAGAAAGGTTTGAGTAAACAGAAAGAAAAGCTCAGAGTTGATGAAAAAGATATCTTTAGTGATGCCATGGCATACTATAAAGATCCCAGGTTTGATCCGAGCAAGCGCTTACGAGTCGTTTACACAGGACAGCCTACTGTGGACACAGGAGGAGTAACCAGACACTTTTTTAGCCAACTTCTCCAAGTCATATCTGGCATGTTCTTTCATGGTAGCAATTACAAAAGTCCTGTTTACAATGCTGATATTGTTGCTTCTGGTATGATGAAATACATTGGGACAATCATAGTACACAGTATTTTAAAAGGCGGGCCAGGTTTTCCAGTCTTTAGTCCGTCAGTGTATCGGTACATAGCAACAGGTGATGTTGACGCAGCTATGGTGATGCTGAATTATGGAGACTGTTCTGCGTTTGTGAAAAATTTCATTGACAAGGTATTGTATAAATACACTTAAATAATACACATAAATGTACCAACATGCTTACTATTTTAGTTCAATGTACACGATCAACAACTAAATTAAGTCAAATAAAGAATGCTTTTTACATGACTTTCTGCTCAACCATATCAAATTGACTCTCCTCAACAGCTTCTGGCTATACTTGCATAAATAGAATTAGAATGTATGTGTTGTAGGTTGAAATGAAATTCAGGTTAAAATGATTTTAGCCTCGTTTTATTTTGAATTTATTGTCTTTGATTCATTATCATAAATCAAGAAACAAAGGTAATTCAAAATCAAACCAGGTTGAAATCATTTTAACCTAAATTTCATTTCAACCTACAACATATGCATTTGACGTCCTATCCGCCTTATTAGTGCACCCTAATTTACAAGAGAATATTAATTAACTTATTTTGTTAGCTACACCAACCTGGCTGCCATGGCCTTTGTCTTTTAAGTCCCACAGGACTGAGTGCATAGATGTATGTTCAACAGATATATATCCTTTACAGAAAAGTAAGGATTGACCAGATAGTGTTTATTAATTAACAGGTTGCACAGGCTGAAGATGTGTCTGCACTTGATCAAGAAAAATATGCAAGTTTCTTGTCTGAGTGTGGCCTGGCAGTAGTTTTAACTGTAAGTTTTAAAAACTAATATTATCTTCAGTGATTTCCTTTATTAATAAACCACCTTGTGACAGACCTGTAAAAATATCATTCAAATCATATTTTCTATTTGTAGAATGACAGCAAAATGAGGGTTATCCAAGGAATGATAATTCATGATGTTATAAGCCGACCAAAGATCGTTTTGGATCAGCTGGGAGAGGGATTGGCTGTACTTGGTTTTCGTGCCAAAATGAGAGATTACCCTGAGATGTTTGAGGGGCTTTTTATACCTAGCAATGAGAGTAGGTTAAGTGCAACTCAGCTGGTTGATGTACTACAATTTCCAACTGAAATGAGTGAAGATAACAGAACAGTAGAGAATTACCTTAAACGGTTCCTGCATAAGGCAGAAATTGAAATGTTGGAAAATTTTGTCTTTTTTGTCACCGGGTCCACTTCTTCTTCTCCTTTGGGCTAGGTAAAATCAAGGTTAAATTTGACAACACTCCTTCCATTTTTGCTTCAACGTGTTTGCTTTCGTTAACTCTTCCAAATCACTTTGAAAGTGAAGAAAGTTTCAGTTTATTGCTGGAAGCAGTTAGTGCTTCTGCAAGGAAATCCTTTTACTGTGTGTGATAAGTATTAATAGCTAATATTGCTCTTTATAACTAAGGATTTCTCAAGTCGTGATGTTGATCATTTCTGATCTGTGATGATCCATGATGTTGTTGTTTAAGGGTGTATTTCCTCACTCTTAGCTTTTAGAGACATACATGTATTGTGCCACTGATACTTGGCAATAATCATTGTTACATTTTATAGTTTTAAGAGGTATTTTGAGCATATTTCGTTATTGGTAGAATTTCATTGAAGGTTAGCCTTAACTTGATGTGTGATATAGACAATCCAATGGGAACTCAGAAACTAACTCATCTTTGAGGGCTTCTTCTTTGGAAGCTAACTATCCTACAATTCTGCATCTATTGAACAGTCCATCTCCACACTTTTGCACTGACAAGTTATGATATTGTTGCTGTTCATGTTTATAAAGGGGAGTACCTTTATCCCCATGTTATTTTTCAATGCAGTGTTTTGCATGAAACAAACATTAACAAACAACAGAGCCACCTCAAGGCACGCTTTGCTGAAACTCTGAAATAAACCTTTTCATTTCATTGATTCTCAACTCTGTGTTTTAAACGCTTCCATTTGTCTATTAAATAAAAGGAAGTGCTTAAATATTACTTGGACGCCAGACTTTAGCCAATTTGACGAGTACGAGACATTTGTTTAAACAATTGCAAAACAGGCAAGATTTACCTAAATGCAAAAGATCAGAATACAATTATGCTTCAGTAGTAAATAATAAAAAGTGAATAGTTTATTTTGATAAATACGTCTGCAGCCTGAAGGCTGAATTGAGGATGTTATTTACTTCAAGCGATGAATTTATGCAAACTTGATTATTTGTTTGCATTACAGTATTGCTAATAAGTTGAATGAATTTGGGTTGCCTGAAATATTGATTAAAACCATTTTAAATTTAAGTGGCTGTCGATCATTATTTCCGTAAAACAATATTTCCCACTTCTAACTGGATGAGGTTTCATTCTAATTTGGAACCGGCGGCCATTCATTTTCATGAAAAGTTTTGTTAAGAAACAAGACATCTGTTTTGTAAGTCAAAATGAGACACGACAACTTGATTCAAAATATCAGAGAACGATTTTGGAGTGGATTTTGGTGTTGAAACAAGAGAGAAAAACGGGAGCAGAAAAAAGGTAACAGAACAAGAATTTATTCTTCATAAATCCCGAGATGTTTCAAAGACATCTGTGAAACATTATGGCTTGATGAATAACACTTCTAAGGCCTTGTCGTGCCTGTCATCTTCTTATCAGAATATAAATATACTCAAATCGATTTACGTTTTCACAAAAAAACAAGATTTCTTTTTAGGAACAGAGAGTGACACAGTATTGGCTTGGCCCAAATATCAGAGACAAAGCGTGCATCAGTGGTTCAAACAGAAATCAGTCTCGAGTTAAGAGTTTTAAAACTCGAGACAACAAATTGAAAACAGCTGTACGTTTTCAAACATGGAAGAACAGTTGATGATTTAGAATTCATTCCATATTGAAACAAAATTTGTTAAAATGACGGCTTGATCGTCCGCGCTTTTCAAAGAACTTTTCAAAGGTCACCGAGATAAAGGAGTTTTATCTAGCCTCGCGTACAAACTTGAAATATTTACTGCGCAAACGGAATTGTTGCGTCTGAGTGTTAAGATCCAAATTATGAAACCAACCGAAGAATTGTTTGCGTCGTACGTCGCTATTTGTGTCCTAAACGCGTTTTTGTCTTATATCGCCATTACTTTGAATGTTATAACAATCCATGCAATAAGAAAAACTCCATCGTTACCAAAGACTTTGAAAACATTTCTTCTAAGTCTGGTTATTTCTGATGTCGGAGTTGGTTTACTGGTACAACCTTTGTTCATTGCACTTCATATCGTGGAATTGAAGCAAAACTCTTATAACAACCAGGGGCGTGCCTGCCTGTAGGCCAAGTAAGCACTGGCTGACAAGTTTTTAAAAAATTTATCAGCTACAAAATGACAACGCGATGTCTTTCCGTATATTATGCTATGTTAACCTTTTCTTTTTTCAACTTGTGCCTTCTGGCTTACTGGTAAAAACTGGCTAGGAACGCCCCTGAGTCAACCCAACCTACAATGCCACATATATCGTTTTTGTCATCCCAGCGAATATATTTTCGTACGCTTCGATCTTTGGTGTCATGACTCTGAGTGCAGACAGATTCTTGGCCGTCTTGGCCATCCATCTGCATCTTAGATAGAAGGAACTTGTGACTCACAAGCTTGTTGTTACCGTTGTGATCTCAGTTTGGGTGTTCTGTGCATTTCTATCGTTTATTAGGTTGTGGATCCCGGTAAATATTATGTACGTAATTTTAGTCATTATTCAAGATGCTTGTATCATTACTACAACATTCTTTACCGTCAAGATTTATATGATCACATGACACCACATAAACCAGATTCAAGCTCTGCAAGTACAACACGCATCTCAGAATGGTGAGATGGCGAACGTTTTAAGGATGAGAAAACTTGCTATTACAGCAATTTACGTATATTTCATTTTGTTGGTTTGTTATTTGCCAAACATTTGCCGGTTTTTATATGTTGACACCGTAACTTCAGGATCTTTTCCGATACTGTAACTGAACCAGTTATATCACTTTATACTCTGACGCTGGTGCTTCTCAATTCAACTCTGAATCCGCTGATTTATTGCTGGAAGATGAGACACATTCGTAACACTGTTATAAACATACTGCGAAGTGTATATGCTACCACCTTCCAAGTGAGGCAAGATTAAAACTAACAACTATACTGAAGTAAAGCTTTTTAACTAGAGTAATACATGAGGACAAGCCGTTTTAGCTATTCCGGGGAACCCAACCAGGAATATTTTGGAAAAAGCCGTGGCATGGCGTTGAATTGTTTTTCCATATCATTATACTGCCCTTAAAGGAAACTATGTGAAAGATAATACAGTTTGATCTTTTCGGTTCTTTTAGCTGAATATTTCAGTGGTAGAAAATATTAAGAAAAGAATCTTATCCCCCGAATTTACTGGCTGCTTTCTCCTTTCCGAAAATTGACCAATCCCAGCGCGCGTACTAACTAAGAGATATAATAAAGGAATCTTATCCCCCGAATTTACTGGCTGCTTTCTCCTTTCCGAAAATTGACCAATCACAGCGCGCGTACTAACTAAGAGATATAATAAAGGAATCTTATCCCCCGAATTTACTGGCTGCTTTCTCCTTTCCGAAAATTGACCAATCCCAGCGCGCGTACTAACTAAGAGATATAATAAAGGAATCTTATCCCCCGAATTTACTGGCTGCTTTCTCCATTTCCAACAGGGCGAAACAGCTGTCCGCGGTTGCTGTCTCGCAAGATCTACATTTTCACGTGGTCAGATCAGCCTTGCAGTTTGTCGGTTATGTTTGTTCATTTTTTGGCTGATTAGGTCTTTCGTAGATCCTACGTATCGTTTACAGCATTATCGTTCACGGTCTTTTGCAGTTTTAGTTCTATTTTCATATATTTTGGGACCGTAGGTCTATACTTGATCCTATATGCTGTTTTTCTTTCAGCATAGCTTTTGTCCATGCGTTTGAATGTTTACATTGGCTTGCCATGTGCATTCAGTTTTTGCGAGACACCATTGTGGCATCTTGGGAGGGCTTGTTCCCCGCAACACGTGATGTGGCACGCGTGATGCGGGTGACAAGGGTTCCGGGGTACGGAACTTGATATTGTGTACGGGTCATTGTGCAACCTATTTGCGACTACATTCTTGTAGTCGTTCTTAGTTTGTCACAAGCAACACCGCGCTGAGGAGCCCCAACAGGGCGAAACAGCTGTCCGCGGTTGCTACCCTGCTTTATCGGTTTCTGTCGTATTGGTGAATCGCAAAATCTACTTTTTTACCTAGTCAGATCAGCCTTGCAGTTTGTCGGTTATGTTTGTTTATTTTTTGGCTGATTAGGTCTTTCGTAGATCCTACGCATCGTTAACAGCATTATCGTTTGCGGTCTTTTGCAATTTTTAGTTCTATTCCCACAAATGCTCGCTAAAAGGGGCAGAAGCACCTAACTTCAAACAGCCGTAAAAACGCGAGGATTTTATCAGTTACAATATTTTTCTCGCACAAGTAATCAGGACAACTCGTTGGCAAAAAAAACAGCGGCAAATTCGAAATATCGTAGGTGCAAATCAATGCCACAACAATTCGACGTTTTACCATCAACGGAAGTGTCATCTTTCAATAATCATCAGCTTCCTTCATTTCTATTTCTTTGTTATCTTTTCACTCTTCACTTTTCATTTGTCTTTTTGTTTTTTTGTTTTTTGTTGTTGTTGTTGTTGTTTTTTTAGCTTATTTTTAATTGAGTAGATCGGCAGAGCCGAAGCTTCCTCCGCAGACAATTCTGGGGTCTGGGGCACTGAAAGGACAAAGAACTAGGAGGGGAAGGGGTGGGTGGGAAGCCGAGGTTGGCAAGAAGAGGAGTTGCAACTCTATTTCACTTTGTTTTCTCTCCTCCCGCTCCCCACCCTCTTCAGTCGCATTTTTTTCCTCTTTACCAGTCTCTCGTCAAGCCCTTTACTCGGCCGGTCACTTCTGACAGATCGTGGAAGCATCAGAACTCGAAGCCAAAACTGAAGTAGTCATTGCTAATATTATATGAATGTAATTTGTGGTCGTGGCAGTGCTGTTAGCATGCAACGTAAGGCGTTACAAAATAAAACTGGCAAAATTCATAGGCCTGAATTTTTTCAGGTTTCTTTGTACATATTTTGGTACCGTCTAAGCTGAGGAGAAACTTGAACTCCTCATAACTTCCACTTCTCGCGCGCTATCTCGGATCACATATCGCCGGTTTTCTGTACTTCTACAGTTTGTTGCAGTTTGTTATTTTGGGCTGGCTATCCACTGGTTTTATATATACTAAAACAATTATTTACTTCAGTATCGGTAAAGAGTAAACACTTAATGACTGGTTCCGAGGGAAACAGTGAATTTTGTTTCCCGAGAATCTGGATGTTTCCCGAGTTCAAAGAAAACAAAGTGGAACGGTTAAACGCCTCATACTGAAATCGAGACTCCACCAAAGTTTCGACCAGCAGTACACCCTCCCCCAAGTTTCGCGAGGTTCTACGAGACACTTATTTCTAGTTTACCTCAGTACCGGTAAACAGTCATTAAGAGTAAACAAGGGTAATCAGTCATTAAGTGATTTGTTATATAGCAACACAAAAAACACAACACAACACACGCGCCAAGCACTCGAGGTAAACATCAATCGCATCGTAATCATGCCACCTTTTGTCACGGTCTAATCACGTACGCAAGCGGGCAACAGTGCAATGTTACCCTCTGACGTCACAATTGTTGCCCGCTTTCGCAAATGTTGCCCGCTGAGCACAATTGGCGGGAAACAGTTTGTTTGTTAGATGTCATGTGACCATGAATCAACCAATCAACGCGCGCGTTGTATTGAGAAAAACTCCAGCAATATCCACCACCGCTTTGGTGAATAATTATTCACCTCCACAATAATTGTTAAATATTTCAGAGATAGATGCCGCGAATAAAAACTGAAAACGTTATGAAGAAGTCCAGCAGCTGGTGAAAAGATTATAAATTGTCCTATAATAACGAAGCATCCTTTAATTTACTAAACAGTAATACTTAAAATGTTTATTTATAATATCACAATCAACAAACTTTTAAGTGTCGTTCCATTAGTGCGCTTTTAGCAGTGAAGGCCTAATATATTCGTTTCATTGAATTCACGAATTGATAACGAATGTAATTCACCCCCACGTCGTCTTATCAAACTTTGCAAGGCTTCTCATACTGCAATTTTTAAGGCGAACAATTAACTCCATTTTTATGCAAATATTATTAAATAAAAAAACTCGGTTCTTATGTTCATGCATTATAAACCGTTTAAAAGTCATTGATCTGCGATCTATTTCATAAACCATAACAGCATTTATAAAAACAGTTGTTGCTTTGATAGAAATGGATTCAAACGATAAAATAAAATATTTTATTTTCTTATAAGGGATGTACCTCAGCTATAAATTATTTTTCAGCTTTCAGTACATGGGCTAATGTCACCTATGCATTCTTATATCAAATTTAAATTTCTGCAAAATACTTTGAAGTTTCAAAGTTTTATGGGTGCTGGATTTGACTAGTTCACTTATAGGCAGGAACACACTTTTATGGTTTCAATGCGCAAAGATCTTTGCAACGACAATTATGGAAACAAAAATTTGTAGAAATCTACCAAGAAATAAGTTTGGGATTAAAAGCAAGGATTTTTCAAGCCTAAACTTGCATTCAGAGCGACTGAATTGCGACATATAAATAAGGCTTCTGGCATTTTACACCGTGGTTAAATTTTGTACGATAATTAACACCGAATAAAGACAATTAAAAATATAAGGCCCAGTTCAAACGTCGAACTTCACATGTGCCGAACCTAATGCAAATGAGCAAAATCTATTGTTCTTGCTCATTTGCATTAGGTTCGGCACATGTGAAGTTCGACGTTTGAACTGGGCCTAAGTATAAATCGTGCAATATTAAATATTAAACAAAAGATTTCCGAATTTGCTGTTTTTCCCGATAGCGGGTAACCACAGCAAACAAAGCGATCTTTGAAAGAATGTTTTTTGGAGAACTAAAATGTACAAAGAATGAATAACTTGCTTCAGCCAAAAACCTTGACCTTGATTTGCAGCGAGGCTGTCTTTTTCTTCCCCAATCTCATTCTCAAATTTAGAATCGGTTTAAAATATTGACAATATTTTTGCGCCCGATCTAAGTTTTTCTCGTTTGCGTTGCCGATGGTATTGCCTGTTGTATTTAATCATAGCTCCAACAGCTCGGCCAGCATTTGATCAAGTTCTTCTTCAGAAGCACTGGCCTCGAGTTTCGAACAAGCCGTCGTAACATTTGAGCCATTTGGCGTTTTTATAGACCCGTTCATTTCGTCTTTCTCGCTACCGATATCATCCAACTCTTCCATGAGTTTTTCAACTAACGAATCCGTGCTCCCTCTTGTCCCAGCAGAAGTAATTCTTGATCGCTGGCCTTCGCTTTCGTCTCTTGTACCTTCTACAGCTAACAGCAATTCTTGTAACTCTGCGTTCCGTTTCTCGACATCTACAAACAATTTATGAAGTTCCTCGTCCGGAGAGATCCCTCCATCGTCTGCAAGAGACTCCCGTTCTTTAGCATTCTTGAACGATGGGCTATATTTGTTACGACCATCAATTTCCTGCAATATTTTATCCATGTCCTCGTCTTTAGCGAAGCTGCCAGCTCGCAAGAGCTTTGTCTTGGAGGAGTTCGCAGAATTTTGAATTTTAGGTTCGCTTGCCATTGATCTCGCAACGCCTCCGTTTGATATTTTTCATGTCTGCTTTCAATAATCCAAACATAAACACCTTCATTTCTTCGTAAATAGCGATAATGCTGTCCACTACGCGAGGAGTGAATAACCGCAGTTTATTTTTTACTGGCTTCAACCAAATCTTATTAATTAGACATAGTTTGTAGTACTTCCCAAAGACGTGACACTTTTACACCTGCTAAGTTTTCCTCACCAGATTAATTCTATTCCACGACAATAGGGTATCAATTCTTCACTCAACGTTTTGCCCAATGAAATCATTAATAATTTTTCGTTCCCCAAAATAATGAAAGGAACTGAAATATGTATAAGGGATGCGAAATTTCGTTTTCACCTGTTTTTGTTTTTGTCAAATCTGTGAAATAATAATATTTCTTGTCTTTAGTTTGGACGAATGATCGTCATGGTTCGCTCGCTTTAACCAAAAGACATTTTTTTAAATATGTTGTTTTGTCTCTACGTGCGCGGATGCGTGTCGATATGGTTCATTTGTTGAATTCAATGCACGGATATCTGTTTTTACGTGACGCAATTTAGTAATACTTAATAAAGTAGCATCATTTACTTCTTGAATAGAAAAAATTCACGATGAAAAAAGGAAATGTTCGTGAACGCAGTTTGACAATCACTAATCATCGTCCCTTAAAAATTTCAAGAGTTTAATTTTATGGGATTTGAAGCTATGTCCTTTGTCTATCCGACAAAAAAGCTATCAAAACGTGTCTTAAACACGTGACTCAGTAACCTTAAAATTATCCGGGATGTTCAGGAAGCCTGAAATTGAATCCATTCCTGATACGTGATGTTTCCAAAGCAACCTCGGTCAGATGTTGTCATCGCTAGACACTTGACGAGCTTTTACATGTAAATGTCAGTTTAGTATGTTCATAGACGTTTTATCTACTGGGCATGAGAGTGCGCGAGGCGCGATAATATAACGAGCGCGTAGCTGGCGAGAAAAAGAATGTATGTGGACTCATTATATTTTTTCAAGCGCCTCGCGTGTTTTCTCTTCTCCATTATTAATTAATAAATACAAAATGAAACGTCTGCTTGTAGACAGACCATCGATAGTCATTTATCTGATCGATAACAATGTATTCTATCAGTATAAATATCAGTTCAGTTCAAGGTTAAATAAGACTATGTGTGCCATTTAGGAATCGGTTCAAATAAATAACGATGAGAGAACGTAATTGGTCATAACAAGGAGCCATAATCGGGGACGGAGTCCGTAAGCGTGGATCCCACGCAAACCCATGTAAACTGTAATCCACTTCAATCCTTGCAATCCTGCACTTTTTCTCCAAACTACTGCTTTTGTTTTGCTCTATAGAATCTTTTTATCCAACTAAGTTGCATATTTGGTGGCATTTGGCGATATAGCATGAAAATAAAGTAAGGGAAGTTTTGCTATTTCGGCAGGACAGTGTACCATACATTTTTTCAACGCGACTTCCACAAACCGTTTACACAGGAGCACCAAACGTATCGTTTTGGTGAAAAGCTGTTCGAAGGCCTTAGTCACTTTAAGAATTCGTAGCAAGTTAGACTAAAAAAATAGAGTTTTCTTTAAATAAAATGTCGCCTCAAAATTTCGTAACATCGGAACATTTAACGCCTTTTGTTTTCAGAGGGATACAAAATGTTGTTTTGGGTACAAAATAAGGTCGGCTAGGATTTTAGTGATGGTGAGAGTGGCTAGTAAATTTGAGAATAAGATTACTTCCCCCAAAATCTTCTGCCGCTGAAATATCCAGCTAAAAGAACCGAAAAGCTCAAAGTGTATCATCAACTATCATGAGCTCTTATGCACCGTTTGGTCGCAGTCATGATAGTCAACGATGTTAGATGAGTTTGGGATCAAAACTCTCACTAGAATTATTACTGGCTATCATGCTATTTTGATCGAGTCTTTGGTATAAAACACGTCTGACATGCCTTGGGGTTATTTACTAAAATACACATACGCACTGCTTTCGTCACTTCGCCATAACTAAACTCAATGCAAAGGTCATTGAAATCACACGTTTATAAAAACGCCACATAAATCGAATGTGAAACGGAGAAGGTACTATAGCTTGTGTACTGTCGCTCCTCCCCTCAACTTGAGAGAAGATGGGCGGCTGTGCACAGGCTTGTGGCAGGGACACCTGCAATTAGATAGAACATCGCATCAGTTGGGGGGTTCAGAAAGTGTGATTCCCGCTGGCTGAGGAGCTGGGAGTCTGGATTCGAGTGCGTGAGGCGAAGCGGGATTTAGGTCACATGGCTGGGTCCAAGGTTCAGTTTATTTGTTACCATACGCCATTGCCTGACCTGCCCCTCCCACCTGCCCTTCATGTGCTCTTTATTTTTTATTTCGCCTAGTTTGTCCATTTGGGTATATTATACGAGTGCTTTTATCAGCTGATTCTTTCCTTAATCCAATGCTACTTTTTATTTTGATTTCAAATCAAAATAAAAAGTAGCATTAGATTAAAAGTTTAAAGTTTAAAGTTTAATCAGCCAGATTTTGGCTCTGTTTTATTTTTATTTTGGGGTTATCGTTTTTAACTCGTGATACACGAAGCGTAAAACGAGTTATAGAGATGTGTGGCAAATTTTCATTCGATTGGCTGTAAACCTTTTATTTGTAATTCCGCTGATCAGTGCATAAGGCGTTGAACTCTGGAAAGTTATAACCGATCTGCAGGCTTCAAATGGATTTTTCAGAACGGTAAATTTTGTTTTTAAATGTGTGAAGTTTCGCTGCCATTTGTAAAACTTCAATTAAACCAAATTTTGTTTCGAATACGAGAAATTAAAAACCATGTGTCTTAGCGTTGCATAAATAGATGACATATTAGGGCAAATTTATACGAGGGAAATAAGCCGCAGCTTATTTCTCTCGTAAAAATGGCCCTATTGTTTTAAATTTGTTTACTCATCAATTCTTTTAACTTCAAACCATGGAAAATTAAAACCGATCTGCAGACTTCAAATGGATTTTTCAAGACTTAGGAATAAGCTACAGCACGGTAAATGTTACGTAATTTTTTAAATTTGTTTACTCACACAATGCACAGGACTTTCCACTGAGATTACAAAAAATTTAATGTATGACGTCGTCCAGTTATTATGTATTTAGTTGTTAACTTGCGAGCCATGAAATAGTCTACGGACATTCAGTTATAGGCTACGAATAGTTTATTGACCAAATTCATCTTTGCGATTTTTTGCATATTTTAATACGTAAAATCATAACCTGAATGACTGAATAAATTCAATCTTCTTTTTTCATATTGGTATACATGTTTGCAAATGAAACAATAACAGAAGCTAAATTTCCATCTCCAGCAATGGAGTGCTTGGTTTGAATTCCGGCGATTCGTACGAGTGTTCAGGAAGGTCCGGCGAAGTGTAAAAATCTTTCATATTGATGGCAATCTCATTAGTCCCCAACAAACTTTCCTTTCTTCTTAAGGTGAAGCTTGTAGATGTCTTCAGAGTTCTGCTATTTGTAATCAGTTCTTTTGCCACTACAAAATCGTATGCCGCCTTAAGGCAAACGCTCGCGAATTCATCCTTGATGACGTTACTGTGTCTGACATTTATCCGTTGATTTGAATTCCTTGCGCTGCTTATTCTATCACTTAAAGCAAAACTAGACACCTTGTCTTCAACTCGGGGCACAGTAAGAGTTTTACTGGGTGATGCATCCTCGTGCCGTTTGAGAATTGGTGAAATACTCTTCAGACGTGGTGTGAACACGCTGTTTGGTGCCAAGTTAAATTTTACCGTTTTCTTATCTCTTCGTGAGGCTCCTCCGTAATAGGTTTGGTCGACTCGTACAACAAACATCAACTGTTGAAGCTGAAACACAAAATATTATTACTACCACTACTATATTATTTTAATAATTAATATTGACTGCCGTAAGTATTTAGGTACTTACTTCGGTTTGCCTTTGTTAAGCCCCATTTAATTCTTTCAATCGTGCAACGTTTCGTGACCGATGAAAACTGAATAAATGCCGTTTATATACCCAATGTTATTCGGGCAGAGCGAAGTCAAAACCAATCATCAAGTTTAGAACTTCGCTCGTTTTCACACATTTAGCACCGGTTATGTGTTTTGCCTTCCTAACCCCCCCCCCCCCCCGCCCCCCCGCCCCCATCCTCCTGCTTACAGCCGATTTCATGTTTTGCATGTTTTTCCGCGCTTGACACCAATGTCGCGTTTACCCGCGCCTGGTGCCGGTTGCGTGTTTTCCCACGCTTGACGTCGGTTGCATATTTTTGCTTGGCACGGCTCTCAGGAAGAGCATATGTATGAAGGAGAAACCGTGGTTAAATAAAGATTATGTATGTATATATGTATGGTTCATTATTTATTATGCGTTATTGTGATTGGCTAGATGCAGACTGAAGTCATTTATACTCAAGCATGTTAAGGCATGGCTCAGAGCCTAATTTGCATAAAACCTGAAAACGATCATAACTTTAAAGAGATTCACCTGAACAGGCTCAAACTTAGCAGCAGGATAAAACTTGTTAACCTTGAACCATTGTTTACTTTAAATGTCGCATATTTTCATCACGTGACCTGTTATGATTGTTTTCCTACACAAAAAGAAAATTGAAAATGGGGTGCCGAGATGGCATATAATGGATATAAATTGAACCGTTAACGTATTTGTATGCTTCTCCCCTATATGAATCTGGCCGGAATGGTTGACTATGATTTACAGTTAAAGGGTTATTTCGTAAAACAGGTCACGTGACATACTTTGTCTCTTAATATCTTGTTAATAAAATACAAAAATTGTCCATTCCGGGCAGGGATAGTATTTATGCATTGAGGCAAACAATTGCTTATGATTTTCTCTTGGCTAAAGTTAACCATCCTTACCCCATTTGAAGTTTCCTTTTTGTCCAAATTATAACGTCATCAGACACGTGACCACAATAATCAAACCTTAAGTTATTTAAGGACGCTAAATCCAGTTTGTTGTATACTTTTGGTGACTCTTGGGGCTAAAATGCATTACTTCCAAAGGAAAAAGGAATTTACTTCGCGGGGGGTCTACACCAAGGGACGAGCCATGCCTTAACATGCTTGAGTAGTTATTGACATTTGCTAGGTTTTATTGCTGCGGCTCTATGTAAGTATTATTTCACCAGGCCTTTAAAATTTAAGGCATAGTTATGGCTTTACGGCAAAGATTGTTTTTACACATTTCTGGTACACCAATAAGATAATTTTAAATAAACAAAGAAGCGCTAGTTCGCGCGTAGGTGATAATGTATCGAGAATAAAATATACAGTCAAACTTAATTTTCGTATTCCATGTTAAGTATTTCCAACATAATAGTCGTGCACCTATTTCTTTGCTTGTTCTTGCTTTCTACTTTATTACCTTGTGCATTGGAATGTCGCCTTCTTCAATTTCCTTCTCCTGGCTTTCAGCTGCAAACGTCCTTGTCACTTTGAAATCTGCAAGCACCCTTATCAAAACAAGCTTTTTGAATGTCTCTGTTATTTTATACGTTAGTTCACCTTCACAAACCCTTATTCTTCCTTTCCATTGACACTGGTAAACAAAATCCCAAAAGTTCCCAACGTTCAAATTCCCAATGGGAATCCTGCCATCTACGCTCGTAGGACTTTCCAGAAACACCTCAGAGCAACGTATTTTCTTAATAATCTCGGGTTCTTCCTCCTTCCTATGCAATTCCTTTTCCTGTCGCGAAAGCAGTTTTTCCCTGCTCTTTTCCTCCTCCTTTAAGCGCCGTGCCAAGTATTTTCTCCACTGCCGTGCCTTTTCAATTTGCTCCTGGGTTGGTTGACCCGGTAGTTTTAAAGAATGTTTTCTCCTTCCCACCAAGACGCGACCGTAGTAAAGTTCGTAACTTCTTGTGAAGCAATTGCTACAGATGCATTGGTTTCCTGAAGCAGGAAACATGCATTGGCTTCCTGAAGCAGGAAACATTTTGCGGATCGGTTACTGTTGCTGTAGTGAATGTTAACAGTCTACTTCATAGCGCGCGTGTTCATATGTTCACGTCACAAGGAAAACTCATTCTCGCAGTATTCTATTCTGGCGCGTGCTTGAGTTCTATAACACAGATAGTACGCACGTTCTGATTGGTCTAAACAAGAAGCAATAGTTTTAAATGCGCACGCGCGTTTGTATCCTGTTGTAGCTGTGCTGGACATTACATTCTTACCTTACTACTTGAAATACAACGCCAACGAAGTTAAGGTGGCTGAACACAGTTTCGCAGTACCTATGCGTCATTCATTGTCATTTTGAAACCACTAACGTCTGGGCACCCAAAATTGGTGAGGCATACGATTAAGCAGCAAGCTATATATTCTGATATTAGGGTGTTGCCATGGCAACACGGTGGATTGTAAATCAGTCTGCAATATTTGGTTTCGTTTATTTTCAGAAAATCTAGTCGTTAGATTTTGTCCATCATTTGTCTACAGTAAACTCGTAAAAATATTCGCATGTTAACAGTGGTCTCATGTAATTTTGACAGAGGGATCTTCCGTAATTTGTGGTTTAATATGTTTGCGTTTTGTAAAAATCTCCTTTGTTACATTTCAAATTTGAAATTTGAAATTCTAGCGATTGGTTCCGTAGATATTAGCACGTTTTCGAGGAAAGTCGCTAAAACATCCAGTCACAATGTTTTGGTCAACTTCGCATGCGTTGTATTTGACTGGGTTCTCGATCCAAAGTCAAAAACGACCAAAAAGGCAGTGTATTTCTTCAATGGTTCTATAAATATCTTTTGATTCAACAAACATTTTACGAACAACAAATTGTTTGATTTTAAGACGAAAAACAACACTTTCGCGATCCACGCTGAGCAAAGTAAAATGATCGTTGAATAGGCGCCACGTTTGTTTTTCTCAAAACTCTGCGCACGCTGACACACGTAAGCAGCTGAAATTGAAGAGCGCGTGCAAACTGTGTTTAGCCACCTTAAAGAGCAGTATGAGCCAGATTTCAGCATTCATGTTAATCGCTGCAGTCTATCTTAGAGCGTTCTTTATAGGAACTTCCTTATAGGAACTTTATCATTTTTAGAAAATATTAAAATGTATTTCTCCACCTACTTTCATCTGATCAGTGAAATAGTTTTTTAGGCCTTAGTCACCTTAGCGAAAACTTATATACCTTATATACCTACCTTTTATACCTAACGATTACAGCGTCGAAAGCGATAGCTTACGCTGCAATAATTTTGGTAACACCAAAATTTGGGCGCAAATTGTGTCCATTTTAGACGGTTTTGTGGCTTACGAGTTTTTGCGATGTCGTTAGAGAACTTAAGATCCACGACGAACGAGACGACGACGACGTCTATAGACCGCGGAAGGACTGGACTGAGGACGTCGGTTTCGGTGGGAAAATGAAAACTTAAGGTGATTCCCTGGTTTTGCACTGCGCATCCCTACTGCGCATAAACATTACGACATCAGATAGATAGATACATCACGATAGAAAAGGACTCTGTGAGCGCTAGCGCAAATCGAGCGCGGTGACCTCCATTTTATACTGCATAAATTCAATCAGGACAGTGTTCCCAACGCAAATTTAAAAAGTGAGCAAAAATCTATGATCAGATTTTGCACAGTTTATCGAAATCCTACGAAGAAAGCCATTTTGGGTAGAGGACCGCACACCAAGCAACCGTCTACTGTTCGAGTGTTCAGTAAATTTGAAGCTTTTTGGACACGTTTTCTATGATACAGACGATTATACATATGTATAAAGTCAACTTATACGCGAAATATCAATATGCAGTGGAAATATTGAGCATGTTAGCTTCACGCGGTTATTGCCTGAAAATGCCTTTAAACACTGTATTCGTCAGCAGTATACCACTAAAACGAGCACGGTGACCCCTCATTTTTGTTGCAATTTTGGAACCTTCATGACTTGTTCAATATTTGTGCCAAGTTTCATTACAAATCTATGACAGATTCTTTTTCCAGGGAATTACCTTAAGATGCGGCCGACAGGTGGACGACGACGACTTATATTTCGACTTGGCTTGTTGAAAACGTCTCGCTCAAGATGACATCGTTTAAGGACATGAGTGAGCTTCTTTTTTTGAGCCGCGGATTAAACTTTATTAACGACGAAGAATTTCCAGTTTTGTTTGACCTGTTCGAGTGAAAAAATCCTGATTTTTTCCCCATGGAGAATATCGAAAATTCGCGCTCTATGAAGTGGCCGAGTCCGAGTGTTTGGCCGAGTTCCCGGCACATTAGTATATTGTGTTCGGAATTCCATACAAAGTTTGGATTCCTAAAAATAAACACGATACACAATTAATTACAAGAGTTGGCAAAATAATTGTATTTGGCCGTAAGTGAGTCTAAATAATCACATGTGCAAAAAAGGTTACAAAATGAAACGTTTCACTGCTAAAGATTCGATATAATTTTACATATTACAGAGGCGAAAATTCCAGAGTACAAGTGATTAAATTCTGCTATTCAAGGCTTGCGGCCAGCTGCTTGCAGTCATGAATATTTTTTGTCGATCTAGTTGTTTCGACCGTGAGGGCAGGTTTTAAAGATAAACGTTATACTGCCAGCACTTACAGTTGTGTTCTCAAGTCAAAACACAATTGAGTACTTATAATTATTATTCAGGTTCTTCATTCCTTTTTACAACCTCATGGAAAAATAGATTACGACTTACCGGTTCGCCTATTCCCCTTGTCTTGCCGCCAGTACTTTAATAGTAAACAACAAGAAAACACGCACGTTTTTTTTACAGTCAAATTTTTAATCCAATTCGCTTCGTAAAATAGAAAGAAGCTAAAATGAAACCACAAAAGATAAAGGATAAAAAAAGATTACAAAAGTGACAAGTCAGTGTAAATTTTTACCTTTGAACTTTGTTTAAACAACTCCTTTGCACGACGACGTGAAACTACTGGCTTGGTCGTCGTCGACGAGAGGACGACGACGGAATTCGCGGGAAAATCGCGTGAATTTCACTTCCGGTCGTCGTCGTCCATGAGGTCGTCGTGGATCTTAAGCTCCCTGTTGGTTGAGTGAAAACGACGACCGTCACATCCTAAGCTTGGGCTTCCTGTGTATTTTTGGACTTTTTTCTCTTATTTTGCATTGCCATATAAAATACCTTTTCATTAGCAAATGCAAACATTTAATTGTTGCTTTAGAGCTGATGTGTCAGGTTTCAAACCCAGTACTTTGGCTGGAGAAAGAGAAAAGTAATTTTCTGGAATAAGCTTTTAATTAATAATTTGATTTTTTAGTTCTTGCCAGAAAGTGGTGGGTACGCGGC
This sequence comes from Cladopsammia gracilis, assembly GCA_022457155.1. Lineage (NCBI taxonomy): Eukaryota > Metazoa > Cnidaria > Anthozoa > Scleractinia > Dendrophylliidae > Cladopsammia > Cladopsammia gracilis. Next base: position 781,198 of record JAJGOT010000264.1, read on the forward strand.
AAGACCAAAACGGATTGAGTAAATTGTCCGGCTCGCTCAGTGTGGCAAAATTTACAAAGGTCATTTTCTCGCGGATCTATTTTAAGAAAGAAATCGTTAGTTGACAGTCTTCTGTGTAGCAGTTTAAATTGAAAAAACAATTAATTTTGTTATTTTCATACATTGTAAGGAAAGGATAGTTTATATGCTGCACTCCAATGAATGGAGTCATAGGTGTTTAAGTCGTAGTTCCACTTATTTCGACTCTAATTCTTTCGTATGCAAATTTACTTGGTCTCTTAGGCCCGGTTCAGACGCCGAACTTTTCATGAGCCGAACCTAATACCTTGAATTAAGTACATGAAAAGTTCGGCGTCTGAATCAATTAAGAACGGCTATTTGAATTTGGAACGGCTCAGCCGTTCTTCCGCCTGGCTCAGCCGGGGAATTTCGGCTTTGGAACGGCTTTGATTCAAACGCCGAACTTTTCATGAGCCGAACCTAATGCATAAATTATTATAACGACTGGTGCGTGTTCTGACATCTTTGCCTGAAAATCGCTGACCTTTCGATTTGTTTCTCTTTAAACTGAATTAAGTTCGGCTAATTAAGTTCGGCGTCTGAATCAACAGGCGTACTTTTGTTAATTTGGGTCGGTCCAAATTCGAATTAAGTTCGGCTCATGAAAAGTTCGGCGTCTGAACTGGGCCTTACATCCAAAGGCCCGTTTACACATGCGATTTTCGATGCGATTTTGTCGCGCTCTCCAGTGCAACTTTGTCGCACGTGTAAGCTAGCGGCGATTTCCTGTGCTATTCGGATGCGACATTTATTGTGATTTGCTGTGTTTTCTCAAAAATCGCCGCCAAGTTGCATCAGGTTTCGAACATGTTCGCAATCCCTGCGACATCCGCGACAAATCGCTCTCAAATCGCACTAAAATCGCCGCCCGTTTACACATCTACATCTACATCTAGATGATTTACAACTACATGGGATTTGAAGATGTAACTTGCGCGACAAAAATTGCATAGAAAGTGCGACAAAAATTGCACAAAAAATCGCCTGTGAAAACGGGCCTTAAGAATTCAAAGCATGCAGTTCTCTGAGGTGTGAGTATAAACAAGGTCGAGTACGATTTGTAAAACAAACAAGGTATCTCGATAAGATAAACACAAGTCATTGATGAATCGCCCCTTTGATAGCAAACCCATTCAGTTTCAGCTTCGAAAACAAAATCCCCACAAGGAACAAAGAGGCGGGATACAAGTGAGCAAAGCAAAACAAAGTCGTTTACCAGTTTACTCCTTCCATATTAGGTATGATTGACAACTGCTCAGGGGAGTTTTGACTTAAAAGGTGTCGTAGCAATAAAATCAGTGGTAAAATAAATAGTAGTAATGACAACCAACTGATGAATATATTCTTTATTGAGAGCGAATTAAAATATACTAAGGAATGGACCATTAGAAAAGTGATGGGGGGGGGGGGGGGGGGTGGGAACTTTGGGAGAGGCAAGAAATTTTTTTTGTCCACCTAAGGTGGAAATCTTTTTTTTTTCACTCGATGGCTGGAATATTTTTTAATAGTTTATTTTTTAATTGTCCTTGGGCAGATTTTTTTTTTGCGATAATGCCTGGGAATTTTTTTTTCCTTAATAATTTACTGGGAAAATTTTTTTTTTTTTGCTTTTGTCCCCCCCCCCCCCCCCCCCATCACTTTTCTAATGGTCCATCCCTAACCAACAAAATCGATTTTCCTTTAAAACACGAAGACGCGCTATAAAAGGAATAGCTCCGCCCCTGAAAATGTTATGGGGTTTGCCAAAAACGACTAGTACAAACAAAGGCAAGTAAACCAGACAGATGCTCAAAGACCTCAAAAGCTGTCTTTATTCTCTACAGATTTTCACAGAGGTTCGTACGCGACGGTGGTTCTGATTGACAAATGATCCTGACGTACCTAAGGTACTTTCCTTTTACAGCGCGTCTTCGTGTTTAAAGACTAAATCATGGCGATTTCATTATAAAATTTTATAAGTCTATCAAGTAGTTTAACGAGAAACATATCAGATTTTTTCGGTAACAGTAGAAAATCGCTGAAGCAAGGACAACCCTTGGGCAATATACATATGCCTTTTCCTGTTGAAATTTTATGCCGGTGAATATTCTTTATCAGTTAAATGATAAGAACGTACAACAAATTGCCCGCGAATAAACAAAGGAAATGCCCTCAGGAGCCTCCACACTATCGAAGATTTCGCTTATATATCAACTGTCGCACGACAATTTCAAATTCAGCCACGAATATTAAACTACGTGTTACTAAAAGAGTGTTAAGGACTGAGAAGCAAAGGATCCAACTCAACGAGAACAGTTCAGTAAAGCAAAAATTTAAGCCGTTTTTCTGTTTTGCCGTATTGTTTCAAGGTCTTTTAAATAATTATTTGTCCAGACGAATAGAGTTGGATCCGTTTGGACCCTTAAGATGAATATTAATTAAGGCAATAGACTTTAAGGAAATAACTTTAATCACTGATTTTACGCGTTCACACCCGGCCAAATAATTATGTTTTCAAATTGAGAATGATTTATATCTATAACTTCCCACTACAAATAGACCACCTAAATTTCCTGAGGGTGTTTTATTTCATAAAACACATTACAGAAAACGGGATTATTCCATGCTAAAATTTGCTGACTTTGTGAAAATATTTAAATAATATTTTTCAGACGAGCTGCAACACCCATGCTGGGATTTGCATGAGTAAGCGTTTTTTATTGTTTGTCTACCATCACATACGTCATGTTGTACTTAATTAAATAGAAAGGACCCAGATATCAAACAAATAGCAGTCGCCGTCACGAATTAAAAGAGCCATTTTATTGTACACGGGCGTTGAATCATTTCGGCGGTTTCAACTTCGTGCCAAGGTGTTATTATTCTTGGAGGACATTCAACAAAAAAGGTATTTCATATTTAGTAAGTTTAACTTTATTTCATTACCTAGAGAAGGAAAATTACTTATTTATGTGGTTTTTGTAATTATAAACACAAAGTATGAACAGATGTTTGTAACTGTAGTCATTGTATAGGCCTTAGACGTTCATTTCAATCGGCAGTGTGAATAAAATAAGGCCAATCCGTCTTTAAGTTAACATTTTTATTATTGCATTTTCTCATATCCCACATGTTAAATTTTTAAAAATATTTTAAGAATCCCCTTGACTCTTTAAATGAAATGTTTTGTAGTCCTTGCCTAATAATAAAGGACACTTGGTATTTTCGCAAATTATTTTTATGACGGACGGAAATAAGATTTATATCTTGGATAAATAGTTCATATTCTAAGCATTCTTTTGTCAATGAAAAAAGCCTACAGTCGGTGCTTTTATTAATGGTTCATTTTCACCTTCGTAATTTTCCTCTATTCACCTTTTGAGAAAGAAGATTCCAAAAATGTGTCATTCTGTCATAGAGCAGTAATTAGTTTGGAGATTACAGAGTTTTACTGTACATCTAATCTCTGTATTTCATTAAAAATAAGTCATTTACAGTTTGTTTTAATTGTTATGAAAATGAATTGAACTTACAATGTTATCTGCCCAGATGCAGTGACAACGAGTTTCAGCAGTAATTTACATCAACTTAATAATGTTTTTTTCTTCTGTCATTCTATTTGGACCAACCACCGACTAGCATATCCCATAGTGATTTAGCTCTAGGACATCAAGCAAGATGTCAGATGACTCAGAGTACATTCAGCTGGAAGGAATCAGTGATACCAGCGAAATGTCGATGCGTCTGAGTTTGTTGAGTGGACGGAATTCCCGGAGAGTTTCAGATAAATCTTTGGCAGAGAATTCGCTTCGAAGAAGCATCGATGAAACTGTGGAACGAAGTCCGTGCAAGCGGATAGGACTTCATCAGGTAGGGATTTGGTACTAAAATGAAAATTCAGTCATTATTAAAACTTAGCTGCAAGTAAGAACTATGTCAGTGTTAAAGACATCACGAAACATTTCGTTTTAATTTTTTTTTTTGTAAATTCAAGGAATGAAGGAAACCTAAACAAGCATTTTCAGTTAAAGTTACAGTATGTTCTGGCTTAATTACACTGAGAGAAATACAAAAGAGTCTAATTTGAATTACTTAAAAGCTCATGCTCGACCGATCATATGCCGGTTAAATTCCTTAGCTCCGAAATCTTTCACAATTTGCCTTAAAATTTTCAAGTGGGTCCATCCACTTATTGAAAATAAAATAGATTACCTTGTAGCCATCGAAAAAGACAATGCCGAATGTGTTTTAGGTATGCTGTGAGGTCATGAGTCATGGACTGCCGTAGAAAATTTACCGTTCGTAGCGCGCATAATACAGTCATTCAAAGCAGCACAATAAAACACTGGTGACTTTAGTTATTTAGCACAAAAATTTTCGTTAAGTCATCACGGGGGTATTTATTATCTCCGACAAATGCTGACTAAAGGACTTATTTATGAGGTAAAGGAATATTCCTAAACCACTTTTATAAACGCATATATCTCCTTTTAAAAGAAAATAAGAGACATTAAATATGAATCGATTAAAATATCTCTTTGAAAAGTAAAGACTGTTTTAAATTATAGTGGCACGCTAAGAATCGTTTCCGCGGCGTAAAGCTGTTCGGAATACCTTACTCATCTTAAAAGTTCGTAACAAATTAGTTTAACCCTTTCATTCCCAGAGTCGATTATAAAGACACGTTGTGTAGTTCTAACTTTTGAGTCTGTTGACGAAATCCTATGGTGTGACCATTCAAATGAAACCTCTTCGGCAGAATTTTTGCACGGTACCATTTGTTTTTCAATATTTTACAAAATGAAATTTGGGATTTTTCTTGAATTTTGATGCTTGGCACTCTTGGGAGCGAAAGGGTTAAAAACTAGAGTTTTCCGAAGTAAAATCTCGTCTCAAATTTTCGTAACATCGGCAAATTGACGCCTTTTATTTTAATTTGGGAGGGATAAAAAATGTCGTTTTGTGCACGAAACAATGTCAGCTAGTAAATTCAGAGACAGATTCCTTTCCCCAAAATTTCCTGCCGCTGAAATATTCAGCTAAAAGAACCGAAATGCTCAGACTGTATTAGCTTTTACATAGTTCACTTTAATGCACTATATAGAATGATATGGAAAAAAATTCAACGCCATTGCAAGTCTTCCAAGCGTTTTCTTTTTCTTTGCATGGCTGAACATGAAAATGTTAACTTGAACATTATTTACTCGGTGGACGGAGGAGTTCTATTCCATCAACTAAAATGTTTACTTATATTTATTTTCAATTTCGTGCAGGACATTTCCCCCCGATTTCTTGTCATGATTAGTTTTGTTTTGACATTACGCTATCAGAGATCAGTAAAGCTAAGCATGTTAATCTAAAAAGAAATACTATAGCTAGACAAACATGAATTGCCTTAATAGTTTACTGTGTTTGGCGCCTTTGCTTACTCAGCTGGGAATCTTACCGGCAAGTCTAAAAGATGAGAGAAATTTCATAGAAATAAGTTTGGAAAACTATAAAATGTTGTCCTGCTGAAAAAATTATTTTAGTTTTCCTATTTTAGCATTTGACAGTATAAAAATTATTTTTAAAGTAAGTCACGAAAATAGAGGAAATATTTGCGTTGGAAGTTTGAATATTCCTCTATTCAAAACGAAGAAGTTCTGAGATGTATTTGTTGCAACTTATGCAAATGAAGATATACTTTACTTCAATTGCTTTTTCATGAAGCACTGCATGCTATTATTTTATTTCTGGATATGTTCATGTTTTTCTTCTTTGTTTACGTAAAATCATTAGTGCCCATGCATCTGTTACGAAATCTTAAAAAGAAAAAATATAATTATTTTATGGCAAAATATATGGTAAGGTACGCGATTGCGCAGTGCCACAAGTTATGCTTAATTGCAATTCCTCCCTGCAAAACATAAGATTTTTATCTCAGAAAAAGGGCCTTTCAGACTTCAATACAAGTGAAAACAAAACATGATATGTATAGTTTTAAATATTGATTCGATAAGGGTTTAATCAGAATAAGGCAATCGGTAATCTGCTTTTTTACTCTGCAACGTTTTGATTTGTTCTTGTTTTGCTATTTATATCAACGCAAGAGAAAACAACTTTCTCTTCGTCAAAGCAAAAAGAAAAATCATAACTTTGTAAAAAGAATAATGGGTAAGACTCCATGGTAAATATTGAACAACAAAACAGAATGGAACATTAAAATAATCAAATATTAAATAATTTCATACTGAAATTGTTGGTTTCATTATTCGCGCTATACATTAAAGATAACCTTTTTCAATTCTTACCTTCGGTTATTTATTGTTTTTCGCACTACAGATATTTCTTTAATAAAGCATTGTCAATAAATATGAATTTGAACTGGGACTGAAATCATGTAAAAAACAGTGTGCCATGATTTACTTGAACCGTCCATCGAGACAAAATTATGTTTTAAGTCGAAGAAATCTTCAGCCGAAGCTATGGGGTTTAAGTATATAAACACAAACGTCATTGCTAAAATTGAATTATGAAATAAATTAGCATTTATAGCAACTTTGATCACAGAAACTCAAAATTACATTCCCAGCTGAACAAACCAAACATGTCTTGATATTCCCAACTTGGCCAACAAAATAACAAACAACATCATTTTGATGGCATCGGAAAAAGTCATAGCCCTCGGTTTATCGAGGTAACAGATCGTTCTGATCTCAGATCTGATATAAACCCTCCTTTATATATATTAACCCTTGCGGAAATATGAAGGGCATACCCTAAGCTGCAAATGGTATGAGCTGTGTATGGGTAGTTCGCAGACGTCAACACTCTTCGTTTTTGCATTTTGTATATTTTCGACGTTATACAGTCGTCAAAACGTTTTTCTTAGAAAGCATATTGTTTCTATTGCAATGAAGCTTTTCCCCCCGGCGTTTCCAAATTTATACCTGTTATTTAATTAATTTTATTTTCAAGGATTATCCCGTAATGGTTTATAAGAAAAAGCCAGTAGCCTTCTAAGGGCTCGTTCGATTGATCGTATAGACCAATATGACGCTAGCATGGCATGAAAATATATTTAATTTAATGGGGAAAGGAGTCCAGCATCAAATTACGCTCATCAACATTAGTAAAACTGTGAAGTTTCGTAAAGATTGCTCGTATACTGACGGAGATATGATCTTTTGAAACTAAGTACTCTGGCCTAATTTTTACAAAGAAATGTATGGTAAAAACACGAAAACGAGGTTGGACGGGCAATCTATGCCCGTCCACCATACATTTCTTTGTAAAAATGCTCAATTTCAAAATTTCATATCTTCGTTAGTTCGCTAGCAATCTTTACAAAACTTTGTAGTTTTACTAATATCGATATGTTGAATTTGATGCTGGGCTCTTTTTCCCAATAAACTAAATATATTTTTGTGCCGTGATATTGGTCTATTCCGGAATAAGAATGAACAAAATAGTCTCTGCCAATTATTGGTTCAAGAACTTTTACAGTATAAATCTCGCAAAACATGCTTAAAATAGCAGGCCCGGTTGTTCAAAAGGTGGATAGCGCTATCCATCGGATAAACTCACTATCCAGTGGATAACACAAAGGATTTTACTGATACTTATCCACTGGATAATGATTTATCCGATGGATAGCTGAAATACGGTCGTTCACTGAGGCCCTGGTTGTTCAATATCCACCGGATAAACTCACTATCCAGTAGATAACACAAAGGATTTTGCTGATACTTATCCACTGGATAATGATTTATCCGATGGATAGCTGAAATACGGTCGTTCACTGAGGCCCTGGTTGTTCAATATCCACCGGATAAACTCACTATCCAGTAGATAACACAAAGGATTTTGTTAGGCTTATCCACTGGATAGTGATTTATCCGATGGTTAGTGCTATTCACCTTTTGAACAACCGGGGCCAGATGTTTAGTTTTCAGTGACTCTAAAATCTCAAAAAAGCGCAAAGAGCTTTTTTTGTGACCATTCTGCATATTATTATTCCGGAAAAGTTCAATCGAACGCACACTAAAAGTTTCCAAATTTTTCCTAAGTATCGGAAAATGAAGAAAATTTGTCAAAATGGGTCAAGCCTGAACTTTTTTGTCAGGTTTTGTTTTTAACTGCATAAGTTGATTGGAATGATCACTGCGAGGATCATATCTAACAAACACAGGCGACAACACTTTGATTCTATTTCATATATTATTTTTGTTAATACTGTGAATTATTGCATTTTTTACCGCAACAATATCGCTCGTCGCAAAGGTTATCAGATTCTGGTTCGCTTACAACATTGTTTTTTTTTTGTGCTGGAAAACTATAGTTTATCTTTCAGATAATCATTGACACGGCAGGGGTGAGATTGTTAAGTCACGACAGCTCTTTTTTAATAGCATATTATACATACAGCAATGAGTCAGCAATGTGTTTCTTCTGCTGGAGTAACACAGCACGGGTTTTAGCATATACACAAACATTGAAACTTCGGTGAAGGCAGTTTTGGTTTGAAACGAAGATAATTCCACAAAAAGTAGAATTTCGACGGTAACCGTGTTAAATTTTGAGAATCCGTTAGATCTGACTAATAATTCATTACGTATCCTAACGATTCACATTCATAAATATTATAACTAATCACATTCATAAAAAAAGAATAATTAATCTCAATATTTTTATCCTTAATAATAATTTACCCTAACATGGTATCCATCCTAAAGATTTATTTATTAAAAAGGACTTAATATATAAACAAGCATCTGAAGCGGACTGTTTTGTCCCAGTTTTTATATTTGGAAGATGGGGGACTAGTTCAAATAAATAAAGCAAATTTTGTTTCGAAAACAATGAACTTAAAAAACATGTCTTAACGTGACATAAATATGCATTGTGTGAAATGAGAGAGAACTGGATGACTTAATGCATGAAGTGGGTACGTCGCCATATATGGCAACGGCCCACTTAAAAAGTGTTATAGGCAGCATTTACATTTCTTCTGTCTAATGCGAAATTTAAAGCTGACATTATATAAAAAACACATGTTCGTTGCTACAAAAGAGTGCTCCCAACATAACAATCTTGGCGATTGCAGCGACTTTGTTTGTCTTGGTGATTGCAACAGAGATCGTAGCGATCGTAAGATAAGAAACAGCACGCAATTGATCTTTTCAGTGATTGCAAGGGGTTGTTATGACGATCGTAGCGATCATATGATTCGGCTACAAGTCATTATATAAGGTTTTTATCAGCCATGCTATTTCGTACGCAATAATGTCTATCTATTTCCTGTGCATGTGCTACGGGAGCAGGGGTGGTGTAGTGATGAGAGCACTCGCCTCCCACCAATGTGGCCCAGGTTCGATTCCCGGCCCCAACGTCATATGTGGGTCGAGTTTGTTGTTGGTTTTCATCCTTGCTCCGAGGGTTTTTCTCCGGGTACTCCGGTTTTCCTCCCTCCACAAAAACTAACATTTTCAAATTCCAATTCGATCGCGGTGGAAGTTTGTCAGTCTCTCGAGAGACTTTTAAGTGTTACCCTCGTTAAACAAAGTCGATTAATGGATTTATTTATTTTAAGTGAAGTACGCTTGTTTTGGCATTGTTAATACTCATGGAATCGACGAACGCTTCTCGTTTAACTAACTCAACGGTAACTCAAGTTACCATATTTCCAGCAATAGTGCAGTTCCTCCGTTCAATAAATAAACCCGCAATTCCTTGATTCGCTCTAAGGAAGGACCACCGCTCAAACGTCAGCTTGGATCTTTCACGCTTTCACGGTGGGCAATTTACCTTATCAACTTTTTTTCAGCTTTATTGGACACAAGTTACTGCAACAAAATTATCAATTTCAGTTTAAAAAAATGCTTACGAGAAAAAAGACAAGGAAAGTAAGATCAGATGGACCAAACCGATGGCCCCAAAGGGGACGTGAATTTCCATGCGAAGGCGCCTGCAAAGAAAACTAAAACAAAGTCCAGTGTCGCCTTGTTTCAAGGTTTCTCTAGATTCCTCTGGATTTCTTCTCAGCAAAACAAAAGCAAATTTAATTGGTTCAGGATAGAGAACCACCTTTGGATGATGTTTTTTCCGCTCTGAACACCAAGAAAGGTTTAATTTATTTAATCCCGTTTAACTGCCAAGAGTGCCAAAAATCAAAATTCAAGAAAAATCCCAAATTTTATTTTTGTAAGATATTGAAAACAAATGGCACCATGTAAAACTACTGCCGAACAGGGTTCATTTGAATGGTCACACCATTAGGATTTCTTCCACAGACTCTAAAGTTACAACAAATGGTACCATGCACAAGTACTGCTGAAGAGGTTTAACTGATTTGAATGGTCACACCATAGGATTTTGTCCACAGACTCAAAAGTTAAAACAAATGGTACCATGCAAAAGTACTGCCAAAGAGGTTTCATTTGAATGGTCACACCATCAAGATTTGTCCACAGACTCAAAAGTTAGAGCTACACTACATGTCTCCATAATTCATAACTCTGGGAGTGAAAGGGTTGAGTATCTTTCTTGCAGGCATGTCGCGATGGCTTGACGAGTGTAGTTGAGCGGTTGATTGAGGTAAATCCTTCAGATTGTCATGTGCATGACAAGGATGGACTGACACCGCTTCATCATGCAGCCAGGGGAAACTTTGTGCAAATCATTCAATCTCTGCTGGATGCCGGAGCGGGTGAGGAGCTAGCTTCCGTTTTAAAAGGACTCTAATACAAATGCCAGGAAATCCTCATTGTATCGTTAAGGATTTTCAGATGCAAAGTTGTAGGTCACTATTGACCTTTTAGGTAATATATACGCAGAAATTTGTGTCATTGCTGTGCGACCATGCTACTATATGATAGGCATCACAAAATGTATTCATCTACAAAAGTTCACCACAATTCTGTCACATACGAAGTACTGTATGAAAATGACAAATAACCCCGTCAAATATTAAGTATTTGTTAAACAATACTCTCGTGCAATCCTGGACATAAGTAGTCTTCCCGTCCTTGGAGCTAAGGGAAAAGAGCAGTAAAAAGAGACACCGAAAACGAGGTTGTTTAACAATGTTATAATTCCCACAGATGTTAATGCCTTGGGCTCTAAGGAGAGTTCTTTCATGACGCCGCTGAGCTGCGCCAGCAAGTTTGACGCGCACGAAGCATGCCGTCTGCTTATTCAAAGAGGCGCCCAAGTGGTCAAGAAAACTTGCAGTGGGCAGTCACCGCTGCACTACGCAGCTCGCAAAGGACACATTAGAGTTTTGGAGGTGAGCAATTACTACAGATTTCAATGCTAGGCAACCTTTAAAGACAAAACCCATGTTATACAAAGCCAAAACCTTGTTATATAACCTTGTTATATATACCTCGAAACGCGGGGATATTTTAAGAGTTGTGTCGTATTTTCTCGAGCCCGCAGGAGCGAGAAAAATGTGAGCATGCACTGGGTAAAATATCCGCACGTATTATTTGTTAAACCATCGAATAATGGATTTATTATTCGTCTGAAATTCTTATATTTATAAAAGCTTGTGTCAGTTTACTGTGTAATACGCTTGGGCATTTTGCGTGTTGTTCCCTTATAAGATAAAATGCCGTCACATTAGAATAATAAAATGTACTCATTGTCAAGATACCAATCAAGCGTGGCCGGCGCGAGATATAACCATAAATTCGTCCACTAATTTACAGAACGATAAGCCGTTGCAGTCTAAAAGCAGCGTTATCGGCAAGTTAAATACTTATTTTTATAGCCAAATTAATTTCATTCCTGTCCGTGCATGTAATAGTTAGCTTTTCACAAGAAGATAATTGACTAAACTTTGATGTCGCGACTCACAATGAATACAAATGTAGAAAAAGACTAACGAATACAAATGCTACGAGCCTACATTTAAGTAAGCAATTGTGTTCAAACTGTTTTTTTAGGTTCTTTTGAATGACGCAGGAGCTCCTGTTAATCTGGAAGATAATGACAGAGCCACTCCTTTGCACACAGCTGCACAGGCGGGACAAACACAAGTTATTCAGAAGTTGGTCAGTATTATGTTCTTAAGTCGGAAAAAAGTTTCCATTTCGGACGAAACGCTCTAGATAATCCTCCCCTTCCCTAGGCGTTTTGCTCTCCCCCCCCCCCCACCCCCTGTGTCCAACTCCCTCCCCTCCCCTCCCCTCCCTCCAATGCCGTTCCCATGGTCAAGGCAGGTGACCATTACATATTATGAGCTCAATGTTTACAGCCGATCAAGCGATCGAGTGAAATTCCCACTCAAATGCTACAATTCGTTTATCGCTACCCGTATTGACAAGATAAAAATGCTCAGTTTCGTGTTTTTCCTTTTAGGTGTTATATGGGGCAGATATGTCTCTTAGAGATAACGACGGGTACACACCATTTCACCTTGCAGCAAGAGAGGGCCACGCCGGAGCCTTTAGAGATATGCTAACAAAAGGTATCACAACTTGGCAAAGGAATACCAAAAGTTAAATTGAATTACAGAGACACTATTTCGCCAAAATGACAAAACATTGCTTACGTTATTTCCATTTTAAATCGCCAAATGTCACCAAATATATGTTGTGGTTCAATTTTATCCTTGGTTCAAATTTTATCTTCCTTTGTTTTTGACTATGGTAATGTATGATAATGAGTTTTAAACAAATGAAAATAAAATTTGAACCAAGGAAAAAATTGAACCACAACATATACAACTCAATTCGAGAAAACAGAAGCAATAGTTTGGAGATAAAGTGCAGGATTGCAAGGATTGAAGTGGATTACAGTTCATCAATTTTAATTTCGTGACAGGCGGTTAGGGGTCAAAATTTGGCATTCTCAGTTGTAGAATTGTAATTTTGTTTGCCGTTAATTTTTGTCTTAAGCTGATACTACTTTGCTTTGATCACTTTTGGTGATATTTTGTGCCTATTTAGATGACAAATCAAACTCCTGGCTACATAATCATGAAAAAATAAACAAATAAATAAATACATTATATAGCACTAAAAACTATTAAAATATTCTAAAGCGCTGACTAGATTACATAATTAACATAAAATAATTAACATAATTACATAATTAACATAATATAATAAGAGATAATTAAATGGTATAACATTGTTAAAATATTCTAAAACACTAACTAGATTATAATAATTGATATAATATAATAAGAGATACGATATATCAACAGAGACACTGTACGTTTAACATTATAAATTGACTTTTTGTTTTTCTTCTTCATAATTACATGTACACTGCCTGATTTTGATGAGAAAAGTAGTAAAAAGGTGCAAAATTAATCCACTTTTCTCTTTAATTTCCTCTTCAGCTAAACATGGTGGATTGTCGACACGCACGTTGTTAAACAGCCCTGATAATTATGGGAATGTATGTTTACATCTGGCTATTAAACATGGACACAAAGAGGCAAGTTGACCAAATAAAGTAGTTTCAATTGAGTATCAAAAGTAATTTCGCGATTGCTCTGGTTTTGCATTGCTACGCTTTGTGATTGGCTGAAAAAATGTCGTGCTTCTTAATCGACCAATCAGAAATAAAAGCAAAACCAATGAACGGGGGTCGTAGCTGTCCAAACGATGTCTTTGATTGGCGAACGATACAATTGATATATCACTTGAACAATGCCCCTATCCCTAAACCCTATCCCAGCGGGACAAATCTGTTGTTTTCTTAGCGAATAACAGACATCGTTTGAACAAGTGCTGGACTACCCAAAACCAATCGTGACTTGTTTTCACTCCGGCTACACGTATTTGTTTCGAAATATGATTGGTTCATTGAATTGGCTGCCTCTGTTGTGATTGGCCACAGTAATTACTTTGGTTTTGGTTTAACGACACTCAATTGAAAACCGCCCTAGTAATAAAAAGGGAAGACCCCAAATAACAACGGCCTGGACCACCTCCGACGCCTTATTGAGACTTATTTAACGGAGTAACTGGTTAGCTTTCAGTTGAGGATGGGGGTAGCAGTTTATATGGTAAAATACAACCCGAGAAGCTAGGTGGTACTCTGGTACGGTAGGCTATGCAAGCCTAAGCCTAGCGGAGGTCACATATTCAATCCTGAGTGAGGATTTTAGATTTTCTTTTTTGTACTTAAACATTTATTGAAAATAAAATTCTAAGTGTCGACATTACGTTTTATAATTCTCAATAAGCGTCCGAGGTGGTCCAGACCGTTGTTATCTAAGGTCTTCCAATAAAAAGCGATTACCGTTTGCCTGGTCAGGTTTTGTGGCCATGGCAGTTATATTTTACGCCAAATATCAAGTTAGATGGCGGCCATTTAAGTTGGTAATTACCAGACAAAAAGAAAACAACTGGTAAAGAAAGATGTTAAATGTGGAGCTCGAATGTGTTATAAGTTAATTGTTTACCGCTAACCGAACAGCTAGCTTCTCGAACTTTAATTATTGATAGGAATAAATGCGTGGCATTTCGTGTTAAAAAGGTATTTTTGAGTTAAATTCTATGCAAAGATAAAACTTGTTTTGTTTACTAACAACAAACAACAAAACAACAAACAAAAACTTCATTCAGACATATTAAACCCAAATACAGTTGCCCATCAAATTAGCAAAGAAACGCTATTCGAGGCAGGGAAAAGCAATCAAATTGAAAATAATAGAGACCTTAAGCAACGACGACGAGTTGGACGACGACGACGAGTAGAATTGCTGAAGGAATGGGCCGAGGACGTCGTTCACGGTGGGAAAACTAAAATGTTAAGCGCGCGCTTGGACGTGGACGAGGACATGTAACGATACAGTGCTCATTTTTTCGTGAAAATCGAGAAACAGTCCAATAATTTTATCATGTCTTCTTTTCACGAGGTCCAAAACCTACTTCTTTTGAGTTATGACGACGGTATTCTAGATAAAGATGAGTTTTTGCTACTACATGAGCAAATATTTACATCAAAATATAAGCTAATTTTTCGGAAAATTACACTCTAAAATGACCTTAACGGCTTGAAAATTTACGGCCTAAAACAAATGTAAAAGATTACATATAGGTCGGAATTAAGGAAATCGCTTTGTAAGTTCTCGATTTCACCTTCTTAACTTAAATGTTTTGCTGACAAGATGCAAATCCCTCAAAGCCCGAATTTTGACTGTTTGCAAATTTTTATATTTCAAAATCGCACTAAGATGCAATATCGTGCAAAGATGGGAGGCTAGAGAATATCTAACTTTTCATTCCAAAAGCCAAACATAAACTTTCTTCCTAAGCACGATGAAAATACATAAATTTAAACTCACGCTCTCTTGACGTTCGGCCAGGACGGCAAAGATGGCGTTTTCACGTTCTGAACTTCATGTGGACGACGAGTGAAGCATGCGCCGTAGCGCGCTAAGCGACATTTTCACTTCCGGTCGTCGTCCTGAGGGCTCGTCGTCGACCTTGCTTAAGGTCCCTAATGAAAGGGAATCGACATAACAATACAGAAGCTGATCTGTGAGATCATGATACTGGTGGCAGACACGGGAAATAAATTACTATTCTTCCCTAACATTTATTTGTTGTCAGATCGTGGAACTATGCCTGGAATCAGGAGCTGATATAAAAACTGCACAGGTGAGAAATACAACTTCTCAAACTCATTAATAATTCATTATGATATACAAAGAAAACGAAAGTAAATACGTTCGTATGTACCTACACAAAACAATACATAAAACAATGACTAAGTGAGTAATTACTACCAAAGGGTCAAGACATCTGCCACTCAACATGAGTCTGGGGTCGAGAATGGTTTGTTCCAAGCATTTAAAACGCCCATTCTGTATTTTGGTACGTAATAATTCGACCAACTTTTCAGGAGGACTTTTCAACCCCAATTCACCTGGCGTGCAGTCAAGGTAACTTGGAGATTGCCAAGCTGTTGGTAAAACATGGAGCAAAAATTGAAAGCGAAGACGGCAATGGATTAACTCCTTTACTAAGGTAATGGAAAATTTCATCAATTTGTCAGGATTGACTCCGTTTCTAAGGTAACTGTCACATTCCATCAACTTGATGTTTGTTTTTACAGTGGAAACTCGACTGGGGAAATTGGTTCGTTATATCGAGAGTTCGTTATATCAAAAACTTCGTTATAACGAATTTGCAAAACACAATCAAAATGCTCGTTATATCGAGGTATAGTTAATAATTGTTTTGTGACAGTGTTACGTATTTTCGGATCTTAACAAATAAAATTTGCACTTTAATGCCTGTATGAAGCTACAGTACACCATAAATTTAACTACGGCACTGAAAAACTATACAGGTTATACCTTTGCCCTATGGCACACATTGTTGGTTTGTTGCGCATTCATCTTTCGTCGCGCGTTGACATTATTCGTTATATCGGGGTAGATTTTACGTTTGGGCTACCGGATTGTGTTCGTTATAACGAGGATTTCGTTATATCCAGGTTCGTTATATCCAGGTTCGTTATATCGAGGTTCTGGTCCATACATTTTACTTGTAAATTTTTCCGGGCTGAAGAATATCGTTTGTTATACTGAGGACTTCGTTATATCGAGGGCCGTTAAATCGAGGTTCCACTGTATTTATTTATTTATTTATTTATTTATTTTTTATTTATTTTTTTTATTATTATTATTATATTTACACTAGTACATCACTTACAGCAATAATTTACATATTTACATACTATTACACTTACAAATTACAAGTCTCTTACTTTAGCACTACTACATTCATTACTACGTTACATTTACACACTACACTTATTTACCTATTACATCATTTGTTTTTCTTAAAATCATCAATTAGTTAAAGTTTTACATATTATAACGGCTATAAATATATTTTAAAAAATAATTGTTATAATGGCTACACGGATACAATACAATTGTTGTACAGTTATTATTAATAATGGCTATACAATACAAAAGCCATTTATTATGCAAGAGGAAATCTAGGAGTTTTTCTTGTTTCGAACTTAAAAGTGAAAGGGTTTTTTAAGCAATAGACCATTCAGTTGTATGATATATCGGGTCAATAAACCTACGAGATGATGGATGAACACGAGTGGTTTATTGCACTGATAAACAATAGAAATGTCGCGGGGAATTTATGGTCTATTATCTACTAGCGTTCTCTCACGAATGCTGTTCTCTTATTGGCTACGCTACTCAATATCTATCCTGTTTTAGTATAAATCTACTAGCGTTCTATCACGAATGCTGTTCTTTATTGGCTACGCTACTCACTATCTATTCTGTTGTAGAAAGTGAGTAGAGTGAGTAGCCTAATGGCGGCCGCTTCTTCGCGTTTTCAAAGTGTCTGTGAAGAGTATTTGTTGTTAAGTTATCACACGATAGAAATCTCGAGCTCGTAATCTAATAGCTCATTTCCGAGTTACTCTTAGCCTCCTTTTCAAACCATCATATGGATATAAGTTTTATTTGCATGTGAAAGAAAACTCATTTTTGCACCTGGTCTCGGTTTGAAAAGGAGGCTAAAAGCAACTCGGAAATGGGCTATTGTTAAATAGTCAGTGGCTATTGACCAATCAGAGCGCGCGCATTATATTTTGACTGGTAGTATGCATTTAGATGTTTTTAGCCTGTTCCAGGCGTTCAGATAGTGGGGAAAGCGCGAATAGTGGGCAAAGCGCGAATAGTGGGGAATGCGCGAATAGTTGGGGAAGGCGCGAAGAAATTTGGTCCGTGCAGTTGCATAGACATTCAGCTGACTTCGTGTAATTTGTGATAATCTTAATTGGTCTAAATTAAGTTTTTGCCGGCACGGTACAGAGAACCGGGTACTAGTGTAGTACGCAGCTGCTCACGGTTCGCGAGTTTGATCAAAGGGCTCTGAGAGCCATCTCGTGAATACGAAACAACGTAAGGTGAAGTCCACCGATCGGTTTCAATTTTCCATACTGAGTTTGAAGTCAAAGAATTGAAGAGTAAAACAGATTTTAAACGACCAAAACATCTTAGCATGATGTGAAACGAGACTGTCTAGACAACTCAATGACGTAATACACTGGGCAATTAAAATACAGCAATCATCTTTTAGCACGCAATATACTGGGGAATTGAAAAAAGTTCACGGACAATGGAACGAGTGAAAATTTGCATATCTGTTTCCGTATACTATATCTCGCATAACGCTTCGCTTATTTGCGAGATAAAAATGATCCGTTAATAGGTTAATGTCCTTCTACGGTCAGCCTCGCCGCCTCAATTACTTAACAAACAAGTTTAATTCATTTTCTTTACTTGTCAAGTTAAGTCTCGTCTTAGTTCTTTATTGTATTAACTTAACTCTTATTATCGACAGGTTTTAGTCTTTTACTTTCTTAGCTAAGACACCTTTAAGTAATGATCCGAATAAGAAGGAAAGTGCTAGCTAACGGCAATGCACGATGGAATGTCAACTTTTTTTATTGTTACAACTAGTGATCTCATTGGCCTAGACTCAAAGACCGCTAAAAAGTTAAGGTTCAAGGTGCATTTTGTCTGATTTTTTAAAGGTTTCAAGTAATTTGAGACCCAATCGCACAACATGCAATTTTTAAAAGAAATTGTATTTGAAGAAGTTCATCAAAGAAGTAAAATTATTAGCTTTTGTCTTCCGCTATTCTGATTGGTTAAGCACGAACATTTCCTAAAATTTATTTGACGCAAATGTATTTTCTTTATTTTTATACTGAAATTTAACAAATTGACGTCAGTTTTTTATGCGTCTGTCCTCTTATTGATGATAAAATTCGTCATAACATTGTCAAAGTGCTGTGGATCCATGAGCCGCAGGCGAGTGGATCCACAGCAAACTTTGACAATGTTATGACGAATTTTGTCATCAATAAGAGGACAGACGCATAAGAAACTGACGTAAATTTGTTTTTTACAATAACAAAACGCCAAAACTGATGTTGAAACGAAGGAAGGAAATGCAAGATGCGATCGCCACAAAACCAGAATTTCATAGCCATAATTCGGAGAAACACGGGTTCGTAAATTAAAAGTTTGAGTAGAGTAAGTCAGAAACACATAGAAAAATTGGAATTTTGAAACCAACCTTTATTCCGGTTAAAATTGTTCTCAAATAATCCGTTGAAACACGGTTCAGTTCACCTCCGGTAAAGCTTATTTCAGCGACAGCACTATAATCCTGCTCACCGCCAATTTTCAGGTCTGGATTCTCGACAAACATCATCTTTCCGCTTTTAGGTTGTGTTTTAGCTTCTTGAGGTTCATCTCATCTATTTTGGACGATTTTCTCATTGAATAATTCTGGATTTGTGAAAGGATTCTCGCCACGAAAAACGCAGCGCTGACAAGTTTGGAAAAAACTTTCGCTGATGGCGTCAGTTTTATTGTTTTATCCGTCTGTACTCTTATTGATAATAAAAATTAGCCAATCAGCGCGGGAGAATTCGCACAGTTATTGTAAAAATAATTATAAACCATCAGCCCCTCCTCTATTCTCGAACTCAAAGAAATTCTATGTGAGAAAGAGCCAATGCCGCAGAACAATGAAGTTTACTGTAGTTCTTATGTGGAGCATTACTTAAACCCTGAAGGAAGCACAACTGCATAGTTCAGGGGTACACGATCCCCATTTTTTCACAATATATATATATATATATATATTTTTTTTTTTTTTTTTGGGGGGGGGGGGGGTATTACGTGTCGGGCGTTTAGATTTATTGTAATATTATAGTGCTTTTTCAATCAATAAAACGTATCGTGTGCCTGGCTAACTAACGCCCCACACCTCTTAGCCTTGTGTGTTTGTTTGGCTGTGTAGTGGAGGCTACGTTTCGTCTCCTTCCTGCTGTCTTTCTTTTTATAGATACAATGTATAAATATATAATTAACACTTTATTTATCTTTTCCTAAAGAGCCTCGCTTGGAGGACATGTGCCAATCATTAAATTCCTTCTTGACCAGGTAATATTTATCGCGAGCAACTGTGAAGCTTTAATTTATTTCACTTTTTTTAATTTAACTCCGACTTATTGAAAAAACAACCAGGATTGCACGCAATGACGAATAGACGATTACAAAAATATCGCTGTCGGATAACAACATTTTACCCGAGTCTTTGACGCAATATTAATTGGAAACGAACTGAATTCGAAAGCAACAAAAACAACAAAGTGGTCGTAAGCCCAAGATTGGTAACCGTAATGCTTGTAATCACACGATCAATCGCTTTAAATCCTGGACAATAAGTGTTTTTCTTTCCAATGGTAACCGATACCTATGCTTCTTTATTAGGGGGCACAATTGTACCCCACCATAGAGAATTGCAGCCCATCTCCTCTGATGTGCGCAGTCAAGCGGAGCAAACACGAGGCGGTCAAGTATTTCTTGGCCAGTGGTTTCCCATTGAAGTTTACGGATATGAACTGGCGAACGGTACTTCATGTAGCAGTGGCTTGTGCGGATATTGAAACTGTGGTCTTGATCCTGGAGGTACTACATTTTTTTTACAGATGCGAACTCTGCTAAGCAGTTAAAACATTTGGTGCTTTCGAAAAGGCAAGCCTGTAAAACATTAAAGTGTTTCGATACAGTTTTCTGGAGACCATACCTACATTTTTCAATCGACTTTTAAGCGGTCTTTTCCAAGTCAGATCAACGTGAAATTTTCACTAGTAACTGGTTTTGAATTGAAGTTTGGCTAAATATATATTCTGGTAAAATCGATATTACCATGACAACGATAAACAAGAAACTTCGAAATCAGTTAAAGTAAAATTTTGCGCGTTTAAGATTTCCGACATGGAAACAAGACAAGACGGATTTGCAACGTTTCCGTTCTATTGGCCTCTGATCTGATAACTCTTTTAAATATTTTTAGGTTCAACCTTAACGACGAATCACATTGACTTTAATTTGACACATCTGGGTTTATTGAATTTTAGAGATAAATTTAATAAAAAAGTCACTAGCAGTTGTCAACTCCTATCTAATTAAAACAATTATCAATTATTGAACGAGGTTGAGCAAAATATCGTGATTTGTCAGTGGCGAGCAATCACGATATTTTGCGATAGCCGAGTTCAATAATTGTTTTATCATTCGATCACCGAGTTTGTTTTTCAATTTAATACTTATTCATAACTGCTAAAACAGAGTAGAAATTGGGCTGCTATTGTAGAGGACGGGAGCAGAACAATTATTCGCAGCAAAAAATCTTTGCACCGTTGTGTGCATGAGCGGAATTATTCCTTGGCTGTTATTCGCAGGTCACGTGGTGGGCTCTCGACCAATGAAAAGGAAGAAAAAATGCAACGAATGATAATAACATTTATTCAATTTCAGAACGGGGGTGATCAACTATTGGAGAGCAAAGATCAGTATGGAAAAACAGCAGTTCATTACGCTGCTGCTACGTGTGACGTGGACGTAAGTACGATCGAACATCTCCTTTCGGACACCTCCATAGAACGGTCACCCCTCTATGACGGCCAGTTCACTTAGTCCCGAAGATACGAAAATTCATACAATCGCTACCTCTATTACAGGGACACCACTTTAATGCAGACGTTTGATTCTGTCCCTTTGTTGGTGTCCGTATTAAGGAGGTTGGGCTCCTTGTTGAGCCCACAGAAACTGATTGGCGCGCACTTGGAATTCGCCTCCCACGCATGATGGGACTGGATTCGAATCTCGGACTTGTCATACCGACATAGCTTGAGTTTGTCGTGAATATCGACTTCCTTTGGGGGATTTTCCAGTAGTTCCGTTTTCCTCTCTCCTCTAAAATCAACAATTCAATATGGATATAGTCGACCTGCATGAAAGCAATTTATGGATGATGGCTTCCATCTCCAAATACCACTGATTAATGTAAATTCGGTCATCAGTATTTTTTCGATAGAATTACCGTAAATGGAAATGAGCGAGGCTTATATCGAGTTTGATGTATAATAAGCGGGTGATAATATCCATAGTAGCTACAAGAAGAGGACAAAGATCTTAGGGTCACTGACCCAAGGTAAATTAGAGACTGAGATGAGAACGATTACAATAGTTTCGTGCGCACTGAACCAGCATGGATCATACTAAAGACAACAAAGAGTTTATGGATATGTTTCGGAAAGTCCTCTCGTCGAAACGATAAAAGAGTTAGAAAGATTTCTGTAGTTTTTGGACATACTCTGTCCTGTACTCTTCTAACGCACAATGTTAAAAAATATATCTGTTCGTAAAAATATACGTATGTGTTCGTAAAAAACCGCAATTAATTTCGCTGATAAAACTCAGCTTCATCAGGCAGTATCCGCCATCTTGGATTCAAGATATATTTGCACCTTGGTGTATGATGCACCAAGTGTCTTATACCGTTCACGTATTTCATGTTAGGATAAATAGGTCTGAACTTAGGGATACATTCTATATAGGATATGTAATAAAAGAGTCAGCAATAACAGAATGTTGTTATATTAATATACAAATGTTATATGTTATCACAGATAATAAACCGACTCATCCTCGTTGGAGCAGATGTCAGAGCAAAGGACAACGAAGAAAGGATTGCCCTCCACTTGGCCGCAGAGTTTGTATAAATTATAGATAAGAATTAAAATAAAATAAATAGGAATTTCAGTGGAAATCCACGAGATGGCTCTTACTTCAACTGTTTCCGGATCGAATTGGAATTTGTAAATGTTGGATTTTGGGAAGGGACGAAAACCCTCGGAGCAAGGACGAGAACCAACAACAAACTCAACCCACATATGACATCACCTCCGGGATTCTAACCCGGGCCGCATTGATGGGAGGTCAGTGCTCTCACCGCTACACCAAAAATGTTAAGTAATATTACGAGTATGTCTGAACAACATGTAAGATATATAATGTTTATTATCAGGAATGGTGTCATTTGTGTAGTGAAAGT
Organism: Cladopsammia gracilis; assembly: GCA_022457155.1. Classification (NCBI taxonomy): domain Eukaryota; kingdom Metazoa; phylum Cnidaria; class Anthozoa; order Scleractinia; family Dendrophylliidae; genus Cladopsammia; species Cladopsammia gracilis. The sequence continues at coordinate 804,141 of JAJGOT010000264.1, forward strand.
GCTTCTCAGCGCATGCCCAGAATCTGTTAATGACAATGACTATGGTTCTCGTACTCCTCTGCACTACGCAGCCAGAAAAGGACGAGTGGAAGTGGCAACGCACTTGTTACAGAATGGTGCTGAAGTTGACTACAGGTAATTTGTCATGCTGGTTGAACTCAAAACTTCCCTAACTTGGCTCCTTTCTAGCTCAGGTCAGATGATTGTGTCACAAGGTGGTGAGGCCCCCCACCTCCGGGGGGGGGGGGGGGGGTATGGGTTACTCCCATATGTAAGCTGTATTGGTACGTGTCGCGGGATAGGGTGTGGTTTTTTCAGGTGCTCAGTCCTTAAATAGGGTATCCTTTTGGTATTGTGATCTATAGTGAGGGTTCCTTTTAAAAATTGTATTAGCTAAATTACAGCACCTAAACACCCAGCTAAACGAAAAAATATGGTTAACCCTATTCGGCCTGGGCTTTTTTTGAGTTCCTGAGCCTGGGGGGGGGGGGGGCACATTGTGCCCCCCTTCGTAACTTCAAGAACATTAAGGCTACGACAATGAAACTTAGAGGGTACATAGTACGTCCGAAACTGTCTCCTTTGCGGTCCGCACAATGGAATGATGACGTCATATGACGTAGTTATTAGGTAATTAGTTGTACGGCCGCCATCTTGGATCCGTAAAAATGTAAAAGTTATACCAATAAATATTGTTTTTCTTCATTCAAAGGTACAAATATGCAAATTTCGAAAAACATGGCTGTCAAAATCTTGTTCCCATGGAAACATCAAGTCACGTGATCAAAAAATTGTCATACAAAATTGTTGCCAGATAAATTTTAGGAAAAGGCACAAAGTTTGATGGCGTTTGAATACATATTAAAGAAGTTATGAACGTTCAAAGTTAGCGCGGGCACTTTGTGCCCCCCCCCCCCCCCCCCAGGCCGAATAGGGTTATGATGGCGTATTAACGAAAATAGGCTCAGTCTAGTATTCTATGCCTGATGCTAAACTGTAACATCCGAGTTATCGTTTTTCCCTTAAAAAGGGTGTCAATGTCGATTTTTCACCCTTAAATAGGGTCAGGGTTTAAGAACTATCGCGGCACACACCTATCCTAAATTGACGGGAGTAAACAAATTGCATAGATAATCTGGGGTGAGCTTGTTTACGCATTTGTACATTATGACTGCATTATGCTTCGCCCTTCTAACGGATAAGGTGTTCCAGCCATGCGAGTTTAGAAGTTAGCTAGAGCTCGTGTCATAGCTAGATCAGGTGATAACTCTAGCAGCGCGGTTTTGTATTTTCTGAAGTTTCTCGCTTAGCTGTTGAGACAGGCCATCCCAAACAACACTGCAGTAATCAACATAAGCCAACCCTAGTTTACACATCATGTGCATGTTAGAATGACAATTATTGCAAACGTATTAGCCTTGCAAAGTCAATGCCTTTAAAATTCCAGTGCAAGTAGAGCTTGTTCAATTACAGTCAAACCGGATGTTCTTTTGCGGGCAACTTTGCAAACTTCCGCCGCAACATTGGTATTTTGATTTGCTTCGAGCAAGTTGGAAGTTACGCGAGCAGTTGCAACTTTCGGGTTTGACTGTAACCCTTGGACGTACACGCAAACTTAGGCCCAGTTCAAACGTCGAACTTCACATGTGCCGAACCTAATGCAAATTAGCAAGAACAATAGATTTTGCTCATTTGCATTAGGTTCGCCACATGTGAAGTTCGACGTTTGAACTGGGCCTTATACCCCCACCGTGGTACAAGGAGGGGGGTTGTTGCAACCGCGCCCCCCCCCCCCCCCCCCCCCCACCCCCCACCCGCCTCCCCATGGGTTTTTGCGATGTTGCAATATTTCGGAAATATTTTACGTCTAATAGATAGCCCGCGGTGTGCTCTACAAGATAAGGTAAATATTATGGGTTATGGCGCCGCTGGGGATACGTTACGTTATCCAAAATGGCCGCCCAGATGGCCGTCATCTTGGATTTTGCTAAATATTCAAATTGATCAGAAATATGTGGAAATTGCAAATATTGTTTGCTAGAGTTGCAAAATAACATACAATTAAACATTTTGATGCCTTTGGTAGTATTTTATATGTTTTTTCACAGAAAAAAAGGTGAAAACATGCATTTTTATTCAAAAATGGCTTGGCCTCATGTTACTTATGACGTCATATCTCGTTACCATAAGAACCGGTTGACGCCAAACTTTACCAAAATGTGTATCAAGGATACATGAACGGTTGCTGGAAACAGCATGAGCTCATCATAAATGGTCTTGAAAATATCGGAGAAAAACCACCCCACCACCGTTGTTCGTCCGAGGGTTGCCAATAAAAATTAGTGAATGTCTTTCATGTTTTCATGTTCAATAAAAAATATGCAATAAAAAAATATTGTACTTGTTTCTTTTTACTCATGCGCGAAGCGGCATGAGGTAAGGTTTCGGCTCCGTTTTTCTTGTTATTATTATTATTTTTATTGTTATTATTTTTATTTTTTGTGTCACGATTTTGCATGCAAATTTGTGCACGCATATTTTAAATTGTGCACTTCCGGTTCGTAGCTTTGCCATTTACACTTCCTGGTTAGCGACTTCCGGCTACTCTTACTTCCGGTAAAACAGCGTTACTTAAGTGTCACGGCAGCGTCTCCTACAACCCTACGTCCATTACTTTGTTCACGTTTGGTGTATATAAGACTATGAAGAATCACTGGCTTCATTGTGGTACAGCCTTCATTTCCAAAACATTCAATAGTAAACAACGTGGTTTGCAGGAACGATGACTGAATGAAAGGAGTAACTTTTCTCCATGTCGGACATCTTCTTATCATGTTTAAAATATATCATAAAACTTTCTTACGCATGCGCATGAGTATAGGCTTCTTGGAGCCTTCTCTTAGAGCCTTCTCTTGGAGCCTTCTCTTGGAGTTTCTTCATTAGTTGTAGAGATGTTTACCACCGCGATGGTTGGGTGCTCTGTGATAAGTGAAAATTGATTTAAAAATTCTGTTGGCGTTTCTTTTTTTGCAGAGATGACGATCGCTATACACCATTATTCCACGCTGCAATGGTTGGGTGCCCTTGCACAATTGACACGCTGATTGATCATGGAGCCGATGTCAATGTTCTTGAAAAAAACAGGGTAAGTACTCTTTTGTGTACAACAACTCAACCGTACAACGTATGCTTCAATCACGAATTAGGCATATTCAGAACTCGTGGTTTGTAGGGCTGGCACAAGTTACCTTTTACTTTGAAGGCCTTTAACAGGGCTAATGAAAACTCTCTGTACTTTTCTTTCTTTTCGCCATTTCATTTCCACAACAGAGTCCAATCGGGGGCGGATCTGGGGGAGGGGTTGAGGAGGTTGTAAACCCCCTTTGAGCAGCATTGTTTACGAATATTTTGGTGAGGCAGACGAGATATGCGAGGGCTTTGTAAAAACTTATCTAAGAAGACTCTTTCTTCTTGCATTGTTCGAATAAAGCGGTATGCAGAATTTTGGTTTTCTTTTTGAGTATTAAGGTAAACTCCAGATGTTATATCTTAACTTCACAAACGCTTTCTAGTCTCAGGAATGCTGGAAATGGCGTTTTAGAGGGTAAAATCATAAACAATTTGCGTGCGGACCCCCTAAAAACTCGTGCCTACGGCGCTCGCCGTCCAAGCCAAGGGCTTAGAAAGTTATTAAGGTGTACAACCCCCCTTTTAGAAATCCCAGGATCCGCCCCCGCTGATCGTATCTTTCATTAAACATGGTATCTGGTCGGTACATTGGACTTGTATCGAAGACGAGACCTGATCTGTATTTACTCTACGTAAACGTTTCAGCCTAAGTTGACTTCACAATTCACAATTTAAGCTCCCACGAAACCAAAATTGAATAGAATATCATGATTTTTAAACTCCTCAAAAGTCAAATTTCCCCTTAAATGAAAAATAAATCTGATTTCTTATTTCTCCCTTGATGTCAGAAGGCTCCTTTAATAATGGCGTCCTATTTTGGACATTTGTGCGCTGTCAGAAAGCTTATACAGTGTGGAGCTGATGTTACAATCGTGTCATCATCTGGGTACAACTGCTTGGATGCAGCAATCGCGGGTGGACAGAAAGACATCTGTATGGAGATAATGAAACACGACAAGTATGAATCTTTAAACTACAGTGCAACTTCTACTTTGGGACACCTCCGCGAGCGAGACTTCCATTAAGGGGCACCTCTCCTAGTCCGGCTGACAAAACGCTAATATATTCTTTGTAATTATCACTTCTATTAGGGGAAAATCTCTATTAAGGAGACACTTCATTGAGAAAAAGAAATTCCTACAGTGATGCCAAAGTATCACGATTTCATTACAGCAGACTTATCAGTGTTTACAAAAACAAATTACACGCAAGGAGGAAAGTATGTCGCCATCATAGTTAATATAATTAACTGTCAAGTGCCAGAAAAATGACCTAGTATGGCATTTTCAAAATTCTGGTTGATCGGCTTATTATAGTGTAGAGCAAAAACTTCTGCATTGGACCATCCACCCAACTTGAGAATGTCTTGTAATGAAAGACCAGACAGATACCCGTAAGATGGAGCGGCTGTCCTGCCGCTGTGGGCTGAGAAGGTGCTGACATCTAAACTGGCGGTTTTGAAGTTGATTTCACCCAACGAGCGATAGTTGAATTTGTAACCGCTTTTATATGCGACTTTACATAGCTAATTAATAATGTTGTGGACTGGAGAAGTGTTCGGGTTTTGGTAATGTACCCGGGTAATGTAATTTTTGATGTGGGCAACTGGGCAAATTCTAGGGTCTTGAGAGAAGGCTAACATTTTAATTGGGGCAAGATGTTTACCAGGTCGCGTGGTTTTTAAATTTTCTCTAATCCTGAACACTATTTTGTTCTGTTTTATTTTTGAATGCCATATAAGTATTATAAAAATCAGTCCGGAAAGTAATGAGTATAATTTTAAGTGAAATATCTTTGGTATTTGAGTCTTAAAGTCAGTTTTTCAGTTGCACTCCCTCCCACTTAAGGCTGTGAGTTTACATTGTGCTCCCCCCTCTCGTTTTACTGCCCCCCCCCCCCCCCCCCTCCAGGTAATTATTGCACAGTCCCTAAATATAGCGGTTAGGAAAAAGCTTTGCAAAGAAATGCAAATTGAAAAAACCACAAGTTTTCAAAAGAGTACTTAGGAAAGGTTGCGTCGCTCCAAAGGTTGTTCTGGCTGTGAATGCTAGCGTACAATGACTGATTATGCAGCGCGCGTGCTTATCATGGTACTCCGTAGTGACCTAGGACTTAACCCTCGGAGGTACACGCAAATTACTTATACCTCCACTGTGGTACAAGGGGGGGGGGGGGGGGGTTGTTGCAACCGGCCCCCTTGGATTTTTGCAATGTTGCAATATTTTAGAAATATTTTACATCTAATAGATAGCCCGCGATGTGCTCTACAAGATAAGGTAAATATTATGGGTCGTGGCGCTGCTGGGGGTCCGTGACGTCATTCAAAATGGCCGCCATCTTGGATTTTACTAAACATTCAAAAATTTTTGGAAAAATGCGGAAATTTCAAATATTGTTTGCTAGAGTTGCAACATAACATACAATTAAACATTTTGATGCTTTTGGTAGCATTTTATATGTGTTTTCACTGAAAAAAGGTAAAAAACACGCATTTTTGTTCAAAAAATGGCTTGACCACACTTACTTATGACGTCATATCTCGTTACCATAGCAACCGGTTGTTGCCAAACTTTACAAAAATATGTCTCAAGGATAAACGAACAGCTCCTGAAAACGGCATGTGCTAACCATAAATGGTCTTGAAAATATTCGAGAAAAATCTTAAGGGGCGTTGGCAATCATCCCCCCCCTTGTACGACCGAGGTTAAAGGGACGCCTCTATTAAGGAGACATTCAGTCTCCTGTTCCCGAGGGTGTCTCCGTAAGTGAAGGCTCCACTGTATGAACGCAAACCCTTCAGCTTGCTAGGAATTGCTTGAAATTTGGTACATAAAAGAAAAAATATAAATATGCTTTAGCTTTAAAAAGTTTCATGTTCTTAGGTGGCGTGAAGTTTTAAACAACAGAAAGTGCATGGGCGTAACACCCATGCGAAGTCTCATACAAAAATATCCACAAGTTGCCAAAGTAAGTAGAAAGTTTATTCTTTCATATTTGAATATTTTCAGCATTCAGAGAATAAATCATAATATTTATATTTGAAGATAAATCATGTGGCGAGAAATATCGAGGAAATATGATTACTAAGGCCCGGCTCAAACGTCGAACTTCACATGTGCCGAACCTAATGCAAATGAGCAAAATCTATTGTTCTTGCTAATTTGCATTAGGTTCGGCACATGTATAGTTCGACGTTTGAACCGGGCCTAAAGATCATTTAAAATATATATAAGCATGTAAAAATCAACGATAAAATCATCGAACGACGTTTCAGTGTCGTCATGGCGCCATTTTCAAGTTCCAAATTATTGGAATAAATTGTCTGAATAAATAGTTCGCTTCGCTAAAGATTAACATAATAATAAAGTATGTAATGTCACGCAAATAGTTTGGCTCGAATTTAGTCCGTAGTCAAGAAAAGCTAGCCTTCACATGCAATACTGAGCCCCGGAGCGCTGGGGGTGAGGTTTCTAAATGCTATCGCGTGATCGCTATGGTTTTTTTTGTTTGATTTCTTCGCGGATTTGGACTGACGAACGTTTGGGGTGTTTCTTGGTGTTGCGGAAGCCATTGTTGGTTAGCTTTTGTGTTGTGGTGTGGGTATTGTTCAGTGTCTTTTGATCTTTTGTTTTACGTCATTTGGTGATCACACCATCCGCAACACCAAGAAACTACCAACGTTTGGATCTGATGAAGCTTTCCGTTTTGTTGTTCTTTCGGGAAAAACTTCATTTTGATTCAGCAGACCAGTTTGATTATCGGACACCATGCTTAACAGTATTTTTCTCAATAATACTGTGTTCTTCGACGTTTGGAAGATGAAATCGGCGAAAAGTTCCCAGGCCTGTAGTGGCTGGTGGCCATGTTGGCGGAATATTGAAACTAAAGATAAATGACCGAATGAACATGACCCCAGCAAAAGCGGGTTACCTCACCTTCAGCGTTCACATGGAGAAAACTCGCCCCAGCTAAGCGGGTTACCCGGCCCGGCTGACTGGGCAACTCGCCTCGGTGAGGTACCTCATGATCACCTCTCATGTAAACACGATGAAGAAAAAGAGAGATTGTATGGAGAAATTGGTTACCCCACCGAGACGGGGTACCTCACCTTCCAGGGGTCCTCTACCTCCATGTGAACCGGCCCTAAGAGATGGTGTCAATTCTCAATTCGAGTCAAACTATTTGCGTGACATTACATACTTTATTTATTTATTTATTATGTTAATCTTCAGCGAACTATTTATTCTGACAGTTTATTCCAATCATTGACGTTGGTACTATGATAACATGATAACAAGACATCCTGAGAGTTTTTGACACCACCACTTCATTTGCACACAGAATATTGTGATAATCGAATAAATTGTGGCAAAAAATGTGTTTTTCCTCTTCTATTTTATCAACACGTTTGTCGATGTTTCCATACGGTATATTTATTTCGTCTTGTTAAGACAAACGGAGATGAGAGATTAGAGATGTATAAAGCGAATATTTTGCACTTTTGTCTCATTCAGGTTGTCTTGGACAAATGCATAGAACGCTCATCACATCTTGACACAGACCCCAATCACTCGGTAGGTTATAATCAGTGGTTAGTTAGGTTGCAAAAAGGAGACGTTTTGCGGCGACTTCACAAGAGAAAAAAAAGCGCTGTAGTATTATATCTAAGGTCATAGAATCTGCCTTTGCAAACCTGTCGTTATTCTTGTACCCAGATCTTGCTCGTGCTTGTACTCTCGCCAGACCGTGGAAGATCTGGGTACGCGGTTAACCTTTTGTCTACTAATACCAGTGGCGGATGCAGACTGCCTCGTAACGGGGGCGGGGGGCGGGGCTGGGTGGTCAGCTGAATAATGAAGTTAAGGTTGTCATTTTCACTGTTTAAAATTTAATATATTGCCAATGCACTGTGAATTTACCAAACGTTTTGAAAGCTTACTAAAAAAGTTCTTTTTTTAAAATAAACTGTGAACTGCAAAATTGTCGACGCCATTTGCCAATTAACAAATTTACACCGGTTTTCCGTGGTGTGGAGTCTTATTTACCACGATTTACGTCATCCCATGGTCAAAATGTTGTGGACTCACGAGGCGCAGCCGAGTGAGTCAGCAACAAATTTTGACCATGTGATGACGTAAATCGTGGTAAATAAGAGTCCACACCACGGAAAACCGGTGTAAATTTGTTTTTTACAACAATATTTAGAAAAAATACAAGGAAAAATCGAAGTCTTGTTACAAAACGTGACAGCAAAGAAAGAGCAAGCGTTGTCAATAACTTTCTCGCAATCTGATTGGTTTCTTTCAAGCGCACGTGATGTTAGCGTCAGCACCGTTGTCTGGACTCTCATTTACCACTCACGTCGACCAATCAGATTGCGAATTTAGCGGCAATTGTGGTAAAACATAATTTTGATCAGGCGCAAAGAGTTTTGGTCAGTTTTCAACGGAAAAAAAGCTCATCATTTTGAGAAAAATTAAAAGATAGTAGCCTCAACTAATTTTTTTATACATCATTGCCCATATTTCCATTTAATATTAAATATAATCCCACAATATAAAACTGACGAAAAACGCCTCGGACGTTTGACCGCAGTGGAGACCCCTCCCCTTGTTCCACTAATGAATACAAGGCCACAAAGGACGCCATAAAGCATTTCTTTTTTATGTTTCATTTTATTTGTAACAGCGTTTTTCCATACCTTAGATCACGTACGATTTCAGTTTCATTTTTCCTAAAGTCGGAGAAGATGTAGATTTCAACCAAGAACGATACTGTGGAGCCAAGGTAGGCGTCTCAGGATTATAGTCTATTCGTTCTCGATATGATGGCTAAATGCACTGAAAAAAATAATGTCAACCCCTCCTGTGGTTCCCATGTCTTTACTAGGGCTAACCCTCAGAAGGACATTTAGGGGTTATTCTCAGCACTAACATTTACACCACAGAGTTGATTATCTGATTTCCTTTTTGTATTATTTTAGCTGTGGTGGCTCTATGATTCATTGTGATGCTAAAAAATAGTTAATTGACATTACCGCTTAAAGTAATTTTGGGTATTTTAATAGTATTAAAGGAGAATTCATCTGTTTTGGACGTTTTGGTAAAATGCTGTAATAAACTGTTTCTCGATCAGCCAAATGCTCTCATATGTAATATAGTTTGTTCTCTTGCCTGTAGACCATGCTAGACTCGTGCCGTGAGGACCTTTTGTTCCACCCGCTCACCAGAGAGATGGTTCGAATGAAGTGGTATGTACAAGCTGATTCATTCCCCGAGGGGGGTACCCACATAAAGGTGAAGCAGCAGGCGTCGGGGAGAGGGGAACTGGGGAGAGAGGGAAAGAACGTCTGCAATAAACACCCCCTTCTGTTTATTTCTGCGGATGCTGGCGGTCGCAAAAATCCGACTGGCTGATTCGCGCTGGAGCTTGGTGGGCGCAATGCGAGTAGCCCGGTCCTTATATCAGGCGTTCCTTTCCTTCTCTCTCTCTCTCTCTCTCTTTTCAGGCTCCCTCCCCCCTCCCCGTTTACGCCTGCCACGCAGGCTAAGGTGAAGGAGATGAACATCGGAATTGAACTCTATTTAAAAAAAAACACGAAATTTTGCTATGAAAGGGATGACTCCTGTTTTATTTCACGCCATAAGGTTCAAATCTTTTCAGTCATGTCTAGAGCGTCCAATAAATAAAATTTGTTTCAAAATTCTTATCAAACCAAGATATTGCATAAGCCAAATAACGACAACAAATTCAGGAAAGGCACCGTTTCACAAAACACGACAACGAATGGAAAAGCGTAGTTTCCATCATAAATTTTAAAAAATAGGGAAATAATGCTTTGTTTTTGTTTAGGCGGCGTATTGGTCTGACTGTGTTTTTCTTCGGTGCTGTGTTGTATGCTATATTCTTGGGCGTATTTTCTCACTATCTCTACTGCGGTCATTTCTTCATGGGACTCAATAGCTCTATTGCAAACCGACACACACAGCAGTATATGACCTACTCGGTAAGTAAAACACAGCAAGCATACCACTTTTTTCGTCATCATCATTAATATCATCATCATCATCATCATCATCATCGTCGTCATTATCATACTCATACTCATGCTCATACTCATTTTTCTTTGGACGAATCTGTCCAAGCGGGGAAAGGTGCAATGAGGTTAACCCTATGTGAAGCACCAACCCGTACATATCATCATACAAATGATATGCTTTACAAGTTTAAAAAAGTTGAATCTCCTTTGTGCTATTAGTGCAAAACAGATACCGAAACTCTTGAACATTTTCTTTTCCAATGCCCAAGAGTTAGACTATTTACTCATGCGCGAAGCGGCATGAGGTAAGGTTTCGGCTCCGTGTTTCTTGTTTGGAATGAAGTGGAAATGATATGTAAAGATAAATTAAAGCTTACCAAGGATTTAGAAATTAGAGATGTTATTTTTGGAATCGTAATAGCAAATAATAGCAAAGAAATAGCAAATTAATTAACTATATTATCTTGGAAAGCAAATATCTTCTTCACTTCTGTAAACTCAGTAACAAGATTTTAACTCCACAATTATTACTCGAGCGAATTAAAAATACATACCAAATAGAATACTCCATGGCGAGAGAGAAAAACATTGTCAGTTATCACTATCAGAAGTGGGAGCCCTTACTCGCTCTTATTTCTCCTTAGATTTTTGTCGCCAATTAATATATCATTTTTGTATCTCAAATAAGGGTAGTATCTTGGTGTTGTGGATGGTGTGATCACCAAATGACTTAAAACAAAAGATTCAAAAGACACTGAACAATACCCACACCACAACACAAGAGCTAACCAACAATGGCTTCCGCAACACCAAGAAACACCCCAAATAAGCCGCTTGGATCATAAATTATACTACTTTAAGCAGTTTTTCGTACATTTGTCATTTTGTATTTTTATCTTCTCCTCTTTCATGTACTTAGACTGTGTAAATGTGTTAGTGTTAGTTCTTCTTATAAACGTAATATAGACAAAAAATAAATAAAATACAAAACATCATCATCATCATCATCATCGTCATCATCATTATCATTAACCTTATCCATTTATTTTTTGCACTTTAATATTATGGATTTTTTACGACATTTCTATCGTACATTGAGTTTTACGTACAATACAGCAGTAATAAAAAACACTATAAATTTAGTGTATTCTTAACGATAGCTACATGTATTGAAACTAATTATAGAATGAGATGTCAATAACTCAATCACATCCTATTATATCCCCAAAATGACTGATGACCAGTTTGGATTGTGTGCATCTATCTTTAAGGGCTGCAATGAAAAGCTATTGTATCCTCAAGAAATCGCAATTGTCCTGTTCTGTAGTGGAAATCTTCTGTTTGAAGCTTGGCAGTTGTATTACGAGGTTTGTATAAACAGGAATGAACGCAATTAAAGCCTGCTCCACTCGGGTAAAAATAGCTTAATCACAAAGAATTTTAAGCTGGCAACATGTCTTGAAGTTTACACACTTAAAGCATGCGCAAAGCAAAGATGCGTTACACACCAATCTTAATAAAGTGCAGGGCCCACGTGGATCCTGACGAGTGGGGAACCAGGAACGTGAATTCTGAATCCGGAGCGAGTAACTGTGATTAATTATTGTCGCATCTTCACGACTGCGATTGGCTGGCAAACTCGCGGGAAATTTAAACTAAAAATAAGTAGGTTTGTGAAAACGCCGTGACATGGTCGAAGTATGTGAGTTGCACGCTTCGGGTCATGAGCTCTTGAAACTGTAGAATTTTCCGAAACTCTCTTGTCGTTCTTGCTATTTTTTTATTTCGTAAAATAACTGAACGGATCCTTTATGAAGCAACGGCAAGGCTCACCTGTACGTTTGATAAATATTGCCCTTTTGATTGTTTTTTTTTTCTCGTCATTTTCTCAGCGCTGGATGTACCTTGACATGGCTAATTTATTTGAAGTGTCCACCTACGTCACGACACTCGTAACCGTTCTCCCGCCAAACGGACGTATAGATGGCACTACCGAGTGGGCTTTCGGTATCATAGCTCTGTTACTGGCATTTGTTGTTATGCTTGTCCAGCAACAGTTGTAAGTCTGCCTTTGTTTCTAAACTGGGACAGTACGCAGCTTTTTCAAAGTCTTCTCTGATTTGCTGAGAAAACAATAGAACAATGGACCCTAGCCCGAAAACAATAGAACTGCGTGATACCCAGGTCCAATGAGATTAGAGGTTGTAAAAAGCTGCGTGGTATCTGTCTATACTTGTCTCTCGCTCCTTCCGGCCCCTTCTCCAACCTGATTGATAAATCAAAGGCTCCTGTGAGCCATCTCGTGAATACGAAACAACCTTCGAACCCTTCCAACTCCTACGCTCCACCGACTCCCAACCCCCACCCTCTGCGTCCAATACCCTCCCCTCCCCTCCCTCCGACGCCGTCTCCATTGGTAAGGCAAGTGACCATTGTCCATCGCATTCGGAACGGGCAAAATATATGTGCAAGCCTTATGCACTGGTCAGCGGAATTACCAAGAAACGTTTACAGCCGATTTGCATATTTGTCCCGGACTGCTATAACCACAGGATACCCAACATTACGCTTGGGTTTCCTGTGCTATAACTTCTTCATCGCTTCGCGTATTCACGAGTTAAGAAATAAGTAAATAAGTAGCAAAGGACCGCGAACGAAAATGCTGCTGGTGTACGTGGGATCTGGAGAGAATCTAGTCAGCCAAAAATAGAGATAAAATCAAAGTACAAAGCAAGGCTGATACTACGTAGAACATTTAATGCGACAACGACACGAAAGAGCCCAAACTGAAAGCCAAAATGCAACCGTGGACAGCTGTTTCGACCTGGTTGGGTCTTGTCAGCAGGGTGTAGCAGCAAAAAGATAGAAAAACAAGCGCGAACTCCGATTCTCTACCAAATCGCACGTGGTGATGACCACGGATGAGCTTAAATTCAAAAGTTTGTTAATTGACCCAAATGTTCTACGTAGTATCAGCCTTGCTTTGTACTTTAAAAAATAAGCATTATTTTTGTAATAATGGAGAGTAATTACGCATCATTGCTTGATTTCTCAGACTCTTTTGTTCAGGAATCCATGTGACAATGCTAATTGAAGTTCTAAAATCTGTTAGCAAGGTGGGTAAAGGAAACCACAGGCTTACCATCCTCTGTTGATGTGGTGGACTGTGCTTTTAAATAGCTGCATGAAATGAAATGAATGAAATGAAACTTTCAGATAATATTTTGCACATCGGTAAGCATGCGTGGTTAACGTTTTAAAAAAATCCATCAAACCGTTTCTCAGATTTTTGCAAAAGCGATTAAAATCGAAAAATACCCTAAAATTGCACATGAAGCGATGTTAGGAAAAATGGTAGTTCTCAAGATCGCAGAAGAGAAAGTAAACAAAACTTTGAAGGTTTACAAACATAACATCAAGCTACTTTTTGACACTATCATTAAGGAATTTCACAAAACCAGTGTTAATCTCTCGATCAATTTAATACCAGTACACAAATAGTAAGGTTTAAAATGTTATTGCGATTTATTTGAATTCAAACATACAGAATTTTTTTATTCTTGCAAAATATATACGCCATATACCATATTTTAAGATGTCTATGTGGGATTTTCAATGCGAAATCTTAAACGCGCTAAATTTCACTTTCACTGATTTCTAAGTTTCTTGTTTATCGTCGTCATGGTAATATCGATTTTACCAGAAAATATATCTTACCAAACTTCAATTCAAAACTAGTTAGTGGTGAAAATTTCACGTTGATCTGACTTGGAGAAGATCGCTTAAAAGCCAATTGAAAATGTAGGTATGGTCTCCAGAAAACTGTATCGAACCACCTTAAAACAGTGATTCGTAGCTGAGAATTTTACAATGTAGTACACTACTGATAGACTGTCTCAATGCTGCATATTAATCAATTTAGATGCAGTTAAAGGGCGAGTGTGCCTGTTTTTCGTTACTGAACAAAAACTGTCAGTGGAGTCTTAAAAGTGACGTCATCGTGGCGACCTCTATAATACGGACACCTTTCTAATACGAACACTTTGCTCTGTCCCTTCGGTGTCCGTATTAAAGAGGTACAACTGTATGTGTTTGTTTTGTTGATTTTAAAGCTTAATTATTCGCTCATTCAAACTTCAAGTTTGTAAAACCGCTCTCACAGGTCGGGCACGAAGCTCTCGGAACGCCTCACAGGATTGGCTGAGAAAACAATAGAACAAACAACAGAAGAATGGCCCTAGCCCTGAAACAATAGAGCTTCGTGATACCCAGGGCCAATAAAATTAGAGGTTCTAAAGAGCTGCATGGCACCTGCTCTCACAAGCTTTAAATCAACAAAACGAACACATAACAACAAAGTTCAACATCGTATTCATATTTTTAAGCGTATTTATTTCATTTTAACCTGTTTAAAAAGCCCTAAAAAACGGAGGATGGTGATTACATTACATGTTCTAAATGTATTAAAGTAGTCCCTCGATTCAAAGCTATGGCAGAAACACGCAATTCAATTTGCGTCTGCAGTAACATCGAAACTTTTGTGTGCGAGTGGTCGCTTTCCAAAGGTTAAAAACAATGGAAAATTTTAAATCACCAGCGTTGAAGGAGGTTGCGGTCGCTTACAAGAGGTGGTCGCTTACGAGAGGTTTGGACTATAGTGATTCGACTGGAAGAAATCTGGGGTCTTTCTGTGTGTACCGGTACTCATTGTCTTCTATTGTTTATGAGGTATTGTATTTTTGGTCTTGTTTTGCATCAGTGTATTATTGTCGTTCTTTCTTCTTTTTGTTTTACGTCATCTGTGCTCCGGTACACACAGAAAGAACCAAATCTGGTATTTTGGAAAAGCGGTCGCTTAAGAGAGGTGGTCTCACATAGAGGTGCGACTATACATTAATGACTGACCATTTTCCTTCCCCAGGTGATTTTGGTGTTTTCAATGCTTGTTATCGCCTACGGACTGATTTTCTTTCTTCTCTTGGGAGACGAGGTGAGACTGACATTCATTCAGTTTTGAGCGCATGTTGGGGGCTTTGAAAAATGCAAATTTACACATTTTTTAGACGGAAAAGACAGAAAATCAACTTTGTATATAAAACATTGGCGCGCGGGCGCGTCAGCACAGTTAGTTCACTTCCCCAAATTTTCTTCTTTTTTTCATTGAGCGTTCCGCTCCGTAATAGCCGACTATTCTGCGCGAAGTTAAAACCATTTGCAAAGTTGTCAAGGTTACAAATCGAGTCCTTTTTTGGATTTAGTATTCCTTTCGGCCATGAAATCGGGTAAATCTCGGATCAAAAATCCGTTTTTGGATTCACCGAAAGGAACACAGTCATTTTAAAAGTCAAGGGGTTTACAACATACACCAATTTGGATAAATTCGGTAAGCACCATGCGTCAAAAGTACTGGTCAAAGTACTGGTCATTTTCAAATTTTCAACTAGACTTCGCGTCCGGCGAAGACTCATAGCATCTCCGGAGAATTAATTGATATTATTTTTTAATCACTTGCAGTTGTCGTACCAGAATCCGTACATGTCCATGCTTAAGGTGTTCGACATGATGGCAGGAGGAATCGAATTCAATCATTACTTTGTCGAGAAAGAGATCCCCATGCCGCACCTTGCTCGCTTCATCGGCTTCACCTTCATCATCGTTATGTCCATCTCCCTCATGAATCTCTTGGTAAGCACACGATGAATGAGGTTTGACCCTTTCACAAGCTCCCAGAGTCAGTAATGGAGGCATTTAGTGTAGTTTTAACTTTTGAGTCCGTGGATGAAATCCTATGGTGTGACCATTCAAATGAAACCTCTTAAGCAGTACATTTGCATGGTACCTTTTGTTTTTCAATATTTTACAAAATGAAATTTAGGATTTTTCTTGAATTTTGATCTTTGGTACGCTTGAGAGTCAATTTTTTTCCTGCAACCTGCAACGTAACGCTGACGAGAGCTGTTGGCAGGCAAATTACGGATGAAAATTGCGCGTGTGACACCCCTCTTCGCAACTTGTCTCGCAACGAAATATTGCATTGCGAGTTGCAGAAAAAGATAACAATCTTCTACTTTCTCCCGTCTCGCACACCACGATCTCGCCCAAGTTGTCCTTTGCCTCATCTGTCATCTTCAGTTCCTCATTAGCATTTCTATGTACTTATTATAAATTCAACTTTGTACTTTACGATTTAAAAATGAAGATGACAGAAGAGCTGTCGAAACATGTCTTTAAAAATCAAAACTATTGTCGTTTCCTTTTTTAACTTCTAACTTGCCTACTGCTATCTAGAACTTTAATTGGAAACTGAAACCAGCCAATTTCATACCCAGATGAAGTCTCAAACTGTATAGTTTAAAAAAACTGAACTGAAGTATACTGAACATCACACGCGAAGCTTTTCAAAGGATTTTTAACCTTTATCGGAGAAAGAACACGCCGGATACAATTTTAAAATCTTTCTGTGTCACTCCCCAGACGAGCTCGCCAATAGTGGTAATACAGCATGTATCATACAAAAGGCCGACATTCTATGCACTAAATTGTCTGGTATGATTGATGTGCTGTATTCTGCTATGTCTGAAACGTTTTCAATACCTACTTGCCTTTTGCAGATTGGTTTGGCTGTTGGAGACATTGAAGCAGTACAAAAGAATGCCGAACTTAAGCGCCTCAAAACACAGGTGAAAAACATGCGACCAGTCCTTTGAGGAGTTATTTCTTGTCGATATTCATTACCTCTCATTACTCATTACAGCCGAAGCTCTCTGAGCGGACACTCTCGTAAGCGGACAGCTCTACTTACGCCCGTCTTGACAAAACCCCGTTTGAATTCTCCTCTATACGAGAATCATTCCCGTAAGCGGTCAGCTCCAGTTACGACACTCTTTCTGCTTCCCAAGGATGTCCGCTGACAGTAGCCTCGACTGTAATTACTCATGCGCATAGCGGCATGAGTCAAGGTTTCGGTAAGGTTTCTGTTTCCATTTTTAGCTTTCGTCCCGCTTTTTGTAATCACAAATTGCCTTGTATCCCGCGGGAGGACTTTCAATGGTCTGATTGGTTGACATGCGACCTCGTGATTTCGCTGTGCCCGTAATCACGTTCTTGTTTTCAAAATAGCCGAGTCAAGCCACTGGCATTTGGTCTTCACCGGAAAAGAAATTACATTTTTCGATGGGAATTTATGTTGATATCAATTTGTGATTGAATTTTTCTTCGTGTTGTCGCTAGATTTAGAGAAATGCTTATAAAACGTGTTTAAATTCAGTTGTAAATTCAGTCGTAATAAATGATATCTGATAATATGTAAACAAAACAAGACAAAATTCGTTGAGAGGGAAGGGGTGCGTGACCCAGTTAAAATAAACCATAAAACGTTCTTATGCAAGCGCATGAGTACAGGCTACCAGCTAGCCTCTTGTTATTATAATTTTGTATCTTTATTATCAAAAGTTCAAAAGTTTTTAGACTTGCTCCGAGTGGCTTGTTTCGCTGTTTAGTCCGCTGTTTACGGGAGGGTGGGGATGTGAAACAGACCGGTTCCAGAAGTCCTTCTTTATTGCCCAAGGATCGGACAAGCGTATATAAGTTTTCATTTTATTAGCATCACGATTTAGGATTCATAAATTATGATTGCAATTAGTTGCCAATTTGTGTACATAATAGTGTAATTCAGCTCTTTTGTCTGCAAGGTTGTTCTTAATAAACGTATCTATCTATACATACATATACTGAAATAAACGGTCACACCAGTGGCCAAAATTCATCCAAATTAAATGGATATGTCACTGTCTTTTTATTTTAATATTAGGATAAGAGACAAGGAACATAAACTCTTTTTTCTCTTTAAACAGATAGAGGCAGTTCATCAATTTGAATCGAAGATTCCTGTGCACTGTTTGGAAAAGCTTCATGTTCCTAGTTTAGTTATTTTGCCGAACTCACGTTCCATATCTTTCTTAAGGAAATTAACGGTGAGAGGATAGATAGCAAATCATGTTACCTTTTCAGGATCAAAACCTTAATTAGCAAAGCACTTGAGCTTTCGACGCCAAGACGGAACCTTTGTTAAGTGATGCCACTTTGGAATTCCCAGGAACTCCAACTGATTTCCCTTGAGGGTTCGAGTTAACCGGATTTTACTGTCATTTTTGAGAGCATCTCGCATGTAATCCGACACTGTAAATTCAAAAGATCTGTTTCAGCCTCAAAACGGAGATGTTTCTTTGTGTTCAATGCAAAAACTAATGTTGGTTAGCTAATTTTGCAACTTCCGCAGTACCAAAAAGAACTCCGTCCCCAAAATGGGGCCGGACCGGGGAGTGAAATACAGTAGTGTCTGATGTGCCTATTACAGCCATGCTCCGTCACGCGTGACCAGTAATCTAGAGAATGAAATGAACATTTGAATATTTCTTTGTAACGTCCGAGATTTGAATGAAACCTTGAAGATCTCTGTGGAAAACACTTTGAAAGTCACGAATTAACGGAAAATAACTTCGCTGCACGCATTAAAAAACCTAATATTGTTCGGATATGTAACATTTCAAACAAAATGATATTTTGTTGCTCTTTGTTTCCGAAAATGCGGTAAAATTCTCACGGGAATTCCGAATCTCGGAATGAATTTTCAAAACCGACGCGTAATCTTGAAAACTCCATTCAATTTTCAAAAATACTGGTCACGCGTGACGGAGCACGGCTGTAAGCCCTTTAGAGAGTAGTTGTTTTAGACCAAATAATTAGTAATAATAGTAATTGGACTGAGTGAAGTACAATTCAGGGAGTAATCGGGCACGATTACTCCTTAATTACTGCAATTAATCGCATCACTAACAAAATTCGAGATTAAAAAATTATGTGAATCTTATTCTACCAAAAACGTCAGGGATATTTTCTATCAGTTTTAAAATAGTAGAGAATCAGCAAAAAATAGGCCATTTCCGAGTTACGTTACGCCTCGTTGTCAAAGCGAGGCTAGGTGCACAACCTTTCATATGAAAATGAGTTTTCATTCACATGCAAATGAAAACTCATTTTCATATGAAAGGTTTCGCCCCTAGCCTCGCTTTGATAGAGAGGCTGAAGGCAACTCGGAAATGGCCAATTATTTAAGTGCACCTGTGGACGCATGCGCAATGTAAGTATAAGCATAAGCGTAAAGATCAATTTTATTCTTACGTCAACGTTGATTTTCACTTGACACAAATTCTTATGCTCTCGCTTATGCTTTAATGCTTATACTAATATCGCTAGTGAAAACCAGGCTTTACTATTGCTATTTCAATAGGCCATTTCCGAGTTGCCTTTAGCCTCTCTATCAAAGCGAGGCTAGGTGCGAAACCTTTCATATGAAAATGAGTTTTCATTCACATGCAAATAAAACCTATTTGCATGTGAATGAAAACTCATTTTCATATGAAAGGTTTCGCACCTAGCCTCGCTTTGATAGAGAGGCTAAAGGCAACTCGGAAATGACCTATTAGGCGACTTGACGCGCTGAACTTGGCTCTAGGAGTTAGACTGGGCCATTTGTCATTGTCTCAAAATACATTGTACTGTTTACGTCTTTTAGTGGTCCTTGGGCATGGTGGACTATGCTCCATGGCGGATTGCAGAAAACACTCAGTCTGACGATGAAGACAAGATATCTAACTTACAGGGACAAATGACCGAGCATAAAGACAGGTGATTAAATTATAAATACTGTAATTATTGTCATTAATCGGGCTGGCTTGATACCAAGCCTGCCCGATTTATGAAATGCACGCGGTTTCTGGGTCACTTTTTGACGCCTGTTCTAGAAAGTTCTAGAAAGTTCTAGAAAGTTCTAGAACTCCTGTTCTAGAAAATTTTGTTTTTAGTGTTTTTAAGATGGAAAGGGTGATTCGATAATATGTGAATTGGAGCCTGGTAGAGAGACTGTTAAGTTTGAGAAGTTTTGATGTCTGTTTCTTGAATTTAGAGAGGTTGATTAGTTAAATTACCGTGTAAAATGTTTTCTTGCTAAATAAAGGAGGGTGGATGGTTTGGTTTAAGAGAGTGAAAGCCTGCTTGGATCACTTTCTGACGATAAGCATCACGATGGATAGTATTGTGGAAAATGGTCCCATAAAGATAGAGGGAGATGGAATAAATTGGTTTGGCGAGTTGGAGTTACAAAAATGTCGCAGTTGTGGTTGAGATGTGTGGATTGAAATGGGGAAAGATCGCAAGATAAAAGGGAAATTTTTAAAATAAATTGGTTTGGTGAGCTGGAGTTACAAACATGTCGCAGTTTAAATAGCTGTCACGAAATTATTGCTTGTTTACTGATTGCTCTTTAAGACAATTTTCATTAATATATTTATTCGTTGTCCTTTTATTTTCATTATGGTTCTAGTTTCGTCTTTTCTGATCTGTAGTGCGTTATTGTCAACTATTTGTGTCTTCGCGATGGTTTCGGCATAAGAAGTGTGAACAATTTTTTTCATAACTGAAATATGGTATGATATATTTTGAAGATAGAGTTATAATAGATAAAAGGAAAGTGGTTTTTCTATTTGATTTATTTATTTTTTGTCAGGTTATGCAATTTTGAAAACGGTTATCGGTGATTTAGTTAATAGTTGTATTTTTTATTCAGTATTTGTTTAAAATTGAAGTTTCCAGCTTGCGTCGTTGAAAATTGATTGCGCTTTTAGCGGTAGATGTTATCATTGCAGAGCAGTGAACGATGTGAATGTCACGTTTAATTTTTCACTTGTCAAAAATTTCACTTGTCAAAAAAGTTTTCCACTTGTGTGGCTGAATTAGTGATAGATGTTATGAGAAGTATTGTTGTTGGAGTGATTTGATTTGTCAAAAATTAACATTTTCTAGCTGAAAGCCCGATTTTACTACTCGTGGAGTTCTTGCTATTATTTAAAATTGCAACGGAGTGACTGGATGAATAAAGCTTATTTTTAGGGGTTAAGCTTGGTTCACACGTGCGACGCAAATGCAAACGCAAACGCAAGGAAAAATACGTGTGAACCGGGGCAACGCAAAATGCAAACGCAAGTGCAAATGCAAACGCAAGGAATGGAAAAATTTTCATTTCCTTGCATTTGCATTTGCACTTGCGTTTGCGTTTCACACGTGTGAACCGGACTCAACGCAAATGCAAGCGCAAACGCAAGGTGAAAAGCACTTGTTCCAAGCCAGCGTATCTTAGACCCGGTTCAAACGTCGAACTTCACATGTGCCGAATCTAATGCAAATGAGCAAGAACAATAGATTTTGCTCATTTGCATTGGATTCGGCACATGTGAAGTTCGACGTTTGAACCGGGCCTTACGTTCCTTGCGTTTGCGTTCCACGTATATAACAATAATAATAATAATAATAATCACTTTATTTAAGTGTCAAGGTATTTGGCGCGCGAGCACTAATTGGGGACACTAAATAAAGAAACAAATATTCAAATAGAACATAACATTTTAAAAATCCCAACTGGCAGGAGGCAAACCAGTTGGCTATTTTGCTTTTTAAAAATGTTTTCAAAACCACTTTGTTTATCTTAGTGATGAAGATCAATACGATTTTATTGAAAATCACAAATCTAGTCAATTATGTTAGGAGAATTATTTCTCTTCTAAAATGGTTTCCTCTTTTTTTTCTTCCGAATTAATGTGCCATACACGTAATCAAACAGTAGTATGCACATGTACCCATCGTGTACCAATAATTTATTTAACTTTTTGTTCCTTTGCAGCATCCTGTCGTTACAGACGGAACTACGATCTCAAAGGACTATACTCGAGAACATCTACAGTCAGTTACAAGCAAGACAGCATAATGGAAGGAATCTGTTGGATGAATGTTAGATTGTTTAATGCTAAACACCGTTTCCTTCGTGAAAAACGACAGGGGTACTTTGCAAACGCCGAACATCGTTCTCACCAACAACAGCAAATAAAAGCTAACCAATTTGAATCAGTGCTTAACCCTAAATACTGCAGCACTGATTTAAAGTATTTAGGGTTAAGCACTGATTCAAATTGGTTACCAATAGCTTTTATTCACTGTTAAGGGTGAGAACAATGTTCGGCGTTCGGCGTTCGGCGTTCGGCGTTCGGCGTTCGGCGTTCGGCGTTCGGCGTTCGGCAAATTAACCCTGCCGACTAAACAGTTTCCTTTCAAAGTTCCAAGTTACCAGCCACCATAGTAGTATTTTATTGTACTTATTGTAGATCTTTCGCATAACTCATACTTCATATGAAATTATCCACTAAAAGTGACTACACCTACTACATATGCAAACACACGGGAATTGAAATAGATTTGTAGTGTCCATTTCGTCAGTCAACCGTACAGTCAACCGTATACTCGCGAATTGCAAGTGGGTCTGATCTATGTAAAAAGTTAATTTCTAAATGATAACATAAAATGGATCACAGAAATTGAAAATTTGGCATCACGAAAATGATCAGATTTCTAGTTTATAAAAGTTTAGTGGTTTTGTCTAAAATTCATGCATCAAGAAAAACGAAACTTAAGGAGCAATCACGTAAACAAGAAAGCTTCTTTCTTATCCGATTATATTTAGGGGCAGACTACAGTGGTCATTTGCATATTGAGTGGAACTTATGCGAACAACAAAAACAAAGCTTTATTGTACCCAGAGACGTTTAAATAAATAAATAAATAAATAAATAATTTTCAAGGATTAATTAAATATAAATATAATAATTAAAGGGTACCAGCACCCTGAAATAACTAAAAAGTTAAAAATGTCAGAAAAATATACCATGCGCGATTTGGGGGAGGTACTTTTTCTTTTGTTAAAACAATAGAATATTAGAACACAAAAGAACGACAATACAATAGAATACAATACCATATAATATATTAGAATACATAATTTTACATAATACAATGGAGGTGTACAATGTACAATGGAGCTGACACCCTAAATCAGGGTATATACTTCATGCTAACACACCATATAGGGATCCTATCATATAGGGATCCTAAAAACTCATTTTAAAATGGTTAGCTTTTGTTTACTTTTATGGGTAGTGATATTCATAACAGTAAATAAAAGCTAACCATTTTAAAGTGAGTTTTTAGCCCTAAATAAGTGCCGGATTCTTCGATGTGCATAAATTAAAACCCACCATGAAGTATATCCCTAAATCAGACATCATATGGCGAAAAATCTCTATTAGTTCATTTTTTACTCATGCGCGTAGCGGCATGAGGTAAGGTTTCGGCTCCGTTTTTCTTGTTATTTTTATTATTATTATTATTATTTCTATTTTTTGTGTCACGATTTTGCATGCAAATTTATGCACGCATATTTTAAATTGTACACTTCCGGTTCACAGCTTTGCCACTACACTTCCTGTTTAGTGACTTCCGGCTACTCTCACTTCCGGTAAAAGAGCGTTACTCAAGTGTCACGACAGCGTCTCCTACAACCCTACTTACATTAGCAATGTTCATGTTTGGTATATATAAGTCTTAGAAGAATCATTCCCTTCATTGTGGTACAGCCTACTTACGTATGCGCATGAGTATAGGCTGCTAGGAGCCTCTTGTTCAAGTTTAGTTTTACTTCTGCTTCCTCTGCTTTTAAATCATGGGGTAAGAATCATGTTTCTTCTCCCTGCCACGTAAATTTTGTATGTATTCTGTGGCGAATCTATTAAATAAGTAATGAAATAAATAAATAAGTAAATAAATAAATAAATAAATAAATAAATATCAGGCAGCCAGAATATTAACAACAGAAGTTGTGGCAGTTTTCATTCTAACATCTTGAATGAAATTTTATCCCTTATTATGCATAAGCAATTTTCGCATAAAACAAATGTGTTAATTAAGTCCTCGTGTAAATATTTCCTCTAGCAACTCGTTAGTGAATACCCCGTTTCGCAGATACGTCAGCCATATTGCTTTTGCACCCAAGGCATCCCATAATGACCATTGAAAACAAAGGAATATATTAATTTAAATGGTCATATTAATTTAAATGGTAATTTAAATGGTCAATGGGATGCCTTGAGGGCAAAATCAATATGGCTGCCGTATCTGCGAAATGGGGTATGAACAAAGTCAACATACTCTGTGAATACTTTACAGCGTTGCAAAATACATAAAGTCGATACTAATCGTGTTATAGAAGATTGTTATAACATTTAAGGAGTTTATTTGCCGACAAATAAAAAAAATTGTGTATCTTGCTTACTATTATATTCCGAATGGTACAGTTATCATAATTAATTATACTCAAGTCAAGGGGAGGTACAGAGGCACAAACCTGTCAGAGATCGGAGTAAGGCGTAAAAGGCACATTATTCTTAGGGGCCGATTACATGGCGAATTTCAGCCCGGTTAGGCGGGCTGAGATTTCAGCCAGGTTTCTTGAACAAATCTTCTTGAAATAAGGTTTGCGTTTACATGAAGAAAGTTTCAGCCCGGGCTGAAATTTCCACCCCTGTTTTTCCAGCCCGGGCAAACGGGCTGAAAAACTTCATGTAATCAGAATGGAATTTCAGTCTGGGCTGAAAAGCGAGGTCACCTGGGTAGAAAAGCGCACTTGGGCATGCGCAATGATTTGTTTTCAATGAAACAAGATGGCGGCGTGGGCTGTCAGCCCGGACTGAAATTCGTCACGTAATCGCAACAAACTTCCAGTCCGCCTATCGGGCTGAAATTTCAGCCCGGGCTGAAATTCGCCATGTAATCAGCCCCTTATAGGTACTCGTAATTTTCAATAGACAAAATAATTAATCAATAATCATAAGACAAGGCCATGACAATGGCAAAAGCATTAGGCCTAATCACGAGATTTCACGTGAAAGTACTGAGCTTCGACTTCATTAAGGGCCCGATTATATGAGCCGGGCTGGCCCGGTTAGCCGAGATGGCCCATTTTGCCGAGATGACTTTCAGCCCGGTATTACATGAAGCGAGCCAGCCCGGGCGACAACTAAATTTAGCATCAACGGTTTGGCTGAAAGTTGTGTTTTGAAAATGGCGCAAAGGGTAGAATGTTTTAATTAAGGATTTTTTCTGCATTTTAGCTCATTTACTTCGTGCCTCACGCCCTCTTGTGTACCTCTTTATCATTTAAAGAGAAAAAGGGCCATTTACGGGCGAGCAGGTTTGCTCAGAGGCAAATTAATTTTTGTGCTGTCCCGGTCAGCCGGGCTGGCCCGGTAAACACAATTACATGGAAGATTTTCAGCCCGGTTAGCCGGGATCCCGGCTAACCGGGCTGGCCCGGTTGTCATACAATCGCAAAGTTGAATCTCGGCAAACCGGGCCAGCCCGGATCATATAATCGGTGAACTGAATATGAGCCTGTGAATTGGCCTTTTGGTTGGGGATTGGGCGAAAAGAAAGGCAGTGAAAGTAGAAAAGGAAAAGAAAGATCGCGAGCGAGCTGAGAGAAAACTAGAGAGAGAGAAAGGAGGAGAGGGTAGGCCTATGGATATAAAATCGGCGATTTCCATATATCTGTCCTCTCAGTCTCCAATCTCTGACGCCCTTTAAGGTTCATTCATCCTTATTTTCAGATACCACGCAGCTCATTACAACCTCTAATTTCATTGCACCTGTATATCACGCAGTTCTATTGTTTTCAGGGCTAGGGTCCATTGTTGTGTTGTTTGTTCTATTGTTTTCTCAGCAAATCAGAGAAGACCTTGTACTGCCCCCTTATTTTCTCCAAAACATGAGTATATTTCTTATTCCCTTAATTTTAATTTCTATAATTATGCCTAAACACCCACGAACTCTCATTCTTGTTCATTCCTTTGTTCGTCTTTGAAACATTTTGTTTTCGAGGGAAGAGAATGAAGGGTCAGGTGGGATCTGAACATGTCTATCTCCACTCAACTATTTTATTTCGCACGGTCGCACGGTCGACAAACTTTGCACTTTTGATTTCGACATCGTTAAAGCTCTCCAACCAGATATAGTCGTATTTGTTTCCGTTGTTTAGCCTTGTGTCTTTAATCCCGGTTCACGTTCAACTAATGGCATGCAGTTTACGAATGGTCAACGGACAACCACTTTCACAATCCTTTTCACCATTTGTACTAATGATACCAATCGACAAACTGCTCGCACGGCTCACAACCCATAATGAGATGCATTTCCCATACAGTAATGAGATGCAATTTATAGATGGTCTACTCCTGTTATTACCATTTGTACCAATGGTACGGTTGGTAAAGTTGCTTTGTCAAATGGATTCCGTTTACCAATGGTACGGATTGTGAGGCTGTTTTGACAAATCGCCGTTCGTGTATCATGATATTGGACATGGGCGATTCTCGATAAATTTGAATGGAGTGGGGGGTGGGGCGGGAAAGCATGGTGTTTCACGGAGGCAATTCATAAACGTTTGTCAACTCTTTTCCTATCCCCTCCACAGTAAAACGTGTCTGGGAGAGAGGAAATTCGGATATAAACAGTTGGCTGTCTAAACAGGGGCGGATCCGGGAATTTCTGAAAGGGGGGGTCCGGGTGCATGTTCTCCGGAACATTTTTCCGATTTTACCCTCTAAATCGCCATTTCCGGCATTCTGGGAGTCGTAAAGCGTTTGTTAAGTCAAGAACTTGACAATCAGTTAATTGGTGGAAGTGAAACAACTACGTATAAAACAATTTATTATATTATTTTAATGAACCACATAGGAGACACATGTCTGATAGGAGGGTCTGAACCCCCCGGACACTCCCCCTGAATCCGCCACTGATAAAACAAGTCCTGTGGGAACATATTTAGTTTAGTAAGCCTTTATCGATCAAGGGTATATACGCTTGCAGCTTCTGAAAACAGCTAAAAGGTCAATTTAGACGGGAAATTATTTCCGAGAACAAAACCACGAACTAATACTAAATCTAATACAATCCATCCTACTAAAACTGTGCACGTTTTTTTTTTCTTAAATATTTTGTAGGGGGAAACAGTTTTTCTGGGTAATTGTTTCCACGTGGAACCGTGGAATATTTTTCAAAAATTCATTCTTATTCGAATTGCAAATGCAGAGATTAATTAACAATTCATTATTCATATTTTTTTTTCGCACCTTCACCACGAGGGAAGTCAACGAGGCAGAAGGAGTTATATTCATGTTGACAGATAATTCTAGTTTGCAAACGAAACGTTGCTAACTTTAATGTTGTTCGAGATGAGGAACAAAGTCATCTGTCCCAGCTTGCAGACCACAACATTTTCTGAAGCGAAGATTTGTTTTGTCAACACGTGGATGAATGACGATAACTTTGAAATGTCTTCGACAACTACGAACTTTAGGTAAGAAAGCAGCATTTATTAAGGGTTGTTTTCGGTCGGATGGTTCAGTTTACACTCGACTCCATTAATACTTTACTTTGTTAGTCTGTAACAAAAATTTCAACCTCCATATTTAACAATTGCCTCTAATCAACCGTACGTTACTGATATAACCGTTGTATTTGGTCTGAGATACACACTGACTGACGCGATATGTGCTATTCTGATCAATTTACACTGGACACTATAAGATGCTACTTAGAACCGTTGTACATGGTTTGAGATAGACACATACGGAGTGATATACAGTTAATTTATCAGTCTAGTACACAGTATCTGATGTGTTGCTATTGTAACGAATGGCAAAATACATCGCAATTTGTTAATTAATTATAATTTTACTGCTAAGGCCCGGTTCAGACGCCGAACTTTTCATGAGCCGAACCTAATACCTTGAATTAAGTACATGAAAAGTTCGGCGTCTGAATCAATTAAGAACGGCTATTTGAATTTGGAACGGCTGAGCCGTTCTTTTCGCCTGGCTCAGCCGGGAATTTCGGCTTTGGAACGGCTTTGATTCAGACGCCGAACTTTTCATGAGCCGAACCTAATGCATAAATTATTATAACGACTGGTGCGTGTTCTGACATCTTTGCCTGAAAATCGCTCACCTTTCGATTTGTTTCTCTTCAAACCTGAATTAAGTTCGGCTAATTAAGTTCGGCGTCTGAATCAACAGGCGTACTTTTGTTAATTTGGGTCGGTCCAAATTCGAATTAAGTTCGGCTCATGAAAAGTTCGGCGTCTGAACCGGGCCTAACAAGTCCTTAAGTTATCACTCAATGTTTGTGCGGTTTCAGCTCACAGGGTCAGCACGAGCGTTTTTTTCTTAAAATTGTTTTCCCTTTACGCGGTTCATTTAGGTGTCCTCGCAAGTTTGGTTGGGGAATAGCGAGTTCTGAACAACTGAGACTTTATATATGATCTTTCACACGGCGATCAGTCTTCACGCACGCGATTCATAAGCTACGTATTTATTATAAGAATAATTGCTTTTCTATTTACTTTTCTCTTTTCGCAATATTGCTTTGTATTATGGACCACCGAAGCACAAATGTGTTTTCAGTGGTCGGGAGGTGGGGGGTGGTGGGGGGGGGGGGGGGGGGGGGGCAATTCGGGTCTTATTGTTTTTCAAGATAAAAGGAGGGTAGGGTGGGGGTCTTCCCTGGCTCCACCACTGATTCTTTGTTTGGCACGGGAAAGGAAGGAGAGGATATTGGCAGTTAGCTTGGTACTCACTAGAGACATAACGATCTTACTCATAAATGCATTAGGGTCATTAGGACTTAGTCTCATAATCACAAGAGCGCTTATAATCGACATAATAATAATAATAATAATAATAATAATAATAATAACGTGCTCTCAGAAGTAATATTCTCTGACAGAAAGTCAGCTCTCAAAGACAAAACAAAAGCTCGCAAAGAAATATTACCCACGGCAGCCCATGTGCACCTAACTTAAAACAGATCCTCATGGACAAATGGCATTTAATAGAATCGCAACCTTTACTAAGACAAATCTATTATTTCATATAAGAGGGGTAGATCTTTTATAAGATATGCTAGCCAGGGCTAAACTGTAAAAGTCAAACCAGCCAAAAAACTGAGTGAATAAAGGACAAAACAATCACACCACGCGCTAGTAGGATTTGTGCTATGCCCGTCAACACCCTTTATTTCATTTTAAGATTCATGAATTGACATGCAATCTTTCCAAAAAAAAAAGAATACAATATCAATGCATTCAATAGGTAGGCCTACGCCGACTCTACGTTGTTTTGTTACCATTTTAATGCCGGATTACTCCTTATTTACGTGACGCGTGATTGGTTAAAACTTTTCTCCGCGATGCGTGATATCACTCAAAAATTCGGCGTGATGCGTGATCGGTACCCCCCCCCCCCCCCCCCCCCCATGCCACCCTCTTTAAAAACACAAACTTTTACAAAGAATGTATGGCTCGTTAGCGCTTTTGCCACCCAACAATTTAGCAGGCGGTTTTTTATGGCTGATATTTCATTAACAAAGAGCTAAAAGCTGCATAGATTACTATAACTAAAGTCAATTCATATTTAGTACGGTTCCTTCTCTACGTAAATTCGTATGATAATGAAATCAAATTCGCTTCTATGTTAATCAACCACTTCTGAAAATGTTGTATAATAGCTTAATTTATCCATATCGCCTTTATGGTAATATTGTATGGGCAAACAATTATCCCACAAGACTTGACAAGTTGCTAAAACTCCAAAAAACAGGCATTGCGAGTCATAACATTTTCGTCGTATAAAGCTCCCTCTCTTCCACTTTTCAAAAAACTGAATTTATTAGACATTAACAAAATCAACGATTTTCTTATAAGTACATTCAGTTTCAATCTTAGATCAAAATCTCTCCCAGTATATTTCAATGATTTTTGCACAGAAAATACTCGAGTTCATAACCACTATACAAGAAAGAATAATAATCTACACAAAAAGTTTAATAGGACAAATTTTGCTGTTTACTCGACAAGAAATAAAGTAATTAATATATGGAATACTATTCCTCATGAAATAAAAGTCTGTTTCAATAAATGTATTTAGAAGGAAGATCAAACAATTTTTACTATCTGAATAATTGTGCTTATTGTAAACTAGTTAGTACTAGGTTACCATTCTTACAACTGTTGAATTGGAATAATGTAATACATTACTTGCTAATCCCTGATACCAAAATTTATTAAATTTTTGTAATTAAGGTCATTCAAAGGGGGACTACCCAGTAAAAGCCTGTAAAGGTTTCCTTAGTCCTCCTCATTCATAATTGTTTTAAATTGATGTAAAATGTATTGACTGAAATGGAAATAAACAGAATGTAAGCAATGACGTCAGCAAGGATTCTTCAACAAAGGCCTCGAGTTGAAACCTTAATTTCTTTCGAACTAGCATTGAATTACTGCGAGGATAATCAATTTGGTTCTAATTTTTTTTCGAGTTTTCACTTTTCGTTAATATTAAACAAGATACGTACTTAAGTCCGTTGTCAAGGACTTTATAGTTAAAACAACTCCCCCTAATTACAGACCAGTCAGTTTGCCCTAAGTAATTTCATGTTGATCGGGAATCATCCCATTTCGTTTCTGTCTCACGCCCGTTTGACAGTGTTTAGCTTTCCCTGTTATGAACGATCAGCAATAGTTTTTTTTCGTCTTTCGCAGTTAGACGTTTTCCATTTTGTTATCTGAGTTGCACTGTATCATAACTTAACAAGAGGCTCCCAGCAGCCTATACTCATGCGCATGCGTAAGTAAGTTAAGAAGATGATAAGAAGATAAGAAGATGACAAGATGACAAGAAGATAAGAAGATAATAAGATGTCCGACATGGCGAAGAGTACTCCTTTTGTTCAGTCATCGTTCCTGCAAACCACGTTGTTTACTATTGATTGTTTTGGAAATGAAGGCTGTACCACAATGAAGGGAATGATTCTTCTATGTCTTATATATACCAAACATGAACATTGCTAATGTAAGTAGGGTTGTAGGAGACGCTGTCGTGACACTTGAGTAACGCTCTTTTACCGGAAGTGAGAGTAGCCGGAAGTCACTAAACAGGAAGTGTAGTGGCAAAGCTATGAACCGGAAGTGTACAATTTAAAATATGCGTGCATAAATTTGCATGCAAAATCGTGACAAAAAATAAAAATAATAAAAATAACAAGAAAAACGGAGCCGAAACCTTACCTCATGCCGCTTCGCGCATGAGTAAAAAGCAATTTACACGGTACAAAGTTTGCTTAGAGCAGACATTTATATGCTGCATTTATAAAGCAAAGAGCCAAAATCGTAGGTATTTCTGATCGATTAATGATTGTTTAAGAAGTTAAAAATCAAAGTTTCCAAATCCACGAAAAATTGTCGTCTTGTTTGAAGCAGTATTAGCAATTTGTACCGTGAAAACTTGTTATAGACAAGGATATTCAAGAACAGAAACAAGTACTCAATTATAGCTCAGAATGATCAAGCCGTTTTGCTTTTGAAAAAAAAACTCTAAATATTTAGTACAATTCTTCAGCGATTTCTGAGAATGTGATTATTTCATTGACACTTATTAAAAAAAGCCTATTTTACTCAATTTGTACAATGTTCTAGCACCGTAAAAGCTGTTCAAATTTCTGCAATTTTCCCGCCAAAAGACTTAGAAAAATACGGGCGCCTAAAATACGCATGCGCCGTTTTTTTTAAATTCTTCAAAATCTAATGAGTAAAGATTTAGTAAAATAAGCGAAACGTCGTTTCTTTTCGCTTATTTTTATTGTTTAATACTCTCAGTAATATTGTATTGCTAAATAATTAAGTCAACAATAAAATAATTATTTCAGCTTCATTGCATTCTTTATTGTCTTATTTATATTGTACAATAAATTAAGTAAAAATCATTTAACTTATTGAAAGAAATTTTTCTTTCTTTATAGACTCTTTATATACTAAGTCTTTTGGCGGGAAAATTTGAAAAAATTTGCACAGCGTTTCCCCTGGTAACAATTTTGGCAAGTAAAATAACGGGACACCCCTTGAAAATTTTTTGATCCAAACAATTTAAGGAGTACAACTTTAAATTTAAACCCGCCAAAAAAGTATAATCTCGTGCAAAAAAATTGGAACGAACCTTATAATTTAACGAGCGACATTATATCAACACAGATATAAGGAAAAACACTCTTCTTTCGTTGTCCTCATTAGGAATTAATGCGAACGGGGGGTGATAACTCTAACAAACGCTGTTTGAGCAATACTGTGTGGAACTGAAAGTTGTCCCGAAAATTTGGAATATCTTCCCGATTTTTTCGGAGACATTCACGAAAAAATTTCAAACTTCCGGAAATTTTAACAACATTGTCTCATGTTTCCCCGAAAATTTTTCGAGTCTCCCGATTCCCGGCAAAATCTTCAGATTCCCGGAAGAATTTTGTTTTTCTCCCGAAACGGGCCTTCTTAGAGTTGTCATCCCTCGTATCCATTGTTCAATTGGCAAACTCTGAGCACGTAACAACGCTGAAAAACTCATGAAACAACATTGTCTTCCACGTGAAATCTCACTAAATCGTTCGTAACCTTGATGAATGCTTCCAGCAACAAATAAGTTTGAATTTGGCATGATACATTTGCAAATAGGGAAAATTTCCCGTTTTATCCCATACATTTATTATCCATGCATACTTAATTACTTATGTATGCGCGCTATTGTTTTCTTAAACAATGGCAACTCCCGCGTGTATTGAAGACATGCATCAGTAATCGCTACGTACTTCAACAATAAAAATGGATTTAGTTGCGTCGTCTCGTTTTTTTTCTTTCCTCCCGCTTTCTCTTCCTTCTCATCTCCGTTTCTCTTTCCCCAGTCTTTTCTCTCCTCAGTTTCTCGTCCCAGTCTTCTTCTCGGTTTCCTTTTTACCTTTTCATAGCGGCGACACCGTATCTCGAACCGTGACCCCTTGATTACATCGGTTTATTAGTCCATGTGCTATACCACTACACCACAAGAGCTCGTTGAAAGTTACTGACCAATAATTACATTCCATTCATGTGTTCTATGTTAATTATTAAAAATCTACATAACAATTTAACCCCAACTCCCATGGCAGTTTACACGTAGGAATCCTTGTCATGTCTTTGCTATTGGTTAACTGTGAGAATAAAAAGGAACGTATTTCTATGCAAATTTCTTCACTGAGTCGTCCTTCAGTTTCCTTTCGACTTTCTGCTGTGTTGTTATTATTATTATCATAACGTTATGACAACAGTACCTCCGTCTTCATCTCCGTCTACGTCTTCGTCTGTCCCTTCGTGTGCGTCCTCTCGTCCTCTTGTCAAGTTGAATTGGTTTTCGTTGTGTTCTCTATTACAAGATCACGAACAGTGCATAGATTGGTGCAAGGAACAGAACTTACTCGTGTCGGCCGCGAAGTGTCCTAGACCTGAGTGCTGCAAAGCACTAACCTGGACGAAACGCGCGAAATCGAGACAGGTTGAAGTGGCGATGCTCGAAGAGACATTGTAATGGCATCGTTTTCTACAGGAGGTTTTGTGGCGTAAGCATTATGGAGAGGATCCCTTTGTAAACATCATCAAGCATATCGCTGAACTTTACCAGGTGTACAAAAGCCCGTGAAGTGTTCCGCGTAGCAATCTTATGCACCATTGGTGATCTTCTTTTGTGAAATCAATAATACACCAAGTAAAGATTCAACGCATCGCATCACAAGGTGGAAAACGGGGTAAAAACACCACAACAACATCAACGGTGAGTTTCAATTTATTTCTCTATTGCTCTATTTTTCATTCGCACTACAACTCGAAAAAAACGGAAAACGGCCCATTTTCTTCGACAAATTTTGATGAAAATGCTCTTTTTAGACCTAATTTGAAAAAGACAAAGAAAAAAATTTTAAAAAACCTATACAATGTATGCTATTCCAAAAAGGCAGTCTATTGTTTTCTCTATTGTTCTCTTTTATAATAGCGCGTATGCATAATTAATGTATGGGGTTATACGGAAATCTTGCCACAAAGGAAAACAATTACTTTGAAATTATTATTTTTTATTTTGTTATTTTGCTACACACAATGAATTACAAGCAACACAAAAACGATAATAAATAGGTTAATTAACATTAAATTTAAAATTTGTACATTACTAGCTTGAGAGGAGTGACTGTGGAGGGAAATCTCCGAGAAGCCGAGCTTATGAGGAATAGAGATTTCCCCCCACGGGCAATTTAAGTGTGTAAGTATGTTTAGAGGAAAATATAGATATAAGGTGTTAAGGTATTAGGTTGCATTCTGTCTGACCCTTAAAAATGGTTTGATTACACGCTTGAATATACTATAAGAAAAATCGAAGAAGAGAAGCGAGAAGTGAAGACAAGCGAGCACGTGTACGTGCAGACCCAGGCGCATCTAAGTTATGATGACACCGCTGGACGTACGCTTGCTCAAAATCATCGTGACAAACAACAAAAAATCGAGACTGCAGCAATAAAACGCAGGGCACCCAAGCAACCACAGCCAAACCAAAGATAAGTGTGCTACTCGCCTGGGGGCTCGCAGCAATAACGTGAACGCGGCTTCAATCGAAACATTCAAAGTTCTTGACTAACATCAAATAAACCCTGTGTTGAAAAATGGCATGTATTATATTTCATACGAAATGTACCTTTCCATTTCAGATTTCGAACACTCAAAAGAATGCACGGAGATGGGAAAATGGTGAGGATGTATCAAGTTGCAATGGATGCGAGAGACAATTCTCCATGACCATAAGAGAGGTTTGTTCTCTATCATGTCTCCTACAAAAGGTTTCCGAAAACTGTCAAAGACCCAAGGTGTTTTCATTAATGCATCTGCAAAGCTTGTAAATCTAGAAATAACGAAAATTTTCGAGGAAGATCCAAAGATGTTTTCATTATTATTGCTGGCGAGCGTTAGCGAGGCAGCACACTATTCTTGGCAATAGGGGAGAAAATCCAAAATTTTGTCGGATGTAAGATGGGGTGCATGCGCAGTGGCCTATTGTCACTGTCGCCTAGCAACGTCTGTCATTTTGCTTTGCAACACAATCAATCAACCGTGACAACGAACGCGACAACTTTCTAAATCGACAATCCACGTGAGAATCTGTCACGCTGTCAGACGCTTTCGCTTTCGAGGTGCAGTAGCAGATACGTATTTTCTAAGGCCCCGTCCACACTAATCCGTTTTCAAACGAAAACGGAGCTGTTTTGCTCCGTTTTCAAAAAGATTTGCGTCCACACTTATCGTTTTCGTATCGTTTTCGTATCGTTTTCGCCCGTCCACATTACAACGCCGTATTGTTTTGAAAACGCTTTGATACCCTAAGTGCGCATGCTCAAATGAACTCTACGCATGCGCATTTCAATATACCGGCCCGCGAAATTGGCGCCATTGTTGATTCTTTGTAGTTGAGTGTTGTTTTGGTTTAGAATTCTTCGATATTTTCCTTCTAAACGATGCCAAGAACAGCTGGAAAGCAACCAAAACCTAAAACAGACTGTTTCACATGGACTGATGATGAAGTCGAGCTACTTCTGAAAGTCACAAACGAATACAAAGTGCAGAAAAGCACCGAGAGTGTAGACTGGGAGTCAGTCCAGTCGAAGTATGGCGACATCTTGGATATGTTTCACGGTCGAGTGGTCTGGCTATTTTGATGACGTAACCGTTTTCAGATAGCATCGTTTTCTCCGTCCACACCAGAAAACAGCGTTTTCAAAAAGCATCGTTTTCAAATCGCTCCACTCTCAGGCCCCGTCCACACTAATCCGTTTTCAAACGAAAACGGAGCTGTTTTGCTCCGGATACGGCTATCGTCCACACTACAACGCCGAAAACGATCACTGAAAACGGAGCGATTCGAAAACGCTCTCCAGAGTGGAGCGAATTGAAAACGATGCTTTTTGAAAACGCTGTTTTCTGGTGTGGACGGAGAAAGCGATGCTATCTGAAAACGGTTACGTCATCAAAATAGCCAGACCACTCGACCGTGAAACATATCCAAGATGTCGCCATACTTCGACTGGACTGACTCCCAGTCTACACTCTCGGTGCTTTTCTGCACTTTGTATTCGTTTGTGACTTTCAGAAGTAGCTCGACTTCATCATCAGTCCATGTGAAACAGTCTGTTTTAGGTTTTGGTTGCTTTCCAGCTGTTCTTGGCATCGTTTAGAAGGAAAATATCGAATAATTCTAAACCAAAACAACAGTCAACAACAAAGAATCAAGAATGGCGCCAATTTCGCGGGCCGATATATTGAAATGCGCATGCGTAGAGTTCATTTGAGCGCGCACTTAGGGTATCAAAGCGTTTTCAAAACAATACGGCGTTGTAATGTGGACGGGCGAAAACGACACGAAAACGATAAGTGTGGACGCAAATCTTTTTGAAAACGGAGCAAAACAGCTCCGTTTTCGTTTGAAAACGGATTAGCGTGGACGGGGCCTCAGTCTGGAGAGCGTTTTCGAATCGCTCCGTTTTCAGTGATCGTTTTCGGCGTTGTATTGTGGACGATAGCCGTATCCGGAGCAAAACAGCTCCGTTTTCGTTTGAAAACGGATTAGTGTGGACGGGGCCTAAATGTTTGCTAAATGCCTTCATTTGCTTGTGAAATTATTCATCATGGTCACGAACGATTGCTTGCTATAAGCAATTCAAAATGTCCCTCGCTCGTGGAAGCGAACCACTCGATCAACTGTAAAATCAAACGACTCGTTACACTTTCACACGAGTTCTTCTCCCGTTGAGGCAAATAATTCAAAATCTGTGCCGTTTGTGGCGGATAACTCTAACTTGAACAATGAATTATTAAAAATGTAAACAAACAGCCGTAAGTAAAAATACTTAGTAAAGCAATGTACTTTTGTTTTGTTTTTTTAAGAAAGCTATTATGAAATCTTCAATTAGCTTGAGACAAAACCCTCTTGAAGGTCCTTTGTTAAAGTTATTTCTCTTCAATGTCAATTATTACTGTATCTTTAAAATATCTGTAACTTGAACAATAAGTTCTTGGCAATAGGTTTTATTATTAAGCAGCCCATAGTCCATAGTTAGTTTAGCAGTGTGGGTAATACAAGTCAGTAAGGCTATGGTTGGGCAATTTTCAAAAACACCACTTGCTGTAGTAATTTTTACAACTCATCCAGGGAAAGCCTACTCTACTCACCCTTTAAACCCCTTCCCTTAAAAAATTGAAAAAATTTACCGGAGCTGTCCAATGTTCAATAAACTTCCCACTGTTTTATCCCCCTTCGCCAGCACTCACTTTCACATTGAAATTACTAGTTTTTATTTTTATTTTATTAGCTTCGCCAAATCACGTACATATATATACAAAAAAAATGAGAGAGGCAGGGTATCCTCACCTGCATTGTTTGTAAATCTTTTGAAATCCTTTCATTATTGCTTTATAACAACAATTCTTTGTGTGCCTAGCATCCAAAGAGTGCCACATAAACAAAAATGACAAATATACTTAAATTGTTACTGTGGGTGCGTTCCTTTGGGATGATCCGGATCCGGATCACTGATCCAAGATGACTTGGATCATGCTGCATCAAAGGAACCGACGAATCCACTCTGGACAAGGATTCGTCGGTTCCTTTGATGCTTCATGATCCGAGTGATCTTGGATCAGTGATCCGGATCCGGATCATCCCAAAGGAACGCACCCTGTGTCTTTCTAATTTTTTTGCTTTCTTTCCTTCTTTTTCAGCACCACTGTCGGAATTGCGGGTAATTATATTGAATTTCTTACATTTGCCGCTAGTACAGGACCACTCAGAAGTTCTGTCGAGGATTCCAAAAATGATGACCCACTTGCATTTCCTCCTTGCCTCAAAATACTCATCTAGGGGATGTTGTCCTCATGTACACCCAAATGCTTGTGACAAACATCTAATTTCTCCTTACAATTTCAATATATCGATTAGTGGTGAGGATTAAAATGATCAAATGTTAGTGATCAGCATCTAATTTCTCTCTACAGTGTGAATACATTGTCAAGCTGATACATGATGAGAATACAGAAACTGATCAGTATCCAGCGAATGTTCATGCTGTCTCTTGTTTCTCACAGTTTGATTTACTTTGGTGATTGTACAGCAAAAATGCGCCACTCACATCGAGCAAGAAACCTGTACGAGTGTGTGACAAGTGTTTTGATGATGTCACGTCAGGAACAGCTAGGGTGAGTTTAAGGATTGCACTACATTACACTTAATAGAAAAGTTGCATTACAACCCATATTAGCAGCGATTGTGTTACGTTATACCCCATATAGTGATGACCGTGTTACATTACATTTAATAGAAAATTACAACCCATGTGTATAACGGCGATTGTGTTACATGAGACCTTACTTAGCGGCAATTATAACCCCATGTAGCGATGATTGTGTTCTACTACACACCACATGGCGGCGGCTGCGTTACATTACACCCCACATAGTTAAGATTGCGTTATATTGCACTTCAAAATCCGTAAAGTTACCAAATTTCGACTGCTGACGGCTGTGCTCAACATTTCAGTTCTGTTTGGTTTTCATAACACATAAGGGAAATTGTTTCTACTCAGTTAAAAAGAAAGAAGAGAACATCGGGTTACTCCGCACTTCGTTGTGTCTCTTGTCTTTCTCATTGCCTTAATTAATACAGTTCGTTTTTTATTTTATTTTTCAGTCATATTCTTTAAGTTACAAACAAGGCTTCAGCTAAAAACACGCCACAGGATTATATATTGGTGGTAAATAATTTGTATCAACGTCAAATTTCTCCTTACAATATCAATACATTGTCAACCAGACAGGTGGCAAGAATAAAGACAATCATCCAATAGAAGTAGGTGTACCACCAAATTCTGTTGATCAACATGTAATTTCTTCAATATTAATACATTAATAGGCGATAAGAATTAAGGAAATAATCAACTGATGAATACTAGAGAGATTTAACAATTTAGAATCGTGTAATTGTTTCTCTCAAATGGCACGGAATGTCACAGCAGTTGCCATTTTTTACCTGAGGAGTTTTTACGTACTGCTTGTCGGCAAACGGCAAAAAACAAGCAGACTTTTGTGGTTTGTTGTAAACCTGATGCTCAATATTGGTTCATTATTGTCCTGATATTGTCTCAAAATTCTACAAAGAATAATTAATTGTGTAACATGACGATAAGCAACGGAAAGTCTGGTGTTTCTTTTAAGGTCACGCTTCTGGTTTTCACAAAGAAAAGGAAAGCGCTTCTTTTAATGGGTGTGGCAACACAATGAAGGCAGAAGACGCAAAGAGGAATACAGTCTTGTCTCTCGCTAGAAACCGTGTGATGACAATTAGTAAGGAGACTTTGTATTTTAATCTTGTGATCGGATTGGCCAAAGAATGCCGGTTAGTACTTGGAAGCTAAGGTTTTTCTAACAAAGACAATTAATGCAATATATTATTGTTTTGGTAGACAACAAAATGCAGGTAATTAGAATAACCACTAATAATATAAGAAGAACTCATAAGATGTAGGATTTAGGAGCATTTTTAATTTGTTAGAAGGGTAAAAAAGTTATATAACATTTAAAGCGACAAATCTAAGTATATTTTACTGCAGCGTGTTAAAATTATTAAAATACAATTAATCACTTATTCATTAATTTAAAAATTAAGTGCTCGTCCTTAATTGGATAAATTAAATGTCAAGGTGTCCATGTTTGCTGTAGACTTCGAGCAGTCTCTCTTTTCCAGCTTAGTCCGTCGAGCGAGAAACGAAAAACACATTAGCGAACGGATAATTGGCCGCGCGAAACTAGGGGCGAGGCAGGCACGCGCACGTGCCTGTCTCGCCCCCAGTTTCGCGCGGCCATTATCCGTTCGCATGTGTGTTTTGTTTCTCGCTCGACGGACTAAGCTGGAAAAGAGAGACTGCTCGTAGTCTATGTTTGCTGTATTTGTTATGTTTTGAGTAGATCGTACAATAAGTTAAAGTCCCGTTTGCAGTGTAAATAAACAGGAAATAAATATATTATAGTTAACTGTATTTTTGTAGTTTATATAACGCAAATAAATAAAATTCTATCAAATAAAAAGCTACTGAACGGTGCCTCGTATGGTGCTGTTAATGATCCAATTTTCCAGAGTGGAATCACATTCATGTAGACAGTGAAACAGGACCTTAGAAAAGTTGTTAATGTTGTACTTAAGTTTTTCAATAGCTATTTTTTATTGTATATCTGAAAGTTTTTTTCTCATTCGTCAAAAATTATTTTTTTCCGTGTGTGTGTGTGTGTGTGTGTGTGTGTGTGTGTTTTTTTTTTTTTTTTTTTTTGGGGGGGGGGGGGTCTTCTGAGGCTAAAAGCGATTATTAATCGACGTTTCGGCCTGTTTAACCGGCCTTCTTCAGGAGATTAAGAAAATCAAGGTCAGAATGGCAAACTGTTGTTTCAGTCCGCCATATTGACTGTTGTTTTCTTAATTTTCTGAAGAAGGCCAGTTATTTTAATCGCTTTTAACCTCAGAAGAATCCCGAAAAACAACTTTTGATTTCTTTTTAACTAGGAAATTTTTTCTATTAAATATCTGAAAAGGGATTTCTTTATGGGGTCGGAAAAAAAACCGAAAAAAAAAAATTCGGCTTTTTATTTTGCTTTTCTTTCTTCTTCTTTTTTCTCTGTTTTTCCCCGCTTCTTATCTTGTCGTTCAGATCTTCCTCTCTTATTTTCATCCTATCCTCATCTTCCTCCGCCTATCTCATCTTACCTCCTTTCCCTTCCCTCTTCTCCCATCCCTTCCCTCTTCTCCCATCCCTTCCCTCTTCTCCCATCCCTTCCTTTCCCTTCACCTTTCTCCGTAGATCGCATCTTACCTCCCCTCCCTTGATGCCATCTTCATGTCCCCCCCCCCCTCAATTTATCCTATTATTCTCCCCTCCCTTGTTCCCATCTCACCCCCCTTTATGCCACACTTACTTATCACTGAGAAATTATGAAATGAAGAATTTTTTGTGTGGACTTACCTGGAGTCGAACTCCCACCCGTCAGATGTGTAGTCCACTGTCCTTACCACTGCGCCACCAGGACTGCGATGAAAAGTGACGCATATTTTTTTGTATTATTGCTTATTATTGTTCCCAGACTCGCCTCGGCCAAAATTTAATCCTAACAAGAACTAAGAAAAAACCTAGTGAAACATTAAATTTACCTGCAACACGAAACAACGAAACAACGTCTGCTATTGCACACTGCTATTACTAACTCCCACAAAACTAGTGGGCAAATCCCAAGGGAATCTTTTCTTTGAGTTATCTTTGACAAGTCTTTGACTAATAAGCGGGCAGTTTTTGTTAAATATTCATGCGTTTCTTCCCAAGGTTCCCATGGGATTTGCATGTTAATTTTATGCGCATGTGATCATTCTGTGCAACTATGAAGGCCACAGCTCTTGCAGAAACGGAGAAAATCCCCTCTGAATATTGAAACAATGGATATAAAATAAGAAATCGAAGAGGACTAAGTTTTGCTCATTAACTTTTTTCTATTGTTTAAATATTCATGCGTTAATTGCCAAGGTTCCCTTGGGAGTTGCATCCTAATTATATGCGAGGTTAGAAAGAGTGTGAGCACGTGACCATTCTGTGCAACTTTCAAGTCCACAGCTCTTGTAGAAATGGAGCAAATCCCCTCTGAATATTAAAACAATAGAAATTAGTTAATGAGCAAAAATGAGCCATTTTGTTAAGAAATGGAAGAGGACTAAGTTTTGTTCATTAACCGTTTTCTTTTGTTTTAATATTCATGTGTTAATTGCCAAGGTTCCCTTGGGATTTGCGTCCTAATTTTATGCGCGTTTGAAAGAGTGTGAGTACGTGATCATTCTGTGCAACTTTCAAGGCCAGAGCTCTTGTAGAAACAGAGCAAATCCCCTCTGAATATTGAAACAATAGAAATTTGTTAATGAGCAAAAATGATCCATTTTTTTTGAAAAATCGGAGAACTCATTTTAGCTCATTAACCATTTTGGGATTTGGGATTTGCGTCCTAAATTGATACGCGTTAGAAAGAGTGAGAGTATGTGATCATTTTGTGCAACTTTCAAGACCACGGTTCTTTTAGACGTTTGCCGAGTTTCACGTTTTGAATTAATTTGTCCTGCTTCGTCCAGTTATGAAACTTTACGAGGAGTGAGGCATCCCCGAGAAGTAAGAAGATTTGCACATTTGGTATCTGCGGCAGCCTTAGTAGTGTCGTTTGCCCAAAGGGGGGGGGGGGGGGGGGGTGTGCCGCTGGAACTCCGAAACCTTTACCTTATTCCAGACTTCATGCTTCTTACGACTGATCAGTTTCCTGGCAAATGATACCCTATTCTAGACCAAAACTCTCTGATTTCTTCACCTTATCCCAAAATAACTCTGCTTGAAAATCATACCCCTCACAACGGCACATGCCCATATATACATATGAATATATATGAGCGTACTTTCCCCAGTTTGCGAGAGCTGGCATGGGTGGGTCATGAAAGCATGGCCTCGGCGTGAAAAGGAGCAAAGAAAAAAAAATGGAAGGGGGAGGGGAGAGGAAGTAAAGCACTTCCTATGCCCTCCACCCAATATTTAATAGTAATACAATTAACATGAGAAGGTTGACTTGAAAGAGGAAGCATTTCCCTGGCTTCTTTTTATTGTCTATTATAATACATTATTGTATTTCAGTACAGTTTTCCAGTTTTTTTTGTCTTCTGTACATATATACAAGTTAGAGTAGAAAGGCATACGATACAGCATTAAACTAGAAAATACAGTATCAAGTTTTCTTTGCTGATCTTTGTTGATGCCAAACACAGCCATCTAACTACGGAGCATCCATTTTTGATATTGACTGACATGCACCCTGGGTTCTTGAATAGACTTTGCCCCTTAGTGTCAGGTGTCCAGTTTGCAGATGTCTTCATAGGGCATTCTATCAATTCTCTTCCCTCTGCGAGGACCCTGGAGAAACAGAAAAAATAATGTAGGCATGTAATGCGTACAGAACTGCAGGTATTGCGCATCACATTCTTAACTTCACCCGCATGAACATGGACTGTTCGCAGTTCCGTTTTTTCTCATGTGTTTGTCCAGTTGATCAATGAT
Source organism: Cladopsammia gracilis (assembly GCA_022457155.1). Classification (NCBI taxonomy): domain Eukaryota; kingdom Metazoa; phylum Cnidaria; class Anthozoa; order Scleractinia; family Dendrophylliidae; genus Cladopsammia; species Cladopsammia gracilis. Next base: position 847,369 of record JAJGOT010000264.1, read on the forward strand.
TAGCTGCTATCTTTAGTTTCATGGTGCACTAAAAACTGGGAAGAGTACAAAAACTGTTCAAGGGGTGGGTGAAAGTGAAGATAGTTGGGTGGGGGGGGGGGGGGGGAAGGGGGGGCTTTAGTCTCCCAAAAAGTATAGTATGTATGACTTACATCTTTAAGATCCAATGTGAATGAAAAACTCTTTTCATCCAAAGATCCAAGAGAAGCTGTTGACCCTCTGTGGACACCATTTACAACCAACACAATATTACCTAAGGATGAAAATCCAAATACTCCTTAGTGCGTGTCGTACATCATCACAATATTTGTTGAGGACTAGGTTAAGAGATATTAAACAAAGGCTCCTACTATCAACATGTAAATGCAAAAAATTCGGACCTTCCCCTCTCCTTCATGCGGTGTCTGACATTTGCAGACCGCAGACTGCAGACTGCAGACCGCAGACTGCAGACTGCAGACTGCAGACTGCAGACTAAAAATTCTAACGACAGTGACGTCATCAACAATATTTCCCGCGTAAAATCAAGTCAGCCTCGTTCCCAAGATTATTTACTCTTCCTCGTGTGGAACCATAATGGCGTCCGATTCCAGGTATGATTTGTTGTTGTTCTTAGGCTATTTGTTGTTTGATATCACGGAGTTGTTTTACGAAATCTTTGCATTATGCAACATGGGCCAGACTTTGCGACGCGAACATGGTTGCTATTTTTGGCGAGAAGTTATTTAGCGAATTTAGCGATCTCACGGAAAATTGTTCGTTAACTTAAAATTAGCCAAGAATGTCCATAAAACGTTTGAAAACCGAAGATATCGCCAAGTTTGACGCTAACTAACTGCTAAGTTCTGTTTTCGTAAACAGGTAAATTAGGTTCTAGCTAAAAATAGAATCCCAAATTCTCAAAACGGGCAAATAAACATAAGCTTAATTTTAGAACAAAACACTAACAATCTTGCACAGCGAGCCATAAAATGATCCAGAATTCAAAACAATCCTTACAATACTTTAACGATAACACTGACCAGTTGAGCTGTGCATCACTTTCCCAGGGTCATATTTATAGCAAAGTTTTTGACAAGAAACAACTGAGAAGGATATCTTCAAGATCACGTTTCTAAAGTCATTCACCCGTAAAAACTACCATCAAAAACAAGAATTCATCTATCTCACGGAAACTGTTAATAACAAATGCTGCTACCTGTATTGCATGCTAGAGTCGTTACCTACTAGGGCATATTTTCCTTTATAAATGAAATACCACTGTTTGTCATCGGCCCAAGCGATGAATTGCAGCTGAAAATGGGTTTCTCAGGCGCCCTGGGTCAAGTGTATCATCGTGTATCGACGTGTAGTTAGATTCGGTGGACTGTTTCCACATTGTAAGTACGGTGAAGAATTTCTGGTCATTCCTAAAATTCCATCGACAAATTGCAATACAAGTATGTCCATTTCCAGACCGTATTTTAATAGATGTACCAACATTCGCTTCTATTAATTCCCGCGCCGCTCAAAGATAAACACCGCCGGGACAACACCTTTACACGTGTTCAATAACACACGGAACTTTTCTCATTAAAGGACTACTTAGACACGTACTAGTTAGCTTCACCATCCTCTCTTGTTAGCTTACATTAACTTGAAGAAGAACAACAAATCTTACCTGGAGTCGGACGCCATAACGGTTCCACACGAGGAAGAGAAAATAATCTTGGGAACGAGGCTGACTTGATTTTACGCGGGAAATATTGTTGATGACGTAACTGTCGTTAGAGTCTGCGGTCTGCAGTCTGCAGTCTGCAGTCTGCAAATGTCAGACACCGTCCTTCATGCTTTGATTTTATGGTCACCAACCCCCACCCCTGCGTCCAATCCCCCACCCTCCCTTGCTTCCAATGCCATCACCATGGACAAGGCAGGTGACCACTACATATTGTGGGCTCAATGTTCGCCGACCCTCCCTTCTGTACAAATTGAACAGTTACCCAATACTGGGATGACTGTGAAACCTAATGCTGGGATGACTGTGAACAGCTACCTAATGCTAGGATGACTGTGAACAGTTACATTAATGTACACAAGAACCAAAAAAGAAGGTACACAGATACACTTGCTATAGTCAGAGACTCCTTGTCTTAAAGCATTGTACGTCAGTAAGCGCTGTGTTAATTAGATCACTTAACTTCTGTGTTTTATTCATTTTTAGTGCAATCTGCAAGGCTTTGTAATAGTATAAGGTCTTTGATTTTATTGGATAATTTGTGACAGTTATTCATGTACTTGTTTTGCCCGCCACGATTAGCTTTCCAGCCATTTGCAAAGCAAACCAAACCATCCAACTCTTGTATTGTTGTACAAAGAATAAATTGTTGTTGCTGTAAGCACTGGTTTGTACCTTAACTGTTCCGTTCTTTTTGTAGTATCTATCTCCAAGCTTTTTGGTGACAACTTTACCGACGATTCCCTGTAAAAGAAAGAAAACAATGTGTTAAATGGACTACATGTACATTGTATCTATGAAAAAGGAAACAGGAAATTCTTTTAGACTACTTTCATGAAACAGTTTTTTTTTTGCATGGAAAATTTCCTTTGGATACCTTTGCTATCCAGTTATTTTTGCGACTGATGTTCATCTTTTTCTGCTCCTCCATCTGCAAGAGAGTAATCCATGTATTTTTCAGTATCAAAAAAAGTGTTACTGGTTAGGAGAGTATTGAACACATCTGTCTGATTATGGTGGTGTCTGATTATGGTGGTATCTGATTACGGTGGTATTAATAAATGGATGGATAAATAAATAAATAGAGCAATAGGATGTCAAATCAGAACCACATCTCTTGTAAAATAAACAACAAAAATCCTGACTCACTTCCATTATTTCCTCCAAAGCACGCCGGGCCAGGTGGCTCAAGAATTCGGCAGCCCAGGAACAACTTTTGAATGCCTTAAGTGAGGGAGCTTAAACTTTGCAGGATGACAGACATTTGAATTCCAAACAATCGTATGTTTTTTGTTTTTTCAATTTAGCCGTTTTTGGCGGGAAAATGGCGTCACAAGGGTAATACCAAATTTTTTTTTTTTTTCGTTATGGCAAAATTAGTCAGTGATTTTTAAAGAACACCTTAAGACAAATTCAAGTGTGAAAAAATTATCGAAAAACCACGATTGGTTAAAAAGTTATGGCGTTTAATAGTTCCTATTGTTTCTAAAAATAGTAACAAAATGGCGGGAAATTCAAAATGGCGGGAAATTCAAAATTGAGATCCCTGTATCTTTTGAACCAATTGTGGTTTTTCGATAATTTTTTCAGATTCGAATTTGTCTTAACATGTTCTTTAAAAATCACTGACTAATTTTGCCATAACAAGAAAAAATAATTTTGGTATTACCCTTGTGACGTCATTTTCCCGTCAAAAACTGTTAAAATTGCAAGAGAAATAACTGGCAGCAAGGATGGTTTGTTCCCCTTTTCCATGAAATATTCAATTTGGTCATTCAACATTAGGAAGCAGGCTTCTCCTTATCAGGCGGTAACCGGTAAAACTTACCGCTTGAAGCAGCACTTATTACCGCCTGTAACCGCTTGCCCCCGGAAAATTTTTAAGACACACGGTTTCCCTTTACCACTTAGAAAAAATCCTTTACCTGCTGAGCTGAAATTTAGGGAGAACCCTGAGGAAGTGACTGACAGTATTACTAATCCATCACGAGGTTACCCTTAAGCAATTATGTCACCGGCACCCATTTATATACCTGGATAAAGAGAGACAATTTGGAGCATGTGAAAGTACTGCTGAAGAGGTTTTATTTGAATGGTGAGTCATACCATAGGATTTCATCTAGAGCGTCAAACGTTAGAACAAATGGTACCATGTAAAAGTACTGCTGAAGAGGTTTCATTTGAATGGTCACACCATAGGATTTCATTAACAGTCTCAAAAGTTAGAACAAATGGTACCAATAACCATGTAAAAGTATAACTGCTGTTCAAAAGAGGTTTCATTTGCATGATCACACCATAGGATTTCAACAGCAGACTCAAAAGTTAGAACAAATGGTACCATGCAAAAGTACTGCTGAAGAGGTTTCATTTGAATGGTCACACCATAGGATTTCATCCACAGACTCAAAAGTTAGAACAAATGGTACCATGCAAAAGTACTGCTGAAGAGGTTTCATTTGAATGGTCACACCATAGGATTTCAACAGCAGACTCAAAAGTTAGAACAAATGCTACCATGCAAAAGTACTGCTGAAGAGGTTTCATTTGAATGATCACACCATAGGATTTCATCAACAGACTCAAAAGTTAGATGAAAGTGTGATGTACTAACCACAAAACCACAGTACCTCACTAGGGGAAAGGAATTAAAAATACAGCAGATTTTAAATATAATAGTTACATTGTTCTGTACTCACCCACTTGGTCCTGACACAGGTTCTTTCTTTTTACTGGCCGGCATCGCAAAGGTTACTGATAACAACAAAATAACATCGATTTTAAATTTAATTTTTATGATTATTTCCACAATGAAAAGTTTCCAAATATACCTGTTTCACTAGTACTTGAGCAATGTAACTACAATACCCACAGTGCATCATCTAATCAAGAAGTCATACCCTCATTTCGAACTAACCTCAGGAGATTTTGCCCGAGCGTTACTGGAAGATTTTTTTGGAACGGTATTCCACAATTAATCAGAGACAAACCATCTAAAAAGATGTTTAGAAAAGCGCTTTTACGCTGGTACCTTGCTCAATACTAATGAAACATCACCTTTTTACCGAGCTATTTTATAAGCTTTCCTTTACTTTTTTTACTAAAAAATTACAAGTTTTTTGTTATACTGACATAACTTAAGGGGCACAATATTAGTTTATCTAGACATGCCCCTCTCCTCTCCTTCCTATATACATGTGATTTAATTTAAGTGGTGTAATTTTGTACTGTATGTTTTCTTTCCTTGAATATTTTATACTTTTTTAATTACTTTTCTTTTTTCACCTTATATTCAATTCTGTATTATCATCTGTTAAGGTTTGGAGAAATAAATAGATGAAAAAAAAATGAAAAACCAATTTTAACTTTTTTATACAACAACTGTAAAATTTATATCAATAATTTTATTACATGTTTATACTAAACAATGGTTTCAAGGGATATTTGGCATAAATACTACAAATTACAGTACAAGTAAATTAAATTTAAGATTTACAGACATCAAAATTCAAGAAAAAAAATCATTTTGTTAAATACTGAAAAACAAATGGTACCATGCAAAAGTACTGCTGAAGAGGCTTCATTTCAATGATCACATCATAGGATTTCGTCAACAGACTCAAAAGTTACAACAAATGGTACCATGCAAAAGTACTGCTGAAGAGGTTTCATTTAAATGGTCACACCATAGGATTTCAACAACTGACTTAAAAGTTACATGTAGAACCACACTACATGTCTCCAGCTGTACTGTTCAGTATTTTCTATGTGACATATGGCAGAATAGGTAGAAATTTTTTGAGGGGTTGGGGGGTGTCCACATGAAAAATAAAATATTTGTCGGGAGGGTAAGGAAATTCATTGAAAAATGATAAGCAAGGCACAAAGTAAACTTATCATACATAGGTGAATTGTTTTGACAATCACGAAACAAAACAAACGATAATAGTGACCTTTCATGCAAAAATGATATGAACGGCAAAATGCATGGCTACTGAATGGATGAAAAAATGGATGGCCAAGCCGTTTCAAATGGTTACCATGAATGGACGAACCCGCTGAGGAGCAATTTTGAATGGATGAAGTTGAATAGCTGAACGGCAGAAGAAAAGTTTACAATGGATGAAGTTGAATGACTGAACAGCAGAAGAAAATTTTTGAACGGTCACAGTGAACGGCTGAACAGCAAAATCATTATTCTGAATGGCTGGCTGTGAACGGCTGAATGGCTAAAAAATTATTTTGAATGGCTCGCGCTGAACAGCTAAACAACAGAAGAAACATTTCAAAGGGCTGGCTGTAAACAGCTAAAACAGCTATCGAAAAATTGTGAGCCAACAATCAAGAACACAAAGGGCTATACAGTTCCGAAGAAATTTGACCGACAGCTGCAAAGGTGATCTTAAAATGATAAGATGTCAATATCGGCAAGTTGTACATGTGTAATATGCCCATGAAAAAAAAATTATCCTGATTTTTAAAAAAGACAAATGGTTATACAATACAATAGCTAGTGTGACCTAGTGTGCCAAATGCCCAAACGAAAGCGGTTGAAAACGGGTTGAAGATCAGAGTTTTCTGACAACAAGCGTGCAAAACCAAAACGATTTTTGTTTGGGTCATTTACGCTCAGTTGCCAACAGCAATAATTTTAATTTAATTAATTTAATTTAATTATTAAAAATGTTTACATTTACTGAACTTTATTAAGAACAATAAAACCATCAGATTAATACTGTTCGAGCACTGTACACTATTAAACCAAAGCATAACTCAGCTGCGTTTTGCTAAAAGCATTCTGATTGGTTGATTTTTGTTATTGGCCCTCTGACTGACTTAGTCGTGTAATAAAGACAATTATTCACTAAGTCACACAACAGATTGACACATGTTGGATACGAAACGTCTTATGAACTGTGTATCATCATTTAGGGTCTACAATATTTTCGTCTAACTCATAACTTCTTTAATTTAAGTGGTAGATTCTGCATGTACCGGTCACATATTACGTAAAACAAAAGGAACAAAGAACGACAACAATACAAATGCAAAACAAGACCAAAAATACAATACCCCACAAACAATAGAAGACAATGAGTGGTTCATGGATACCGGTACATGCAGAAAGACCCCTACGTAAGCTAAGCTTATGTTTGGTACCTCGTCACGGCACTGTTTCTGGCACATTTGACAATACCAACTTAACTTCTGCGATCCTTTAGCCTTTATCCTGTTTGCTATGGCTTTTGGAGTTAACGGTCCTTCCTTTTCTTTTCCCATACTGCAAAGATTTAGCTAGAAGAGCTTCAGTTTTCACGATAACGACGTCGATAACGACAACGTAATATTTTTGTCCGCCATTGGAATACCAACATTCACTGCGAGCTGTGCCCGTTCCAGTTTCCAGCAGCTGCTTGAGCCCGCGGTATGTAGGGCTGGTAAAACACATAATCGTATCAATAACAAAATTCTCGATTGTGATTGGTCATCCGCGCGCCTATTTCTCACATAATTGGTGCGCGGTCACGTGGGTGTCCAATTACAGCTATCCAATTACAAATTTTTGTAATTGGATAGCTGTAATTGGACACCAACGTTGCGCGCGCGTCAATCAGTTGCATTTGAATGGGCTCGTTTTTGCTGTTTTCATTCTACTTTCAAACTGACAGAAAATATCCAAGACGTTTTTTAATAGTACAAAAGAGTCGACATAGCTTCTTAATCTCGAATTTGGTTATTGATGCGATTAATTAGTAATTGAACTTCTTGTCGTACAATTCAGGGGTAATCGTGCTCGTAATTTCAAATCGTCCTCGCGCTTCGCGCTCGGCCGATTTGAAATTACTCGCCCGATTACTCCCTGAATTGCACTCCACTCAGTCCAATTACTGTTACAAGTAACATCGACAACACCTTGACTATAACTTGTTCTTGACATACAGTAGAAGTTCCTGATCATTCTAAATGCGAAGCCAAGGTGGTTGCTTTGAGAGTTCAGACCACAAGGGTCTTAACTTTGAATCAAATGAATCAGTGTAGTAATTACAATTCTCTTGGCGCAAATTCATGGGACAAAATTGTCGTTTCATTGAACCTCATAATTCAATTTTGCAAAGTCATATTCATGCATATATTTCTAAGTTTCCCTTGGGAATTACCTGCTTATCTTTTGTACGTTAGGGACCGTTCATTATTTATGAGAGGGGGGGGGGGATGGTTGAGAAAATGGGGGGACCTGAAATTTTAGCCACTGCAAAAGGAGGGGTCCTGGGGAACTTTTTTTGTTATCGACGGGGGTCTTGACATTTTAAACAGACGAGGTCTTAATAAAAAAAGCGAAAACATAACTACATTGTACCAATAAGAGTGGGGCACCCCAGATTTTATGGTTGGGAGCCTTTGGGCTCTCTATGATTCTTCTGAGAGCCAACCTTGCACAGTATTTTGGTGCAGTCTTGGTGCATAATTTATAATTTTAATTTCTTTATTTGGTACTGCCATAATTGTACATTACTCAACAATACTCAAAGTTTTAACCCACCGTTAAACATATTACTGGATTGTAGCAGTATTAAACTGGAGGGTTTTAGTGATTGACGTTAAAAGTATTAATTAGTATCTGTAACCCGAGGGGAGGATGAGGGATCATCAAAGATATTTGCGTAAAAGTCATAAAAAAACAATGGTCAGTTAGAATGTGTTGGAGTGGTTAAAAAGAAGACATGAGAATAGTGACCTTTGATAACAGAGAACTGAATGCTACCTTATTACATGAAATTTTCGCGACACGTTAATTTCGCGATTTTGAGGTTCGCATATTTCGCGACACCTTAATTTCGCGATTTTGCGAAAATTTTGCATTTTGACTCACTTTAATTTCGCGTTTTTGAGTGAGACACACTTTATTTCTTTGTCAATGTTATTTAACATGTCCCTGAATTTGATCAAACAACTTAATCCACAATGTCCAAATAAACAGAAACGCAACTGATTATGTAAACAGTAACAAGAAAGATGTTCTCACAGTGTATACAAGGCACGGTTTGTAGTTCATGCTTGAAGGACCAGAACATTACCACAGAATAGTTCAAAATGATTGTTATAAACGTGTGTAATGGTAATAAAGTCGTTTTTAACCCGTGAATATACGCGCATGCGTAATGAACGGGTTATCGGTAACGACGACAGATATGCAAATGAGTCACTCACTCGCTCACTCCTTCCATCAGCTGTAAACTTAGTGACGTAATGCTTTGTTACGAATGCGTTTTGTAACAAGAACAGCGTGAATCCAGCGATAACAATAACTAAATTGCTGTAAACGAATAAAAACAACAATAAGCTTAAAGATGTTTGGCATTTGGAGTCTTTAATGCAACGTTAAAATCGATCTAAAAAGAATTTTCAACTGAGACACGCATTTTGATGGTTATCTGCTTTTAGGTAATAAAATTTATCCCTTTACAAGTCAGTGGTCACGGTGGTCGGGTGGTGTAAATTGCGGACTTACACTCAAAAGGCTCAGGGTTCGAATCCCGCTCGGGGCGTTCTTTTTTTTTTCTTTTTTTTTCTTTCTTCTTCGGACTGAACATTATGAAAGTGATGTCCTGTATTTTTATTTTTTGCGTTTGTCAAAGTTCCTTACGTTTAATTTAAAAAAAAATATTGAACCGTGACAGAGTGAAAACATAAGCTTTCCGCAATTATTGCCTTAAGCGTTAGCATTTCAAATTCACGGGTTGGCTCTAAGGAGCCTTTGATTTTAATTATTGACATAATGTGCGTCACTTAATTTTCGCGTCATGTTATTTTCGCGACATTTAATTTTCGCGTCACTTAAATTTCGCGATTTTTTTTAAATCGCGAAGATCGCGAAATTAACATGTTGCGAAAATTTCATGTAATAAGGTTTTTCACAACTGCCAATTCTAAACAGCTTTTGAAGATGTTTGAAGCCGATTACTTTCAAACACAATCGGTCACAAAAGCTGTATTGCAACTATTAATTAAAAACCTCTGCGCTGATGATATTAGTGACCTCGAATTTATATAAAAATTTACAGGCATATCATTCATACGTCAGTAAAATATCCTTTGCTTTTATGGATTTTCGTTGTTTCGTAGTTAAAGCTGTATAGCACTTGCCAAAAAGAAAAAAACGAAAATGCTAATCCGAGACCATTAAATGACGACATCTGACCTTAATTGGAGGGAAAACTGACTTTTAGTCAACAGTACGGTTCTTTGAATAGCAATGATAAACACAGTTTCTTTCATTTCTCCCAAATAAATGCATTTTGAACAGTATGATTTAATCATATCAAACTCACTGTCAACAAAAGTTAAAATCAAGTTCCGGTGATCACGCCCCCACAAATGTCTGACTCAAGGTCAGGCAAAAAACACGCAAAATTTTGAACATTTTGCTTTCTCTCTCAAAAACCTGTAAATGGGGACCATTTTTACATACGAATTCAAAACGAAGAACATTTAAGCCACTTTAAAAGATGGTTTCAAATGCCATAGTTATAAAATTCGACGGGGCAAAATCCATTTTTCGAAATTCATATTTCGCAATATTTATAGAGAATTTCGAGCTCCCGTCGTGGTTGGCGCAAAAGAATGGGCCCGCATGCTTTTTGCCCGCATCCCATTTATACCGCGGAATTCAAATAGAGCGAAACATTTCCTTTATTTTGATATATAATTCAACTAGATTTCAAACGATATCGATGGGGCAAATGTCCGAGAAAAACTCGTCCACGTAGCGTTTTGGTGCTGTGATTCTCTCTTCGCTCTCCCGGCCGCCATGTTTACATATGTAAATTACACCAATGCGCAAGCGCAGTACAGACAAAAACTGTCCGCGCAAGCCTGGACACCAATTAGAGCAATTCGTGGGCAATAAGTTTGATGACTCAAAAGACCCTCAAAACAACTCTAAACACATTTCAAAGCTTACATAGGGCCAAAGTATCTGTTACCTCTTTAAGTTTATAGTACCAAACTGCATACCGATCATACCGTGTAATCTAATGACTTTTCAAAAGCAAAATCGAAAATAAGCTCTTTGGAAGAGTTTTCTTCCAGGTTCGACTTTCTTGCCCCATGTATCAAACACATGTTTTAAAAAATATTCAAATAATTAGCACCCAAGCATAATTAGTAAGAGGGGACAAAATCAACTTGAGTACACTCTTCCTAGAAAGTTCTCGTTAAATATCATTTACAAGTTACAGTTGGATTTTGTATCAAAATATAAGTTCGTAAATAGACGATTACTTACCAAAACCTGGGTCGAGGTCTCAATTTTGCCTTTAGTTTTGATTCCACGTGCATACACCATGCCAACAGAGACTTGAACTCCCCGTACTACTAAATCAAGCGTCATAAGACGTTGATAAATAAACTGTAGGCGGTTGGACATCAAAAGTGTCATTTCAGTGAAATATTATTGCTGTATGTTCAAATATGAAACCATAAATATCCGCCATTTTGGTTTCTTCCTGGTCCCAGGCTCCACTTAGTCAGAATTTGTTAATGGAGAAGACGCTGGGTACGAGGTGGGAAAGGAAAATGATCTACGTTTCCCTTAGCTTTGTGAGGCGCATGTGGATTGTTTGAGGCAACTGTCAAACATCTTCAAAACGCCATTACATAGGCCACAACAAATCGGGCAGGTTTTTACAATGACTAGTAAAGATAAAACTACAGAATACCCTGCCACTTATTTGCATCTCGTTGAATAACAATAGTGCCTATTGTGTTGTGCCTCGTCCCACAAAGCATTTCGACACATGTAAATGAAGTGGTCAGGAGTGGCAGGGTATTCTGTAGCTACTCCAGTAAAGAAACTGGTGACAATACGAGAAAACTCAACCTTAAAATTTGAATTCTAGCACTTGTGTTCACATAGTTCCTGGATTCTAGCAACCGATGCTACTGTATTTCAGCGGATTGGATTCCAAGCCTTGAACTCTCAGATTCCGGATTGCAATACAAGCGGTAAAGTGGTCCATGGCAAAAAAGGCAGGTTTCAATGATGGTGAAAAGAAACAATAATCTGCTCATTGCTCCACAGAAAGGATACGTTATTTTTTTAATACTGTTTTATATCATGACGACCAAATACTAGAAAGCCGCGGGTGGAGAAAAGTTTAAACCCGTTTGACGAATACTCTAGAATAAGCAGCTCTCTAATTTATCAAATAGTGGTCTATAGACTCTCCAAACTTCAAGTATATATAATGCAGTGACAAGATTTTTGCACAAAAACAAATTCCCGTTGTCATGTTCAGGACCTTTTGTTCTGTTTTGCTTGCAACGCGGCTCGTGAACTTTATTTGTATCAAATACATATTCTCGATCATTTGGAGCCTATTTACGCATCTTTTTTCAAACTAGATGCACACATCTTAGTCATACAAGAAAAATACAATAAAATACAATAACCATTTACTTTTCTCTTTTGCTTAATTTTGGGGACAAGTCGTGAAATGTTTCCTGATCGCATAATTTATTGAATTTTAAGCCAAAATCTACATTTCTTGAATCCATTTTTCACTCCCTAATGTAACATTGCCTTTTATTTATTATATTTGAAGCTCAAAAAACGTTCAGATCACGTTTACCGCTGATTTCACCGATTTTTCATATTCACTAACACATCCCGCTCATACAATTATTGTTGTAACTAAGGCCCAGTTTAAACGTCGAACTTCACATGTGCCGAACCTAATGCAAATGAGCAAAATCTATTGTTCTTGCTAATTTGCATTAGGTTCGGCACATGTGAAGTTCGACGTTTGAACTGGGCCTAACTTTTATATGGAGGTCCCTCATGAAAACCACCCATGGGTGATGTTTGTGAATGCGTCTTTATGTGAAGCAAAATAAAACATAAACTACACTCGTCGGTATACTTCTTTTAAATTGTCAGCGAAGAGATTCATTCACCTGCTAACACCTAGAATGTTTCCTTTTCGAAATTGCAATGACGACTAAATCAAACATATGGCGATACAACGGGGATAAAACGCACACACACAACGCTGATAATTTGCAATTTATTTATTTTGGCTACACAACACGACTGCATACTTAATTAATGTTTCCCCCAATTTGTACGTAACCCTCGAATAAACACGAAATAGGAAACGGATGATAAAGAATAGTTTATAAAGAAGAGTTTCGCTCTCTTCTTCAAGGTGCGGTTTTCGTCGTTGTTCATCCTCTTCAACTTTCTTGCGACTCTTCTCATTGGAGTGGACGTTATAACTGACCGGCTCCATTCTTTCCCCGCCTAACTATTTATAATTCATACTCACACCTGTCATTGCATGTTTATAAAATTTCACTTTTGGGATAAGACAGTTGATAAGAAGAAGAACAAGGAGAATCGAAGTAAAAATTGTTCTATTTTACTTCTTCGTAAAAGTTTTAAAACATAAGAGGCTGTATTACCTTTTATACTACTAATTAAACAAACGTATAGCAAAAATCGTTGAATTTTGAAAGACATATTTTAACGTACGTTTTTAATATAAGCTTTTAACAAGACTAAGCATATTTACAGCGGTTTAAAATATATATGCATTAACTGGATGAACAGCTAAGTTGTCTGATTGTGTCCTTCACTGCTTGCCTCACTTCTCTGATTTTCCAGCAATAAAGCAACGGGTTTAATGACGAGTTTAAATAGATTAAAGTAGCCGAATATTGCCTAGCCAGGTAAACGGATAAAGATAGCCCTCTTTGAGGCGTCAAAGCTACCATCATACCATACGGAAGATAACAAAGTACTAAAGTTAACTGCACCCACAGTGCACTGGACACTGCCTTTCTGTATCGAGCTATGTTCAGTGGAATTGCTTGACTCGGTTGTCCTTGGGAAACGTGGTTCAATACTTGAACCTGGTTATGGCGCAAAGTAAGAAAAATTTTTGTGTATGAGAAAACTGAGGTGACTAGACATACTACTGTGCCTATGTTGCCAGACCATAAAGTTATAAGTGGATCCCAAAAGTACATTGTTGTGCCAACAGTAGACACAGCCCAAAATACAATTACAGCGAGATATGTTCTCTTCAAAGTCACAACAGGTCTGTATCTGAGCCCTAGCAACAGAGCGAGAAGCCTGTCCACGCTTATGGCAGTCACTGTCAACAAAGACACTGAAAATAAAATATAGCCAGTGATAAACGTTGAGTCAACTGCGTAGCGACAAATATTCCATTGTTTGTTCATCACAGCTATAAGACGAATAACGGCAAGAGGGTCTACAATTATACCAACACAGAGATCAGTTGCCGCTAGGTTACGATACAGGAGTTTGGACGGCGGATGAAGTGAAGATTCCTTGTGAAGGGCAATAAGAATCAAACTGTTCCCCAGAAATGCTGTAATGGACAGACAAATGTCCAGCACTAAAAGGAATGTTAGATGATTGTGTGCTTCTCCATTTAATTCTGCAGTGCAATACAATTCGTTGATTGTTTTCTGGTTTTCATATTCAGTCAAGTTTGCTACCGCCATTTTATTGCAATGGGAGTACGCGCAATTGGGCGCTTTAATAACTTATATCGCCTCTCATTATAAAAAGAAATATGTCAACATTCTAATCTTGTCAGCCAATAGGTTACCTCAGAGGTGGTTATTAATTTTAATGGCTTCAACTTTGGCTTATATCAGCGTTTAACAGCATTTTAATGCCCAACAAAACAAAATAATTAAACACACCCGTCTCAGCTGTATTTTAAAATGTCAGTGTCAGATTTCTCGGCTACCGCGTAGGAGGAATTAAAAGGATCGGGGTCGATTCATTTTGCCAGCTTAAAACATTCGACCAGTGATGTTCAAAGGCGGCGTGCTTAGTTTTTAAAAGCTTTTAGTTTCCGAGATCTGACCCCCCCCCCCCCCAAAAAAAAAAAAAAACCCTTGATTTTGACGACTGGAGACGACCATGACATAAGCAGCACGTAGAACATTTTCTCGTCTCCCGAAGACTTCTAACTACAGGATTCTATTAAATGGAATTATAAACTGTTATTTTAAACCATCAGAGCCTGGATAAAATTACGCTCAGTTCAAGATATGAAAATTAAATTTGCAGGTACACAAAGTCAATATTTGCATAGGCTTCTGCGTCAGGTGGCGGTTATTTTGCGAGTCAAAGAGTTCAGTAAATTCATCGACATCCCGTCTTTCTATATCACTAAACAAAACTTTGGGACCTATAAAATCTGAAACGATTTGTGCATGCATTTCAGCCGGATTTTCAACAAAATAACCGAACAATTTGTCACGTCACACTTTGATGTCACGGACTCTTAGTCGCCTTGAGCTTAGCGAGGTTCATAAATTTGTCGTCCCGCGGGAGCTGAGCCGCGTGAATTCGAGCGAAATATATATTTATATACAAATATATATTTTTAGTATATACTGAAACAGTGGATAGCATTGTTGGCGCGCTCTGATCACCTCCCAGCAATTTGCGCGCGAAAATTGTAATCTTTGACAGGGATAAATGAGTTAAAAAGCATCATTTTCGTTATATTATCTCACTGTTTCAGTATATACTAAAACAACTATTCACCTCAGTGTAGGTAGATAGTGGTGGATATTAAATGGTAAATATCCACCACTACCCACCTTCACTTCGGTGAATAGTTGTTAAATATACTTGATATGGTGTCCTGCAGTTGCCTGGCAACAAAAAAATCGCAACCAATGGCAATAACGCACGCTTATGTTTATTCATGACGGCTGTGCCCATTTCCCTTTCGTAAACGGTCGATGCCATTTTTACACACCAATTTTAGAATTATTTTTTCTATCAGAAAAAGAAAAATGGAATATAATTACCTGGAATCGAACCCGGAACCTCTGCATGCTAACATCTCTCTTTTACCACTAGATTATAAAAGGTGCTTTTCTTAATATATATCAATAACGGGTCACCCTAACCCTAAATCTTACCTAACCGTGAATCTAGCTTAGATCTAATAATCGCTTTACCTAGGCCCAATTTGATCTAATAATAATAGCCTATTTTCGTCCCAATCCAGGCATAAACTAGAGAGAAACAGGCCATTTGCACGATGACGTCATTTGACTACTACTACTACTACTACTACTACTACTACTACTACTACTACTACTACTACTACTACTACTACTACTACTACTACTACTACTACTACTACTACCACCAGAATCCTTCAGTTGTTTGTTTTGTAGTGCAAATTAGGGCTATTGTTATTTAAACCGCACTGGGATTACAAAATTTAAACAAGAAAGGAAAAACGAAATGAATTCTGGTAGTAGTAGTAGTCAAATGACGTCATCGTGCAAATGGCCTATAGCATCGACCATTACAAAAGGCTTGGTTACTAATGAATGCTAATGATGGCATCGACCGTTAAAAATGGCATCGACCGTTTACGAAAGGGAAATCAACGCCGGCGCCACCATATTGTAAACCGAGAAGACCATGGAAACGAGGTTGAGAATGGTTAGTGCAATACGTTCCCAGAGATGATATGGAAATTGTTATTTTCTATATCAGTTTCTCTTTTTTACACTACCTGCCTTCTTCCAAGACGGCAGGCAGCAATAGCAACGAAAAATAAAGGTAGAGAAAACGTCAGGGTCAGTAGAGGAGGCGAAAGCCAGAAAGTTCATAATTATGTCTTCATTAGTTCGCTTCACGCATGCAAAATAGCGTGACATTTGTGCCTAAACACATTAAAAGACACTTTTGAAGTTCCTCGATGAAGATTTTGCGCTGACATCGCATTAGCATTAACATGGAAATCGCAGAAAAAATCGCAGCAAAACTAGCCAGTAGAAAAGAGAGAGAAAAAAAATGACCGTGCAAGATGTTCGGTAGTCTGGTCCCCACACCCTCACCCTGGGTAATGATATTAGTTATATATTATTACCCAGGGTGTGGGTGTGGGGTCATTTTGAGCGTTCTCTTGGGGCGACTAAATGAAAATAACCAACATGGTACTCTTGTACTCTCTGATAGATTGAAAATATTCTCTGACTCTATTTTTGTTTCTGTAAGTTATATACTAAGTGTTAACTCAACTCAGAAAAAATATAAAAGGTTTGCCAAACCTAATCCAGTTCTATATCGAAAATTGTAATTGATTTACGAAATCGGTGACGTCATAGAATAGTGTTTCCTGCATTTACAAATATTTCTTCTCAGAGAAACTTTCGCAATTTAACATGGTTTTACCTCAAGTCATTGCAGTGTTCTACGCACTTTTCGATGCGATTGGTCTTCCAGGAAATTTACTGGTAATTAAAACGATCGGCTGGGAAAAGAGATTTCACGTAATGCGGTATATTCTTCTCGCCAGCCTCGCGGTGTCAGACGTTCTACTTTTAATCTTCGTCGCCTCATTCCGCATCAGAAGTTTAGCACAAGAAAGATGGATATACGGCGAGACAATGTGCCATCTCAATCCATTTTTTCTAAGGTACTTTTACTTTAACACAGTTCTTCATTTGATAGCTTTGTCTTATGAGCGATACAAAGCGATAGTCAAATCGCCTTTGACGTACGATGGCACGGTTACCGCTTCGAGAGTAGTGTTTATAATTCTCATCTGGGTAATCCCGATTCCACTTTGCATTAGTCCATTCTTTGGTTTTGCCGGCGGAAGGTACGTTTACAACCTAGCGGTGTTTTATTGCGAGCAAGGATGGGAGCTGCAGACTGATTCAACTCGACGGAACTCGTTCTTTTTCGCCATAGTGTCCCTTGCTGTGCCATTTTTTGTGATCGTGTTCATAAACTGGTCGGTCTACAAGACGGCAAAAAGTCAAATAAACGCTTTTGTAATTCAACTAGGAAGCCTTGACGGTGCTGAGGTAGCCGAGAGCCAGAAACGAGAGATGTCAAGAAGAATAAGAGAACGTAAGGTGGCTATCGATGTCATCATTTTCATCGCTGCATTTTTGCTGTGCTTCCTTCCCAGCTGGATCGTGGGTATTTGCCGCCAGTTCTTGGATAGCACTGATGTTCCAGCCGAGGTTATACTTGTCACGTCCTGTATCTTCTTTGTTTCTTCGCTGTGTAATCCGATCATCTATTCCATCCGTAAAAGGGAGTTCCGAACCGCGATCAAGAAACTCATGAGGCAGATTGTTGAACTTTGTGGAAACTGTAAAAAGAACCAAATCAACGTGACTGGAATAGATAATTCAGTATATTCAACGGCAACCTCGACAAAGGAGCCTCCAATTCAACACCCGCAGCAGCATTCGCCAGTCTAACATAGGAAGAGAAAGAATAAACTTTCAGAGATTTCGTCTGTCTCCGATTCCAGAGATTAATGATTATTAACTGATCATGCAGGACACGCACGTTTCCAATGACAGAAAAATTGCACGCCATCATTCCAATCCTGCAGAACATGTGCATTTCTGGACGAGAGCTGAGTTTAATATAAGCTGTCCCCTGACCATCTTCAATTTTTGTAAGGGGAAACTGATTCTAATTATGTATCTATGGATAAAATTTGAAATTGTAACACCCAAATAAGAGGTACTGAGTAGTACTTTTTCGTGTTGTTCTTTATTGCGCAGTTTACAGTGGTTTACTGAGGATGAAATCCTAAAATGATCCTTAAATTTAAAAAATATTCGCTTTTCAACTGTTCAATAATCAAGTGATTTCAAAACCACTGTTTTTAACGTACGTTAAAAGGATCCAAAAAAACAAACAAAAATGAAACGAAACATGAAAAACATGAGTTATCTGCAGACCAAGATAAATCTTAAAGATATGTGTGAAATAAACTTTAATTAAATTCAATATCTCAATGTTAACAGCTTCTCTTCATATATCTTGTGAATACTCAATACATTTTCCTACAATGGGAGGGCTCTGACCAAATTAAAGTTTAAACTCTAACTCTATGTATATATTATCTATTATTATGATAATTCTTTCAGCTTTCACATACAATTTAATTTAAAATCTTTATTTATTCTGCATGTTAAATCAGCGGGACGCCAAGGTGACCGCTGGTATAAATTCGAGCGCAGCAAATTAAATAAATGTATCTAGTCGTACTAAATATAATCATATTGAAACTATACGGCATTTCTTAAAAGTTAGTTACAAATTTACAAAAAAATAATAATCTAGATATGTATATCGCATCTATTTAACCATAGTCAATAGAACAAACTGGTTATGAAACTCAGTCAGTCCTTTGTTATATGTTTTTGTTCTCCATTTCTTTTGTTCGTTTGCCTTGACTCTTCTCAAAACACAAAAGGTATTGAAATGCATATGAGCAACTGACCAGTAGAAACATTTGGGCTCACACACGTTAAACAAAACAATGTGCACGGTCACGGTTCGTTCAACATAAAACAAAGCAGCTTTGTACACTCTTTTTGAGGGTGTTTCTTGGTGTTGCGGAAGCCATTGTTGGTTAGCTTTTGTGTTGTGGTATGGGTATTGTTCAGTGTCTTTTGAATCTTTTGTTTTACGTCATTTGGTGATCACACCATCCGCAACACCAAGAAACTACCCTTTTTGAAATTTGTTTAGCTTCATAACCAGTTTGTTCTATTAACTATGTAAGGGTTAGACAATGAACGCGAGTGTTCTATGGGATATAGTGCCTCGAGCATAGATAGAAGGCCACGAGGGCGTAGCCCGAGTGGCACTTCTATCTAATGCGAGATATAGAGCACACAAATACGGGGCACTGATTGGCTGAGTGGGTGTGACCATTTTCTAAGATAAGTTTGGACTCACAGGAGATAAAGCTTTTTCTTTCACGTTTTTAGTATCATATATATTTATAAAATGCTCAAGGAAATGTGCGCGATGTCATTGGTCAAACCGACTTCTATAACTCAATAAAACAGACGCAAATTCTTGTCCCTTTGTGGTCGTTTTTATTTTATAAAAGAAATTAAAAAATTGTTCACTGACAATGTTAAACATTATTGAAATAAAGCGTACCGTCGTTTCAGAAAAAAACAAACTAATGTTTTAATACTTTTGTTTTTAATGCAATCTGATTTTCATTTCTGTTTGTTTACAGTGTTCAAAGTTGTACTCGACATGCTGTGAGTTGCAATAATAAGTTCCCTTCAGAAAAAACATTGTCAACCCAAATCGCAAAAACAGATCCCGCAAAGTACAAAAAAGACTGCCAATTCGCAAAATTAAACTCCCGCAAAAGTTTCATGCCATACAGTAGCAGCCACAAATTTTTAAAAAAAATGCAATGATATAAGCTTGACATTTGAAATCATTCCTGCACATTGGTGTCAAAAATGAAAAATTATACTGGATGTGTTGAGAGTTCAGAGTTTACATTAGCGATCAAGCCGTGTACTTTAAGTGGAAATAGACCGCCAGGCACGAAAATGAAAGGACTTTAATACGTACTTACAGTGTAAATAAACTGCCTCAGGAGGAAAGCAGAACAAAGATGAAACTGCGATGCGAAGAAAAATGTCGACTACCACTGCAATGCCACAAATTCGTCGGAATTTCGGCAAAAACTCGGGCAGGCTCGGCCAGACGGAAAGTCCCTCGCCCTGGCGTTTCTACTCCCGCCCCGCCATTTTGAAACCGAAAGCCCTGGGACGAGGTCAAGTTGTTTTCAGCCCAACAAGAAGGTAGTCTCAAAAGGCAGTCCAGATGCACGATATTCGCGTCCTGTTTTGACTGTTTTCGTGTCCACATGAACATCCTGGCATAGAGCTTGACGTGTGTTGTGTCTTTCAACCCGCTGTTTACCCTTGTCATACAATTCAGTCAATTTTGACTGAGAAACGTTTGCCCCTCACGGCACAGAATAACAAATAAAAATTGAAGTTTAAGATTATGGATTTTTTCTAAATGATTTATTTTTTCATTGTTTCAGACAGATTTTGATGCGCTAAAATTGCCGGGTACTGAACTTGGGAGGTCGATTGGACGTAAAGTTATTTGTTTGTACGCCTTATGTGCGAGGAAGCCAACTGAAATGTGCTTCCAGACTTCCATCTGTCCTATTTCACAAATTCTGCTCAGTCAACTTTTGTCGCTCTTGCTGTTTCGCAACTGAACAAATCCTCCTTTTCATGTCCTTTCGATTTCCGACCATTGAGCGGTGAAAAATGTGTGTGACTGTGTTTCTTGTACGAGATCATATATGAATACAAGAGAAGGTATACTTCAAAATAATCTTAGACATTCACTGCATAGAGGATACCGTTTAATATCACTTGTTTGGCCTGGGAAAAGGTTCTTGTACTTTATTCAGGTAAGAAGTACGAAGACAATGTACACATTTCAAAGTGAAAATGTATAGTTATTTATTTCCTATACAGTAACCTTGAAATTTAATCAAGCCAGCGACACACCAGGTGAATTTATACCCCGATCGCGGCGATTTTAATCGCAAGCGAATTTCGATGCTGCGACAGTTGGCGATTTTTCGGTATGTACTTGGTGTATCCCTTATTATTTTGTATTTAAACACTTAGTTTTTATTTCAGTAGAAAAAGAAGATAAAAACAGCAGAATGGGGAATCGAACGCGGGCCGTATGATCTACTCCATGCACACTATCCACTGTACCACCGAGGACTAGCTGCCGGAAATTGTAATTAAGATAATATGCTGCCAGCCCAGACCATATTTAAGAACTAACCCTTTCGATGCACTGGAAATACTGGAATCAGTGCTTAACCCTAAATACTAAAATCAGTGCTTCAACCCTAGATACTGTAATCCGACCCTAAATTACACTGCAATATATCTAAATACATTACAATGAGGGATACATGAAGTACCATACATTATGATCAGGGATACACCAAGTACCTAGGGATTTTCCTGGCGATTCCCGCTGCACCATGTTCGTTTCAAGGGCTTTCTCTGTTCAAAATGGCGTATGCACGAGAGTTTGATACAAAATCGCGCAATCTGATTGGTTGAATGTTTTGTCGATTAGCCGCGACGAGCGTATAAAATCGCTGGTACTGGCACACTAGGCGAATGACCGCGAATTTTATCGCCGATATCTGCGGACAGGCCAGATAATCGCCGTCGCGTCGCAGCAACGGGCGAATAACGGTTGCATATGATACGCTCACGCCATGCTTACGATATGACTCGAGTTGATGTACCCGAAGCAATTCGTGTTGTAAGCATGTCATAAGCATGGTTTGAGCGTGTCGCATGCGACAAAGTTGTACTGTGTAAATCAGCCTTCGGACCGCCCCTCCAAAAAAGTTAGATCACAACCCCAAAAAAGCTAGATCGCTCCCTACCAAAGTTACTTCGCCCCCTGTGTGTAACGATTGAAATGTTTGAAACATTGACTTACTTGTTTTAGATGAAATGTTCTAAGCTCAATGCAACATAGCTTCTTTTCACCTGGCGATTTTCGCCCATCGCAAAATCGCCTGGTGTGTTGCTCGCTCAACAGAACTATCAAAAATAATTTTGGCCTCAAAGATAGAGTGGTTTTACTTGACCTGTGAAACACTATCTAACAATTGGTGTGTGATGGTCCAAATTAAACAAAAGAAAACAATGGAATTATTGTCCAATAGTGCGTACTATTCTACTAACTATTTCACGGGTTAACTGTAATCGCTCTAATATTCGAGGATAATAGAAACTGATACGAAGTACTACGGCGTAAAATCCTACTATCTATTTCAAAGATGAAGTAAAACCACTCTATTAGACTATAATTCCATTGTTTCCTTTTGTTTAATTTGGACTATCACACTAATTGTAAGATAGTGTTTCACAGATGAAGTAAAATCACTCTAATATTTGTATATCTATATATTTAGATAGTATAGATAAATAGTGTCCCAATTACTTTATTTGGCTATAAATACGATTGACACTTAAACAAAGTTTAATTCATTCAAGTACATTAAATAACATTTCTACTAACATGGTGCAGGAGAGTGATTTCGCTGTCAAACATGACAGCCACTAAGAATAATGAATGGTAGAATGAATTATAAAGGTAGAAAAGGTTTATCTATTGAAATTATTTATTTATTTATTCATTAAATTATTTTATATGTATTTCTTTAACCTTGTTCTCCTTGTGCACATTTTAGTGACCCTATGTGAGAGTCTCAGGCATATTTTATTATCACAAATTAAATTTAACAAAATCTTATTTGTGACCCTTTTCCTACTAAGGGGCTGATTATATGGCGAATTTCAGCCTGGGCTGGAATTTTGTTGCGATTACATGACGAATTTCAGCCCGGGCTGACAGCCCACGCCGCCATATTGTTTCACTGAAAACAAATCAAGCACCACCCAAACCTGCACTTTAAAGAGTATTATGGTATTTTTCGAAGTGGCCTACAAGCTGGACACCTCTCTAGGGTGGACATGAGTCAGGTTTGCTGGTTCTGGCTGAATTTCACTTGTTCCTCTGTATCTTAACTCTCTATAAGGCAGACACCTCTATAAGGCGGACTGCTAGTGGTGGTCCCGAGGGAGTCTGGCTTAGACAGAGCTCAGTGTAGAAACTTACAGAGTCGAGTATGAAGACAACAGTGCAGTTCTAACTTTTGAGTCTGTTGACAAAATCTTATGGTGTGACCATTCAAATGAAACCTCTTTGGCAGTACTTTTGCATGGTAGCATTTGTTTTTCAATATTTTACAAAATGAAATTTGGGATTTTTCTTGAATTTTAATGTTTGGCACTCTTGAGAGTGAAAGGATTAAATGGACACTGACCTGCTGAAAGAACGAAATTGTGTTTACTTAATTTCCATGTTATATCGCCAAATGCCACCAATAATAAACAACTAAATTGGATAAAGAGATTCTAAAGAGCAAAGAATGGAAGTGGATTACAGTTCATCGATTTTGGTTTTGTGACTGACGGTCAAGAAATCAAACTTTCCATTCTGGTGGAATTTTGAGGTTTTTTTGTCGTTATTTTGTCTTTTTAGTACAGTTTTATTGGCTTCTTCAAAAACAACACGATACAGTGCTGGTTAAAACTCAAAGTTTAATGTCATCCATCACACTTTCATCTTCAATTTAATTGAAGATAAAAGTGTGATAGTAATACTTTATAATAGAGTAGTTTTCAATTGTGTCGAAAGTAATTACACAATTGCTTTGGTTTTGCATTTATAAGCTTTGTGATTGGCTAAAATATCTCGCGCCACTTTCTCGACCAATCAGAAGTAAAAACAAAACCAATCGTGACTTGCTCGCACGCGTTTTCCCGCGCTTGGCGCCGCCGACATGTAATTGCTTCGAGCTCTGATTGGTTCATTGGATTGTTTACGACTGCTGCGATTGGTCAGAGTAATTACTTTGGTTTTGGTTTTATGACACTCAATTGAAAACTGCTCTAATCTTTTTATGTATTTTATTTGGTGTGATATTATGCACTTATTGACTGAGTGGGAGGGCCGGACGGGAAAATATTTGGTTCGAGGTCATGGCGTAAGGACCGAGCGCAGCAAGGTCCGTGCGCCATGACCGAGAGCCAAATATTTTCCCGTCTGGCCCGACCTAACTCAATTAAAAAGTATTTTATAATATGACTAGAAAGTACAAGAATAGTCGTGCAGTGCGAGGTCACTTGAACTCGAGCAGGGCTTGACGGCTTTTTCCGGACCGGCTCAGGTCAGCTAGTCCGGCCCCGCTCACGTCACCTTGCGATTCTATTTTCTGTAGCATTGCGTCAGCGGGGCTATATTATAAATAGTTTACGTGACTTTGTGACATTGTATGCATGCAGTTGACTTATAAAAATTTAGTTTGAAAACAAAAATTGATGTGATTAGCCAAAATTGGTTAGTAAGTGCAAAAGTTAGTGTCACACCTTGATTTATCCTTGCATTTAAATGTAATACACTGCAATCTACATGTAAGTTGTTATGCAGACACAATAGAACAGAGTCAATGTTCATATTACTTTAAAGTATGAAGGACTATTCAGTTCTTATCGATACAAAATACAATTTGAACTTCTTAGAACTTTTAACTTGGCCACACAAAAATAAGAAGTTAAGTACATGTTGAACACGTCAAAATGCCCCCTACCCACCCAGGAGCAATATGTGTTAAAATGAAACACGGTATTGGATTCATTTGCTCAAGCCCAATACCCATGCGAGTGCATGGAGAAAATATTTTCTCAAGCCATTCAAAGAAACGAAGTGCTTTCTTTATATCCACATTGTAGGATGTGCTAAGTGTGTTCCAGCTCACATGACCATGGACTTTTTCAGCATCGTCAACTTTTATGTCTGTTACCTTGTTTTTTACCAGTGGATTTCTGTGCATCTCAGGATGAAACTTGAACATTGATAAAATATCCTCTGCAGTGGGGAGAGTGTCTTTGCTCCAAGGAAACAGGCAAGTTTCGATGAGGCCAACACCCTCATTACCCCAAATTGCTATTAATAGAAAAATAATAATTGCATGAGATTACCTATTTAGGGTTGTCTTTTTACAGTGCAACAATTAAAGCTGTGGAGAATAGTAATACAGTCAATTCTCTCTAACATGGACACCATAGGGACTGGCCCCAACTGTCCGTCTTAGAGGTGTCCGAATTACAGAGAGTTTAGTTACAGCAAAATGACTGAAAAACGGCAGGGACCATCACCAGATGTCCGTCTTATAGAGGTGTCCGTTAAGAGAGAGCTGACTGTACCCTGACTAGTAAGTTTCTTCATGGTACAGACCCTGATTTAAGATATGACAGTTGTAGGCTACTTGGCTTGTGAAGACTTGACTACTTTAACTCGTGATCATCTTGCATGTCTCAAGCATTATTTCCATTTATGTGACAAATAAAATTACCCAAAATTATACAATCATCAATATGGATCAGTTTGACCTTTTCACCTGCAGTGGGAAAATTATGGAACCTGACTTAATTTACCTGGGAAGAATTTGGGTGAATTTGCCCTAGATAGGTGAATTTGCCCTAGATAAGTTGATTTTCCCTGGGTAAAGGTGTACATCATGATGTGAACAGCCAAACCTCTCTACATGAGAGATAATATTCTGGCTGTTGTAGAGGAGCCTGTTATGTGGACATTTTTATCCCGTGTATACTCAAAGCGTTGAATGAGATTTAGTACACAGGGTCAGATATGCAAATTATCACTTGTTCCATCATCTGTAAACTTTTTTAATTCCTCAGTGTATTATGTGTTAAATGATGATTGCTGTAGTAAACGTTTTTTAATTCCCCAGTGTATTACGTGTTAAAAGATGATTGCTGTAGTAAACGTTTTTTAATTCCCCAGTGTAATTACATCATCCAGTTGTCTAAACAGTCTCGTTTCAAACAATGCAAATTTATGTCATGCTAAGATGTTTTGTTTTTTTTTTAAATGTTTGTTAGGAACGGTTTGTTGTCCCGCGTCCCCTCAGTACCCCCTTAATAGGGGTCACGTGATGTAAGACCATGTGCATTGTTTTGCAGCAAGTAATGGCATGTAGTAGTTTGTCTCATCGAAGTTTGTTTGCATTTGGCACTCACTAAGGCCCAGTTCAAACGTCGAACTTCACATGTGCCGAATCTAATGCAAATGAGCAAAATCTATTGTTCTTGCTCATTTACATTAGATTCGGCACATGTGAAGTTCGACGTTTGAACCGGGCCTAAGATGGAGAAGAGCCCGAAAGAGCCCAAAAATTAATGTAAGAACATGAGGTGTATATTTGCAGCCGTCGTTTCATGTTCCATTGCTGTAAATTACGATTTATTGACTCGTTTGTGCTTAACTCGTTTCAGAATGATACGAATCGAAACCATGAAACATCCTGTGAATACCTAGCGATTCAAGTTTGTATGGGAATTCGCGTGACAGATTAAAGGAACTGCTTTCAGTGCTTGGTTGTTCTCCTACACTGTTCACTCTTCAATTCTTTGACTTCAAACTCATTATGGAATATTAAAACTGACCTGTGGACTTAACTTTACATTGTTTTGTATTCACGAGATGGCTCTTAAGGCCCTTTGATCAATTAGAGGACAACTAATAAAAAGTAAAGCTTCTTTTCCAAGTAAAGATGATGACAGAGAATGCCCTTTTAATCTAAATTAGTTGACTTAATCTTTTTTTTTTTTGCCTAATTTTGAATTAGTTTTTACCTTTTTAAAAAAACTAACAATACAAGCGCTTAGAATGGATTTGGATAAGCACTATATATAAGTGTTATTGTTATTATCTGTTCACTTATCACCAACCAATAAGTCTCTAATATGGGCTGCTGCATAATGGTCAGCTGGTTTTGTAAATTTTTGTAATAAATATTAAATATTTTTTTATTTAATATTTATTACCTAGCTATTTGGCTCTTCTGCCACAATTACAAGTCAGATCAAATAATTGACCCTAAATCCTCTATTAAGCCCTTCTCTCAAATAAGCCCCACCTCCCATTTTTGAAGCAAGAAATTTATTAAGCCCCATCTTTCTTTTAAGCTCCCTCCTCCCTTTTCCTTCACAACCAAAACAATAAACGACAGACTGCATTATGCGCAGGGCTAAAAATTGCCAGTCGCACGGTCGCCAGTGGCAAGTTAAAACTGACCAGGGCCACCAAAAGTTGAGGTTTGATCGCCCGATGTGCGACTATGATACAGAATTTCGAAAAGTTGCAAAGTAAATTATGCGAAGTACAAAGTTAAAATAAAACTCAATAATGTAGTTTAATTGGACTACCTTTCTCTTCGTTTCCTTTCCTCGACTCTTAGTTTTTCAATTTTAATGAATTGTTAGTTCTAAAGTGGAAATTCCAAGCCGTTTTACATGTAAGGGTGGTTTCATGAGCGATCCACATTCACAATAAACGAGTGACTAAATACAGGAATTGCACCGACCAGCCGTTTGAGTGAAAACATAGGTTTGGTGTGTGGGTGTTCATTCTCGCGGGCTCAAAAACTTGATTTCATTTAAGTCTTTGACTGTGGTGCAATCCCTGTATTTAGCTGCTTGTTTCACAACATATAGATGCCATTTTGATTTTGTGATTGCCACGTGACTCTAGACTTACCCAGAGTTCCGTGCAGGAGGGTTTTGAAGTCGCACATGTTTTCGCTTTGAGAACAGACTTTACACTTGGATTGGAATCGATTGGAATATAGATTTGGAACAAAAATGTGGAGATTCCTTCCCAGTTGTGAGCTGCCGCCAAAAATAAAAGTGAAAAGTAGGAAAGATGTCTCTGAAAGTATTAAAAACAAGA
Organism: Cladopsammia gracilis; assembly: GCA_022457155.1. Classification (NCBI taxonomy): domain Eukaryota; kingdom Metazoa; phylum Cnidaria; class Anthozoa; order Scleractinia; family Dendrophylliidae; genus Cladopsammia; species Cladopsammia gracilis. The sequence continues at coordinate 875,328 of JAJGOT010000264.1, forward strand.
ACAACAACTCTAGGAGTAGTGAAGTCGTGCTTTAAGAAGCTTTAAGGGTCTTGTAAGTGCCCCTAAGGTACAAGAATTAATTCAATATAATTATTGTTATGATTTGTTTTACATGTACAGTCACTTTTCCGGTCACACTAGGTGATCTGTCACGAACGTTACTACACTGTACGTCATTTGAAACCTTTTATCAGTCTTTCGCAATCACTCGTGCATGAAAGGTCAACTTAATACTTCCGTTATCTGTACGTTGCTCGAAAAGAAAGAAAATGAAATCGTTATCAAATGGAACTCTCACCAAACCCAGCAATATTGCAAGTTCCTTTTACTTGATATGTTTCGTTTCATCATTTTCCTTTTTCTTATGTTGTAAATAAATCCAATCATCCATGAGCTTGAAGTTGCTATATCAACTGATATGATGTCACTAACACTTCGCCTCAGGCTATTAACCACTTGAAAATCCGGACTTTTTTTCTGCCCAATTTATATAGTCGTCACGACTCAATTACGAAAAGAACAAAAGGCAGCGGGGATTTCAAAACAGATGGAAACAAGGGAGGCCATGGCTAGTTTTTGGCGACAACGTGATGTTTTGCTCAGTTTCAACACCACAAATTATTTTATATTGCCAAATTAATGGCCACAATGTTAAAAAAAAATGCCTCGGGCATTACTGGGGGCATTATTTGCCTTTTAGTTAATGCTCTGTTAAAAACCATGGGGCATTTATTCAAGTTTTTTGTTTTAAACTAGAGGAAATTGAGGGCATTTTTATTTTGGGATGGGCTACTAAGAATTCATCGAAACTGGCCCGACCGGCCACCAAACACTGGAGTTAATTTTTAGCCCTGATTATGGGTAGATTTTTTCCATACCAATCTGGGCACAAATTTGCATACAGTACTTGCAAGCTTTTGGGAAAATATTGCTGGTACTTGTACAAAAAATAATCATAATAATTATGATTATTTTTTTGAATGTATAACTATTCATTGATCAATCAAAATACGGTTATACATGTGCTAGAAGTTCAGATGACATCGCATTTCACTAAATTATAATACGCACCCCTCTATATTTAGCCCTGCTGTCTCATAACCCCCCCCCCCAACACATTTGAAATAAACAAGAGGCTGGAAGCAGCCTTTACTCATGCGCATGCGTAAGAGAGTTATGATATATATATATGTATATATATATATATATACATGTATATATCATATATATATGTATGTGTATATATATATGTGTATATATATATTATATTTGTATATATATATATATATTATATTTGTATATATATATATATATATATATATGTATATATCATATATATATGTATGTGTATATATATATGTGTATATATATATTATATTTGTATATATATATATATATATATTATATTTGTATATATATATATATATATATATATATATATATATATATATATATATATATATATATATATATATATACATGACAAGAAGATGTCCGACATGGAGAAGAGTTTATCCTTTCATTCAGTCATTGTTCCTGCAAACCACATTGTTTACTATTGAAAAATGTTTTGTAAATGAAGGCTGTACCACATTGAAGCCAGTGATTCTTTTACGTCTTATATATACCTAACGTGAACATTAGTTGTGTAAGTAGGGTTGTAGGAGACGCTGTCATGATGCTTCAGTAACGCTGTTTTACCGGAAGCGAAAGTAGCCGGAAGTCACTAAACAGGAAGTGTAAATGACAAAGCTATGAACCGGAAGAGCACAATTTAAAATATGCGTGCATAAATTTGCATGCAAAATCGTGACACAAAAAAAAAAAGAAAAATTAAAGAAGAAGAAAAATGGAGGCCACTTTATAACTCATGCCGCTATGCGCATGAGTAATACGCCCCTGGAGGGCTTAATAGAGGTACAGTCAAACCGTCTCAGAATGGACACCAAATAAACAGATCAGCTGTATTACATCAAAGGTGACAGTATTAAAGAGCTAGAGTTTATCTCTGGGACCAAGTAAACTATCTGTAATAGAGCCGGTGTCTACATTATAGAGGTATTCATAACAATTATGTAAGACAAAGAGCCCTTCAATAGCTTTAACCAAAAGGTTTTCTTTAGATGACATAACATACAAACAATCAATGTAAGGCATTATCAGATTTAATTTCAAATTGAAACACTTACTGCAGTCCAACTGAAGTTCTTCTGGTTCCGCTGCCTTTTGTATCCTAGACAGTATATACAGAGCATGACAGAAATCTCTATACTTCAGTTCACGATGTGTCTCAAGTTCATAATCTGCCAAATGAATAACGCCACACTTCCAGCGCTTTGGTGGATCAGAGAAGACCCAACCCTCTGGATCATCAGTTCGTCCCCAGTAACAAAACCAGTTGTTAGGATTAGTCCACATGTCCAGAAGGCCTGAGGGTTGCTCTTCAACTTCCAGGTTATAATGGCTGTAAACATACCTTTTATAGAACTGCTCTGATGAGAGAAGTTCCTGACAAAAAGAAATGCATTTTTAGGAAAAAATTGATCTTAAATACTGATAAATGGAATGTTAACAAGAATTCCCAGAATTCCATTGTGTCAGTTTATTTATGGTTTACGGTTTAATTCCCGATAACGTTTCTTTCATTAGACGTACATACAGTCAACTCTCTCTAACATGGACACCATTGGGACCGGCCAACTGTCTGTCTCAGAGAGGTGTCAGGCTTATAGAGAGTCGAGGTAACGTGACACCAGTAATTCTGAGCTAATCAAGCTAAATTGACCTAGTATGTACAATGATTACACGTCTGTTTTAAGTCTGTTTAAAGTAGTTCATTTATTAAGCAAAACATAAACTGGAACAACAATGATATTAAAAAAGTGGACTTGTTTGTTCACATTCAGTACCTACATTTCCATTTTGAAGTATTTTTCACTAAAAAGGAACTTCTCAAGTGTCTGCACTGACAGTTTCAAATTGTCCGTTGTCCATCTTAGAGAGGTGTCCATCTTATAGAGAGTTTTGTTACAGTAAAATGACTGATAAATGGCAGGGACCACCACCAGGTGTCCGTCTTGTAGAGGTGTCCGTTAAGAGAGAGTTGACTGTATTACCATTTTTATTGTAAATTATAAATTTCTCTCTTAATATCTTCATTAAGTTATTATATACTTAAATTGTTTATTATTTTAAGCCAGCATAATGCTCACTCCCTTAAGCCTAAAGGGACACTGTCACGAGGAAACATGCGCCAGTTTCTTGAATCAAAACTTGAAAAGTTCAGCCTGAATTTTTCAAGTTGAACTGTCAATTTCAAAATGGTGTTGACTTGTGGCAGACGTCACAGTGGAAAACGAATAAACTCGGGACGGAAAAGGATATTTGGTACACCGAAAAGAGTGATGAAAGAGTGGTTGAAATCCCATAAATGTGTTTATTTCAAAGGTACAATTTCTAAGTCATTTCACAAGCTACGAAACATGCTCCAATTCAGCCAACTTGAATGGTCTTTGCGGCGCACTTGTTGTTGCTAGAAAATTGCTCACGTCACGAAAAAGTTACTGTAGATTTTGAATGCTAAATAAAGCGAAATTTAGACATTAATTCAATAAAGCGACACTGGTGTATTCTTTTGTCCTTTGGGGTTTTCCAAGTAGACCGGAAGTGATCCTGGTCGGTGCCTGGTCTGCTAAAAGGCCAGGTAATGAGTGACTTGTGTCAAAATTCCAAAAAAATTAGGGGGTTACCGACTTCATTTCCAAGATAAGATATCTACAGTAATATGTAATACTTACTTTCCACAGCTTGCAGACTTGCATGCATTTGCTGATATCTGAAAGTGGCAAAAACAAAGCTATCTTCTCGATAACCTCAGGCAGGAGGTTGGGTATCTCTTTAGTGGCCATGAGTGTTGCAAGGCGCACTCACACCATTAACCTGTTATTAGTCCACAGTACTGATTACGTGAAGCTGGAATTTCTCTTACAGTTGATCTGATAAAAAGATAACGACAAGCAGATATCAGAATAAGAAATTTCTATATAAGACTGCCTGCAACTATCTATGTATGAAATTGTAGAGGTTTTGTTATTGTAATAAAACTTGTTGTATAGTCTCTCTGTTGAAAACCGTTCAGTAGCACACAGATATTTCAGCAGAACAGCTGAGACAAAGCTTTAGTTGAGGGTGTCTGCTTAATACAGGTTTGACTGTAGTTAAATTCCATGTGCACATGGGGAGGAGGGGTCTGACCTAAATGTCCTGAAGGTGTTATGGGTGACTGAGTAACTTGTGAATGATGTCCACAGCCCCTTGGTAGTCTAAAAGAATCATTTGGGAAAATTAACTTATGCTTCCTATCGAACAAGTCCTAACCCTGTTTTAAGGCCTGAATCAGGCTATGTCTACAATACACCGGATATCATGTCCTATCATATCATGTGAATGAAAGGCCTATCCGGTATGGTTTTCGTGCCGGCGCAAGAGCTATCCAGTATAGTGTAGACATAGCCTCAATCAGTCCCCACCGTCCAAACCACCAACCAGTTAGCATGAGATTCCATCCACCAACACCACCTTGGACACCTTATTGAGACTTATATAACGGAGTAACTGGTTAGCTTCCAGTTGAGGTTGGGGGTAGCAGTTTATATAGTTAAATTTAGGACTAAGCAACCCGAGAAGCTAGGTGGTACAGTGGTACGGTATGCTGTGAAAGCCTATGCGTAGCTGAGGTCACAGGTTCAACCCTGAGTGGGGATGTTAGATTTTCTTTTTTACACTTAAAAATTTATTGAAAATAAATTCTAAGTGTCGACATTACGTTATATAATTCTGAATAAGTGTCCGAGGTGGTGTTGGTGGATGGAATCTAATGCTGACCCCACCAACCTGAGTGGCATTAGAATGTATTCATGTGACGTCATGGACGCCATCTTGGCAGAACAAAAACAAGACTTCTCGTCATATCAACTCCTTTTCTTTTTGTCAGTGCTACTGACACGGCCGCCGCTACCATTAATTCAGCAATCGATAACCACCTGAGACGATTAAATTCTGGAATAGCGCCTAGTAAATGACTGATAAGCTAACGTTTCGCCCACGAGGTGAAATATCCTTGAGGTTTTAGCTTATAAGTTAAGCTTTTAAGCTTTCATTTCGTTACATGATAGTTAGATAGTTTATATAGCTTATACACTACAAAATAATGCCCTTACATCATGAGCAAGAAATATATCCATGCACTTACCTCGGTTGTTCTTCCAAGCAGAGCGACAATGCCAACATCAAGCATTCGAACCCAGTTCCTCAAAAGAAGAAGAGGTCTATTTTCTGGCAGGTGCTGGGAGGGGATATTATGACAGGTGCTATTCTATAGTCGTTGGAAACGTCTTTTAACATTATTGCCAAGGCTAATCGTGATCAATCTTCATTATCTTGGAGGAATATTCAGCAAGGTCAAACGCGGTTTCTCTAGAGGTCTCGAACAAGATAGCTTGTGTACACTAGAACAGCCCCCTCCCCTCGAGAAAAATCGATTTTTCTTGACGGAAGGGCGGCAGCCCGATAAAAATAATCGAAAGGGACGTCAGCGTTTCAAGAGCTTCCAACGAGTCTGCCGTTCGTAGTATGAACGTAGACGTCTTCTACGCCCAGGCCAAACCATTCACCTTTCTAATGCACTGCTGTCAGTCCTCTTCGGATAGTCGAGTGCGAATACAAATCACGCGCGCGAGCGAAGGTCGCGCGCGCGATTACTTCTCGCACGACTGGCCAGCAATGGACAAATTCGGCTAACGCATTGTTGTACCCAATTCAAACCTTCTGGGAATAAGATTCTTTGTTCACAATATTTCCATATAATTTCCATGTCAATGCTTCATTGATATGGAAATATGACGACCAAAGAGTTCTAATCCAAAAAGGTTTGAATTGGGTACAACTGAATGACCTGAATGCGTTAGCCGAATTTGTCTATCTTCCTCTTTCGCATAGGCTCAATTTCCGTCCGTTTTGTGTGTCTGAGATCAAATATAATCATGAGGAAAAAAATAAAAATTCTAATTCTTTCAAAGTAAAACAATAACAAGACGAAATCCCATGTAAATCAGGGCAAACATCCCCCCCCCCCCCCCCCCAAAAAAAAAAAAAAAAATCATATCTTTACTTTGTTGTGGCTACGAGTACATACACAAACAAAAGGAGACAAATGCCTGGCTTTATCGATTCGCCAATCATTTCTGGCAAATATCAAGTAGATATCCCCAGTCAGGACATTTGGGTAATTATCAGTAAGTAATAAACGGATTTCGCAACGTTATACACCAATATCACGCTAGCATGGCATGAAAATATATTTAATTTAATGGGGAAAAGAGTCCAGTATCAAAATCAGCACATCAATATTAGTAAAACTGTAAAGTTTCGTAAAGATTGCTCGTATACTGACGGAGATATGAACTTTTGAAACTTAGGACTCTGGCCTAATTTTTACAAAGAAATGTATGGGAAAAACACGGAAACGAGGCTGGACGGGCAATCTATGCCCGTCCACCATACATTTCTTTGTAAAAATGCTCAGTTTCAAAATTTCATATCTTCGTCAGTTTTCTAGCAATCTTTACAAAACTTTGTAGTTTTACTAATATCGATATATGCTGAATTTGATGCTGGGCTCTTTTTTTCCAATAAACCAAATTGATTTTGTGCCATGCTAGCGTGATATTGGTCTATTGTGAAGTATACTGGTAATTAACGTCCAGTTAAGGAAAACAAAATTTGCGCTAAGCAACTGGATGCCAAAACTCGAGTCGCTTTCGCCATATTGTGACGTATATTGGCAATTAACGTCGAACACCACACTGAATGGTATATTTCTGAAATGGGCTCCTGATTAATGGAGATAATTATCTAATTACCTCCTACTATGCAATTTATTGGTAGCTAATAATAGTAATAATAATAATAATAAGATGAAAAATTCTCATTGTGAATTATTTGATTAACATAATCGATCATAATTAATGAAGGTAATTATCTGATAACCTCATCGGAAATTATGGAGGTTTTTGGTGTTCAAGAGCTTCCAACAAGTCTGTCGTTCATAGCATGAACGTAGACGTCTTCTACGCCCAGGCCAAACCATTCACCTTTCTAATGTACTGCTGTCAGTCCTCTTCGGATAGTCGAGTGCGAATGCAAATCTCGCGCGCGAGCGAAGGTCACGCGCGCGATTACTTGCCCGCACGACTAGCCAGCAATCTTCCTCTTTCGCATAGGCTCAATTTCCGTCCTTTTTGTGTGTCTGAGATCAAATATAACCATGAGAAAATAAATAAAAATTCTAATTCTTTCAAAGTAAAACAATAACAAGACGAAATCCCATGGAAAAAAAAACAAAAAAACAATCATATCTTTACTTTGTTGTGGCAACGAGTACATACACAAACAAAAGGAGACAAATGCCTGGCTTTATCGATTCGCCAATCATTTCTGGGAAATATAAATTAGATATCCCTCAGAACATTTGGGTAATTATCAGTAGGTAATAAACGGATTTCGCAACGCTGTTGTCAAGTATACTGGCAATTAACGTCCGGTTAAGGAAAACAAAATTTGCCCTAAGCAACGGGATGCCAAAACTCGAGTCGCTTTCGCCATGCTACGTTGTGACGTATATTGGCAATTAACGTTTGGTTAAGGAAAACAAAATTTGCAATAAACAACGGATGCCAAAACTTGAGTCACTTTCGTTATACTACGTTGTGACGTATATTGGCAATTAATGTTGTGTTAAGGAAAACAAAATTTGCAATAAACAACGGATGCCAAAACTCGAGTCGCTTTCGCCATGCTACGTTGTGACGTATATTGCCAATTAACGTCGGGTTGAGGAAAACAAAATTTGCAATAAACAACGGATGCCAAAACTCGAGTCGCTTTCGCCATACTAAGTTGTGACGTATATTGGCAATTAACGTCGGGTTAAGCAAAACAAAATTTGCCCTAAGCCACGGGATGCCAAAACTCGACCCTCAAAACTCGAGTCACTTTCGTTATACTAAGTTGTGACGTATATTGGCAATTAACGTCGAACACCACAAATGGTATATTGCTGTAATGGGCTCCTGATTAATGGAGATAATTATCTAATAAGATGAAGAAATTCTCATTGTGAACTATTTGCTAAATTTAACATATTTGACCGTAATGGAGGTAATTATCTGATTACCTCATCGGATGATTATGGAGTTTTTGGTTGCCACCAAAACCAACTTAACAACGTCATTGTGACGTCCAATCACCGAATCACTGATTAACAACCCACCAATCACGTTAATTGAACCCCATGCCTTCAAATATATGCATGTACCGTGTACCATTTCTCGTTTGCCGAGACCCAGCTGAGGAGCAGGGAATTTCCATTTCCTCAATTTCCTTAATTAAAATTAAGGAAATGGAGGTATTTTTATTGGAGTCGAACGCAGGTGTAGACGTTTTTGTGATTCAAACTGCAGAAGAAAACCAGCCGAGACTGACAAAAAGATGGAAAACAGAAGTAAATCTGGCGGCAAAAGAAGTGGATGGTAAATCAGCTGGAAGGAGCAGAAATCGACCTCAATCACGCATTAGCTACTATGAAGAGAAAAACTACTTTATAAAGCAAAGACAAGAGTCTCTAACTGAAAATGCAAAGAAGTTGACCGAAGAAGAGATGCATCTGTTGGAGCTGGACATCTTTAAACCTCTGGATTTCTACGAAATGTTTTTCAACAGAATGAAGCTGAATGACGAGAGAAAAAACCGAGAAAGAAAGATTCCCGCATTTAACCGAACATTCATAATCAGACTTTAGAATGTGTTAACGATAAACTGGTGTTTACTTAGACTGACAAAACCGCTGATTACTGTTCAGTAAAGGTTAATTCCGCTGTTAGGAATATTACATCCTTTTAACTCCCGTTTCACAGTATGTAATCAAGACGTAGTTTCTAGATTGTCCAAGTCACGTGCAGTATTTGTTATGCTATGTAACTGGTCAGTAGAAATCGCGCAATGTCCGAACATGGGCACAGCCGAAGGCAACTCACGAGGCTCGTTGAAATAAGCAGCTTTTGCCGGGGGAACCGCTTGGCCTCGCTTCTTGCGAGGAGCTCTTCCTCTATTTCGCGGAAGAAGTTCTGGACATTGTCTTCAGCCTGTGATTTCTGTGACATTTCAAATGACAAGTGGCGGCTGCGCCAGCTACAATAAAACTTTGAACTTTACCGTAGTCTTTCGTAATATTTGTAACTTAAGTTTACTGTAATTTTCGTTTGTAATAAATCGGTTGTTGTTATTACAATCGCCGGCTTCACGATTTACTTCGTGCTACACGTCCGTATACAACACTATATAAAGCAGGAAAAGGGAAAAATCAATTTTCAATTGAGTGTCGAAAGTAATTTCGTGATTGCTTTCCTTTTGCACTGCTACGCTTTGTGATTGGCTAAAATATCTCGCGCCACTTTCTCGACCAACACACTTTGGTGTTTAGTTTTAAGACACTCGATCAAGTGAAAACCGCTGTAGCTGAAATAATTCTAAACCAGCTAAACCGAACATTATCATTTTGAATCATTTAGAGTGGTTGTCGATTGAGTGTCAGTGAATAGCCGTTAATAGAAAACGCGCGTGAGCTATTTAAATAGTTCCAAATGTCGCAATATTGCAACATTGCAACGCGCGCGGAAAAAGTCTAAATAAAACTGAAGTCAATATTCATGCCGTGTGCTTGAAGGGTTTGGCATTTGAAAATCGCTCGCTCTGCTCATCTTTCCGTAGTATTTCTAACTCCTGTTTTATCACGGACACCATCATGTTATGTGTTGTGTTCTCGACGTTATCAGTAACAAGATGCGCGAAATAACTGATGACATCCATGACGGTCAATTGATTAGTATAATATTATTATGTAATCGCATGTTCCCTCGTAAAATTAAGGATTAATATCACTTGTGTTTTCAGAAGCTGTAGAAATTCGCCACTCAGGCAATTTCTACAGCTTCTGAAAACACAAGTGATATTAATCCTTAATTTTACGAGGGAACATGCGATTACCTGTTTATAATGTAGAGGGCAAAATTATAGGGAAACCTTTCAGACTTTTTAAGAGTCACTCAGACTTGAAACTATCCGAAGTGAAAATACTCTCCCGCAAACTGACAAGAAAAACTTTTCAACTCACTGTGGTTAAATAAATTTCTATTCGGTCAAAGATACATTTGGCTGTTATGTACATCTAGAGAACATAGCCTGATTTTTATCGATGAAAGACACTTTACGTCAAAAACAAAGCAAGTTTTATTTAAGCGTACCTGTGTTTTGAAGTTTTTGCTGCTTTCATAACAACAACAAATGGCGAGAGTTTAAACTTGCTTGCACGTTTGGCGATTTAATTGCTTTCTTTCAAGTCTTTTAGCCTTATTCTTTCTCCAGTTAAACGTATATTTTCCCTTTCAGCAAAATCTGTCAAAGTTCCTTTCTTTAGGTCCGCAGAAATCCGCATTTTTTTTTCAATGAAGTGATGGAACTTTAAACCCTTTTGTCGCCATGAATGAATTTCTTCGAGGTCTTCAACGTCGCAAACTGGCCTGCAGGCGCCTAGTTAATCCAAGATGTGACACAAATAATCGCTTCCTGTTTGGCGTAAAATGCTGTAATTTACCTGTAGAATTCCTTTCTTAGGTATCTTCCGATTTCATTCCTTTTTTATAACAAAATCTCCGGTGAAACATGCGAGCGCTCCGTTTGTAAATTTTCTTCAAAATCCCGCCGAACGAACTGAATGCAACGAGAACGATGCGCTCAACCAATCACGAGTGAGAAATTTTGATGCTCGACCAATCAGGAGCGAGTAATTTTGCCCTCATTATAAGAAAAAAATGCCCTCTTCGTCAGCCAATCAGCATTCAGTAATTTTGCCCTCTATATTATAAATGCTCTAATCGGACCTGCTGATAACCAATCAGATTCGAGAATTTTGTTATAGTTTTGATGAATGAATTAATTAATTGGAAACGTAACAAGTTGCCCTTAACAACAACGACAATCAATGACCTTGATTGGTTTTCCTGCGTCATCCGATGAATGTAATGAGAATAAGCTACTTCATCAGCACAAAATTATAACAAAGTTCTCTCTTTACAAGTTATCTGGTGTAGCAATTAAGAACGTATTTTCTAATAGTTTATCAGCGTTATAAACCCACGCGGGATGTTGGGAGAACACGAGAAAAACGTCGGGAGAAAACAAGAAAAATCATAGTGTTTGTTTGTAAATCATTCGAACTATTATTGTCCAATCGAACGCATTTCACTAATTTCTGATTACTACTAGTAATAATAATAATAACATGAAGAGTTCTTATTGTGAACTATTTGATTAACATAATTGATCGTAATTAATGGATGTAATTATCTGATAACCTCATCGGAAATTATGGAGGTTTTTGGTGTTCAAGAGCTTCAAACGAGTCTGCCGTTCGTAGCATGAACGTAGACGTCTTCTCTGCCCAGGCCAAACCATTCACCTTTCTATTGCACTGCTGCCAGTCCTTTTCGGATAGTCGAGAGAGCGAATTCAAATCACGCGCGCGAGCGAGGGTCACGCGCGCGATTACTTGCCCGCACGACTAGCCAGCAATCTTCCTCTTTCGCATAGGCTCAATTTCCGTCCGTTTTGTCTGTCTAAGATCAAATATAATCATGAGGAAATAAACAAAAATTCTAATTCTTTAAAGGTAAAACAAATCATGCAAATCAGGGTAAAAACATCCCCCAAAAAACAATCGTCGTATTCGCCGATGGCCGGAATACACGATGAATTTAACAGATTGAACTTCAACAAATACCCTTTAATGGAGCCAGCTCCTGGCCATCTTCACAAGTGTCCCATCATGCATTGGGACATAAAGATAATATGGGGGAGGACTGGTCACTGAATTGAAAACAAGTACACTACAACAATCAGCAACGAGTACATACACAAACAAAAGGAGACAAGTGCCTGGTTTTATCGATTCGCTAATCATTTCTGGGAAATATCAAGTAGATATCCCTCAGGATATTTGGGTAATTATCAGTAGGTAATAAACGGAGTATACTGGCAATTAACGTCCGGTTAAGGAAAAAAAAATTTGCCCTAAGCAGCGGGATGCCAAAACTCGAGTCGCTTTCGCCATGCTACGTTTTGACGTATATTGCCAATTAACGTTGGATTAAGGAAAACAAAATTTGAATAAACAACGAATGCCAAAACTCGAGTCGCTTTCGCCATGCTACGTTGTGACGTATATTGGCAATTAACGTCGGGTTGAGGAAAACAAAATTTGCAATAAACAACGGATGCCAAAGCTCGAGTCACTTTCGCCATACTAGGTTGTCGAACACCACAAATAGTATATTGCTGTAAATTTCCTTAATTAAAATTAAGGAAATGGACGTATTTTCATTGGAGTCGAACGCAGGTGTAGACGTTCTTGTGATTCAAACTGCAGAAGAAAACCAGCCGAGACTGACAAAAAGATGGAAAACAGAAGTAAATCTGGCGGCAAAAGAAGTGGATGGTAAGTCAGCTGGAAGGAGCAGAAATCGACCTCAATCACGCATTAGCTACTATGAAGAGAAAACTACTTTATAAAGCAAAGACAAGAGTCTCTAACTGAAAATGCAAAGAAGTTGACCGAAGAAGAGATGCATCTGTTGGAGCTGGACATCTTTAAACCTCTGGATTTCTACGAAATGTTTATCAACAGAATGAAGCTGAATGACGAGAGAAAAAACCGAGAAAGAAAGATTCCCGCATTTAACCGAACATTCATAATCAGACTTTAGAATGTGTTACCGATAAAGTGGTGTTTACTTAGACTGACATTGCCTTCAGCCTGTGATTTCTGTGACATTTCAAATGACAAGTGGCGGCTGCGCCAGCTGATATAAAACTTTGAACTTTACCGTAGTCTTTCGTCATATTTTTAACTTAAGTTTACTGTAATTTTCGTTTGTAATAAATCGGTTGTTGTTATCACAATCGCCGGCTTCACGATTTACTTCTTGCTACACGTCCGTAAACAACACTATATAAAGCAGGAAAAGGAAAAATCAATTTTCAATTAAGTGTCGAAAGTAATTTCGTGATTGCTTTGCCTTTGCACTGCTACGCTTTGTGATTGGCTAAAATATCTCGCGCCACTTTCTCGACCAATCAGAAGGTGGCGACATGTATCTGCTTCGAGTTCTGATTGTTTCATTGAGTTGTCTGGGATTGTTGTGATTGGCTAGAGTAATAACTTTGGATTTTGGTTTTACGACACTCGATCAAGTGAAAACCGCTGTAGCTGAAATAATTCTAAACCAGCTAAACCGAACATTGACAACCATTATCATTTTGAATCATTTAGAGCGGTTGTCGATTGAGTGTCGTAAAGCCAAAACCAAAGCAATTACTCTGACCAATCGAAACAGGCGGAGACAATCCGATGAACCAATCAGAACTCAAATACATGTAGCCGGCGCCAAGCGCGGGAAAACGCGTACGTCACGATTGGTTTTGCTTCTGATTGGTTAAGAAAGTGGCGCGAGATTAGTCATAAGTCGTAGCAGTACAAATCCAAAGCAATCACGAAATTACTTTTGACACTCAATTGAAAACCGCTCTAATAGCAGAGATCTAACTCTGCAGTTAAGTTATTTACTTTAATCTCTTTTTTTTTTCTGTTGTTGTTGTTGTTTAAGTGTAATTAACTCGTAAATTCGCGAAGCGTTGATTTAAACGAGTTGTAGCATTTGGTTATAAATTTCACTCGTACGGCTCATTAAAAATTGAGCCCGTGATATGTTATGGTCACCTACCTTACCCATGGGAAGGGCCTTGGAAGGAGGGGAGGGTGGGGAGTTAGACGCAGGGGGGGGGGATCGGCAGAGCAAAACGCCAGGAGATGGCAGGGTCCGAAGGCGTGCAGAATCTTTTATTAAGAACGTTTTGTATTCCCGAGTTGGCTCTTAAGAGTTCACTAATTAGAAAAGAAAGGTAAATACTTCCCTTTATTGGATAACTCAGTGAATTGTTATTTCATGTACAACAGTCTTGCTTTATACGCATGAATTCAACCACTACAACTCCATGCTAAGAACTGTCATTACAGTCCGACCGGTAAAACCCTTGAAAAAGCTATTACTGGGATGTTGTCTGCAATCAATTACATCAGGGGCCATAATCGATTATGGCTCCTGATTACATGCGAGATCTCCTAATGAAGCACTTTAGCTGGAATTTGATTGGTCAGAAAAACCATTGGCTGACGGTTTTCCTGTCGCACTGTAACCCTTTGATCGAAGTAAGGTTGCACTTATTTGTGAGGCACAATTTTAGTGACGCGCGTCCTCAAAATTTCGTCCTTTAACCCTTTCACTCCCAGAGTCAATTTCTACCTCTTCGGCAGAACTTTTGCACGGAACCATTTGTTTTTTAATATTTTACAAAGTGAATCGAAATTTGGGATTTTTCTTGAATTTTGAATTTTGCACTCTTGGGAGTTGAAGGGATGAATAAACTGGCGCCTGCAGGGTTAAACGCGGCCGGTCAAACGAGAGAAATTTGCAAAAGTTCAGCAAAGTACTTAAAAGTTAAGGTTGTCATTTTCACTGTTTAAAGTTTAATATATTGCCAATACACTGTCAATTTACCAAACGTTTTGAAAGTTTACTAAAAAAGGTTTTAAGTGTTTAAAAACTATGAACTGCAGAATCGGCGCCATTTGCCAACATAATTTTGATCAGGCGCAAAGAGTTTTGGTCAGTTTTCAACGGAAAAAAGCTCATCATTTTGAGAAAAATTAAAAGATAGTTACGTCAACTATTTTTTTATACATCCTTGCCCATATTTCCATTTAATATTAAATAAAATCCTACTAAATAAAACGAAAAACGCCTCGGACGTTTGACCGCGGTGGACCTGCAGGGAGGCTAGGATGCAATGTAGTTGTCACTGTAAATACTGCTACCTGGTAGTTTACTTTTATATATTTGCCCATTGGGAGACACATACATTCCCAAAGGGTGGGCTTTCTTTGAGGTCAGAACGTGATCAGGCCTTCTGGTCTCTTGGCAGAACATGAAATAATTTCCGGGGGGGCTCTTCTTGCAGTTTATCTGTGATCAGGACCCCCTCCCTCCCCCCGCCCCCCGTCCCCTGTAAAAACAGCAAGTAGAGCAGGTCTCTAAACCTAGAATTCCCACGAGTGATCAATCACTTATTTCTCCCTCTCCCAGCGGACAGCTGATGAGATGCTGAAAATTGTCAAATATATATAGTAGCGGGAGTTCTGTATTGGGAAAATATTGGTCACATATTGATTATGAACGAGACCAATATTTTCCCAATACGGAACGGACTACAATTCTAGACACATTTGTTGGGACAGATCTGATGTTCTCTCCTTTCTCAATGATGGTTTTCAAGATTGGATCACATAATCACAAAATTCAACATTGGGAGGTGAAAAATGGACTGTAAATCGGAATGGGTGTCGCAACAAGTGTCCCTAGAATTGTAGCTACAATTAGTTCAATGAAGATTTATTATCGTGGCTTTCCTACAAATTTGCCGACAGCCTAGACGAAGACAAAAGTTTAGTACAAACATATTTTTTTCCATGCCACTTTAACAAGAGTTTGTCCAAAAACGAAAGGTTTCCGGCTGTTTCACAGAAATCAGTGAAATCAGTTTCACAAAGGACCAGTTCAGCGATAAAAAACGAGAAAATATTTTGATTTACCACCAAATTCTCACTATAGAAAGCAGCAAGGAGAATTCGTATTTCAATCTTAAGGGTTCACTAGGTTATGACGCACTGCTCAACGAAACAACAAAATGCACCAACCGCGTTACAAGGGAGTTGTGGGGGAGGGATTTGACGTTTTATACTGAAGGTTCATGCAGTGATTACCATATAACAGTGACCATGTTCCTCAGCCCACAAAAAATGAGTTCTGGTCTTTTCTAATTTTTATACAATTTTGACCACCTGCAGTTACCTCAGCATTTCTTTGCACAAACTTTGAGCTACCCCACGTATGAATGCTATTGAAATGTAGAACGACTCTTAGTGTTTCATTTGATACGAGTTTCACTATCAGGAATTGAACTTTTTGCTTTGTTTGTCTGTTGAAACAGAAACACGAGGCAGCCTGAAAAACAAGTCTCCCACTCTCTCTGCAGTCTCCCGCTATCTAAAAGTCTATAATGTGCTGACGGCAAACGCCAAACGGCTAACCTCAACCCGCGGTGCGCGGTTAGCGGGAAACGTGGATCTAAAAGTCACTAATACGTACCGTGAAACTTGAAACTTTTGAGGGGAGTTTCACTTGGAACAGGAATTCACCCATTAAGGACGTTCGCGCCCATTGCTACTGCGCATTCTTTCGCGCATGTCACGCAAACGTTAAAAGCCCATGAAATATCAACAGGAACGTACCCAACGCAAACTTTTTTCCACTTTATAGAATGGAACGTAAAGAGCGTGTAGTTTCATAGGATAGCTATGGAACCAGGCCTTCTCGGAAATGTCACGCAATGACGTGACAGTGCGAATAGATGGTCGCTTTGAGAACTTCGCAGCCATTTTACTCTCTTGGATGCCCGGTGACCCCCATTTTTCTTTCGGTAGATCACTTCCTTTCCTAATTTTCTCCATTTTAACAAAAAACAGAAAAAATCAGTACGTGAGAAGTTACAAATATTTCGCCTTTTCTGCTCTCGTGCGATCAAAGTTTTCTTCGAATGTGGACGGGCAAGACTAATATGTTTTCTTTTTCAAGGCCTATTCTTCCTCAAGGAACGACATCAGATGCAAAAGTTTACGTAATAGACTTAGTTGTGTTGAATTAAGTACGTTTACCTGATCTAAATTTCACTAAAGTAGCTTCTTTTATTGCTAATAGTTGTTAGCTAAGATCGTCTTTAAATAACGAAAGCTTCTTAAAACGCATGGTTTTCAATGCGCCTTATCTCGAAAACGAGCACGGTGACCCCCCACTTTTTTGGTCATTTTGGCAATAGTTGATCTTCACCTTACTGCATGGCAAGTTTTAAAAAAATCTGTACGTGGGAACATTTTGGGCGTGAACGTCCTTAAGTACCCTGGGTAGCAGGGGTTTTCTCGCTGAACGTTTTCCTGAGCAGTCGGTGTAACTATGATAGGCGGCTTAAAGCGACTGACAACAGTTTCTAGTAATTTTTAGTACTTACACTTTGATGGATCAATACTGTAAATGCGCCTCCTTGCGTGTGCATTTACGTGCTTACGTCACGTGCTTACATCGCGCGTGTAAAGCGTGTTTATAGGGTTTCATTGCTCAGAAGAAGTACCCACTAACAAGACACCTATGTAACCAAAGAGAATAGGAATAGAATTCTCACCTTGACTGTGCTATGTATCCACTGCTCCAGAGAATATCCTTCCTTTTGTGACTGCTAGGGCGGCCACGCTTCCTTGGTGACGGAGAAGAACAAACGTTGAGATGCAGAGGAACCACTAAGACTGTGGCTTTTTTTATGCATAGAATATTTAACAATTATTGGATTCGGTTTTCGCATGATAGCGATAATTATCAAGGCCAAAGTTTGTGTTATCTGCCGAAACCGAAGCCTGAGGCGGATAACACAAACTGAGGCCTTGATAATTATCGCTATCATGTGAAAACCGAATCCAATAATTGTTTTATTATGCATATTCCTGAGCTGCACTTGTAAAGACAAGAGTGCGCACAAAAACGTGATCAATGCACAGCAGTCAACTTGTAAGTAAACAACTTACGTCACTTCTGCATGCATAAAACTATTGTCTGTAGGTATGACGTAACAGAAATAGCAAGCAATAATTAGCTGCGTGCTTATAGCCAATCAAAATCGAGCTAGTGACACCAATGTATAATAATAACTGTTAACAGAAATCAAGGTAAAGCCCAACCTCGTCACCAGGGCCTTCTCCGCTTTGTTCAATTCAAAATGGCGGGTCAGGCGGAGAAGAGCCTGGTCAAGACTGCCAAAATACTCCAAACATCCTGGCGTATTCTGTCGCGTAAAATATGATGAAATGTCTTCATTTCGTATGAACAACGGATTCAGATTGAACAACGGATTCAGATTAAACAACGGATTCAGATTAAACAACGGATTCAGATTGAACAACGGATTCAGATTAAACAACGGATTCAGATTAAACAACGGATTCAGATTAAACAACGGATTCAGATTGAACAACGGATTCAGATTGCCAGAACAAACACGGCCATATATGTGTCACGTGTCAAAATAATCCACGATTCTTGGAGTATTCTGGAAAACATGAGGGGTCTCCAAAACGAAGACCGAAGACCCAAAAACGAAGACCCCTATTTTTTCCTGTCGTACCATCCTGAAAAGTCACAAAACGTCATAAAACATAACTCATATGCTAAGAGGGACCATTTAGCGGTGAAATAATCAGGGTCTTCGTTTTATAGTTTACCCCCACCAAAACTATAAAACGAAGACCCCCTCCAAATCTGCTGGAAAATTCGTAAACAACGTTGGATACACTAGAAAAATACAGCCGGGCAACCAAACACACTAAAAATGTGCAAATCTTTAAAATTATAGTTTTGGTGCTAAACTATAAAACGAAGACCCTGATTATTTTACCGCTAAATGGTCCCTCTTAGCATATGAGTTATGTTTTATGACGTTTTGTGACTTTTCAGGATGGTACGACAGAAAAAAATAGGGGTCTTCGTTTTTGGGTCTTCGGTCTTCGTTTTGGAGACACCCCTGGTACGAAGTTGATTTGACATTCGATTTGGTGACATATTCAAAGAATAATCGATAGCTCCGGAAATGGTGTGACAGGAGAGAATTTAGGCATTTCAGGATTTGATCGGAGAGAACTAAAATGAAGTTGGCGAATTTGATGAAAAAGAAGATAATTTAAACACATTTCTGGAAAGTAGAATTTGGTGTTACCGAAATTGTGATCAGTGTAAAATTTATTGACTATTCAATTTTGGCGGGGATCACACGCCATATTCTACGCCCAGGCCAAACCATTCACCTTTCTACTGCACTGCTGCCAGTCCTTTTCGGATAGTCGAGTGCGAAGGCAAATCACGCGCGCGAGCGAAGGTCACGCGCGCGATTACTTGCCCGCACGACTAGCCAGCAATCTTCCTCTTTCGCATAGGCTCAATTTCCGTCCGTTTTGTGTCTGAGATCAATTATAACCAGGCATAACTAATCAATGATCAATGACATCAATGAGTAATCAATGGATAATCAATGGGTAATCAATTGATTAATCATTGAGTATTGCCAATACTCAATGAGTAATCAATGATTAATCGAACCCAAAAAATTTTGTGGGTCATTGATTACTCATCGATGTCATTGATTGCTCATTTTAAACCAACAGAGACCTTCCAGTACACCCATTTCTCTTCCTGCCACCCACCAGGGGTCAGAAAAGGGCTCACAAAAGGTGAAGCCCTGAGACTTTTAAGAACAAATTCCTCAGTGAAATCATTCAGTGAGAATATCAACAACTTCAAAGCATGCCTCCGTGCTAGAGGCTACACTCACAAGTCACAATTCTAATTGAGAAAATAATTTTCGAGGTAAAATTCAATGAACGGAAGTCATCTTTGCAGCAAAAGGAGAACGTGCGAAAAATAATTCTGCCTTTCGTAACAACGTACCACCCGGCATTGCCTGATCTTAAAAACATCTTAATGAGCAAATGGCATTTAATTCAGAACCAACCATTGCTAAGAGAAATATACAGAGCCTCCCCTTATCTCATACAAAAAAGGAAAATCCCTGGATATACTTGTAAGAGCAAAACTCTAAAGGTCACGTTCCACGTTATCACGAGCTTATGAGTCATGTCTGGCCTGTCAACACCTCTTTTCGTGCAAATCAATGACTAATCAATGACCAAAAATTTTGTGGGTCATTGATTAGTCATTGAGTACTCATTGAGTATTGGCAATACTCGATGAGTAATCAATTGATTACTCATTGATTACCCATTGATTACTCACTGATTACATTGATGTCATTGATATCATCGATTAGTTAAGCCTGGTAATAATCATGAGGAAATAAATAAAAATTCTAATTGCATTCGCAGAACGCCATCATAAATCTGTTAGGCAAGCGAAATCGAGATTTTTGCGGTGGACTTCCAAATAGCCTCGCCTCTTGAAAGAACGTAGCGGCCCTGGGTACGAGTGCTGCAGTACACACGACGTCCTTCGACTTGTTGGTCAATGTTGATGAAATCAACGGCCGCAAGAAGTTCAGAATTGATCGCTTTTTTATCATATGGCAAGTGAAATGAAGTCAGGCAGAGGTTTGACGACAAAATCGACCACGAACATTTCAGGGCGACGAAGTTTTTAAATACGAACTAGGATCGCGGTTCCTCATGCCAGCTGACATGTGGCGCATAAAAGAAACTGTTTGTGCTTTTCAAAGGTATGGAAAGCTAGACAATTAGCCGGTCTCTGTCTTACGGCAAGTAAAGTAATGGTTGGCTGCGATTTCTTTTCTGTTTAGATCCAGTTTTTGCTCGCCGTTGGTATTTTCAGCCATTTAAATATAGACGGTCCTTTGCTTGCTTTATCACTGCTAGGATCTCACGACTGCGTAGCCTATGTGTTATTTTACTACTTAAAATTCCTTTTGTTTATGATTTTGTCCAGATTTATCGAAGATTGAGTAAGCTTATGTTTGAATCTCATCATCTGTGCTGCTGCTTGTCCTGTATGGCAATATTTAACTATTATAGCGAGAAAGCGCGCGTGATATCGCCTACGGCCTCGTCGGCTAAAATTAGGCGATATCACGCAAGCTTGAGTGCTATAATAGTTTTATAATTCAACACATTGATAACAAAGCACAGTTTGAAGAAAAAATATCGAGTCCGGTCCGTCATTTTTGTATTCTCTTGTCAAAATGCGAAATTTACATCCATCGTTGGATATACGTCATGTAGACATAACGTATATCGATAACTTTTTGACCATATTTGGGCAGTGTATCAATGTGTTGAATTATAATCAGTGTTATTCGCTTATGACTGTAGTCGAATTTTCCATAAACATTTGCATGTAGCTGAGTCAGTAAATGCGAACCGGAAAACGTCTCTATAAAAAAGTAACGCAGCTGTCACGCTGTTTCTTCCGAATCACGACAATAACACTAAAGCAAAATGTTTGCGAGTTGATTGCACTCTAAGTAGCGACTAAGGGTGAGCAAAAACATTTAGCAGGGCGTAAATCGACATCAATACTACTTCTTTCAGCTGTTAACAAACATGTCGAACGCAGTCTTTTAATCTGTCATTACTACTAGTTCTTTAAAGTAAAACAAAAAAAAAAACGAAATCCCATGCAAATCAGGTAAAACCATTCATATCTTTACTTTGTTGTGTTTCAACCAGTACATACACAAACAAAAGGAGACAAGTGCCTGGCTTTATTGATTCGCCAATCATTTCTGGCAAATATCAAGTAGATATTCCCATTATCACATATGTATACGTTATTGTGACGTACACAGGCAATTTCGAACACTCTAGAAACTACAACTTAATTACATACTGTGAAATGGGAGTTGAAAGGATGCCATATTCCTAACAACAGAATTAACCTTTACTGAACAGCAATCAGAGGTTTTGTCAGTCTAAGTAAACACCACTTTATATCGGTAGCACATTCTAAAGTCTGATTATAAATGTTCGGTTAAATGCGGGAATCTTTCTTTCGCGGTTTTTTCTCTCGTCATTCAGCTTCATTCTGTTGAACAAGATTTCGTAGAAATCCAGAGGTTTAAAGATGTCCAGCTCCAACAGATGCATCTCTTCTTCGGACAACTTCTTTGCATTTTCAGTTAGAGACTCTTGTCTTTGCTTTATAAAGTAGTTCTTCTCTTCATAGTAGCTACTGCATGACTGAGGTCGATTTCTTCTCCTTCCAGCTGACGTACCATCCACTTCTTTTGCCGCCAGATTTACTTCTGTTTTCCATTTTTTTGTCAGTCTCGGCTGGTTTTCTTCTGCAGTTTGAATCACAAGAACGTCTACACCTGCGTTTGACTCCAATGAAAATACCTCCATTTCCTTAATTAATTCCCAGCACCTCAGTTCGGTCTCAGTGAAATCAATTTTAGTAGACTAGTTATCAGTGATATAATAACGAGAAAATTTTTTGATTTACCGCCAAATTCTCAAAATAAACACTATAGAAAGCAGCAAGGAGAATTCGTATTTCAATCTTAAGGGTTCACTAAGTTATGACGCACTGCTGAACGAAACAACAGAAAAATGCACCAACCGCGTTACAAGGGTGTTGTGAGGGAGGGATTTGATGTTTTATACTGAAGGTTCATGCAGTGATTACCATATAACAGTGAAAACCATGTTCTTCGGCCCGGGACAAATTGAGTTCTGCTCTTTTCGACTCCTTCTAATTTTTATACAATTTTGACCACCTGAACACTTCCACGGCTTCTCAAATTCGTTTTTATCGTTTTATCGTTAAGCAGATGGCAGTCACTTGGCAATCAGGTTTTGCCAGTGAGTAAACTCTCATTCAAGTGTCCGAAGGCTCTCCGATTTTAACTGTCTAATCGAAGATACCACGATTCTATTAAAACCCAATAGGAGAAATAAGCGCCGCTTTTGGCAAATCCTCGTACAGGGGTCGAAGAGTTCCGAAGAGTTCCGAACCACTCCGAACGTTGACAGGTCGCAATGTCGCCACTGGATGAGTCACGTTGTTTATTAACCGCGGTATTGGCCAATTCTCGGCTTCGGGTACGGACCTAAAACGATATACTGTTCTTGTTGTCGGGTAGGCAGTGGAAGTATCTACAATCTGCCTTTTGTTACCCACGAGTACAACTCAATGTCCGCGTTCATCCTTAATAGTAGAGCACTTTGAAATCGTTTTAGTAGAATACCATTAACCAAAGCCAAGCAGCACAAGGCAAGCACAACACAGTATCAGGTCAAACAGGCTTCACTTCAGATCACTGCCACACCTATATAACCAAAAAGAATAGGAAATCATTTTTCAGTGTTTAGGAGTAAGACATATAGTCTGTGAGCAAAAGAACATTATCCAAGAGAACAGAGCCCCGTGCCCAAATGATAATTTTTTTCAATCTAATATTAGCTTGCGCCCATGCTTTGAAGGTTATTTGCATTCCCGCTCCCACGACCGCACGGTCTCTCTGTATAGGAGAGATTTGCCTCAGAAAATAGTGTTTTAGTGTTCAGCGCTAAATGGGCTAAATTTCAACCGCCAACTTGAAATTAAGGAAATTTATCACCATTTCGACGTCAACGGGGTCAAGCCTCAGTATAAAATAGATGAAAATTAACCGTCACGCGCCAAAATGACTAACTTTAACCGTGAAACTTGAAACTTTTGAGGGGAGTTTCACTTGAAACAGGAATTCACCCATAAGTAACCTGGGTAGCAGGGGTTTTCTCGCTGAACGCTTTCCTGCCTGTGAGCAGTCGGTGTAACTATGATAGGTGGCTTAAAGGGGCTGACAACAGTCTCTAGTAATTTCCAGTTCTTACACTTTGATGGATCAATACTGTAAATGCGCCTCGTTGCGTGTGCATTTACGTGCTTACGTCACGTGCTTGCATCGCGCGTGTAAAGCGCTATTTAGGGTTTGGCTACTCAGAAGAAGTACCCACTAACAAGACACCTGTGGATGGTTGTAAAGGTAGGTTTTCCTCACCTTGACTGTGCTATCCACTGCTCCAGAGAATATCCTCCCTTTTGTGACTGCTAGGGCGGCCACGCTCCCTTGGTGACGGAGAAGGGTCTGGACACAAGTGAAGCTCTCCAAATTCCAAACCTACGAAATGCAGAGTTGGAACCACTCAGACTGTGGCAGTGTTTCAATCCATAGAATATTAACTGTTAAGGTGGCTGAACACAGTTTCACTGTACCTATGAGTCATTCATTGTCATTTTAAAACTATTAACGTCTGGGCGGCCAAAATTGGTGAGGCATACGATTAAGCAACAAGCTATATATTTGGATATTTTTGTTGAGCTTTAAGGGTGTTGCCATGGCAACACGGTGGATTGTAAATCATCCTGCAATATTTTGTTTCGTTTATTTTCAGAAAATCTAGTCGTTAGATTTTGTCCATCGTTTGTCGCCAGTAAACTCGTAAAAATATTCGCATGTTAACACTGTTCTCATGTAACTTTAACGGAGGGATCTTCCGTAATTTGCGGTTTAATATGTTTGCGTTTTGTAAAAATCTCATCTGTTAGATTTCAAATTTCTGATGGCAGGTGAGTTCGGCATATTCGGAACTATTATTGTGCCAAATTTCGTGAAATTCTAACGAGTGGTTCCGTAGAAATCAGCACATTTCCGAGGAAAGTCGCTAAAATATCCAGTCACAATTTTTTGGTCAACTGCGCATGCGTTGCATTTGACTGGGTTCTCGATTCAAAGACAAAAACCACCAAAAAGGCAGTGTATTTCTTCAATGGTTCTCTAAAATATCTATTGATTCAACAAACACTTTTACGAACAACAAATTGTTTGATTTTAAGACGAAAAACAACACTTTCGCGATCCGCGCTGCGCAAAATAAAATGATCGCTGAATAGGCGCCACGTTTGTTTTTCTCAAAACTTTGCACGTGCTGACTCAGCACGTGCTGACTTTGCACGTGCTGACTGCAGCTGAAATTGAAGAGCGCGTGCAAACTGTGTTCAGCCACCTTAGGGAAATGGTCAAAACTATTGTACTCGGACAGGACCCACCATTTTACAAAAAGACTGGTGGTCTCTTTATGTACCCCCTCTCCCCCGCCTAAAAAGATTATGTCTTGTTGGTATAGCCCCCATTCTATCAGGAGTAGAAACTGGGAGAAAAATAAAAATCTTCCTGGGCCATTTTACTAGCAATGCAAGCTTCATGCACACAGAATATTAAGCTCTCATCTCTAACTTTTAGGCCAAAAAATTGTGCCCATTACACTCATCAGATAGGTGGTATCTTGTGTAACCCCCCTGCTATCCCTACACAAGGTAGGTCCTCGTCGAGTATACTTGTTATGACCACTTCCCTTAACAGAAAGGTAAAGCCCAACCTCGTCACCAGGGCCTTCTCCGCTTTGTTCAATTCAAAATGGCGGGTCAGGCGGAGAAGAGCCTGGTCAAGACTGCCAAAATACTCCAAAGATGCTGGAGTGTTCTGTCGCGTAAGGTAGAATCTACCTTCTATAGCTCAGAAGGAGGTCGGACACTTACTGAGAATTATATAACGTAATGTCGACACTTAGAATTTTATTTTCAATAAATTTTTAAGTGTAAAAAAAGGAAATCTAAAATCCCCACTCAGGATTGAACCTGTGACCTTAGCTAGGCTTAGTCTTACATAGCCTACCGTACCACTGTACCACCTAGCTTTTCGGGTTGCTTAGTCCTAAATTTTACTATATAAACTGCTACCCCCAACCTCAACTGAAAGCTAACCAGTTACTCCGTTATATAAGTTTCAATAAGGTGTCCGACCTCCTTCTGAGCTATGGAATCTGGCAATTTCCGTCGCGTAAAATATGATGAAATGCCTTTGTTTCGTATGAACAACGGATTCAGATGCCAGAACAAACACGGCCATATATCGCTGGAAATAACCTCCGAAAGCGCCATTTCATCGTGCGTATCACGTATCAAAATACTTAACGATTCTTGGATTATTTTGGCAAACATGAGTGAACTTCAGATTTGAATACGAGTACGACTTGCAGAATTTCAAGCCAGTCCCAGAGCTGTTGCTCCTTCCTGTTGCTGACCAGAACTCCAGAAGATATGGAGACTCTAGTAGTTACAAAATTGTGCTGATAAATGATTATCTAGAGCACGCGAACTAGGTGTGAAAAGTCGTACTCGTACTCAATCTCGTACTCGTTGTCCGATCTAAAGTTCGCTATGGTCTGTTTTGTCACAACGAAGCACGACAACGAGCGGGAAGCGCGTTCCGCGCACCCAACTGTTCCTTTTAAGAAAACGACTGTCAACAACTACACTATAAATAGCCTATTACAGACGTTCAGATAGTGAGGACACGGGGCGAAGGAGCGTAGCCTCTTCCAGGCGTTCAGATAGCGGGAAAGTCGCAAAGGAGCGTAGGACGGGGACAGCTTTTCCTAGGCGTTTTGATAGTGGAGACGGCGCGAATGAGCACAGTCTCTTCCAGCCATTCAGACAGTGAGGACGGAAAACTGCGATGCGAGTATTTTCATTCGCGCGCCCCATAGTCTCATCCCATGGAACAAGCTGCATTATACTGTAATAATTACCCGGAGCGATCTGTCATATGAGGCACTGAACAAACGCGTCTGACCAGGAGCACTTAAAACAGCAAGCCCGTACACTGTTCCCACGTGACCTGTCAGAAGAAAACAAGAAAAGAATTCACTCTAAGAATTCACTCTCTCCGCTCGTTCGGTGAACGAGCGGAAGCCATTCCTTCTGTCTATAAGACATTATTGAAGCCCCAGGGGATAAAGTAACTTCTTAATTTAGTTTTAACATATTACACTCAAACTGCATATTTTAGTTACTCTGATGAAGACCGCAGTTGCAGTCGAAAATTCAGTCTTTTAACGATATATTTTTTTATCTAGATCAGCTTCAACGTTTTTATAAACACTTTTTATCAGATATCACAAACATTTCTTTTAACCCTTACACTCACAAAGCAA
Organism: Cladopsammia gracilis; assembly: GCA_022457155.1. Taxonomy (NCBI): domain Eukaryota; kingdom Metazoa; phylum Cnidaria; class Anthozoa; order Scleractinia; family Dendrophylliidae; genus Cladopsammia; species Cladopsammia gracilis. Next base: position 902,155 of record JAJGOT010000264.1, read on the forward strand.
AATCTGGAATCGTGGCATGTGGTTCCAACTGTGGATTAAATTCTTCAATGTGACCATTCATATAAAAAGTCTCTAGCAGAACTTTCCTGTGGAAGTACTTGGTTTTTAGTTTTTTTTATTATTATTATTTTGGCCTTACTTGGAAATGAGAGAATTTTCAGTAACAGTAGAGGCTTCAGAGTGGTTTTGAATTGAGTGTGGTAAAGCTTAAACCAAAGTAATCTGTCTGGCCATGAAGCAATCAGAACCTATACGAAATACATGAGCTGCCGCCAAGCGCGGGAAAACGCGTGCAGCCAAATCACGATTGGTTTTGGTTTTACTTCTGATTGGTTGAGAAAGTGGTGCGAGATTTTTTAGCCAATCACAAAGCGTAGCAATGCAAAACCAAAGCAATTGCGAAATTACTTTCGACACACAATTAAAACCGCTTTAAACGCAACAAAAAGACAACATTATGCGCATGCTTGCACAAATCTTTTCATTTCTTGGCTTAAGTCATTAACGATTCTAAAATAACAATTTGAGTTAATAAGTAAGGCATAATTGCACAGTAAACGCTACAAACACGGTATAGATGGCTTCATTTCGAGGACGATTGAATTGGACAGCAGTTACGAGTGCAAAAGCAAATTTATCGTTGGACTGTAGCATAAATTATAACTTGCGTAACATAGCATTGACCGTTCCCAATTTTGTTCTTTGAAAGTGTTTCTACGTCTGACTGAATCTTTTTGATAAACATTTGTTCGCTAAAAACGTAAGGGACCAGTTTTGGAAGCCGAAGTTGTGTATGTTACATTAGACAACCAAGATACTGACCCCTTAGGTTGAAGTGACTGTCTTCTTGACTTAGGTAAGGCTTTTCCCAGTTCATCAAATCAGATATCTTATACGAATACTTCTAGTCCTTATTATTATTAGTATCTTTTTGTTGGCAAAACCCAATTAAAATCTCATTGGTTCATTGGATTGTCGGCGTCTGTTGTGATTGGTTCATTTGTTTGTCGGCGCTTGTTGTGATTGGTTCATTGGTTGTCGGCGTCTGTTGTGATTGGTTCATTGGATTGTCGGCTTTTGCTGTGATTGGTTCATTAGATTGTCGGCATTTTTTGTAATTGGTTTCATTAGATTGTCGGCTGTTGTGATTGCATGGTTCATTAGATTGTCGGCGTGTGTTGTGTTCATTCCCATTAAGAAAGCGCTAATTACTTCAGTCATTACTACTAATTACTCTGTTTATTTTTTTTTTGTTTTCATACGGAGTTAAGTGAATTTTGTTTACTGCAATTTCATTATGAACTTCATCGATTTGAAAACCACCATCTACAATTTTAAATTTTGAAAGAACGGCTACCAACGCAAAAAATACTAAAGCCGGTTTGTTGTTTTTTACTCAATTGGACTACGTCAGCCTATGTGACGCGTCATGAATAAATAAATAAATAAATAAATAAAAGCAACAGTGATTTCGTGAAAGGAACATACCGACGCACAATCAAAAGGACAGCAAACGAAACACGAAGAGAACGACAAACGAAGGTGAACGTCGAAAGGAAATAGAACGGGAACAGTTAACAGCAACCCAATGAAAGGAGACGATATGCAACAAGTTCCCTTCGAACCTAAACCCCCGGCGAACTTTGCCTGTGTGGAAAAACCACCGCAACTAAAGGACAAGCCGCTTTCGCATTCAATGATCTCGCTTGACAAGCCACCGTCCAGTGAGCCTGTTATTCAAGTATCGAGCACACAAGATATCAACGATGGTGCACTAAAGGAAAGGATTCGACGCGAATCTAAACTGGTGATGTACGAGAGTACGAAAGGTTACTTCATCCACCGCAATAAATCCCTCACGGAACAGGCCAAATATCTGTCCGAAGAAGAGATCCAGGCGCTAGAGATCGACATCTTCAAACCACTGGATTTCTACGAACTCTTGTTCAACAGAATGAAGGCTAACGATAGCGGCAAAGTAATTACTTCTCTTCGCGATCTGGAAAATTTGTGAGGATAAAATATTTTTCTCGCGAACACCGTTGCATTGGTATCTTGCAAAATAAAATCTGTTACCACGTTGTACCAAAACACAACTCAACAATACTGTATGCATGCATGTAGTTAATCTGACAAAGGTTCATTAAATATATTTCAGCAATGCTAGTGATTACTGTTTGTTGTACTAGTATCCCGGTATGGATCGCGAAATCAACAACCCTTCATTCCGTGACTTGCCGTAAAAGCAATTTCAGAGTTCTTTTGTCTTGTTACTTCTACTGATATCGAATTTAGTAGTGTAATGCACGATTTAAAACACAGCCGAGGGAGAGGATTTTTAGTTTCTTCCAAACAAAAAAAAATTAAAGTACACAGAGTTTAACGAACGGACAAACTAAAAGAAACGAAAAGCAACGACGATTGCTAAATATAAAAACACTTTTTGCCAACTATGAGTTTCTCGAAACGTAGGCCAGAGTTCCGGAACAACCAACGAATCATTTCGGTGGAAACGCTGTTCGGAATGCTTTAGTCGCATTAAAAATTTGTAATGAATTAGAATCTTCGTAACATCGATTAATTTAACGCCATTTGTTTTAGGAGGGATAATAAATATCGTCTTGATCACGAAATAAGATCAGATAGGATTTTAGGAAAGGAGAAAGTAGTCAGTAAGGCCCAGTTCAAACGTCGAACTTCACATGTGCCGAACCTAATGCAAATTAGCAAGAACAATAGATTTTTGCTCATTTGCATTAGGTTCGGCACATGTGAAGTTCGACGTTTGAACTGGGCCTAAATTCGGGTGATAAGATTTCTTTCTCTAACATTTTCTACTACTGAAATATTCAGCTAAAAGAACCGAAAAGATCAAACTGTATTAGCGCTATGAATAAATACATACATAAATAAATGATAAAAGCAATATTGATTTCGTGAAAGGAAGAAACCGACACAATCAAAAGGACAGCAAACGAAACTCGAAGAGAACTACAAACGAAGCTGGGTGAACGTCGAAAGGAAATAGTATGGAAACTGTTAACAGCAGCCAAATGAAAGGAGACGATATGCAACAAGTTCCCTTCAAACCTAAACCCCCGGCGAACTTTGACTGTGTAGCAAATTCACAGCAACTAAAGGACAAGCCTCTTTCGGATTCAATGATCTCGCTTGACAAGCGACCGTCCAGTGAGCCTGTTATTCAAGTATCGAGCACACAAGATATCAAAGATGGCGCACTAAAGAAAAAGAATCGAAGCGAATCTAAACTGGTGAAGTACGAGAGTTCGAAAGGTTACTTCATCCACCGCAGTAAATCCCTCACGGAAAAGGCCAAATATCTGTCCGAAGAAGAGATCCAGGCGCTAGAGATCGACATCTTCAAACCTCTGGATTTCTACGAACTCTTGTTCAACAGAATGAAGGCTAACAATAGCGGCAAAGTAATTACTTCTCTTCGCGATTTGGAAAATTTGTGAGGATAAAATATTTTTCTCGCGAACACCGTTGGGACTATGGTATCTCGCAAAATGAAATCTGTCACCACGTTGTACCAAAACATATCTCAACAATATTGTATGCATGCATGTAGTTAATCTGGCAAAGATTTTTCATTTGCAAACCTTCTGTTGTATTTTAACTTAAAAAGCATTAAATATATTTCAGCAATGCAAGAAGTGATTACCCTTTTTGTTGTACTGGTACACGGGGTTTAACGAACGGACAAACTAAACGAAACGAAAAGCAACGACGATTGCCAAAAATAAAAACACTTCTTCACAACTATGAGTTTATCAAAACGTAGGCCAGAGTTCCGGAACAACCAACGAATCATTTCAGTGGAAAAGCTGTTCCGAATGCTTTAGTCGCATTAAAAATTTGTAATGAATTAGAATCTTCGTAACTTCGAAAAATTTAACGCCATTTGTTTTAGGAGGGACAATAAATGTCGTATTGGATACGAAATAAGGTCAGCTGAGATATTGGAAAAGGAGAAAGCAGCCAGTAAATTTAACGCCTTTTGTATTCTCAAGAATAAAAATGTCGTATTGGGTACAAAATAAGGTCAGCTAGGATTTTGGAAAAGGAGAAAGCAGCCAGTAAATTTAACGCCTTTTGTATTCTCAAGAATAAAAATGTCGTATTGGGTACAAAATAAGGTCAGCTAGGATTTTGGAAAAGGAGAAAGCAGCCAGTAAATTAAACGCCTTTTGTATTCTCAAGAATAAAAATGTCGTATTGGGTACGAAATAATGTCAGCTAGGATTTTGGAAAAGGAGAAAGCAGCCAGTAAATTTAACGCCTTTTGTATTCTCAAGAATAAAAATGTCGTATTGGGTACAAAATAAGGTCAGCTAGGATTTTGGAAAAGGAGAAAGCAGTCAGTAAATTTAACGCCTTTTGTATTCTCAAGAATAAAAATGTCGTATTGGGTACAAAATAAGGTCAGCTAGGATTTTGGAAAAGGAGAAAGCAGTCAGTAAATTTAACGCCTTTTGCATTCTCAAGAATAAAAATGTCGTATTGGGTACAAAATAAGGTCAGCTAGGATTTTGGAAAAGGAGAATTTCTACTACTGAAATATTCAGCTAAAAGAACCGAAAAACTTAAGGGCAGTAAAATGATATGGAATTCAACAGTACAACGCCATTATCAGCGTTTTTCTCAGTAAACATTCCTCGATGCGTGCAGTGTCCCTGAGAGTTAGAGAAATATTTCTTTAATCATACATTTAGTTTTCGAGAATTTGGTGCAGCTGTGTGTCTATTTTTGCTAGCAAAAACGAGACATTATTCTTGTAACGCAAGTTGCTCATTTGAAAGACAACGGCAAAATTTCATCCATTTAAAGTTCCCTTCACCAGTAAATATGTAATTTATTTATTTAATCAAGTTTCAGATTTACAATAACAAAAAAAATCTGAGGTAGGCTTAAAACAGAGTACAAGACTCCTTAAAAATAAGCCAGTAATAACCGTATTAATAAAGAAACTGGTGCGTGGTTTTCAACCGAAGGTTTGAATTCGCCTGCAACGCAGCAGACAACAAACAGCAACTTAAACAAACAGCGCTTAATTTTCGCCGCCATGAATTTATATCCAGCTCGAAAAACGTATTTAACTCTCGCGCACGAAATTACCATTTTTCTTTTCCTTCGACGACAGTCAAGTTGTTGGAATAAACATAGGTAGTTATGAACATGTGGCTCGTAAAACTCTAGCGAAGCCGAGTCGGTTATAACCGTCTATTCATTTTTACTGTCTATTGAGCGCCTTTTTCCTTTTTCACTGAAGAAGGAAGAAAAACGACCGAGGAGACTAAAGGAGGATTTTTCAGGTATCCCACGACGCCCAGCGCGTAATTATCGATCCTGATGTGTCAAATTTCCTGCGATGGCGAGTTGACGTGGTGAAATTTCACCGATCTTCGCGAGACGTATTCTTCGTTTCCAACGCTATAAAAGGTGAATCAAATCGTTATTTGGTTTCTTTATACATTAAAGTTCACTTAGATATCATTTGATCCGAGCCTGTTTGTCTTTGTATCGCAATATTTTTGTCTTTGTTTAATTCGAGTGGCATGCATGGCTGATCCGCTTCGTTTCTTTGTTGTGTTTTAACCCTTGATCTGTTTTGCCGTGTTTCGCTTTTAATCCCGGGGACTTTAACATATAATTACACCTGATAGTGCCCGGAGAGTGACTCCTTTAAATGCAGTACAAGGTCCCCTTAAGTCCCCACGTTTTGTAGGAATTTATGACTGTTGAATTTTGGTCAAAATCGGCGCCAAAACGTTGTTGAAATTCGCTTCGATCGCGTAGATTCTGTTTTGGATTTTACAGTCGAAGGACATATCGTATTTAGTGCAATTGCAGCTTCCTTTTATGAGTTTGGTCAAATCATATGATCGTTTGATACTTTCCTTCGGTTCGAAGCTAATAAATCGCTTGATGTTCATGTTTTTCACAAGTGATATGGAAGATGGCAATATTTTTTCATCAACCGGAAATCCGGAAATCGAAGTCTTAATTGTCATCGCTGCCTTTCAATTTGTCCATGTTCATAACCCGGCATAGTAAATTTCAATCGAACTCAATCGAACTCAATTCATGGATTGAGTTCGATTGAGTTCGGCAATCGAACGAAATCGAACTCACGGAAAAGAAAAATAATTAATTGAACCCAATCGAACGTTCGATTTTCGAACTCGTGATTTGTGTAAAACAGGCGTTGAAAATCCATAACCAGATCTTGGAAGCGAGCGAGAAAGACCGTGCATTCCGAATTGCAAACGAGCGCGGACAATTAGGTCACCTTCATCCATCTACTGTATGCCGTTGCGTGTGTCGCGGTTAGTAATTTGCTTGTATTTTTGCATAAAAGTAACCCTTCGAGTTGTCTTGCCGCAATTGTAAGTTAGCTAAAAAAGGAAAGGGTACAACAATTTCGGAATACGCCCGCGGGAATAATGATAGCTTTGCTCTGTTCTGTTCTGTTCTCTTAACTGCCGTGGACAGTTTATAAATGGGGTTTCTGTTATTGAATAAATTGTAAAACCCTCAATGATGGGCTTGCTTTGGGCTTGCTTTGTATACAGCTATTTCAATTAACGTTGTCGGATGAAAAAGGCGAAAAGCCAAGACCGTAAGGTAGTATGGGATTTTTATTCAATGGCTTTTAACCCTAACCCATACAACCCTGCGGTCTTGGCTTTAAGCTTTCATCCGACAACGTTTATTGAAATAGCTGTAGGTTTACCAGAGCCAATCGAACGCAATCCATTTAATTGTGTTCGATTGAGTTCGGTTTCCGAACTCAGTCGAACACAATCAGATGGATTGAGTTCGATTGAGTTCGATTTGTTCGATTGAATTCGATTTGTTCGGAAATCGAACTCACTGAAAGTCCGGTGTTCGATTTCGTTCGATTGCCGAACTCAATCGAACTCAATCCACGGATTAAGTTTGATTGAGTTCGATTGAGTTCGATTTCCGAACGTTCGATTTACTATGCCGGGTCATAAATAGGCAAAGTCGCCACTCTCTTTACTTTTTGGGAAAGCAAACTTGTACTAAATACCGTTAGGAACCTACAACAAGCCAGATTGGACAATGTGATATATGTTTGACTGCTAAAATCTACGCAGTGGACGATGCGCTCGCATCGAGCAAGTCCATGGCAATGACTGGCCATGCAATTTTCAGTTGATAATATAGTTCATTCGCGTTGCATCATGGGATACCTGAAAAATCCTTCATTGAGGAGACTGTGCTTACGGTACAGTTGTCATCGGATATGGAATTAAAATACTTCACATTACAGGAGATGTTAAATAATCGCGAAAATTTGATGACACGCAAAAATGAAACATTTATTAGAAGCAAGTTTTCGCTAACAATAAGGGTCCCGAAATACAGGCATTCTTATTTCGCGAATATTCTGCAGACTGTAATGTTCCAGTTTAAACAAACAAGTAGTGTGCGATATGACTTACCATTCAGCGTTTCCAAGTGTTTGTGCGTGTTGATGTCATACACCTAGAGAATAAGAACACAGTCATTATAATTACGAAGCGTACCCAAAAGACGAAATCAATAGCACGTGGTGATGACCTCGGGTGAGCTCAAATTCAAATGTTAGCCAACTGGCCAATGTCACAGCGCGTAGCCTGTTCCAGGCTCCGAGATAGTGGGGAACGCGCGAAGTAAAAAAAGGAAAAAAACACTGGGAAACTGGGGAGATGGAGGCGCCCTCTCCCCAGTCTCCCCGTGATTTTTTCCCTTTTTCCCTTTTTTTTCTTCGCGCGTTCTCCACTATCTCGGAGCCTGGAACAGGCTACACAGCGCGTGGCCATGAACAATATGTCGTTGTCGCGATAAAGAAGGTGAGGATAGACATAAACCATCCTTCAGCGAATACATGGCCAAAACCATCTAAAACATATAAACAGCATATCGGATCACTATGTTTGAAAAAAAGTTATAAAAGCGCTTTTGAAACTAAATGTTCAGACGTTTCGGGACTTCTGTCCCTTCCTCAGTGAATAGCCGTTAATATCGGATCACTGTTTGACAAGTTTTTGGAAGGTACGGGGTTTATTCCCCTCTGCCACTGTCGCATTATTCTGCATCCTTGTGGCTACAATTTATCCTTCAAACTTTTGACTTTATCATTCCCAGCCACATCTCACAAGTGCCCAGGCTGGTACATGTAGCAAGAAGTGAAGGGAAGATCATGGTCACGTTGTTCTTCCTCAATGCCGTTCGCGTTTTCTTCGTTAACTGCGTCTCTCTCTCTCTCAAATCTCTATACATTACAGCCGCGGTTACACATTTTAATTTTTACCAAGGTAAATTCAAAATAACAATAGCCTCTGCACGCTTAATTTAGAATATACCTACGTAAAAATTTGAAACGAGTAACCGCAGCTTATATGTTAATAAGATGAAAAATATATACAAATAAAGCCAGTGCTGGTAATTGTCTTACTTGTATTTGGTTCTCATATGTTCCACACACTATATAATCCTTTGTGACCGCCAATGAATAAACACTGCCTCCTGATGTTTGAAGGACTCTAACACACTCTAATGTATCCAGATCCCACAACTGTAAAACAAACCAAAAAGAGCGCTTTTCAAATGGGTATCAAAAGTAATTTCTTGAGTGCATTGGTTTTGCATTGCTACGCTTTGTGATTGGCTAAAAAAATCTCGCGCCACTTTATCAACTAATCAGAAGTAAAACCAAAACCAATCGTGGCTTACGCACGCGTTTACCCGCGCTTACCCGCGCTTGGCGCCGGTTGCATGTATTTGCTTCGAGTTCTGATTGGTTGATTGGATTGTCTCCGACTGTTGTGATTGGCCAGAGTAATTACTTTGGTCACGCTTTAGGATCTCACACAGACTCAAAGCTGGAAAGAACCGCAAAATTGCAGTTTTCAGTACTTTCAACAATGTTCAACAAAAAAAATAGCGAAAGTACTATAATTGCAAGTTGTATAAGTATCGCAGTGTAAGTAGTGTAAGCATCGTTTTTGTAAATATTGTACTGGTTCGTAAGTGATGTAATAAAAAAGTTATCTGGCAAAAAAAAAAAAAAAAAAAAAAAAACTTTCCATAAAATAAAAAACATGTTCACTGATCGATTTATCATACCGAATAGTAAACCTGCGAAGTTTCATAAAAATCGGTTGCAAACTCCCGGAAATATGAGAACCCAAATTTGGCAAAGAAATGCATTCCGAGGAGGGCAGGGGGGCAGGGTTAGGGTTTTGACATATATTTCTTTCTAAATATTGCCAAATTTGGGCACTTATATTTCCGTGAGTTTAACGCAGATTTTTACAAACTTCGCAAGTTTACTAACTCCGGTGTGATAAATCGATCTGTGAAGATGAAAAGCAATGAAAATTGCAATTCTGACATCGCCATATCGATGGAAAGGTCTATTGAACAGCCAAATGAACAGCACTACAGAAACTAGCATTCAACCATAGATTCAAATGTTATAAACGTACCTTTCATTTGAATGGTCACACTTTAGGATTTCATCCACAGCCTCAAAAGTTAGAACCACATTGTACAGCATAATAAACAGTACCACAGGAAAGTACTGCTCAGTAGCCTTCATTTGAATGGTCACACTTTAGGATTTTATCCACAGGTTCAAAGGTTAGAACCACCTTGTACAGCATAATAAACAGTACCACAGGAAAGTACTGCTCAGTAACTTTCATTTGAATGGTCACACATTAGGATTTCATCCACAGACTCAAAGGTTAGAACCACCTTGTACAGCATAATAAACAGTACCACAGGAAAGTACTGCTCAATAGCTTTCATATGAATGGTACGGTCACACTTTAGGATTTTATCCACAGACTCAAAATTTAGAATCACCTTGTTCAGCCTAGTAAACAGTACCACAGGAAAGTCCTACTCAATAGCTTTCATTTGAATTGTCACACTTCAGGATTTTGTCCACAGATTCAAACGTCCTAACTACCTAATACATCACAATAAACAGTACCAATGCACAGTAAATTTCAGTTGGTCACTCTCAAACCCGTTAAAAGGAAGCAACAAAACTGAATACAATGAAGATAATGAAAGTACCTTAATGGTCTGATAGGAGCCACTGAAGAGGTGCCTTTCTGATGCCACCAGTGCGCGCACCCAGTGATTAAGTCCTGTTAGTTCTTGAATGAGCTCCATGGTTTTTAGATTCCACACCTATAAACAGAAACAGAAATCCGGATTAACGTCTAATTTATCCATTCCCTGATTAACGCTCACTGGCTTTCGAACAACCAGGCTGAGGGGTACACACGTACTGTCTGATACATGGAGAAAACAGACCTGGAAGTCCGTGCCCTATTCTTTGCGAACAATGATATAGGTTGTATCTTTGTTTTACAATTATTGCCTTAATAATTGACAGTGTTTTCACTCACGTGACCGGCCGCCATATTGGAGTACTAAAACGATAGGAAATGTTTGAATAACAATACACATGTAGAGCAAAAGTCCCATAGGATTCGATTAGGACACCAATATGGCCGCCATTCCATTGTTTTGGGACACCAATATGGCCGCTGTGACGTCACGTGCAATGCTATTTTAAAAACTCAAAATTTTACAAAGAACTTATTTCTCATTAACGTTTTTGTCACCCAACAAAATTGCAGTTTTGGATAGCTGATATTTCCTTAAATATTACATGCAACGACCTAAACAATGCGTAGATTTACTAAGTTTAACAAGCTCTTTCAATGTTTGAAGTCAATTCGTATTTAGCATGACGCCTTCTTTTCATAAATTCGTATGATAGTGAAGCAAAATGTAAACAATCACGTCATCAAAGATTCGCCATTTTCCACTGCAATTCCATCACAAGTATTCTCATGTGAAGTCCAGTCCAGCTGTCAACATACCTTGATTTTCTTGAGCGATCCACTGAACAGCATGTTTCTTTTCGTTACTAGTGTGCAGACAGGGTTCTCGTGACCACGAATAGAATCGAGCAACTCGAGCTCCTCTAGACACCAAACCTGAGGTCCCAACAAAAACAATTATTTAAGAGTAATTGCTCAAAATTGCCTGGGGGCATACACAGCCTATGTTGAATTTTGACATTTTTCACTCTCAAAAAAGGCATTTTGTTGCTAAAATAATGGCTGGTTAACATTAGTTGAAGTAAAAGAGATTCAATTAGACCAAAACATCCCAAATTCTTCGAACATGTATTTTGTCATTTTTGTGTGTGAAAATACAGGATCTTTTGGCCTGATTGGCTCTCTTTTACTTTAACTTACATGAGTCTGTCATTACTTTAGCAAGAGAGTGCTTTCTCGGCTAAAAAAAAAAAAAAAACAATTTATGAGCACTTGAACATTTAAAATTTCAACATAAGCTGTTTATGTCCCCAGTCTTTCAATTGTACTATCAGTAAATTATATGAAGGTGGCGTTTTACAAAGTAACTTTTGCAACGTCAGGCTCAGCAGAGGAGCATTGATCGTACAAATCGTTGCGACACAAGTTGCAGAAGCACGTTAAACTAGACAACTCTTGAAAACTGAATTCATTGCAGCGTTGTCACGAAACGAGTCCTGCTTCGCGCAAGGTTGAAATAGAACGATTTTCGTATGACGATTTTCGTATGACGATTTTCGTGTTCGCGATTGTTTTATCCGCCAGTAGTTGAAAGGATCAAACAAGCTTTGCTCGTTTTCCCGCTAAAATATCCCTAATATAGAGGGAAGCTTATTCGATTGACATATCAGAATGCTGAAAGCGAGTGACGTCAAAGAGAATACCTTCCTTTTAGGTCACAATCCGATCGCTTTGCTTTGCGTGTTCGCTAAACTAATCAAAAGCATCGTGCGTTTGCCTCAGTTCGCTAAAACAAATTACTTCCTTACAGTTCGTTTCTTGTTTTGCTTAACTTATGTCTACGCGTAACAAAAACGTTGCGAGAAAAGTCCGTTGCATGGTATGTTGAACTGGGAAATTTTCTTGTGCAACTTATGTTGCATGAAACGATGCTAAGTGCTTACTGTGGTCTACTGTAACTTCAACTTAACAAACTAAATTCATTTATTGGTTCTATTATAATGACGGTTTCTTGTTGTTGGGAAGAAATGTCACTGTTGTAGGTCAATTTGTTCTTTAGGTCAAAATGATTTCAAACTAGTTTAGTTTGATTCTCTTTTGTTCCAGATTCATTACCATAATCCTAAGATAAAGGAAATAACAAATCAAACTAGTTTAAAATCATTTTGACCTAAGATCATTTTAAACTACAACATCACTATTCCGTTTCGTGCGGAATTACGTCAAAGGAAGTACAAAAGAATAAGCCAAGTAACAGCTTTTAAGAGCTGCACTCAGCGTGGCATTAACGACTGCCATCAATAAGGCTGCTTACATTTATAGTGCAGTCTGCGGATCCACTGTAGAGCTTTTTGCTGTAAGACAAAACAACACGACGCGTGATTAACTGTGTTCTAATTGCCTTTTCAGTATTAAAGTCTTTCCTGCTCTTTCCTTAGAAGGGCCTGACAAACAACAACTAACCAAAACTAAATGAGACAACCTGTAGATGGTGTCAGGCGCGGTTAAACACGACACCCATGCCGAGCAAGGAGAAACATGTAAGGTAGGTGTCAAGCGCGTAAAAAAAACATTTAACTGGTCCCGACACGGGAACATATGAAACCGGTGTCAAGCGCGGGAAAACAATTAACCCGGTCTCAAGCGCGCGAAACATGGAACCTGTGCCAAGCGCGGGAAAATATGTAACCGGTGTCAAGCGCGGGAAAACATTTAACCGGGTGCCAAGCGCGCGAAACATGGGACCTGTGCCAAGCGCGGGAAAACATGTTCCCGGTGCAAATCGCAGGAAATATGAAACGTGTGCCAAGCACTGTGTGACATTTACTACGCTTGATTATAGTTCGCACTTTATTGGCCGCTCTGACAACATTTTGCTCTTACTTGTCAGAGTATGTAGCGAACTAAAAAGCAAACTGAACACAGACTGAGTGACTGTTGTTTATGGGTAACATACTCTTGAGTGCACAATGCCAGTACAATCCCACTGTGTCCTTCTAGAGTCTTCAAACATTTGTACGTCGTCAGCGTGTCCCATACCTTTAAAAAAAATCAGTGCACCACAATAAATAACAGCGATTTACAAATGACAAGCGAGCGAGGCGCACATAGTGTTATGGCAAGGATCTCATAACAAAATGTACCCATCGCTTTACTCGAATGTAATCCCTGTCCTCTTCAAATCAAGTATTTATAACTGGAAACGAGTCTATCATTAAACTTCGTCGTGTCTTCGCAGATTCTAAATATTTCGCGCTAAAATACGCTCGCTCGAGTACCTACACAACGCCTGTACTGTCGAATAAAACAAACCTTGATTGTCTTGTCAGATGAACCACTGAATAGCCAATCACCATGCGTACACAATGTCCACACAGGGCCCTAAAGAGAACAAGGGAATATCAGTTAAATGCGAGGTACAGGTCTGACTCCACACGCTGGCATCATTCAATTAGATCTCAGTTGTCGTTTTAAACTCGTGAATACGCAAAGCGTTGAAACCCGTTATTATGTAACGGTTACCTGCCTTACCCATGGGGACGGCGTTGGAGGGAGGGGAGGGTGGGGAGTTGGACGCAAGGGTTGGTGGGGGCGGGGGGGGGGGGGGGTTGAGCAAAACGTCTCGGAGAGGGGAAGGTCCAAACGTTTGGGGGTTTCTTGGTGTTGCAGAAGCCATTGTTGGTTAGCTTTTGTGTTGTGGTGTGAGTATTGTTCAGTGTCTTTTGAATCTTTTGTTTTACGTCATTTGGTGATCGCACCATCCGCAACACCAAGAAACTACCAAACGTTTTGTATTCACGAGTTGGCTCATAGGAGGCTTTGATTAGTGGCAAAGATGGAAGTAAGAGGAAGAGGACTGATTAGATATATAATGCCCAGGTATTTGTCAGGGAGAAAGACAAACAATATGGAACAACTGTGCATAATTCATTACCTGGTGACCAACAAAAGTTCCCTTGCACTTGAACAATGGCTGGATATCAAACGCTAAAGAAAAGAAAAAAAGGTTATTTTCATAATGCGTTTTTTTTTTCAGGTTTGTACCAACTGTCGTAAAACACGCCTGCGTAGCAGGTGTGTTGAGAGTGCCGAGTTTACACTCCTCCTTGGATTCCGTGAACAGAAGTGCCCAAGGGAGTGGGAGGCTGGCTCCTTCTCCTGTTTCACTGAACATTCTCCTGTCTCTCGTAACTCTCGGGAGGAAAATGACTGCAACGCAGGTTTGTAAACCCAAAACAGTTAACTGAAGTACATGTAGTTATCAGTAACATCTGGCCAATCGAAGCAATTGCGAACAACTCAATGAAACAGTCTGAATTTGAAAGAAAAACAGGCAACCGGTGCCAAGCGCGGGAAAACATGCAACCGGTGCCAAGCGCGGGAAAACATGTATCTGGTGCCAAGTGCGGGAAAACATGTATCTGGTGCCAAGCGCGGGAAAATGCGCGTAAGCCGAGTCATGATTGGCTATGGTTTTGCTCTGTAACCGATCGTTCTGTCAGCAAATAAAATAAAACTTCACTGTGTATCAGGTGGAAATCTGTGTAGCTGTAAACAGTTGCTACGACCAGAAACAGCTCTAAAACAGCGGAGAGCCGAAAATTAGGAATTATTATGCTCATACCGTACTTACCTCCAACAAGAAGTGCACAATAAAGCAGTTTTCAATTGAATGTCAAAAGTAATGTTGTGACTACTTTGGATTTGTATTGCTATGCTTTGGCTATCCTTGGTGTAAATGGTTAAAAAATTTCGTGCCACTTTCTCAACCAATCAGAGGTAAAGCCAAAACCAATCGTGACTTGCTCGCAAGTGTTTTCCCGCGCTTGATGCCAGCGACGTGTGTTTGCTTCGAGTTCTGATTGGTTCATTGGATTGTCTGTTTCTGTTGTACAACACTCAATTGAAAAGCGCTCCGCTATTGATTAATACAGTATCACTTACTTCCTACACCCCACAGTCGTGCCTCGACATTTGATAAATCAGTCTGTTTAACAAAAGAAAAGAAAAAAATGGTTACAAGAGTAATGATTAAAGGGCTTTAACAGCCATCTCGTGAATACAAAACAACGTAAAGTTAAGTCCACAGATCGGTTTTAATTTTCCAAACTGAGTTTGAAGTCAAAGAATTGAAGAGTAAAACAGATTTAAAATGACCAAAACATTGGCGTGACATAATTTAGCATTGTAAACGAGACTGTCTAGACAACTAGATGACGTAAATTACACTGGGGACGAGTTTCTGCTCTCGCGGTTCCCTGATCTTAAGGTCTCTTTAAGATATCCGACACCTTGGAATCGAAACGACTAGTTACCTAACTGTACTGTTCAGACTCACACTTCACTTTGTTTAGGTCAAGCACAATTAAAACCATTTAAACCGAACCTATTTTGTTAGAAATTTTCTTGATATTGTTTACTGTCCGCTTACAAGAGGTTATTTTAGACTCTGTGGACCCCGAATAGGTGTCTGTGTCCGCTTACGGGAGGTTTCTGCTTACGGGAGGTTACAAATGTAGTGTTGGAGAGGATAAATCGCTGGGACCGCGGTTTGGTGTCCGCTTAAGGGAGGTGTCTGCTTTCGGAGGTGTCCGTTAGTGGTGGTTCGACTGTATTATTCTTAAAGGAGCTATGTCATGGTGTTTTGAGCTTTTCGGGTCAAAACTGCCCCAAATTAAAACTAAGTACCTTTGTCGTACACGAAACGCTTAAAGAACACTAACAGGAAGATATCAAGTGAATTTTAGTAGAGAAAATGAACCATAATCAGAGTTTTAGCGAATTTTCTAAGACACAAGCGATAAACTTGAAAAAATTGCGCAATTTTTTCAAGATGCAATCCATTTCCATCCTGGCCATCTGCAGCCAAAGTCACTTATTTTTACTCTTAGAGCACTAGTAGAATAATTTTAAACAAAACTGGATTCTTATTTTTCTTAAAGTTACGCTAAAAATGATGACATAGCCCCTTTAACAGGTCAGCAGCAGATGTCTTTTTTCAGGATGATTTCCCACAGCTTATCAAACAGCAGCATAGCAAGGTCTGTAGATATTCTGGAGCTAAATTAATGGCAGTTACATAAAGCAAACTCCATGGTAAGGAACTTAAAAGGACCTAACAATGACAGTATTAAAATAGTATTGTGTACCTGAATTTGTGAAATGCTTTGTCTTGAATCCAGCAAATCCGACGATAATTTGGTTTGACTTTCATCTAAAAGATCTGAGTGAGTACATAAAGATGCAGATTGGTGACTTCAAGTGAATGCTTGGATGTACAAGCAATTTTATACCCACACCATAAGACTCTGTTGGGTTCTTGCTGTGTTAAGATATTAAACCCTGTTATAACTTCAAACTTTAGCCCATTGTGTCCTCTACAAGATAAGATAGTCACAAATGACATAATTACGTGTCTACGATGACATCATCTAAATGACCTAAAAATAATGATGTCATTTATAGTAAAGCTCCTAGATGCTAAACATTACCGGTAGCCCCGAAGTCATGCAGTTCCTTAAAACCATTGGATTGGAGCCAGATCTTTCAATCAAACCAGCTGTACATCTCACCTATTCTGATATCCACAGTTTTTTCCATTCTGTCCACTCGCTCAGTCAACTTTAAGATCATTGCCTTGAGAAATACAATTTCCTGAAAGGGATTTCATAAATGAATGAATGAATTAATATTGGGAGACTGTTGTATCTGCATGACCATCAAAGATGTATTAGCTAAATCTTCCAAATGAGCAATACAATATTATTTGAAAACTAAAACTTGGTACCCATACCTGATCTTTATCCTTCAGCGCCATTTTAAGCTCTTCCATTCGCTTGTCAGTGTGCTGAAGGAATTCCTGAATATACACAACATACATTCAAACAAATTGATCATTCAAGAAACCTTGTAAGATTCAAAATGGCATGGACTAGGGATGTAGCATCGCACTCTGTCACCAACTTGAGTCAAGCTTAAGATTTTCTTGCCAGGCAAACTTCCTGGTTTAGTATTGAGCTCTGAATTGGCACTTAAGACTGTGATACCGGTATGTCACCTCAAACAGTAAGTAGGATTAGAAATAATACATGGCCCAAATGACTGGGTTACATTTTTCCATCATAACTTGTAGCAAAGAAAGGGAACACAGTGCAAGTACTGCAAAATGAAATAGAGTCAAATCTCTATTACGTGGCCCTCTATTAAGCGGTTACCCTCTATTAAGCGGCCATTGAACAAATCCCTCAAATTAAATTGCTCTCCATATTTTACTGTAAACTTGACCTCTTTGTCATCTCTATTAAGCGGTCAGTTGGCTATTCCCCGGGGGTGACTGCTTAAAAGAGGTTTGACTGTAAAATCACATTCAGATTATTGGGTGCAATGTTGCATCTTCATTTCCATTTGCATTGTCACTGTTTTATCTAAGAAAGCATCACAATTACCTTGACAGCTTCAAACTTGCATGTCTCAAGATGGAGACGAACTTCTTTGTGGTTGCCCTCCATGTGACACCTGAAAAATTATTCAGGAACATTATTAAGACAAGGCGATGTTTTGGTGGATTACTTCACATGCACCAAGATGCACATTACAGGTTACCATATTTCCTCTATCCATCCCGCTCCCTCTATTAGCCCCACCTCATTCTAATATTAGCAGACCCACTCGGTGTGACCTAAATTTAATAAGGGCCCAAGAAGAAGAAATATTTCAAGTAAAAAGGTAGACTAGATCAAAGGCTCCTTAGAGCCAACCCGTGAATTTGAAATGCGTAACGCGTTTAAACGCAATGCGGTATTAAAGCTTATGTTTTCACTCTGTCACGGTTCAATATAATTTTTGAAATTAAACGTAAGGATTATGACAAACGCAAAAAATAAAAATACAGTACATCACTTTCATAATGTTCAGTCCGAAGAAGAAAGAAAAAAAAAACGAAAAAAAAAAAAATGGACAGCCCGAGTGAGATTCGAACCGGGGCCTTTCGGCTGTGAGTCCACGCTTTACATCACTCAACCACCGTGACCACTGACTTGAAATGGGATAAATTTCATTACTTAAATGTAGATAACCATCAAAACGCGTGTCTCAGCTGAAAATTCCTTTTTATAGATCGATTTTAACGTTGCATTAAAGACTCCAAATGCGAAACATCTTTAAGCTTATTGTTGTTTATATTCGTTTACACCAATTCAGTTATTGTTATCGCTGGATTCACGCTGTTCTTGTTACAAAACGCATTCGTGACAAAGCATTACGTCACTAAGTTTACAGCTGATGGAAGGAGTGAGCGAGTGAGTGACTCATTTGCATATCAGTCGCCGTTACCGATAACCCGTTCATTACGCATGCGCTTATATTCATGGGTTAAAAACTATGACAAAACCCACAAATTTGCAGTGTAGCCACATTCACTTTTTAAGAAGTTACTGTGGATGGGTAGGGGGTTAATAGAGACGGGGGGGGGGGGGGGGGGTGGGCCGGGCAAGGATTACAAATCAGATGCCAAAAAAGTGTCTGAAGGGGGAAAAGGGAGGAGGGGGCGTTAATCAGAGAGGGAGGCTTCGCAGGACCTTTATGATACTAAAGTTTTTCAAATATTCAAACTGTCATAGAATTATATGTCCTCAAAACTGCTTATTCCATCATACTCTTTCTATTTCTGGTATTCTTTAAATGTGTCCAGATGACAAAGTGGGTGTGAATAACATACCCATATTTTTGGTGAGGACATCTCATGTGTTCACACACTTGTAAATGATCATCAAGATCCTAAAGAAATAAAAATTATGCATGAGGAAGAGGAGGGAGAGCCATGCACAAAAATGGTAAATTCTGACTTTGAGTCTAGTGTTTTCACAAATATCTTGAAATTGTAGAACACTAGTACCTGGACTTACCATTTTGAGTAATGTTGGACACTGTGAGCTGTTAGGGCACTGAGTTGGAGCATACTGGCAGTTCCTCTCATGCTCACTGCAAAACACACACAGATAACATAAGTGATCTAATCAACTAAAGGGGAGTTAATTAAATTTTGTTGATTTATAGGGGCAAATATGACAAAAGAAACCTAGAGTTCTCAAAGTCAATATCGGCTGTCCATTCCCTCATTGATTTGTTTTAATCTCCTCATAACATCTCATTGTGATACGGCATCCAGCTTAATTTTCATGAACACATAAAGTAAAAATTAATTCACTTATTGACTACTTCAATTATTAATTGTCTATAGATAAGTTGAAGTAGTTTTTACTGTGACATAAAAAGTGATTTAGTGCTCTATAATGGTCCAAATCATCATCAATAAGCAATACATGTATGTTCATTCCATTCACTTCGTCAATATCTGAATCAGTACTTCTGACATCTAAGAATGCAGGGTATGGACTGTTTAGCTTGTCTAACACAGAAAATCATCAGTTAACAGTATATTCATTCCATCCACTTTGTCAATAGCTATTGACATGCACATGCCTCAGTCTGTTGGCCAATCAGATTTAAGACCCCCTCTCTGCGGTCGCTTTTGGTAATGTACATAGCTCGTGGCTTACCTATTTCGCATTCATTTCAGTTTCATTGTACAAGGCAGCTGTTTATTTCCCTCCCACCCACCGCATTTACCTTATATTTTTGTGTAACTGAGGTTGCCACCCTGGCCCGTGTATATATTGTTACATGTAAAAGTTTTTTTCAATAAATGGTTTGGGGGATAAGTGTTGCTGGTGACAACCCTTCAGTCCCACACTGAAGCAATACCTGGGTTGCCTTAGCTTGGCTCAAGTAAGGTGGCCACATCAACTACCCTCTAGGAGCTTGGTTTGGCTTTACTTACTGCCTGTTAGAAAGTTTGACTGTACACGCATAGGTTGTACTCCTCGCTGACACTAGCCCTAGTGACTGGCCTCGCACGTGGTAGGAAGCATTTGGGTCCTGGACAACACTTTCCCCCCAGGCCTTTCTCCCACATAAACAGTGTCTTTCAACTATGCATTAAAATGCAGTTTAAACACCTACAGGATACACTGTCAGCATCTCTATCATTTTTATAAGGAAGTCTCCAAGGATGTGTACCATTTATCACTTTTACTTCACAATAAAAAAAACAAAGCTTTATGCTTACTGCCTGTTAGAAAGTTTGACTGTAACAGGGCATCC
Organism: Cladopsammia gracilis; assembly: GCA_022457155.1. NCBI lineage: Eukaryota > Metazoa > Cnidaria > Anthozoa > Scleractinia > Dendrophylliidae > Cladopsammia > Cladopsammia gracilis. The sequence goes on from JAJGOT010000264.1 coordinate 922,434, forward strand.
AGCAGCATTTACTTCAAAATCATACAGTGATCCTGATTTCATTTTACACCCATACTTGCAATGGATGTACAGCTCGCCTATCTGCTCTGATACCTAACAAAAAGGCGTACAGAAAAAAAAACCTCAACAAAGTCACTGTGGTTTTATCTTGCAGGTGACTGGCAACATTGTGTTGTTCCAGAAAATATCCCTACCCCTCCCATAGAAAGCTTTTTAGTTCAGACCCCCATACCCCTGGAAATTCCAACTTAACTTTGGTTCTTGATACCCCCCCCCCCCCCCCCCGAGAATTTCCAATAACCTTCCACCAGGGAGGTATGGATATTTTCTGAAACCACACATTATCTGCCGAAATATTTTTTTTTCTGTTCATTTTTCATCATTTTCAGTTTGACAATAAAAGTTTTCTTTGACCAGAACAGGATTTTTGGAAATGAAAAAAATTCATATGGACTAAAGGCTAGTTTCTAAATCCCAATATTCCAATTTATTTTTGTGGTCTATTGATGAGCTGGTGAATTCTCTGAATTATGGCAATGAAATTCAGCTTTTTTTGTGATCACATCTCTCAACATTTTCTCCCTTCTCTAGATAGCATTCGGTAATGATTACTCACAGCAAGGTTAACAACAACTATCGAAAGCTTGTTATCATCAACTGGGCACTTTTCTGAAGCTCTTGAAAGAACACAAGTTCGACAAAATGTGTGCTAAAAAATAGCAAAAGGCAAATTAATAACCAACAAAAATAGAAACAGCGGCAGCACTATAAAATCCTGATTCTACTGTAATTAAAAATAATATTTTTGCAGCTTGGTTAAATGTTGCTATAATATGTAATTTAGGCAAAGTTTAATGCGAGCCAATGCAGTCAGAGGTATGTATCCCAACAGTATATGTAACCATCATGGTGGCTCATAGCTTTGACAGGCCCTATTTGCATTTGTGTTGCATTTCGCATTTCATTCAAGCTGATCATTGTGGATCACTGGCCTTTAAGAGAATCATTGTAGATTATTGTAAATTACATATAGTCACATTTAAACTCATCGCCAATAGATGAGCAATGCCATTGAAGGTAAGCAGGAAGGTAACCATGGCAACCCTGCAAGCAGGACCCCATACCCCCCCCCCCCATACTCCAAGTGCACAGGTGCTTGGAGAAGGAGTTACCCGTGAACAGGGTTACATGGGGCCTGATCCAACCCATCTGAGTATGATAGGGGATAATGGATGGCACATCAATGTATATGCACTGAGTACCATGCAATGGCTTGAGTTTATTTGTGTTTCTCATCATCCATTAGTTGTAAGTTCCAATTCAAATTGCCGTTGGAGGGCCACAGGTTTATCAGTAAAATGGCTGTTTAATATAATTTATGGATAGCATTATTAAAAATGAACATTTATTTATTTATTTTTTTATTTATTTATTAGAGACCTCACTGTAATTTTTTAAGCCTTCAAGAGAGCCTGTAAGAATATATGTACATTGTAACACAACCATGAAATAAGAAAATTAATAAGAAAAATCTTTACCCCACATGACGTAATGACAGGGTCTTTGAACACACGCTGACACAAAGTGCAAAACAGCTTAGATGATGGTTCATCCACAAACAACACAACTGCCTGCAATGCAGAAAAGGAACATTCGTGTATTATTCCTCACATTTTGTATATTGTTACAGTTTTGTAAATATAATTTAGTATGGAAGTCTGATTACATAAATAGAGAAATCTAATATCAATGGCTTTGATTTTAAATTGAATTTTACTTTCCTTGAGAATTTGATTTCAGTGATTACTTAATTTGCATCAAACTTTTTCTTACTATTAATACTAAGCCCAAGGAAAAGGCATGTTTTCAATGCTGTTTTTTTCAGTGTCTAGCTGCTTCTCAGAAAATTAATGACTTGTTAATAATCACCACCCTGGAATGAGCACCACTTCAAATAGAATAAAAAATTAATAAGTGTTATGGTGTTTTTTTGAGTAAATATTGTAGCACTTTCCTGTGATTCTGTTTAATTTAACACTGTGAAGGTGGTTTTAACTTTTGAGTCTTGTTTCCATCAACAATATTATATATTTGTAAAAATTCATTAACTATTCATAAGGAAAATACATACAGAAATTAAAATTTAATGAAGGTTTATAAATTTTGGGGCCCGTTTCTCAAAAGTCCCGGTAACTTTTTGTGCCCGGAAAGCTATTTTCTGTCTGCAATGTTCGCATTATAAGATGCATATTTCTTGGTTTTAAAGGCTAAGCAATAAAATTCTAAGGTGACAAAACAATTCCGGCTAGTTCGGGGGTTAATATACACCTGATAGATTCTGATTTTAAAATTTAGCTCGGAAAGTTATTGGGAAAGTTATTGGGACTTTGAGAAACAGCCCCTGATACAGAACAGCTATACTGTATCACATATACCACATTTACTGTAAGGTGCAGGATTGCAGAAAATTAGAATGTACCAATTTGCATCTCATTGAATAAGAATAGAGCTCATTATCTCAATGCCTCGTATTAAAAAGAATACAAAAAAGATTAGAACCACTTTTCTGCAATCCTGCACCTCACTCCACATTTAGCTGCCATACAAACAAACCTCTTCATCTTCCTCAGTACAGCTTGAAATGGAGTGATGAGAACGAGCTGATATTGTCGACGAAGTTCTGTTATGACGTTTAAAACACATGGCATCAAAGCTTCCCTAGAAGCCAAACAATATGATTTCTATGTTACAGTAAGCCAAGTGTTAAGTAATGTGACAAGGAACTCTGCAACAATGCAACAATCAGGCAGAGCAGGCCTCTGGAGAGATGAAACCTAGAAATTTTTCCCTCCGTATAACCATCTACATATGTACCCTTAACTACAAGTACTTTCTTCTCCAAGATTAGACCACGACCTCTGGACTGCAACACTAGTACCTTAAAGGGGCAGTATCACGAGGTTCCACGCACGGCACTGTTCACTATTCTTGCACCGGAATTTTGGACATATCACTGTTAAAAGTGATTTTTCTTCCGGCTATCGATCAAAACAGATTTTTTGATTCAACAAATACCTCCACTTCTCGATAGCCTTTTTGAATTTGCTGAATCAAACTTGAAAACATCGGCCCAGTTTTCAAGTTTCGCCCTCATGATACTGCCCCTTTAACTACTTAGCCATGCCACATCCTTCAGCCAATATAACAAACACACCTTTACCATGAACAGAAGATGAGATCCCTACAAATAACATTTATTTTATTGAAAATAACTGTTCTACAGACACCGAATCCTAGTCACAAAGGTGTCCATTATAAAGGGAGTCTCACAACTGTTTTACAGACAAGCAATGTTAAGTCACAAAGGTGTTTATTATAGAGGAAGATGATTGACAACAAATCATCATCCCAAAAGTGTCTGGAATAGTGGGAGATGACTATATATTTTGGCTGGTTTAGAGGGCACAACTTTTTCCTACAATGCATGCAACCTGCTAACGCCATAAATACAACACGAATCACGTTGTCTAAATCAGTCCACAACTTGCTTACAACTACTGGGTGCAACAAGAAAAATGTTGTAAGATTTTTATTTGAGACATGTTTTAAAACCCTACGATAATCGTAGCCACATACAATGTTATATGACGCAAGTTGCATACAATTTTTGCCTGAGGCAAGCAGCGTGCGCTACAAAAAATTACATGCAACAATGTTGTGCCATCTAAATCAGCCTTTAGACACCAGATTGTGGACACAAAGGTGTCTATTACTGAGGAAGTTGACAGAAACCAAATCATAAGTCCTAAAGGGCAGCAACAGCAACAGTTGACTGTATTACAGACACCAAATTGTTGTCCCAAAGGTGTTCATAATATAGAGACGATGACTGTATATAATATGTACCTGATCTGAGCCTACTGCTCCATTGATGTCTCCTTCTCTTCCCAAGCCACTTGTGCTGTTACTTGAAGACACACATATCATGCTATTAGACTGATTCCTCTTAAGGTTAACATCACGGTCACCATCAACTGAAAATGAAACAGAATGAACGTTTTATAAGTCGAACCTCAGCTAACAGCGCCTCCCGTAGGCAGACACCTCCCATTAGCAGACACTTTTTTGTGGTCCCAGGCACAGACAAACACTACATTTCTAACCTCTCATAAGTGGACACATTTTCTAGTCCCGATGGTGTCCATTTATGGGAGGTACAACTGTGATATCTTTCTAATAAAATCCAATTATGGGGGCACCTTCAACCACTGTGCTTTGCGACATTTTCTGCAATACAGATATTGCTAAACTCGCGAGTGTCTTTGTTCATCCGATTCTATCTTTGCAATCTTTAAGGCTGGCTGTTATAAGCTATCTATTTAAAGTTGTTTAAGTTTTCATAATTTGATTTTTTTTGTCCATTTTGGTAGTGAAATTTCAACTAAAGAAAGAAAAACAATAATAGACGCGCGCAAAGGACAGTGGTTGAAGGAGTCCCTTTAAGACTCAGCTGATTCATTTGACGTGCTATGAAATGATACCTTTAGTTACTTTAGATGTGGATAACAACATTTTGACTGCTTACTGAATGGACACCCATGATCAGCACCATTTCGGCCCTCCAAGCTGATCAGTGTCTAACTGGAATCACGAGGATCCAAATCCACAATCCACAAATCACAAACAACTACATCGCCTGATAATGACCAGCAGTAAGCAGTCAAAATGTAGCAATCCCCATCTAAAGTGAGTACATTATGAGACCCATTCTTTTAACTGTTGTGCTTCAATTTTTTTTTTGGGTTTAAATATTTACAAACAATGTATGGAACTGTAATTTTAGGACAATTTGAATGCAAATGTAATAGTGATCAAACTTGGCTTGTGCATGAACACCTTTTTTGCTTTGTAATGTTTTTTTTTTTTTTCGCAATGCACTTCCTTTCCTTTGCATAATCTGGGCGCCTGGAACAATCTAGTCTTGTCTAGAGCTAAAAGGCCAGCCCACAGGTCATTTATTGATTGAAACAGAGTAAATTAATATGTACTGATTGATTTTATGTTCAGACTGCAGGATTAAAAACAGATTAAAATACAAATTCATCCAAAAAAAACCCTGAACTTTTCATTCCTACATGTATACAGGTGACCAAGTTCAAATCTAAAAAAAGTCCAACATTATTTTTGTTTTGTAAAATAACAGCAACTGAAAAAGCACCAAAAGAAAGTTCTGCTCACCAGCTTCGATTTAAATGGTGACCATCACACTTTAGGATTTGAACATCCACAGACTCAAACGTTAGAACTACCTTGTACAGCACAATAAACACTATCCTAGGAAAGTACTGCTTAATGGCTTTCATTTGAATAGTCAAGCTTTAGGATTTCATCCATACATTCAAAACGTTAGTATAAATAATGACCTTGTTTAACCTGCTAAACAGCATCACAGGAAAATAACTGCTGCTTAATAGCTGTTATCTGAATGATCACTATTAAATATCGGCTAGAATTTCATCCACAGACACAAATGTTAGAGCCATACTACTAAACCACCGTCTGTAACTAGGAGTGACCAATAAAAAAAATAAATCACTTTATTTAAGTCTCAAAGGTATTTAGCATGCGACTACTAATTGGGGGGGGGGGGGGGGGGACACTTTCCAGATCTAATTGGAATTTGGAAGTGTTGGTTTTTGAGGAGAGGGGAAAACCGGAGTACCTGGAGAAAAACCTCTCCGAGCAAGGAGAGAACCAACAACAAATGAGTGAACAACCAATGCGTGATGAGTAATTAATGGGAACTAAAAATAGAAACTAAAAGGTTTAATTATAATTTAAGTAGGATGATCGAGCTAGGTCAGGAAAGTAATGTCTCACCATTACCTCTTGTTATAGTAGTCACAGGAGAAAAAGCAGATGTTCCAAACGTAGTTTCCATACGTGCCTAGAGGAAAAAACATTTAATTGTACTTTAGTTGTTTTAGGCCACCTTTCTAAAACACATATTCATAGCACAAAGACAAAGAGATCCTATAGCCTGAATTAAAAGCGAATGACTCATAATTCTACTAATCTATCAGTCCACATTTCACAAAAGTGATAGTACTTTTCAAATTAAAACAATATTTGTTTTAATTAATGGTGTAAACTTTTGCACTAGTCATTATATGTGTAAAACCTAAAACCAAACCTACCCTCATAGTTTCTATTCTATTATCTGGTACCAGAATAATGGTTTTGTGAGCATACTGAATAATTGTGGGCACAATAATATTCTTTAAATTATTTTGAATAAGTTGTGGCCTACATGTATTTAAATACGGCGGGTGGACTATAATGAATTCATGACTGGGCCTTGTTCAAAACAGAGCTAAAAAGCAATCAGTTTGAATCAGTTTTCCATCTAATTTATAAAATGATGGCAACAAAATGTTAAACACTTGCTATAATATTTACTTATTATACCAATGAAAACAAAGATATGTCATGGAATACTTTACTAGGATTTACAATGTAACTTATTAGACCCAGAACCGAAAAATTACACAAGATTTATTTTGCCACAACAGAGTCAAATTTAGTTTGATTATGTTGTGGCAGGATGGCCAACATTGCGTCTGCTGAGCCAAAAATTTCAATTCGGTTTCACCCGTTTAATTCCAAAGAGTGCCAAACATCAAAATTCAAGAAAAATCCCAAACTTTTGTTTGCACAATATTGAAAAACAAATGCTACCATGCAAAAGTACTACCAAAGAGGTTTCATTTGAATGGTCACATCATAGGATTTTGTCAACAGACTCAAAAGTTAGAACTTACACTACAGTACATGTATCCATAATTGACTATGGGAGTGGAGGGTTTAACAGACCATTGGCAAGCTTTAGAACAAGGCTATAGCATGGCAGTCAGTGCTGTGCTTAGAGCAAGCTACATTAATCCAATATGCAAAAGATCATACCATTATAAGCATTTGTTGACAACTTTGATAGCTCTGCAAATGAGGACTCTGATATGATGTCTGAATCAGAGTTGTGCTTCAAGCTGTGCTATTGTCAACACAAACTGTACTCAAAAGTTTTAATTTGGCATCAGAATGATACAAACTTCATTGGCCTTGAATTTTTAGGAGTGTTAAAGTTCATTTCAAACTGTCTTTCATTGAGTAATGGATACAACACCAATGCAAATCCACTGATAACTGTGGCCTAGAGATAAGACAGTGTGATGTTTTGTTATTTCTTCCTTATTACACAAAATAATAGATCTCAGATTACAGATATCTGTAATCTAAAGCAACCGACAAGATCAGGAAAAATATTTTTCATTTGACTTGTACGAAATCAATACGAAAACACACACACTTTATTCTAAGCCAGTTTTGAGGTTCTTTAATTTACTCACTTAAAGTTAATCGACTGAGACCGATTATTTTTTTTACTTTATCTCAATTTCTTCTCTTGGCATAAGCTGAGTAAACAAAATCCTAAGTGAAGGTTTCTTTTTAAATATTCAACTCTCGTAATACACAGGAGAAAATGAAAGTCGCACCGACACCGAAATATCATCAATTATGCAAAGTGTACATGCCTACATACTGAATACATCACGATCGATGATCTTGGAAATTTTCAATGTTATTTTTAAGTTCAAGCTGTACTATTATTTTGAACACACAGAGAGACATCAAATAGAAACAAAGCGGAATTATTAAAATATTCAATCGAATATAAAAGTAGAAATCCGACTTGTTAGTCATGGTAGCCGCTATATCAACACGAAAGTATAAACCTCATTTAAGCTTATATAAATTCAGATAAATTTAAGTTGAGCTTACTTATATTGTACTTAGCTTTTTCGGTCAATTACTCACAGGCCATCTGCATCTCCAATTTAATTATCTGCATGTCACGTCGTGCTTTAAAAACGCATCGAACCTTTTCGACCAGTTTTTAAAGGCCGCAATCGTAAAAAAAAAAACAGGCACGTTTCTTTACCTCTTAAGGTAAAAAGCTACTTACCTTGGTGTTAATAGATTCGTAGGATCGCGATCTTACGTTTGCCGTTTGCATATTGCCAATGACCCCGGACATTTTTAAAACTACACAACCGAGATCTCACGAGAGCGATGAAACGCTCCAAGGTACTCCAAAGCAAAGTAACGTCAATAAGCCACCTATACCACCTTTCTAACACTGCTCGATAGCTTTCGGGCCATTTCTGTGGTTATAAATAGCGTAAAATCCGCTTCTATCTTTCCCAGACACTCCACTATGAGAATTTCACTTGACGTTTTTACTCTATTCGGTTCCAACCCCTTTTCCTCTGGTGTCGGAAAGTGCGCGCGCAATTTTCAAAAGAACTTTTTCGCGCCAAGAGCGCGGGCGTTCATAGAGCAGGTCACCGCAGGTCATGAAATAGACCCTTCCACGGTTTTCTCAACTTTTGATATTGGCCATGTAGCGAGAATCTAACGACACTGCTGGGAAGAGCACCTCAAAATTAGTAAAATAGCCAAGTTTGTGAGCCGTATCTTGTAAAATCGCAAAGCTATAGCTTCGCGAAGTCTGGAAATTTTACAGGCGTTTGTATGCTCAGGGGCACCAAACGAATCTGTTCCTCACTTTATCTGTTCCCCAGCGGAATTCTTGCTGGCTGGCAAAATATTCTTTACATATTTTTTTAATTACCATTTTTGCGCTGGTTGACTTGAGAAAGGAGTCGCAAGAACAAACTGTGCTGGCTAACGTAAGCAGGTCGAAAAGAGACTGGATCGAAGAAAATCGGAGGACACTTTGGGGCTTAAAAGGGTTTAGCTTCGTAGTAACAAATTTAAGCAGTACTTAGAGATATCCGAACAGGTTAAGTTCGAGACGGCAGTAAATGTACAAAACAATAAACAAAAAGCTACAATTAGTTTTCCATTAATGTTTCATCAGTTCCCAAGCCCCTTTTGGTAACTTATTATCATTGTTATTTTTTTCATTTATTCATTTTTTTTAATTGCTGTCTGGGAAACAGACATTTTTATCCAGCTGGCTGGAAATTTCCCTATGTGTTATGCTGGGAAAAAGGAACAGATATATTTTTCCCAGCAACGTAGAAGAACACCTGGAAATGCTTTTATGTCATTCATTTTAATTTATTTGAGTAAAATAATACATTTTACCAAAGAATGTTCGTTGGATGCCCGTGTATGCTGGGAGGCAAGTTTTTTTTATGCCCCCCAGCATACAAACGCCTGTAAAATTTCCCGACTTCGCGAAGCTATAACTTTGCAATTTTACAAGATACGACTCACAAACTTGGCTACTTTACCAGTTTTGAGGTGCTCTTTCCAGCAGTGTCGTTAGATTCTCGCTACATGGCCAATATCAAAAGTTGGAAAAAACCGTACCAGTATAAAACAAACAAGCGAAGCTAATGTATTGCGTTTGACGAAAAAGAACGCTGGGTATCGGTATCCTCAATCTACGGCGAGCAGGCATAAAGATTTGGGAGGTTTGTTGCACTCCTGAGCGGGAGGACTCCCATTTTAAAATGACAGGGGTGCTCGTCGGACATTTTCGAAAAATACCCTAAAAGGTACCAGAATATCCGGCGTTAGATGGTCGTCACTCAAATGTATGTTTACCCCTTAACGGGTACCAATTGAGACAACAATAAAACCAGTTGAGTGACAAACAGTTCCTGTTACACTTTTTTGGCTCAATTCTAACGGTGGTTCTTTTAGATTTTAGCACTCTAAACGGTACCAATCTACAAATTTTGACCCCTAAAAAGTTACGGCGAGCACCTGTCATTGTTTATTTCGTTTGTTTGTTTTTGTCTTTTGTTGTTGTTGTTGTTTTTTTTTTTGCAATTACAACGAAACGGCTGTCCACGGTTGCGACACTATTTTATCGGTTTCTATCGTGATGGTGTCTCGCAAAGTCTATTTTTCTAAACCCTCGGGGTTTATATGCGAGTATCAGCCACCCCTCTGAACTTGAGTTTCAAATACGAGCAGAAGTCGTTTCAACTGCAGATTTTGCCCATTATCAGGCGGTAAACATTCATCTTGACTATCACGTCTTACAAGTAAAACAGGTCGGTGAAACGAGACAATTCCAGTTTCTTTAGAAAGACCTATTGCATGGTTAACTTCTAATTATAGAATGATAAGTGTTATCATTCCGTGTAAGCTCAGCCACAAATACTGTCTTCAGCGCTTCCGACCGCAAACACTGAAATAATGTGCCAATGCTCACAACAATAAACACAGGTAACAGCCAAAGGTGTTTGAGAAAAAACAAGTTTAATAGTTCTATAGGGCATTCCATAGAATTATTAACCCAAATCTCGCACGCAAACTGGAAACTCTGAAAGCTATTAAAGGTGATGAAAATTACTGACGGTAACTGAATAACATTGCGAAGAAAATACACTCATGTATATATCAATCAAGATACACCTTATTATAAATATATCATAAAAAACGCAAATTTTAATAATTTAAGTCGCATTAATTTTTGTGAGCGTTAAAATGTCCGGAGCACATGCAGTTTGACACCTAGGAATCAATAGCTTTCTCTTTTCAGTTGCACGCTTTATTTTAATCTTTCATAAAACTGAATTAAAAAGCCTAAAGGTAGTAAAGCCGTGGTATATTTAGGGAAAAAAGACGAAGGACTTCTTCAGTTGGAGTGAGAAGGACAATTTTCAAGTATAATTTATAGTGCTATATAAAGCAATGACAATTACAGGTATTAAAAGAATTTAAAAAAATTATCAAAAAACATTGCGACAGAAAACATTAAAATTCCTTTCATACTTGTAACTGTCATTGCTTATGGAGCTCTATCCTGAAATTAACTTGCAAATTGTTTTTCTCACTACAACTGAAGAACGTTGTAACGGTCAGTGAAACATCAAAAGCTACCATCTCAATGAGACGCTCTTGATAGCCCTAAAATGTCAAGTCCAAGAATTCTGGATACCGGTCAAGTTGGACTGCCGAAAAGAAAACAAAGGATTTATTATTATAAAATGGCCAGAAGGGTCAGCAAAAAAGGGGAACAATATCTTGTGGGTACAAAAAATTGCGGAAAATATTGTGGTTTAAGTTACTGACGTCTGCATTGGTAGTCAACGTATAAAAATAACTGCTTAATTACCAACAATTTCTTTTCGCTTTTCCCGCTGAATAAATGGATTACCAGGGGAAACGAAAATAGTGCCCGAGGTTATGTTAGGCAAGAACCGGCACGTGTGGTCATACTCATCAACAGATTGCACGAGCCTGCATTTCAGTTTTAGCCGGTGAACAGGCTCCAGCTAGTATGAGGTTAAAGCGGACCAGAGAGCAGAACGAAGGAGGGGAAAGGCCGGGTGCGTCGCTTTCCCCACTCCTCCTTCGCCCCAGGCGTGCGTTTCTCGAAAGTCCCGAAAACTTTTCGGACCCGAAAAGCTGTGTTACGTGCAGAATGTTTACCAATAAAGATTCGGTTTTTGTTAAATTTGAAAGCTAAGCAATAAAATCTTACGTTTACTCACAACTTAAGCTGATTTGTGGGGTAAAAAGCCCAACGCCTTTCGTTAGAAACTACATTTAAAAAATTGCTTTCGGGCCCTAAAAAGTCTTCGGGAGCTACATACGCCTCTCGAAGACTTTTCGGACCCGAAAGCAATTTTTTAAATGTAGTTTCTAACGAAAGACGTTGAAGTTTTTAGCCCACAAATCAGCGAAAGTTGTTTAGTAAACGCAACAATTTATTGCTTAGCTTTCAAAATCAACAAAAACCGAATCTTTATTGGTAAACGTTCTCACGCAACACAGCTTTTCGGGTCCGAAAAGTTTTCGGGACTTTCGAGAAACGCACGCCAGGCCGGGCTAGGCCGCACAAGTCTTGCTACACTTCTTAGTTTTAGCCCTATGTCCCCACTAAGAAGCCTGTTCGAAGGCTAGCTGTTTTTGAGAAGGTTGCCATATAACCCCCGCGATGAGGGAGTCATCTATAAATAAATATGCAGTGTTGCACGTTGACCAGTAAGTGATGAACTTCTTCTCGGATCTAATTAAAAGAAAGTAGGAAACTAGTTATAAAAACACTGCATCATTGTCTCTTATCTGACGCATAAGAACACATCATAGCTAACGTTCTCTTTTTTACTCTATTCAGTTGCATATTAATTTTTACACAGATCATTTACATATTAACAACTATTTACATATATTTACAGTTTAGACAGCTTAGTAAAAACTAGTCTAATAATTTTTTTCGAAGTTTTCAGTGCAAAACGTATTCAATCTTTATCCTCAGGTTCTGTAAATGCAGAATGATATACTTATGCATGCAAATATATTGACGCCCATTGTTACCAGAATCAGGAATATATCAATTTCTACGCAACGCTGGCCTTCATTTTGCAAGAGGGCAAATATTAACCCCTCTCTCTAAAGTTGACCTGCCTACTCTGAGAGCACGGTGACTATCGCGGTATTAACATTACCCCTGTGATAGCTAGGGCGTTCAAAAAAATTGTCTACCGCAGCCACGCCCGAGAAATTGTAAAAGATAAACTCAGCTCTGCGCAGTTCTCATACAGGGATGGTGGAAACTGCACTGGCGCTCTTCTGTCCATACAAAATAGGATCAACAGCTGTTACTTGGACAACCCTGACTGTAAAGCAGTACCCCTATTTTCTATGGACTTTAGTAAGGCCTTAGTTTCGGTTAAAGGGGCAGTATCACGAGGTTCCACGCGCGGCACTGTTCACTATTCTTGCACCGGAATATTGGACATATCACTGTTAAAAGTGATTTTTTTCTTTCTTCCGGCTACTGATCAAAACGGATTTTTTGATTCAACAAATACCTCCACTTCTCGACGGCCTTTTTGAATTTGCGGAATCAAACTTGAAAACGTGGGCCGACGTTTTCAAGTTTCGACCTCGTGATACTCCTTAAGCATGACCGACTCGCAAGTAAATTAAAAGATTTCCCTCTGAATCCATATATTATTAATTGGTATCTAAGCTTTTTAAAGGATAGAAAACAGAGGATATGCTATAATAATTTTGAGTGCGACTGGAAACCTGTAAACAAAGGCACCACTCAAGGCAGCGTTAGCAGCGTACGTACCTTAATGATCTTAATATTGACTTATTCCCCGTTCACACCACATTTGGAGTGAAATATTTACTTAAAGAAACTTTAGTGACTTTTATCACCATTCCAGGTAGTTTGACTCATAAACATTTAAAAACGTTCAAGATAGAGGCTAAAAACGTTAACAGTTGGTGTGAATGGGGCTTTAGATCAGGTCAGGCCGTGCTATTTAAATATGCTAATGACTCTCCTGTTATCGCACCAGTTAATTGGAAAGTGCAAGACTGTTCTAGTATTTTGGTATTGCAGTTTTTAGCCTGGACATAGACAAACAGTATGTCATGCAATCCAGGCAAATGTAAAGAACTGATTTTTTTATAGAAGAGGAAACAATGTTTGTTATCCACCTATGGCGATGATACCGAGATGTAATTAAGCCAAAAGTCGTAATTTTAGGGGTCGCCTTTCAATGCGATAGCAAATACTCAAATACAAACTAATTAAGGCTAATAAATGCCTATTTATTCAGTTAGATCGCTACGTAAAGAGGGGTATAAACAGTCTGAAATAGACCTTCTCTTCAATACTATAGTTCTGACTAACACAACTTAATATGCTTTATCGGTATATGCTGCTTCAGAATCTGACCTCACTTCTGTACAATGTTTTTTGGACCGGTTCAAAAGGAAATTTAAGTCCAAGCCTATATATATATCAGTGTATATAGTATTCTAGAAAGACAAGAGCGGAATATTTTTAAAAAAGTATCGAATTCTGTTAGCCATCCACTCTTGTCAATTACTGCCATGTATTAAATCGCCCAACTATAATCTTAGAAAAAAGACGAGATACAGGCCAAAAATTAATACTACGCGTTTTAAAAACTCTTTCATCAAGCGCTTTATATCTAAATATGACAAGCTTTATAGTAATTATCTCTTAGTTTCTTAGTTTTGTATGTAATTTTATGTAATTTTAACTCGCTACTTTTAATACCGTGTAACAAAAGATATGTATTTTTATCTTTTGAAACAATAAAGACGATATTATTTATAGAATGATGTGAAATACAGATTAGGAAGGGAGGTAACGGTCCATTCCTCGATCGGGCTTGATTTCTGATAAACGGTGAACTGACAGGCTTCATGTTTGAGTTTGAAAGCAGCTAAATTTCTCTGACCGCTTGAACTCTCATGTTCAAGATCAACTTCGTTCTGTTGAAGGAGACTGCAAAGGAACAAAAAAACAACAACAAAGGCCGTGATTTGGATACATGTAATGTGACGGTTTTTGCATAATCACCCCCACAGGCAGCCCAACATATAGGGAGGTCTGGGGAAAGAACGGGGATCTTGAACAAGATAGAGCAGGTCAGAGCACTTGAACAAAAACCAAAGTGATTTAAGTACATATGATGTGACGGATTCTGCATAACTACTCCACAGGCAACCCAACATATAGGGAAGTATGGGGGAAAGAAAAGGGATCTCAAGCAAGATAGAGCACTGGAAACGAGGAAAACGTCTACCGCTCCATCCAGCTTTTACCACGTTTTCTGCTTCCCATCTCTGGTGCTCTCTCATCCCTAGACACAGGTCGAAGGACGCCACAATGTTGGTTTCATAGACCGCAAGCCTGAATTCCTGAATTGTTGTAATATAAAGGAGTAAGATGTTGTGTAAGTGGAATATACTATAGAAGCAAAGACCGACACAACGTAGATACAAATTTAAAAGGTGTACTATATTTCGGCTGGCCAAACCAGCCTTCTTCAGGTACAATGAGGTAAAATTTACATTGGCTTTTTATATGTGGTTGATATGTATACGTAACAACGGAAATACGTAGGGCTACGCCTAGAAAAATAACAATGATAGATAGAAATAAAAATAGCTGATAATGAAAAATATACAGAAAACAATGAAAGGAAACTAATACAAAAATGAATAATTAGT
This sequence comes from Cladopsammia gracilis, assembly GCA_022457155.1. Lineage (NCBI taxonomy): Eukaryota > Metazoa > Cnidaria > Anthozoa > Scleractinia > Dendrophylliidae > Cladopsammia > Cladopsammia gracilis. Next base: position 937,482 of record JAJGOT010000264.1, read on the forward strand.
ATATTTCTTCGCGAATGTTGAGGCCGTGAGGAACAGGTCTTCTGCCTTTTGAAATTAAAAAAGCTTCTTTGGCCTTACGTATTGAGTCTCGGTTAAAGAAATTTTTTTCAATGGGGATTAGTTGCATGTCATTAGCAGTGTGATTAGGAGAGAAAATGTTCAGCGGCTGTAGTAGGTTTAGACTTGGTGTTAGGATTATCTATAGTTCGGCGGTGTAAGTGGACAGCTTGTATCAGTGGCATACCGGCTGTCAACAATACAAGTCTGTACTAGACTGAAACGGTATACTGTCAACTCTCTCTAAGACGGACACCGTCAGGAACGGCCCCGACTGTCCGTCTTAGACACAGGGTCCAGAGGAGCTCTATTTGATCGTACAAGACGCTATTTTCTTCGAATCGTCGCCGTCTTGAAAGTTTAACTGATTGCGTTACACAGTATGTACCGCGGGCCAAATTACTAAGGGTGCAATTTTCTTCGGAATGCGAAGCTTTCTGAACAAAGCACGAAGTGCCGACAACGAGGCACGAAGTGCCGACAACGAGGCACGAAGTGCCGAGAGAAAAGTACGCCGATTTCGCAGCTTCCGAGCCCGTAGTAATTTGGCCCGCGGTACTTATTTTGTGTAACGCAATCAGTTTAACCTTCAAGACAGCGACGATTCAAAGAAAATAGCGTCTTGTACGATCAAATAGAGCTCCTCTGGACCCTGTGTCTTAGAGAGGTATCCGGCTTGTAGAGAGTCGAGGTAACGTGACACCAGTAGTTCTGAGACAATAAAGCTGAACCTATGCACCATTAATACACGTCTGTTTTAAGTCTGTTTAAAGTCGTTTACTTAAAGGGGCTATGTCACCATTGTTATAGTGTCATTTCAGAAAGCTAAAAGACATATTTATATCGGTGGAAACGCAAAAATAATGGTCCAGTTTTGTTTAAAATTACTAGGATAATTACTAGGATAATTAAGGTGTTTCGATACAGTTTTCTGGAGACTACACCTACATTTTTCAATTGGCTTTTCCAACTCTTCAGCAGATCAACGTGAAATTTTCACTACTAATCGGTTTTGAATTGAAGTTTGGCAATGTCTTTTCTGGGAAAATCGATATTACCATGACACGACGATAAACAAGAAACTTCGAAATCAGTAAAAGTGAAATTTTGCGCGTTTAAGATTTCGCATTGAAAATCCCACATAGTCATCTTAAAATATGGTATATGGCATATATATTTTGCAAGAAAAAAAAATTCTGTATGTTTGACGTCAAATAAATCGCAAACCTTACTATTTGTATACTATTTGTACACTATTTGCCACTCGTTGATCGGCCTTCGGCCGGCAAGTCACGAAGCTCGCCGCGAGAATACCTCTGGTGCCCAGGGTAGCTCAAATGCAAAACTCGAGAAAATCGAGAAGTCGTTCCTGACTCGTATATTTTTTTGTTATTTTGTCTCATATCCGAAGAGAAAATAATTGTGATTATTTTGTAGAAAATTATAGGAAAAAAGTCTAAAGTCGGCTGTAACGCGCTCAAAACTGATGAATCCTCACCTTAAACTCCTGTCCGTAATATTGCATCTCTCATCTGAAACATCGATTGCAACTTCTTCAATGACAAGCTTTCTCACCAAAGCTTCAATTTTTTCCTCCATTTCTTGAATTTCATATTCTATTTTATCGCTGGATTCTGGTCTAAAGGTTGTATAATACATGTAATGCTCTTGGCGCAGTCTGTAGTAAAACAAAAGGGAAACACCATAGCATTAAAATATAGGCCCTTAAAAGATTGTACTTCGATCATCTTAACTATACAAAAATAATTAATAAATTTGCATTAATAATTTTAGTTGAAGTCGATCGGCTGCCATCTTAAGTTTTATTTAAACAACGGAGAATGACTCACTGTACTTAAAAGTCGGTCTATTTTCACCCCATTCTCCTTGGCCGAACCGGCATATACTCATTTTATCTGCCCTCTTCCGAGTATGTGTCAAACTGTCTGCAGTTTTCAATCGAGTGTAAAGGAATATCAAAGTAATCACACTGGCCAATCACAGCAGGAGAAGACAATCCAACGAGCCAATCACAACAACTGGAAGCAAAATACATGTAGCCGGCGCCAAGCGCGGGAAAACTGACGTGCAAGTAAGTCACAATTGGTTTCCGTTTTACTTCTGATTGGTTGATAAAGTGGCGGGAAATATTTTTTTTAGCCAATCACAACGCGTAGCAATTCAAAACTAAAGCAATTGCAAAATTGCTTTCGACAATCACAGCAATTGAACTCCGCTCGATTAGCGCTACTACTTGGTAGAATTCATATGACAACACGTTGTTGTTCCTGAAGACGATAAACGTTTTCCGTTGCTACCTTGCTTAACCGCCTATATAATTTGAAGAGAAGTATCGTTCATCATCAAAATGAAAAGAAATCTAACGATTTGCAAAGGCGAAGAGAATTACGGCTGAGTTTGCGGTCTTATTACTGTGACAAATCCAACACTATTGGGCCAATCACAGCAAACACAAATAAATCAATAAACCTATTGGAACTCGAAGCAAAAACCTACAACCAACGGTGCCAAGCATGAGACAAATGGACGCAAACCAAGACACGATTAGTTTGGATCTTTGCCTTATTATTTGTAAAGAAAATCGCGGCATGGAAATTATTGAAGTAAGGAAACGCAAAATTACAGATTAAAAACTTATTTCCGGCAAACAGTCGTGAAACGCGCTGATTTCGCGGAGAAACGCGGATAAATTAAATTTATTTTCGATTGTTTTTTCTTTTGTGTGTTTTTTTTTTGTGGAGGCGCGGTGGGTTAATGATTAGTTCGTCGGACTTTCTTGGACAAGAATTTTTGCCCCACATTGTCTCTCTTCACCCAGGTGTATGAAACCGGGTTAAGCTCCGGCGGTCAGAGCCACTAGGCTCGTGAAGACTTTAACCCACGATTGCCCTCGTTGGTTAAACAGAAAAGCAACTTGGGAAATATTTACGGAAAGAAATGCAAAGCGTATAAATAATTAGTTCTGACATGTCTGCCGTAAAAAGAAACTAACCTTTTGTGATCGGATCTTTCTCTTCGAATTATACGAGCTGTAAGCTTGTCCCATTTTAAGCGTTAAAGGTGCTTTTTTGTTCAAATAATTCAGGCGCTTCAAAAACACGTCTAACCAGGTGCAATTTTCTTTCCAAGTGAAATGTTTTGCTTTGTGACATAACAATGAAGATAAAAAGCGCGCGCTGATATCAACCAATCACAATCAATTTGGTTGACTGCCGATCAAACGCGCGCAGAAAAAGAACCTTTTGCGCGCGCTTCGACATAACGTTTTTTCTCAGCAATTAGGGCCTGTTCACATGGAAGTGGGGTACCCCGGGTGCCTGGGGTACCCCGGCTTGGTGGGGTTCCCAGCGTCTCCATATATTCTTTGTTGTTTATCTGGTTGCGTTCACATGCGTGGTGGGGTACCCCACTCAGCCGGGCAACCCGTCTCCTCGGGGCGGGTTGCCCGCCTGAGTGGGGTAGATTTTTTCCATGTGAACACTATACCCCGGGGTACCGGGGTGAGGTTCATACGGGCATTCGACAATTTAGCCCGCCACAAACAAGCGGGAAAACAAAATGGCGTCCACTCGTTATCAACCTGGTGAGCTTTTCCGCAAACAACGCCTCCAAAATATACTCGACAGCTCAAATTTTGAGGAAAATAGTCAGGATATTGGTAGTTTAAGCGAGACAGTAGCATCTCAGCCCGATCAGGCCCTGATTCCATTGGAATTGGATGCCCCAAGGCAAAATACGAAGTCGAACCCGAAGGGAAAGCGAAAACCTTCAGATGGTTTGCAACACAAATCTACAAAGGCGAAAGTGGCTAAAAGGAGTCCTGAAAACCAAAGAAAGGTTATGGCTTGGTCCCCAGATCGGATAGACTTCAAACGCACCCTACCCCAGGTCCCCGGGGTCATCAAACGCATATGAAACAAACATTTTATCGACCCGGCTACCTGAGGTACCCCAGGCACCCGGGATACCCCACTCTCATGTGAACAGGCCCTTAGTTGTAACTTTAAAAAAGACGCTGTGCTTTTCGTTTAGGCCTATTTGCAGCCCAAGTTAGTAAGCCTGTTATTCATTATCCTCGATGAAACCGCGCGGGTGCACTAAACGGTTGAAAATAGAACCTATTTTTTCAGTCTTACGGTACACAAGCGAAACGAGGACTGGCAAAATTTAACAAGAGAATAGACGCTCTATGACGCTTAAAATATGTATTAAAGTCATAGAATGGTTGAGGTTAAATAAATAAACCTGCTTTTGAATAGATAGTGCCGTAGCCAGTATGAGGCAAACCGAGGCACTTGCCTCAGTCATGATCCCAGTGATTTGTTTAAACGTACTAGTCATCATAAAGACCCTAAATAGCTAGACGGGGAATTTAACCATGGATATTGCCTCAGTCCTTATTTTTTTCTGGCTACGGCCCTGATAGAGACAGTGTACAGTCAGATATTTGTATTTTTTTTAGTTCACTCATGCACGCGCGCGAAATTGTTGGCATTAGAGACCTTTAGATCATAGCATAAGTACAAGATAGAGTACGACAATTTTACAAACCAAATGTGCGTGGTTTAGATTAACACGTGTCACTCTCATCTTGTTCCTTTGGCCGCCTTCTCTGCTGCCCAGTAACCTAGAAGATCGAGGACGCTTGGAACGTGAAAGGTTTGAATTTCGAAATCTTGCACTCACATCACGATTAATTTTATGGTTTCGCACTTGATTGGTTAAAAGAAAAAGAGCATGGGAATCATTAGAGAAAAGAAGCGCAAAGAAGATAAATAATTTGTTCCCACAGGCAATCGTAAAATGCGCTGCAAAAGACGAAGAATCAATCCACGGCGAAATCAAATCATGATAGGTTTTAACTTTGGGCCTGATTGGTTGTTTTCTCCATTTTCCCATAGCTCCATATTAGTTGTTTCTCCATTTTGTCATAACTTTGGTTCGTTGTTTCTCCACTATAATACACTCTGCTACTTTATTGTAACTACAATGCAACTGAATTTAGGGATTTTATAAACACAATGCCAGTTAAAGCAGGCAAATGATTTTCTCTGCTAAGTGAAATTTTCTAAATGTGCAGGCATAAACCCTGTTGGACAATGTTTAACAAATGACACGATGGGCATTTGAGCACATGAAAGAAATGTTGAAGGCCAGTGTTGTTTTAAAGTTTCTTGTACCAAATATCTGTAGCGTTTTATGGCAGTATAATACATGCTTTGTCTTACATTTTGACCAACCAATGTAACAAAACTATAGTTATGCATCAGTCAATTGTAGCAGTGCCCATTCCCCCCCCCCCCCCCCCCCAATGCAGGCCAACCCCTGGGAATTAGCATTTTGCAAAAAAATATATAATTATTAAAAAATAATAATAATAATAATAATAATCTTTATTCATCTTAAGATAAAAAGTCACATACCTTAAGTTACAACATTAAAAAGGATAAATATAAATTTAAAATATTGATATGTAAGGTAAGAAATTACAAATGTGAAATGCTTCAAAATAATGCCCCTGGGAACGTAAAAAAAAAACAGAAGGACAATTCTTTGAATCTAGGCTCATCCAAGAGTTATTTCAAGGCAAACTAAGGAACAGAGAAATGATTTCTCTCAATGTTGTGATAATTTCTTAGCTATAAATTGGATGATTTAAACATAGTCTATTTTAGTGAATCATATGGTGATGACAGTACATGTAACAGATTTTGGGTGTAAAAGGAACTGTTTGTGACGTAAAGTAATGTAAAGAGAGATCTGTAAACAGTAATATTCAGACACGCAATAATACAATTGTTAATACAATTTAACCCTCACCTTAGCAAATAAATCATGGCAAAATGTAAAGAAATAATTGTGTATCTTAATTACTGTAGAATGTAGCTGGATTTATGTAAATAAAGCGTAGCAAAGGCATGTATCCGCATAACATGAATAAATATGTTTAAAAATGAATAAATATGATTGTGAACGCAGATTGTTACTAGATTGCTATTAGATTGTTGGATTGTACAACTGATGTGTAACGTTGAAGAGTCGTAATAAACCGCAGAAAAAGAAAGATACAGTGCTTGTTTTGTGTGGACCAGCATGTGCGGAGAGATTCCAGAATGTAGTGGCCGTGGGAAATTCCGCTAAACTCAAAAGTCCACCAGTGATTGACCTTTTTAGAGCTAGCCAGCAACACATTTCGTGTTTTTGTTGATCACTCACCACCGAAAATGAAGCCAGGATTCTGTGAAATTGAAAACACGAGGATGCAAATGCCCGGGGTACACTGTGGGCAGGCTGTTACCCGACCCCCGGGATTCAAACATAGGCAAACCGACAAATGCCCAGTGGGAGGATAAGGGGGGGGGGGGGGGTGGCAATGCTGGAATTGACTGATGCATTATCATGATCTGATAATTCATGAGGGAGTAATGAAATCAACATGACAATACATTGAATAGACTTGTAAAAATTCAATCATGTAAACAAAACAGTTCATACATTTAAAATGTACTGTTATTTAATGTTGGGGCCATCCATGTGCATTCCAGTAGCCATAATTAAAATGCACTGAAAGTACTTCCGAGTTTTTGTAGAATTTGAATGTCATTGGCTTGGCTTTGTTCACAACAACTTCACACCTTTCTTGTGACTCCTCATTTCTTGACGATAATTTCTTTTTCAGTAATTTATCTTTGGGTACGACATTGCTCTCCAGGTTCATTTGATCAAAAATGAAGACAGCTTTCTCTAAATCAGTTATCTCAATATCAATGACAGCTGGTGTTTCCTTATATTGATGGTCATCGTGTTGTACATCGATTGTGTGTTGGGCAATCCCATTAAACACCTCCTGGGGAATATCCAAAGTAAACTCAGCCCTCCAAGGTGCTGCCATGTTAGGTGTTGGTTGAAGTCTACGACAAATCTTGGTATGAATCTTCTTTAGAGCATTAACAACCATTATTACTTTGAGTGCCAACAAGTTGTTGTATCTCTCTGTTCCTCGATTCATTCAAGTATTTTCCTTCCAAAATTCCGATCGCGGCTTCCACTTCATTATAAAATCGCGAAATGGAGTGAAGAGCGGCAGGATTTTCCGTTTCAGAAAGATAACCGTGCATGTGTCTGCGAAGAAAGTGATTAATTTCCCTCGTTGGAGGATTTCTTCTGAAAAGATCAGCCGCCATTTTGAAAATTACCCGGGAAACCTTGCGGTCTCTTGACGAAATATTGAGGGGGTGGACTGGCCCCACATTCCAGCTGACATTACACCTAAAAATTATTTCCAAATACGTGAAACGGTAGTGGCGTTCAAGCTTTTCTTGACGCATTCATTCCACACCATGTCCGTGTTTGTCATAGCGAAGCTGTGCCTTTATATTTAATATGATTGCTCAGCGCAACCGTAAAATGTTTTCTCTCAGATCCTGCCTTGATCATATCGTTGATCCTGATACACCAGTCATCAAACTGAATTGATTATTCAGGCTTTCTGTAAGGTATAAAGTCGCAACCGAGCCAGAGGTGCCACCCGGCGGCAGGAGTTTTAATAATCCGATTTCCGTAGAATGAAGCAACTGGGGGTATTGCTACTCCCCCTAGATGGGATACTCAGCCTGGATGAGATGCTAGTCCATCACAAGGTCCCCCCCCCCCCCCCCCAGCATTTAGTCGCCGGTACCCATTTATACATCTGGGTGGAGAGAGACAATGTGGGGTAAAGTTTCTTGTTTAAGGAAACAATACGACGACCAAGATCAGGCCAAAAAACCACTGGCCTTCAGATCTGAAGTGTAACGCGCTAACCACTACAACACAACACCTTTATATATTCCGTCTCCATTGACACGTATAGGCTATTACTTGATGATCTTGTCGAAAAATGTCGTGAACGTGTATTAAGTAATGCTCCATATATAAAAGAACTATAGTAAACTTCATTGTTCTGCGGCATTGGCTCATTCCCACATAGAATATCTTTGGTTTCAAGAATAGAGGAGGGGATGATGGTTCATAATTATATTTCATTATAAAAATAAAGAAAATCCATTTGCGTCAAACAAATTTTAGGACATATTCGTGCTTAACCAATCAGAATAGCAGGAGACAATAGCTAATAATTTAATTTTTCTTCTTTGATGAAGTTCCCCAAATACAATTTCTTTTTAAACTTGCATGTTGTGCGATTGGGTCTCAAATTACTTGAAACCTAAAAAAAATAGCCAAAATGCACCTTGAACCTTAACTTTTTGGCAGTTTTTAAGTCTAGGCCAATGAGATCACTAGTTATAACAATGAAAAAAGTTGGCATTCCATCGTGCATTGCCGTTCAGCACTTTCCTTTTTATGCGGATCATTACTTAAATGTAATGATCGTGACTTTTTTGAACGATTCTGATGTAAAAGGTATGGTCCGCCAGTGTGCCTGCCCATCCTTCATCTTGCAGTCTCCTACTCGTGACTTTCAAAACAGTCAAGTGAAAAGAGCTGCCATTTCGATATGGAGACAGACAGACAACAGAGACAAATTTCTGCTCTCCATACATTATGATTGGTGACAGCGCGATACGGCCGGTAGCTGATCCATGGCGATAACAGAAACTTGGCAACTTGACTTGATTACATCCACTGAATGTTATATCATTGCTTAACCGAGTTCAGTTATGGGAAAGACGGAACAAACGTGATGTTGCTGGCCAATCAGTGGAGTAAATGCTGCCCATAAAAGGTTTTAGTTGTCCCCTAGACTCGGCGATACACGGTTATTCCGTTTTCATTTCAGTTCAACCCAAAGCTTCCTTCTGTATTGTTTCGGGAACCCGTATATAAATAATATTGTGATGATTTCCCTATTATAACTGACATAAATGCACAAGATACGAAGCACGGAATCTTAAAACAATACATGTGCCCTATTTTCATTTCATTTTACACTCACAAAGCTTGCATAGCTTCGTATTTCTGAAACTTTCACCTCTTATTCTTGTAAAAATTAAAAGGAATTGTTTCCGGGATTTTTCCGAGGTTAAAATATCTCTTAAAATCAACATTTCGACCAGTTTTACTGGTCTTCTTCAGGTTGTTTAAAATGTTTTTCAATATGGCGGGTCCGATCCCGGAAACAATTCATTTTAAATCTTACATAGCTTAGCGGTATTTAACTAAGGGTGCGTTCCATTGACCTTAGTTCCGGAATAAGAATAAACGAAACAGCCCCGAATGCCCGTTCGATTGAGTCGCAATACATGGAATGTATTCCAAGCATTCAGAATAATGACGTCACCGTCGTCCTCGCCTCGAGGCCTTTTCAAAACAACAAACAAAATGGCTACCGCCGGCGACCATGTGGGAAGAAAATGAGTTGTTGTTCAAAAAAGGATACTCCTGGAGTCGAGACTCAAGTGAATTAATGCCTGGGTCCCTGTCGATTTAAAAGAGGGTGGTCTAACGTAAACGGATTCAGAGGTATCTCTTAGACAACTATTTAGGCCAAACCGCAAACATAAACTGTTCAAAATGTATATATAATATTGTGAATTTTTTTCGTCACGTGACCATTCACCCCCAATTTTGTAAGAAATCCATTGAATCAAAATTCGCACCAGTAAGCAAGAGTTTTCTTAACAAATTTTACCTCCTTACTATGGTTATCAGTATTTTTCTTGGAGCAGCGGGTGGAATGAGAGAAAACCATTTAACGGTTTTCTTTTGAACCGATTTCAAGTTGGAGTAGGACTGGCACTAGTAAAAAACAGGAAATAACACTTGAGCAGTGCAACGATCCGAACCATTCCAGCCGGGTTTCCTAATCCCTGCCCATGTTGAATGTTTTTATAAAGAAAAACTAAATTTGGGAATGCAGCTAGTGGTGGGAATCTTTATTTGTGCTTTTTCGAGGCGCACTTTCAAATTCTTTGTTCTAGTTTCTATACTTTATATTATTTAACCATCATTTGTTCCTTCATTACGTCTCAAAGGGCGAGTTTTGGAAAAGAAACTAAAAGATCAAAACCAATTTTGACCCAGGCCGTAATTCACTTGAGGAAGAGACGCTTCTCCTCATTTCCTTGTACGAAGAAATGAAAGAGATGTTTTAAAACGTCAATTACAAAAAGAAACAAGTCTGGGAATCGATCGCGGGCATTTGATATTCCAGAAACAGAATAATCGTTTCATTGACCTACGAAAGGAATGGCTATTCTGGAATAATCCGGAATATATTCTTCTTCCAGAAAAGGGGAACGCAACCTAATTATACAAATGTATTTATCATGGGTTACGTTACCCTTCATTCGGGGTGCTGACACGGTAAAGTGGGTTGAAACGTGCAACTGTCTCTTGTACGCTTCAAAACAAGCTTCTGATTATTCAATTTCATTTAAAGAAGTTGTTGCAGCCATATTTGGAAAATCAAGATAAAAATATTAACCAATCAATTCGCTAGAACAACTTGCTCCAATCACGAGGGACCGAGGGGTTTCCAAATATGGTACTAAGCATAAAATGAATATTCGGAAGCTGTGAATGCGCGTTACACGTTTCAACCCACTTATGGGTTTCTGATGGCATGTATACACTTGTAATTGGTTCATTAGCGCGGGCGTTGGATTTTATATACGGCGTGGTTTGCATTTGCGTCTGCCTCTCTCTTCGCCCTGAAAATTAAATACCCAACGGATAGGAAGATAGCTATTTTCCTATTCGTATTTTTAAATTATTTCGGATTATTGATTCATGATCAATGAATATTGTATGATCACGCGTTGAAGTTTTCCCAGTTCGTTCACGTATTTATAGCCGTTCAGTAACTAGGGCTTTGTACTTTTTCTATTACAGTGCTAGTTGGTCTTTTCCACCTTGTAGTTTGAGTTATTAGTTGCATGTATTGTTAAACTAAGTGTCTTGTGAGATTAATTACAATATTCATATATCTTTGTGGATCAATAAAAAGGGCGCACGCGGCTCGTATGGACACACCCTAATATGCGGTTGCTTATCACATGATAAATGTTTTACATTCGGTTGAGCGGGAAGCGAATTAGAATATAATAATGTATACTGCTAAAAACGTCAGGTCAAAAACAGAGGTCAGTTTTATAAATTATAGCCATATTAGGGCCATTTATACGACAGAAAATAAGACGCGACTTAAATAAGACGCGAACCGATCGTATAAACAGTACAAAATAAGCATTCGTGTCTTATTTTAGACGCGACTTAAATAAGACGCGTCTTATCTTAAAACAGGGTTTTCAGCTGTTCTTATTTTGTCCGCGTCTTAAATAAGATGTGAACTTCCTCGTATAAATGCTTTCGCGTCCTAAATAAGACGAGAACAACAAGTGCGCCGTATCAAAAATAAGACGCGAACCATTTATACGTGATCTTCGCGTCTTATGTTGGACGCAAACGTATAAATGGTACACTTCGCATCTTATTTAAGTCGCGTCTTAGTTAAGACGCGTCTTATTTTCTCCCGTATAAATGGCCCTATTGTTTTCATAAATTAAGTCTTTCAGTTTAACAAGCCCGTGTCTTATTATGAATTTAACGCATTCGTGACGTCCAATTCACTTCCAGTCATTTCTGATGTCTTTGCAAGAAAAGTATAAGTCATTGCTTGATTATCTTCCTCGCTCTTCACAGAAAAACTATTAAAATAAAAGTTTATCGCCAAACAAAAAAATAAATTGCACCTCCATTTAACAAAATGGGAAAATTTTCTAGATAAACTCCTACAATGAAAATGCATACAGTGTCTTCCATTCAATATTTAATTTATTTAATTGTATCTAAAGTGTAATTGTATGTAACGAAAAACTTTCATTGTATTTCTTTTTTTTTGTGTGTGTATAACTGCATTTGGTTTCTTGTAATGTAATGTTATGTGTAATTTTGTTCCCTACATTAAATTATAGAAACAACTTCCGGTCGCGACCGCGGCCGTTTTGAAAACATCCCCTTAACTCGCTTCAGCAGCAAAATTCACGATGGTTCCACATCAGAGATTTGTCAGCCTGATAAAAGCATCATTTTCAGTAATTATGGCGCTTTTAACCCTAAGGCGCACAATTCGATCTAAAGTCTGCACATATTCGCCACATTGTCTCGATCATGCATCATGTGAGAATATACTAACTCACCTTCTGTGATCTGGTTTATCTCTTTTCTTCGACTTAAATGAGCTGTGAGCTTGTCCCATTTTAAGCGTTTAATGCTTTGTTGTTCAAATAATTCAGGCGCTTCTTCGAAAAACACGCCAGACCAGGCACAGTTCTCTTTCCGAGACGTACATGGCACCTGAAATGTTTTGCTTGGTTTCGTAACAATGGAGAGAAACTGATGCGCGCGCTGATGTCATCCAATCAGATTCAGTTCGATTGACTGTCAATAAAGATTGAAATTACCCGCGCAGCGTAGATACTAAATGCTAAAATCAAAAAATGAAAAATTTCGACGCTGTTCATATAATTTTTATACGTCCGACGTTTCGGCAATGCTACTTTCTTCAGAGTATACCGTTCAAAAGTTCGTAACAAAACTGTTAAGAGAAAACCGTTCGTTCAACACAGTTTTCTCTTAATAGGTTTGCACCCTGACGAAGGCAACATTGCCGAAACGTCGGGATTAAAATTATATGTACAGCATCGAAATTTATCATTTTTTTTTTTCATTTTAGCATTTTTACTGTCAATCAAACGTGCACATAAAAAGGGAAACTTTTTGCGCGCGCTTGAATAAAAGGCCGGTAGCGCGACCGAGGAAGCCACACAAGGTAGCATTCCGTGCATTATTTGTGAAACTTCTCGGGGAACAACATTGCTGACGCGTCTGATACAACGGACGGAGCATTTGAGGCTAGGATGGATGTCGAACAAGGTGGCAGATAATGACGGCATATTATGTGATTGTTGTGCATGCGATATATTGCAGGAGTAGGAGCCGATCCAACTTAGGCGTCGAGTCAACCTCGTTCCAAGGGTCCTTTAGTTTTCTCCCTCAATAGAGAAAGAGAGGCACGAGGTTGTTTCCGAGTTTGTTGCACGCAACAAATTCAGGGGAGGACACACGGTGCAATGTTGCACTACAATGCAATTGCATCGACGTATTCGACCCTGCTGTGTAATGATGCATCGTGTGAGCGGCCGGGCCTCAAGACTCGTTTCTTATTAAGTGCAGTGCGTGTTTAATGATATGGCAAGCGAAACTAAGACTGGCAGAAATGTTTACAAACAACCGCCGCTTTTTGACGCTTGAAAATCGTAACTAGACAAATGAATACCCTTTTTTTTGGAACCAGTGTTAAATATCTGACAATATTAAATAAACCGATAAACTGAATTTACCAAAACTGTGAAGTTCCGTAAACAACTGGCTGGTGAGTATTGAGTGCCCTCTGCCTGCCATAATTTTCTTCGGGAAATGAAATTTCAAATTTGTGTTTCGTCAACGACACCCCCCCCCCCCCCCCCACCCCCCCCCCCTCCCTTTACCATGTGTTTCGAATATTATAAAGGACTCAGTTAGAATCAAATACGAGAATGTCTCAAACTGGGCAAACCGACAGCGTCAGTTTACAACCCGGGGAGGGGGGGGGGGGGGGTACTCCCTATAATGGGCTATACGGGGATGCTCCGCCCGAAAGAGGAACCTTTTTGGGGCTGGAGGTATATGAAAGGGTAGGGATTTTACGAGTTGAAGTATATGAAAGGGTAGGGATTTCACGAAGAATAGGAAAGGGTAGTGAAAACACGAATTGAAGTATAAAAAAAGGAAGGGAAAACTGCCATCATGATTTTTAAAGTATTATAAAAAGGGCCTTTCAAAATATATCAAACAGACGCACTTGAAGGCAATATGAAAGGGGTACCATTGTCAATGAAAAGTATATGGAAGGAGTACGATTTTCAATGAAAGGTATGTGAAAGGGGTACCTTTTCTGTCAAAAACGGTATATGAAAGGGTAAGGGTTTGGACCTTGGGGTGGAGCATCCCCGTACATAACTTTGTTGTGTACACCCCCCCCCCCGGGGGGGGGGGGTTTTACAACGTACGAGAATGTAAAGATATGTTATATTTCTAAGCCTACGTATGTTCGCACGTTAGAAACGCACATTCTTCTAACAAACAATTAGACTGTCATCGGAGTCTCTTCCAAAGAATAAGCTGGAAGGTTAAGGAACGCAAAAATTTAATGACAGCCCATCATAATTCAATCCAGGCCAGAGACTGACGTTGGCTCGTTCAGTGTACATGAAACCGTTTTAAAACAACAAAGTTAGAAAATGTTTCATTTCAAATTTTATTTAACAACTCGATTGTATGCTCTTTAATATTATTGTACAAATGTTTTTTTTAACCCAAGAAATTATCTTGCCTTACATATGTCGCAAAGGTGTTTAGTCTTTACGAGGTGGAATAAGACATGGCAATAATAAAATAAATATTTATTTACAAGTTGATAAAACGATAGAAAAGGAATACAGCTTTTTACTAGATTTCTATATACAATTCTTGTTACACTCAAAACAATTCTATGAACGAGATACCATCTGAAAAAATTGGTCACCACATGACAGCAAATTTATAATCAAAATTACAATGAATTATGTACAACACGGCTCTAAAAGATTCTAATATGTACAATATACGAGGACCTAAAGTTCTTTTTCTTCTAGTCTTGCTCCCTCTATCTTTGTTCTTACTCCGCTGCAGTTCATTGTTAATTCAGCATGGGCCAACTTCAGGTGATTAATTTTCTCTCTTAAGTCATCGCTCTAAGAAAAATAATAATTTTTGATCAATACTAAAATGCAGTACCATCCACGGAGACTCTAGAGCAGATAGTCGGGGTGGGAGGAAGAACCAAAAAAATTAAATCGATACCAGCGAAAGTGATTCAGTACCTTTCTATTTTAGGAAGGGGGAATTCTTCATTGCATGTTCAACGGCGTATAATCACTTTACAAATATTTGCATTAATTACATACTAACTTAGTAACATCAATACAATATATCTATGCTATATACTAAATTCCACTGAACAGAGAACATCATTTACCTACATTGCACACTTAAGTAACACTAGAAGACATTAACATGCAATTCAACAATGTAAGCTATAGGTACGACTGGCATAGTTTAAAACATGCATAGCATAAGAACTACTTTCTGCGAAGGTTTCTACGACTTGTCTCGCAACGATCGATTTTCTTTGTTACAAGTTACTTTACACGGTGCAATGACTCGTGCAATAACAAATTTATTTAGACAGCGAGCAGTCTCTTAATTTTCTTTAAGTCAGTCGAGACCTCCTTCCTCGCGGCTTTGCCGCTACGCGTCCGTAGATCGCTCGCTCGTTCGCTCGTTCGACTAACTAAAAGAAAAATAAGAAAACGAGAGACTGTACGCAGTCTATAAAACATTTCCCAAAGTAACAAACCTTGCAGCGAACATTTCTTGCAATATTTTGGTTGCAGCAGAATTCGGTTCTATTCCGGAAGTTTTGCAAGTACTGCGACAACGTTGCAATGAGGTTTCCAATTTTCAATTTTTCGTTGCCTAGTGCAATGTGCTTCTGCAACTTGTATCGCAAGGATTTGATCTGCACTGCGGTCACCATCGAGACCGAAACAAGTTGCAAGAATCGTTGCCTGGCAACTTGTCTCACAACCTCAAAACGCACAGTTTCCAGCTATGACTAAAACAACCCAATGCACGTTGCACGGCTTTTAAAGAGAATAAACTACCGTGTGATTATTACCTGTTCTTTTCTTTGTTCGTAGTCTCTGAGTAAAGGCTCGTTTCCAAGAAGTCCACACTTTTGTCTGAGTTTGACGTTTTCTATTCTCAGCGCATCTCGCACTTGCTTCGTTCGTGTTAGGATATCCCTTCTCTATAACAAGAAAAAGAAAGAGAAACATGTCGAGAAAGGTTTTGTCAAGGTTTTGTCGGTATATCCTATTTATTTAATTTCATCTCATTTCATTCAAAAAACAAAAAAATGTCGACTGTTAATAAACGTCAAAAGATTCATACAGTCAGATATTTACAGTATACACCTCCCATCAGCTACTCCGAAATCATAATACTTCGAGTTCGACACTGCCAACAATACCTCAAGCTACTTTTTGACACTATCTTGAAGTAATTTTTCTCGATCAATTTATTACCAGTATGCAAATAATAAGGTTTGAAATGTTACTGATCAAACATACACAATTTTTTTATTCTTGCAAAATATATACGCCATATACCATATTTTAAGATGTCTATGTGGGATTTTGAATGCGAAATCTTAAACGCGCAAAATTTCACTTTTACTGATTTCGAAGTGTCTTGTTTATCGTCGTCATGGTAATATCGATTTTACCAGAAAATAGATCTTGCCAAACTTCAATTCAAAACCAGTTAGTAGTGAAAACTTCACGTTGATCTGACTTGGAAAAGATAGCTTGTTCCAGGCTCTCAGATAGTGGGGCGAGCGAAAAATGTCGGAGCGAGCAAAGAAAAAACGAGGGAGGGGGAGGGGGGGGGGGGGGGGGGGGGGGAAGGGACGGAGAGCCTGGAAAAGGCTAGGAAAAGACCGCTTAAATTAAAAGCCGATTGAAAAATGTAGGTATGGTCTCCAGAAAACTGTATTCGAAGCACCTTAACAACAAATAGACAATTAAGGCCCAGTTCAAACGTCGAACTTCACATGTGCCGAACCTAATGCAAATTAGCAAGAACAATAGATTTTGCTCATTTGCATTAGGTTCGGCACATGTGAAGTTCGACGTTTGAACTGGGCCTAAGTAATGCTCCACATAAGAACTATAGTAAACTTCATTGTTCTGCGGCATTGGCTCTTTCCCACATAGAATATCTTTGGTTTCAAGAATAGAGGAGGGGCTGATGATTCATAATTATATTTCAGTATAAAAATAAAGAAATCCATTTGCGTCAATTAAATTTTAGGAAATGTTCGTGCTTAACCAATCAGAATAACAGAAGACAATAGCTAATAATTTTGCTTCTTTGATGAAGTTCCCAAAATAAAATATCTTTTAAAACTTGCATGTTGTGCAATTGAGTCTCAAATTACTTGAAACCTTAAAAAAATTAGACAAAATGCACCTTGAACCTTAACTTTTTAGCAGTTTTTTAGTCTAGGCCAAAGTTATCAGTAGTTGTAACAATGAAAAACGTTGACATTCCATCGTGCATTGCCGTTCAGCGCTATCCTTCTTATGCGGATCATTACTTAAAAGGAAGCTGAAGAGACATACCTGAGCTGCAAACGCCTCGACCGTTTTTAAACTGCTTCTCTGCTCGCTGTTCTCTGCCTGTACAAACTGTAACTTCTCCTTTAGATGCGTCAGAACTTGCACTGTGGTGGTGATCTTCTTGCGGAGTTTTAAGAGTTCCTAAAAGGGAATAAACAAGGGAAACAAATAGGCCATTTGCACGATGACGTCTACCAGAATCTACTACTACCAGAATCCTTCAGTTTTTTGTTTTGTAGTGCGAATTAGGGCTGTTGTTATTTAAACCGCACTGGGATTACAAAATTTAAATAAGAAAAGAAAAACGAAATGAATTCTGGTAGTAGTAGTAGTAGTCAAATGACGTCATCGTGCAAATGGCCTATTAACGCGCCATTTTGTCGTGAAACAGGAAGAGAACCAAGAACTACAAGTGTAATGGGGTAGGATTTTTTTCTTGGCTATTAAGGTACACATGACAAGCCTCGGTGGCAAAGGTGAGGCAGCCTGCGTGGAGACATCTCTAGTGAAGCAACGGAAAATACGAGACGTCTGCACAATCGAAGACTAAGGCAAGAAAAACGTCTTCACACGAATTGTTTAGTGAACATCGAAATGGCTCTGAATGCACATTGTAAATGATCTTAGTAAACATTAAGCTTACATTTCAGTTAAGTAATAGCCGTCAACTTCAAAACAACTGTAAATAACTAAATTGTGGTTTTGGGAAAGCGAATTGAAAGTACTGCTCAGTAGCTTTCATTTGAATGGTCACACTTTAGACAGTGACCATTCGAATCAAAGCTACTGAGCAGTACTTTCCTGTGGTTGTGTTTATTATGCTGTACAAGGTGGTGCTAACTTTTGAGTCTGTGGATGAAATCCTAAAGTGTAACCATTCAAATGAAAGCTATTGAGCAATACTTTCCTGTGGTGCTGTTTATTATGCTGTACAAGGTGGTTCTAACTTTTGAGTCTGTGGATGATATCCTAAAGTGTGACCATTGAATTGAAAGCTATTGAGCAGTACATTCCTGTGGTACTGTTTATTATGCTGTACAAGGTGGTTCCAATTTTCGAACCTGTGGTTGAAATTCAAACGTTGGGGGTATGGTTCTGTTTAATTTTTGTTTTGTTTTTTTTGCTCCAAAAATATTAAGTTTTTGATGTTGCTTCTAACTCTAACCTACCTCGTTTCTTTCCTCAATCTTTTCGTTGTACGTCTGGTTTTCAATCTTGAGTTGTTCAAAGTCTATCAAGTGCAGTCCTTCAGCCAGTTCCTCCTGCAAAACACAAAAGAACAATGAACATCACACAACAAACATAATTTGCATGACTTTCTTTCTCTGTTTTTTGTTTTTGTTTTCCTTCTTTTTGTTCTTTCAAATGACCAAAAACGCAATTAATTTATGCGGCGAAAAGTTAATGCAATATGGCGTTTTTACAAACTTGCTATAAAAAATAAAACATCAGGCGCGTACCCAGAGGAGGATTTAAGAAGTTTCTTTTCAAGGAAATACATTATAAATGCAAAACAGAATCCTTACAAAAAAATTCGACAAAGGAGCAGACTATTTCAATGTGAAAACGAGAAACGGAAAGTTGGTGATATGTTACGTAGCTGACACTTCACTTCAAGAACTTTTTCCTGAACGCTGAACGTGACATACAACGTCGTTTTGAATGCCTTCGATTGGGCATAACTACAGAATACAGGGCCAATTTTCTAGGTATATTTGTTTATAGTGGCTCGGCGGCTCCACGGCTCCACGGCTCCACGGCTCGGCAGTCAAGTCCACTGCCGAGCCGTCGAACCGCCGAGCCACTCAGTAATATACCTTACTCGTTCTTTAAACACTCAAGCCGACTACCTAAGGAAGGACTAATGCTAAGGGGTAGTTCAGTAGAAAATCCAAGGCTGCAAACGTCAACTGTAGCTGCAGTCACACTGACAAACACTGGCCCTGATGTCATCTAACTTATAAATGCTCACCTTAGCTTTCAACTGCATTTCTCTCTTTTTCAACCTGTTTTTCAGTTTAATATTGTCCAGCCGAACCTAAAAGCAGATGGGTACAAAATATTTACCTACTTGACGACAACAAGGCATTCGTATATGACACACTGTTCTGTCTACAGTCGTAGCTCCCGTAAGCGGACACCCTCGGGACATCCTTGGGAAGCAGAAAAAGTGTCCGTAATTGGAGATGGCCGCTTTTGGGAATGATTCTCGTAAGAGCTGGAGAATTCAAACGGGGTTTTGTCAAGGCGGTAGTAAGTAGAGCTGGCCGCTTACAAGAGCTTTACCTGTACAAGGTTACAGTTTCTTTTACAAACGTTACTGAACAAAATACCTGCATGACTTCTTGTTCCTTTTTAAGTTCCATCATCTGGTATTGTTCAAGATCCTTCAAGAGAAAAGGTACAAAACCACGACTGCATTGGTCTATGCGATAAGACATTCTGCTATACCCCTCCAATACATGTAAATTCATACTCCCTGGGTGCTCTTTATTCCTTAAAAGCCCGACAGAGAGGTCAAAAGACCCCAAATAAAAGCGATAGGGCTCTGAAGAGGGGGGGGGGGGGGGGGGGGGATCATCATACCGGTGTTAAAAATAAAAGTAAAATTTGAGGCTTGGTGTGTTTTAATCTAATTACCAATAGTTATAAGAGGGTCTGGATGGGACGCTGGAATCTTAGCTATCAGTTAAAACTTTAGCCATTTCTCAGCTGTAAGTAAAAATTGTTTGCAATTTCTCAGCTAATTGGTAAATTTTGACAGATCTCAGCTGTCATTTTTTTTAATTGCCATTTCTCTGCAGACAGTTAAAAATTTGGCCAATAATTCTCAACTATCAGTTAAACTTATCCACACCCATGTTTATCATAGGGGTTTAAATAAATAATAGACCTCCATGTATGCCCACAAAACGATATTCTGATACCTTTTTAGATACCTTTCTGGAGTCCCTTTCACAAAATTTCTCATAGCCCATTTCGCAGATACCGCAGCCATATTGATTTTGCCCTCAGGACATCCCATAATGAACATTGAAAACAAAGGAATATATTAATTTAAATGCTCATTATGGGATGCCCTGGGTGCAAAATCACGTATCTGCAAAACGGGCTATGATTCTCCCTCTACTGTCACTTTTTTTCCTAAACAAGGAAAACTTCATATTCATGCTAAACAATGTTTTGGGAAGTTTAGAGTCATTTTGACAAAGTGGCTGTCAAAAGTCAAAGATGGCATTTGTGGTCATTTGTGGCTATCAATTATATATTATTGCACTTTTAGATAAAAATTAATGCAGAAGTAAAAGGGTTAATTATGTCTTTAAGGTACTTACTTTGGGAGGAATGGCTTTCCCAGACCGACTGTTTATGGCCTGTTTTGCAACATCCATTTTGAACATCGTAAAGTTATCACTGAAAAGAAAACAAAATCAAAACATTTTTTAAGGACTTTTTTTTATTTTATCATTTTCGTCACTTTACTTACACTAATTTTACATTACTAAAAAGATTACATTGATCTCAGCACTTACTTACACAATAGCCTCACGCAAAAAATTACATCACATCTACTTTACACTACATTACACCACTTACAAAATGTTTTGATATTGTATTTCAAACGTAAAGCAAAACTTGTGTCTTTGATTCAAGTACATATACAGAGGTCAGGCAGGGTACATATAAATATTATTGGCTTATTGGCTTAAGTGATGTTTGGAATATTTTGATCTGTCTTGTTTATTTATTATTATTATTATTATTTGCTCACATTTCAGATGTTTATAAGGTATAATTATGTCAGAGTCAGGGTGTGTTTACTTTGAAAACATACCTGGTCTTGTTGACTATTTCTTGTTTTTCTTGGCATTTTGCTTTCAGATCCTCAATCTGATCTTTAAAGCTATCCCTCTCCCGTCTTTCTTCATTTTGAAGTTCTTCTAGATTTGCTGGTATGACAAATGGATTTATTTATAAATCTTAGCTGTGCAGTCAGGATAGGGTTGGCACAGATTTTTTTCAAAAAGCCTTAAATGAAAAACTATGTAAAGGATTTCCAATTCAGTTGTATAGAAGTAAAGCCTCAAAGAAAATGAACCCATTTTAAGTGCTTGTTCTATCGGTTTCTGATTCTATGAGCCGTTTGAACGTTTGGGCTACCTATTCGAAAATTTTCATGCACCATTCGAACGTGTTGGCTGCCTGTTCCAAAATTTTCATGAGCTGTTCAAACATCTTGGCTACTCGTTTGATAAATTTCACGAGCCGTTTGAATGTTTTGGCTACCCATTCGAAATACTTAATAACCTGTTTAGCCATTCGATGGAACCGTTTCAAATGGCTTGGTGACCCGTTCGTAACCCGTTCAATAGCTGTTCGTTTCACCCGTTTAACAGAAAGTCGTTGGTGCACGTTTTTGCATGAAAGGTCCTATTTATCCCTAGTCTCTTTTATAACTCCTTTAACTCACAAAGATCAAAATAAAACAAAAATTCTCAACTTCATTAATTTTTGTAAAATACTGAAAAACAAATGGTACAGTGAACCATGCAAAAGTACTGCCAAAGACGTTTGATATGAATGGTCACACCATAGGATTTTGTCAACAGACTAAAAAGTTAGAACAGCTGAGCATGTCTTCATAATTGATTCAGGGAGTCATATCACAGGGTTAAATGAAAAACTATGTAAAGAATTTCCAATTCAGTTATAGAAGCGGAACCTAAAAGAAAAAGAACCCAAAGTTCTTGTTCTATCAGATTCGGATTCTATTACCATCCCTGGTCTTTTAAGTTGTTATTTACCATCATGATTGCCACAGTACTTAGCAAGGGGATTCACAGTTGACTTTCTTGTTAAGGGTCCTCTCTCAGCTCAGGACCAGGAAAGATCACAGGTTGCTATACACAGGATATATAGTGGGCTAGAGACAGTCAGTGATTGATTGAGAAATGCTTAGAGAGAGTAACCTGTATAATTTTGTGTTTTTTCTTTGTTTCAAAGATTTTAAACCAGTTTGATTTTTCTTTTTTTTTTGTCTCAGAATGATAATGAATCTCAGAAAAAGCAAACTAAAAAATAAACTGGTTTGAAAATTCTCAAACCAAAGAAAGATTTGAACCACCCCATAAGTGCATTTCACTCCTTGAAACTCACACATATATTTAAGGTATCTTTGTTCTTGATCAGTCACATTCTTTTCAATCTCCTGCTGACGTTCATCACTCTGAGAAGAAATTTATATATACACTTATTAATAAATTATTAATAAGTCACCAGTTTCAATTTTTCTATAGTTACAGTACACAAACAACACACCATTGAGTTTCGGATTCAATATAAATAAGGCATTAAGGCAAGTGTGTGAAGCACAGATTTTTTTAGTTTGACAAACTTCTTTCAGTGTTGCTTAATAAAAGTTACAGCGGCCATATTTTCAAAATTACCTTTTTCTTTCTGAAGTACTCAGCTAGCTTGTGCTGAAGCTGGGCATTTAGTGACTGTAGGGTTGATCTCTCCTCCAATGCTTGCTACAAAATAAGTGTTTCAGATGACCATGAATATATTATAAATCATTTTTTATGATTAACCCTATTCGGCCTGGAGGGGGGAGGCACAAAGTGCCCGCGCTAACTTTCAACATTCATAACTTCTTTAATATGCAGGGTGTTCATTAGGCATCGGAGATCGGAGAATTCTCCGCCTACTATGAATAATTCTCCGGCTGAATTTTGATGGCAATATGTATCTATCTTCGCTCCTTCATAATATTCTCCTGTTACTTTACACTATTCTCCTGCTACTCAAATTCTTAATGAAAACCCTGAATATGTATTCAAACGTTATCAAACTTTGTGACTTTTCCTAAAATTTATCTGGCAACAATTTCATATGCCAATTTTTTTGATCACGTGACTTGGTAACATGTCGACAGCCATGTTTTTTAAAATTTGCATATTTATACCTTTGAATTTAGAAAAACAATGTTTATTGGTATAACTTTTATATTTTTACGTCATTTAGCATTTATTTATTGGTTTTCATTAATTTTGGGTGAATTTGGACGGTTTTGAAAAAATTCAGAAATCCAAGATGGCGGATCCAAGATGGCGGCCGCATAACTAATTACCTAATAACTACGTCATATGACATCATCCTTCCATTGTGCGGACCGAAAAAGAGACAGTTTTGCCCCCCCCCCCCCCCCACCCAGGCTCAGAAACTCAAAAAAAGCCCAGGCTGAATAGGGTTAAGAATTAAACTGTGTAAATGACATCAGAATGATGATTGCAGTGATGTCCACAATTAATAAGAAATTGCAATTAACCCTGAAAAAAAAAATGGAGACTTTAAACAGAATGTGAACTCACAACCTTTGTGTTGTCAGTGTGATGCGGGTAACAAACTGATCTACCAAGGCCTCATATGTTGGTCCAAAACCTTGAAGATATTTTTTTCTCAGGCTTAATAATTACAATTTCAATAGCATAACATCACTGTGAGGATTGCTTCTTCATTTGAAAAAAAAAAGGTTTTGTAATAGAATCAAGTTGTAGCTTCAAAATATAATATAATATATTATCATATCATATCATATCATATCATATCATATCATATCATATCATATCATATCATATCATATCATATCATATCATATCATATCATATCATATCATATCATATCATATATCATATCATACCATATCATATCATATCATATAATATAATGTGTACTTTTATCAAACCTTTCTGCATGAACACAGATTTTAAGGGAATACAGTCGTGGTTTCTTTTTTCAGTTATATCTCTCTCACAAACAACTTCATGAGTCTTAGGTGACCACCTTTCCTGTATGAGGAACATTTAACCCTTTAAGCCCCAATATCAAAATTTAAATTCTCATTTCTAGTCCTATACATTTCCTATAAAAGTAGTAGGGAGAAATTGTATGGATATCAAGAGAATTCATCTTGTGTGATCATGTTCTTAATTCTCATGACCTTTTTGATTGATAAGGCATTGATATTACAAAGAGAAATTTGATGCTGATCACCCTTGGGGCTTAAAGGGTTAAAGCACTTTGACTGCTAAGTACCTGATAGCGTTCAACAAGTTCTACTCTGTTGTAAATAGGAATCTCTGGTTCAGATTCTTCATCAAACTCCATTTCATCATACCTCATAGGATCTGGTAAAGTTTTAAATGAAGAAAGTATTTTGGTGTTAAAAATGTTAACGTACCCTAAATCATTACAAAATTCAAGCCAAACTGTCAATGATTCATCCCCTAGCTTGTAAC
The DNA here is from genome assembly GCA_022457155.1 of Cladopsammia gracilis. Classification (NCBI taxonomy): domain Eukaryota; kingdom Metazoa; phylum Cnidaria; class Anthozoa; order Scleractinia; family Dendrophylliidae; genus Cladopsammia; species Cladopsammia gracilis. The sequence goes on from JAJGOT010000264.1 coordinate 962,122, forward strand.
ATACAGCCACACCTTGAATTACGTGAATGTATATTAGGCAGGGCTTCTGATAGGTTGCAGAAAAAAAAGTCAAATTTCCCGGGATTTTCAGAGACAAATTTGTGGGAAAAAACGGCCGATTTCACGGGAATTTTCAGGGCAAATTTCACTGGAAAGCAATTGGTTTTGTGCTGATTTGACGAACGTTTTTAACTAAAAAAGATGACAATTTTGCCAATTTTTTGGGGAAAATGATGAACGTTAGCCTATGCAATAACAACAGCAACAGAAACACTGACTACTACTCTTTTATAAATGTTGTCTTTCTAAAACCGGCAATTTTGCAACTCGTTGGGACTTTCGTACTTGCCAAGAAAGGAATATTGAAGACGGTTTGCTATTTGTTTGACCACAAGGTTCTTTTTAACAGAGATCATCATTTGCTCTTTCAACAACAATGTGCTCGAGAAATGCGCCAATAGCAAAGCTTTTTACATCGTGGCCACTGACCAGTTTTTGGCAACATTAATCTACATGTAAGAACGCCTGGTAGTTTTGGGACATTGTTTACTCTTGCAGTGACAAAGTTTCAAGATAAATTTGCAAGTTTATGGCAAATAAACAACCCCAATAGCCAAGATATTAAGTTTCAAATATGTTGTACTGAGTGTATTTGGTAAGATTTCTAGCGAATTTCGCAGTATTTCGCGTTTTTGTGAATTTCGCAGATTTACCTGAATTTTGCGGCTCCGCGACCGTGCGAAATATCAGAAGCCCTGACCTGGCACATTTTTTGGGACATATTCGTGGTCATTCTGAAAACAGCGTACCTCTAAATATATATTGCACCTATTCTTCTCGTAAAATATGGAAAGAAGTCGCTACTTTGACTACCGGTATGTGCACCTGAAAAATTATTGGTGCGTGAGAATGTAAACAAATGTAGTTTTGCAAGCGTATTCTGATTTCAGAATGACCAGAATATGTCCCAAAAAAAGGCGCTCTTAGTTTTAACTTTTGAGTTGATGGATGAATCAGGGGTGTACTAGCTAAGATATCCAACAGGTGAAATTTTGTTCATCACAGGCAGAAAATTTTGGTAAAAGAAAAAGAGAGAGAAAGGTGTAAAAAATTAAGAAAACTCAGTCTTCAGGGCTGGGTTGTTCAAAGCGCAGTTAAGCTAACCCAGGGTTGGCATCAATTTTGATTCCAGTTAAATAATTAATTGAGATTTTTCCAAAAGTATTTTTGCCCTTTAGTTTCGTCTCCGACTTGTCTTCACATGTAACTTATTAGCTTTTGAAGACACTTCTAACAAGAGAAATTAAATCCTCGGTTAAGTTTTAATCCTGGGTTAGCGTTTAACCAGCTTTCGAACAACTGGGCGCAGGTGGTTATTTTTTCCTCCTTCAACCTATTATTTACATCCCAGCCTGTGAATTTCTATATTAACATGTGAGCATTCAACTGAAACCTCTTGAGTAGCACAAGACAAATGTAGAAATTGGAACTCTTTTCATTTTTGAACCAGAGGCCAGTCTCTTGTGAATGAAAAGGTTCATTCGGCGGGGGGTACTCATCAGAATGTTTAGTGGTAATGTGCCTTCCAGTTTTCAAAATTCTGACCCTACCTCAAAACCAAACTACACCATTTTCCATATCTGTTTTCAGACCTGGTTACATTTGTATGCTCTCCTTCATGTAAAAATTATACCCAATTTTAGACCAAAATTGTCAAAATGTATGTACCCTTTGGGGCACCACAGGTCCAAACCATGAAACCCTGGCAGTTACCAAAATCTGAAGCCATTAGTCATTTTGATTAAGATCACCTGATTCAATGTAAGTATCCAGTGGTTCTAACCCAGTAATAGGTTCAGGAGACTGAGACTCAGGGGGAGGGGGTGTGGCTGATGCATCTGGTTCCTCCTGCTTTGTGTCGCTGTCCACAGCAGTTTGTTCCCCAGTCGGCGTCCCCTCTCTGGATAATGGCTGAGCCAATTCCACAGTGGGGCCTTCCTCAGTCTCTGGGATGCCCTCATTCTGAAAACAAAAGTACAAATTACAGATTTTTTTTCTGTTAAAAATGAAAATTAATTATAGCTACACATGGAAAAATCTTATTAATAAAGATTGCAGGGACAACCTTTTAGTATCTGCTGTGCATGTATTTTCAGTGGTACTTTGCAATGTGGGGGTATTTTTAAATGGAGAAATAGTTACATGTATTATAAGTAAAACATATGATGTAATTTTACCTCTGGAATGGGTGCATTTTCATCTGGCTCCTCTTCAATTTTCTAAAAAGAAAAACAGCAATTATCAATGTAAGAAAAACATATAATAAATTATTGTGATTATTACAAATAACCAAAACTCTACCAAACCCCTTCAGACCAGCATAGTCATCTCTAATTTCTCTTTCTAAAATTCACAGTGATACAACAAAAATTAACATCTTACACTCATATCTCCATGCATCTCCTGAGGTTGTTCAGCTCCATCTTGCGGCAAATCTGACTTCTCTCTCTCGCCTCCTTCTTGCAGCTGATCTGTCACATCTCCCTCAGCAATAGCACTTGGAGCCTCCCCACCCTCTCCCTCTGGTGTTTGCACATCAACAGGCTTTGAGGTGTACTCCTCAGCTACAGCATCTCCTGAGGCGGGGTTCTCTGTGTCAGCTTTTGCCTCTGGAGTATCTGTAACTTCAGGCTGTGGGGTTGGAGTGACTTCTGCTATTTCGGTGGCATTTTCCTGTGCATTGAAAATGAAGTTTAGTCTTTTTTTTTTTTATTTTATTTATTAACTAATATTTTAATAGGATGCCCTTTCATTACATGTAACATCGACACCAAATTGCATTGTGTCAGACGATGTACAATACACGGACGGGCAATCGATTGCTACTGTGCTCAATTAGCATTTTGCATCTATTGGCAAACTTCTGGCTGATAAACTGTCTCCTGTTACTGTAGCTTTTACACCTGACAGTCTGATTAGATCCAATGCGTGCTTCCGTTTACAGCCGATAGATGAACTTTTTATTGTAACTCAATTGCAGTCCCTGAAGACCAACAAGGCAATTGGATTAGACAGAATAAGTGCTCGTCTGCTTAAAGATGCTGCCCTCGCTGTTTCATCTTCTGTAACTAAACTACTGAATTCATCTATTAATCTTCACTCGTTCCCGTCTGTTTGGAAATGCGCTAAGGTCATGGCTCTTTTCAAGTCTGGTGATAGGAGCAACGCCACTAACTACCGTCCAATTTCCATATTACCGACACTAAGTAAACTTTTGGAAAAGGCTGTTCATGTCAGGTTATCCTAAGGATCTAGAGGACCAGTAATGAAAGTAAAAGGAGAAATTGAAATGTTTTAATAACATACAGATTCACAATGTTTGAAAGCTACCAGAAGATGGTTCAGAGTTGTCAGAAAAGTTTGAAGTAGTGTGTGTAGCGATTTCTAATCATTTAATTAATTTCACTGGCCTGCCAAGATTAGCTTTTGCTACCTGCAGGCCAGTATTATAAATTTTACAATAACCTATAATAAAGATTTTTGTTGTCGTAGATGTCTGACTTTGGAAAGCAACTATATCTTTTTATAAAAATGCCATCTCCCCTAAAGAACTTCCAAGCAAAGTAGCTGACTGATATAACAAAGCGGGTGGTGATTTTCGTTTGACTACTTCACTATCAACTTTTTACAGCCCGTGAATGGCATGTTAACATCTTAACTGGGTTTTACTGTATAAATTAATATTGTTTCAACCTTTTAAGCACCAAAAGGGATCAGGAAAAAATTTCTCCCTGTAAGGTATCAATGCATTAATTAAGAAGGGGTCATGAGATTTAAGAAAATGATTACCAAAAGAGATGAAAAATAAAACAAAGAAACTATTAATTTTTCGGAGACAAACATTCCGTCCAATTCAAATGCAGAAAAGCATGAGTCCGCAAGGCCGCATTGGGATCACGGCACATGATAAAGCCAGACGGTAAACATGTTTTGCTTTTGCCAAATTTGCATTGAGCATGTTGCTTCATATTTATGAGTAGAAGGAGGGAGAGAGAGAAGAAAATGTATGAACAGTACTCAAGGTCTCGCCATGGCCCAACTGCCCGCCTTCATCTTTCGAAGATCAATGGAGTGGTTGCGGTGTGTTTTCCAAGGGAAACCGGCGGAAACATATTCAGGTTCAGGCGTAAAACGAGGTGTCGTACATTATTGAAGACTCGAAACCTGAATCGAGGTACAATACTACCAAATAATGTTATTAACATTTCGCTTTTTGGTTGCGACCGGCAAGTTAATTACGTAGGAATAAGATTGATGAAGTTGTCTTTTTATATAAACAAAAAATATTGACCGATGCTAGAGTGTTTTCCTTGTTATGCCCTATTTTGTCTTCCTGTTTGTGTTATTCTATTATGAGGGGAATAAGTCAAGCGGACTAAGGCGAGAGAAATATGTTGAGGGGAATATGTTGGGGGGATATGATGAGGGGAATATATAATATAATCCTTTGTTTTGCTATTGTTATCAGCTATTGTTTTCAGCACCGCCTCTCCCCTGTTACAATCAAAGCCGCACCCAGCTTTTCAGACACTGTAATGAACGGGGTTATGTGATATATTCCCCTGAAAAGAACAAAGAAAACTTAGCTACTAGGTGGAAAAGAAATCAAAATAGTTCCCCACTCCAAATCATCAAAACATAAACTTAAAGAAAAAAGAGCCCAAGCTAAAAAAGCTGCTTCATTTTACATTTTGAGTTTTCAAAGTCTTGATCCAAGTTTTACTTCGCTGACTGCCAAATAACCATTGCAATTTTAAAAGGACACTACAGCCTGTAGTGTTTCATGAGCTCCTACAAATCGCGCGCCAAAGACACAAGAGAGAGCGCTTTTCATTCAAAAGCCATGATATTTCAAACGTGGAAACTTATTTTTTTAGAAGAAAATAGAAACATCCTTTTTTTAAAAGTAAAAAGTTTTTCCTAATATTTCACTGATGGTTAAAAATCGTAAGGAAAATACTCACAGAGTTTTCTGGTGCAGAGTCCGCCATGATTAAAATCTCTTCTTCTTTTCGTTGCTACTGCTTAGCAACCACATAAACTCTTCACCAGCTCTACTCCTCCAACTACATCCGCGCAGACTGGGTCAATATCCATGAGCACGATGTTTCGGCGCGAATTTCGTAAAAGTTTTGGCGCACTGTACTCGTTAACGAAGGCTTCATCAACGTTTCTTTACAAGGCACGACCATCAAAATCTTGTAAAATGTCTTTAGTCACAATTCCAGGCATGGACGTCCACGGTGTTATGAATATAAGAGGCCAAATTCAGGTAATGTGATGTTCAAAGATGGCAGTTTTAACGTTGTAATTCGTGCAACCTGAAATTTACAAGCTTGCCCTTTGTCTTCTTATCTCGATTGTAGGTCATCTTTGGTCCAATGTTTTCCGGAAAAACGTAAGCTTTGTTTGTGTCATTTTTAAAAAGAAATGCGTTGTTTCATCATTGGATAAATCAATGGTTTTCTCAAGGCTTTTGGATGTTCAGGTTACCAACTTTAGATTTACACGTGTGATTGTTTTCTTTCATTCAGAACTGAGCTGCTGAGAAGAATCAAGCGGTACCAGGTCGCAAATCATCCTTGTATGGTTGTTAAGTACGAAAAAGATAACCGCTACGAAGCTGATGGAATAGCAACGCATGATAGGTGAGAAGATAGAAGATTAGGTTCTTTCATTTCATGTTTAATTAGGTATGCCGTTTTATAGGTCGTGAATCTCTTAAATGATCGACTCTCTTTAATACTATACTGAGGATGTCGCGCCATACTCTTATCTTTGGGACGTTCCATTTTTATCCGCACCCCCCCCCCCCTAAAGATGGATAAAATCCGAGGGGTCAATTTTTTGTCGGCGCCCTTTGAAAAATAAAATCCGAGGGGTCAATTTTTTGTCGGCACCTTTGAAAAAAAAATCCGACGGGTCCAAATTTTGTCGGCTTCTTTGAAGGAAAAATCCGAACCCTCCTTTACAAAAACACTCTTTCTTTAAGGGGGGTGCGGATTCGGGTCATCTCGGGCGAAATTCGGGCCGAAATTCGGGTCATCTCAAGCGACCTGCTTGCTAGAATAGATTTGTATGGTCTGTATGGAGTCATAAAACTTTTGACGTCCTCGATTGTTCAAAGGGCGGATAACATGGTCCAGGTACGGGTCTCCAGTTTTTAAATAGGTTTCCACCCAATACAATTTCACTCCATTTATCAATTGTACATTTTCTCTTTTTTTCGATAACCGATATCACCGGAATAAAAAAATACTTTACATACTATCCAGTAATTAATGCACTCATCAGTGTCACAAGTGGCCATGCTGGGCAAATCCCGTGGGTTCCCCAACCCCTGGGTAAAATACCTCCTCCCTTTCCGTGCCCTGCCTGAATGGCTACAGAAGTAAAAAGGGGAAAAAAATGATACAACAAATGTATGTTGTGATACTTGTCAGCTGGTCCTCGTGAAATAAATTCATTGTTTTTCTTTTACAGACAAACCCTTAAGGCCTCCGCATGCTCAGTGCTAGGCCACATCAAACATAAAGCTATGGATTATTCTGTTGTAGGAATCGACGAGGGCCAATTTGTAAGTAATCAGAATTTGGAATATTATCCTGGAACAGAACAGTTGCTCATGAAGTACTTGTAACTTCATGTTTGGGTGGTGATGTGTTAGTGCTGTATAGCCAAAAATGAAAAATGACCATCCTGGCGGCATGGTACTTCAACTTTTTACCCATATGCCCTGTATGTTACAACAACAACAACCTCTATTGGTACACTTACCAATATTTCACATAGAAAAAAACCATTATGAATAGAGTTAGGATGCCTGGAATAACCACAAGGGCCAGTGAAGGGCCTTCTTTCGGGTAACTAATCATAGTTTCCACTCTTCAGTTTCCAGACATTGTGGAGTTCACAGAGGAAATGGCCAGCCTTGGAAAAGTTGTTATAGTCGCTGCATTAGATGGAACCTTTCAACGACAGGTTATAATTATATTAAATTTAAAGTGAGCAACTTTCATTAAGGGTAACACTTGACAGTCATTATACATGGAAATAACAAAATTAAAACCCTCGTGAAAATTAAATGCATTACAGGGATGTAGCTAAGATATCCAACAGGCGAAATTTTGTTCATCACAGGCGGAAAATTTTGGTAAAAAAAGAGAAAGAGTTAAGGAGACACAGTTTTCCAAGCAGAAAAAAAATCAAGAAAACTCAGTCTTCAGGTGGTTATTTTTTCTGCCTTCTGCCTATTATTTACATCCCTGCATTAGGATAAGTTATTGACCAGAGAGCTAGTGTGAAAACCGCAGTTGAACTTAAACTTCTGGTCAAGAAAGCAGCAAAATATATTGTAATTTTTAAAAAAGATTGCAATGTTTTTTTAATTTTTAATACTTATTTTGATGTGAATCACAGTTATACACTCTTTGTAACTGATGAAGATGTGAGTCACATCGAAACATGTTTTAAAGAACATTGTGATGTTTTTAAAAATTACAACTTAAGCTTTATAGTTTGCATGTTAACATATAAAAAGCTCTAACTTACTTTTTCCATACAGTGGAAAACTGCACTACCCTCTCCCCTTCCCACTGCAAGGCTCAAATAATTGTTGTGTACAATATGTACTGTAGTTTGATGGATTCATTTGACCATCTTTGCAGGGATTTGGAGACATATTGAATCTTGTTCCTTTGGCTGAAAGTGTTGTCAAACTCAATGCAGTTTGTATGCACTGCTATAAAGATGCTGCTTTTACAAAACGATTGGGGTCAGAAAAAAAGGTGGGAAGTAATTTAATAATAATTATTATGATTATTATGTTTTGCCCTCAAACATCACATGGCCTCAAACAATAAAATTTGCAACAATAGCCACTTACCCTCAAATTTGACATGAAGGACTTTGAATAAAGGTCTGTTATTAAGTCTCTTTACCCTTTCCAAGTGTTTTAAATTTTAATTTTTTTTTGCTGGCTCACGAGATGTTCGACAAAGATGGTAAGTTTGATTTTCCAAACCAATGTAAATTTTTTAAATAATACAATGTAGTAATGATAAAAAAATGAAACTCAACTAAGATGAATAATCTGCACATCTTTTCAAAGAGGATTTGGGTTTATGCAGCCTCTTAGTTCCAAGTGTTCCATTAGCAGGTTGATGTTAGCTCAGAGTTTGGGTGAGAGACTTACACTCCCAAGAAGATTTGACACCTGCCTGGGTGAGTGGGCATTTGTTAATTTCCATCCCTGTTGGCTTATCAAGGTTTTTATTTTTTCAGGTTGAAGTCATAGGTGGAGCTGATAAATACATGGCAGTCTGTCGAGATTGCTACCATTTTTCTTCTGTTCATGAAGTTCTGGCAGGTGCTCCGATAAGAAATGGCTTCCATTAGATGCAATAGATCTAAATAATAACTGTAACATTGCTTTTCTACATCGTTATTTTTTTACATTCTTATGCAAGATATTAACTTTCTATTCTTTCTATTTCTTCTATAATTTGGTCCCAGACTATATACACTTTAAGCTGTTGCTTTCTTAATGATTCAGAGATTTCCTTAATTTTGTACATAAGTTTATTTGTTGAAAGTGCATACATGTGAAATCTAAGGCTCAATCCATGACCAACAGACAACAGTGACGTGTATCTTTTGAAACTGTTAATTATCTTTGCAGAACTTCCATCAGTTAGGGAAGGAGACAGCATATATTACTTTGATATCAAAAGATTACTGTCCTTACTGTCAATAGACAGATCAGGCAATAAGTTTTATTTTGATGCTGAAAGCCATGTTAGTGACTGGTGCCTTTTTACCATTTATTGGTCATGGGCTGTTCTGGTAATTTTGATTGACAGCAGTGCAACTGTTGGTCGAGTTTTGAACCTTGAAATTTGCATAAAAATTGCTGTAATTTAGATCTGATTATAATAATTTTTAATGTCATTTATTCCTGGGATATTTTTTTCAATGGGCATGCAAAATACACATTAAAACTTATATTACAAAGTAACTAAGCATTCAAAAGTATTAAGTTTCCATGTTTTATATTAAAAAGCCTATTTTAAAACACTCCTAGTATTTTATTAAACTTTTACATATTATTGGCATATCAAAGTCCAAAATTGACTGCTTTTTGCAACAGATTTAATTATAAAAGAGCTGTTGTTAGCACAATTTGTTTTTGTCATAATTATTTATATATAAATGCATAAAGTTGTATTAAAAAATCCAGAAAGTAACTTTGAACATCACCTCGGCTTGATTTGATTTTGCTATAGATACAGCCTGTGAATACAGCGGCCTCTCATGGCTCCTGGCCACAATGAGCATTTTTGCACTAACCCCCCTAGTGGCCGGAGCTATGAGATTTTCCTGTATCAGGAAATAAACCGAGCACATTTGACTGGCTGAAAATAGAGCCAATTATCAAAGTCAGTAAAAAAAATTATAATATGACCGTAGAGCCCCAGAAAATAGAATCGCAAGGTGATGTGAGCAGGGCCGGACGGGTCGATGTGATCTGGTCCGGAAAAAGCCGTCCGGCCCCGCTCGAGTTCAAGCAACCTCGCACTGCACAACTATTCTTGTACTTTCTAGTCATATTATAAAATACTTCTTGACTGAGTTAGGTCGGCCTGGATAGGAAAATATTTGGCTCTCGGTCATGGCGTACGGACCGAGCGCACACGACCTCAAGCCAAATATTTTCCCGTTGGGCCCCTTCCATTCAGTCAAGTGCATAAGAGCAAGAACTCAGATTGAGTAGCATGACCTAACCCCACATTACAGACTTGTCCCACTCAATACAGATACTCTTGTTACTATGGTATGGCACTATGGTACTTGGATGGGGTTAGTTTCTAGAGAAACTGTGGTGCTGCGTCGGTGGGGGTGAAGCACAAGAATTTGGTTTTATTGACTGAGTCGACAAGGTAAATTAGCCACCGTAAAAAGATTCGAGAAAGCTGACGTTTTGAGCACTAGCCCTTTGTTGGATTCGCTCCGACGAAGGGCTAGCGCTTGAAACGTCAGCTTTCTCGAATCTTTTTATGGTGGCTAATTTACCTTATCGACTCAGTCGATAAAACCAAATACTATGGTACTTGGTCCTGTTGGAAAGCCAGTACAATTTTTTGTAACATTTAAACTACTTAATACAGACAACAAACAGGTTTTCACATCCAGACTTAAACAATCTCATACAAAATTTATAACTTTGCTGTGTTAAAAATGAACTATAATATTTAGCTAATTCTAAGCATTGAAAATTTGATAAATACTCACCTATTTCAGATAGCAAAGTTACATTTTTTGTCCAGTCATTAGTTTTTATAACTAACTTGGAGGTTAGATGTTGTATACTTGTATTTTACTTTAAAACAATAAAAGATGCAAATATTGTCATTCATGATAGCCCATTTTGTATGGACACCCCATTAATAAGACGAGCTTCAGGATTTACTATTAAATGTAAATACAAAAGGAAAAAAGTCAGTTTTGTTTGAAATCCACTTACATCAAAAGATCAGTTTCACAGCTCTTTTAAAGGGACAGACAAGTGGTGTACAGACTTTCAACCCTGCTGTTAAGTGTTGTCATATTTTTAACTCCTACCAGTATAATAGACACTCTTGCCGAATAACAAAACTTTGCTTACTTCATTTCCAATTTATATCACTAAATTACACCAAATAAACAATTTTGGAAGTCAGCCAAGCCTGCCCAATTTATAAATTCACTTTGTTGGCTATAAAAAAGATTCTATAGAGCAAAACAGAAGCAGTAGTTTGGAGATAAAGTGCAGGATTGCAAGGAGGGGAGTGGATAACAATTCATCAAAATATATATATTAATTTGATTTCGTGACAGGTGATCAAGAAATCAAAATTGCCATTCTTGTGAAACTTTCCCTCTTTTAGCTGTTGTATTATTTTTGTCTCTAGTTAATATTTCTTTTCTTTCATCTCTGATTTTTATTTAAGTAATGCTCCACATAAGAACCACAGTAAACTTCATATAATTTGTTCTGCGGCATTGGCTCTTTCTCGCATAGAATTTCTTTGAGTTTAAGAATAGAGGAGGGGCTGATGGTTCATAATTATATTTCAGTATAAAAATAAAGAAAATCCATTTGCATCAAATTAAATTTAGGAAATGTTTGTGCTTAATCAATCAGAATAGCAGAAGACAACAGCTAATAATTTTGCTGCATTGATGAACTTCCTCAAATACAATTTCTTTTAAAAATTTCATGTTGTGCGATTGGGTCTCAAATTACTTAAAACCTTTAAAAAATCAGACAAAATGCATCTTACTACGGTGTTCTCTCTGCCCTACTTCTACACTCGTGAAATATACTCATTGATGTCTAAAGTTTTCGTCTTTTGACCAGTAAATGCTTTGGGTATACCTTTTCCAAGCATTTAATTTTACTGTATGGATAAACACACTGCAACTTGTTGTGGAGGTGAACTGTCAGTGATTTATATTGCACCAAACTTTTGATGGGTGTCATTGCCTGGATTCTTGCCTCAGCTACCTGGTTTTGTTTCCTTAAAAAAGGAACCACTTCACATTGTCTCTCCAACCAGTTTAATATACAAAACAAGAGGCTTCAAGCAGCCTACACTCATGCGCATGCGTAAGAAAATTTTATGATATACTTTAAACACGATAAGAAGATGTCTGACATGGAGAAGAGTTACTCCTTTCATTTCAGTCATTGTTCCTGCAAACCACGTTGTTTACTATTGAATGTTTTGTAAATGGCTGTACCACAATGAAGCCAGTGATTCTTCTGAGTGTTATATACCTAACGTGAACACTAGTAATGTGAGTAGGGTTGTAGGAGACGCTGTCGTGACACTTCGGTAACGCTGTTTTACCGGAAGTGAGAGTGGCCGGAAGTCACTAAACAGTAAGTGTAAATAGCAGTGAAGCGGAAGTGCACAATTTAAAAATATGCATGCATAAATTTGCATGCAAAATCGTGACAAAAAATAATAACAAGAAAAACGAAGCCAAAACCTTACCTCATGCCGCTTCGCGCATGAGTAATAATGGGTACCAACAAACTGTTAAATGCTGCAGGTAGAAGCCAACCAGCAAAAGACTATTATATCACCTGTGTGTGTACAATATTTTTAACTCGTTAAGTTCCTACAGGATATGCAAACTAGAGAACTTGGCACTGGGCATGATAAGCAATATCGATATCAATCCTTTGGACTGACTGAGATGTTACCATACAAGAAAAGGAAATAAGTTAAGAGAAAAACAAATTGGTGCAACATTTTTACCTTTAAAAGGTTAATTTAATGTTCAACACCATCATCTGCAAACACCATTTCTACACAGACCAAGCTTTTAAAATAATTTACCATTCAACCATTTGTCCTGAAAAGCCCTGTTGAAGAATCTTGTTTGCATCGCACAAAAGAAAACAAAACAACTTTAGCCAAGTGTTTTTCAATAAGTTACTAATAATAAATCTTGCCAAGCACTCACAAATCAGGAGTGCCTACATGTTAAGAAATGGATCGTTCATTGTGTCGTGTTTCAGTTGCAAGATGAAAAACAGGCTGCAAAGTGCTCCCAACTGTAATACAAACTCAACTTGTTATGTTGGCATATGTATTTTGTCTTATAGAAAGTTGTTCACATACTTGTAAATATTTATAGATCAGCAAAAGCCAATGAGTGGTACTTTCCTGTTTTGCTATTAATTTCTTGTCTGTATTTAGCATAAAGAAACAAAATCTTTACAGTACACCTAGCTAGCTTACAGTGAAAAGCTTAAGGTCACTATCTTTACAGTTTGTTGTTTCACCTTGCATCTGATCGATTACTACATGTAACGCTTACTGGTAAGATTGCAGAAAATATATGGCATAAATATTACTGATATTACATTTAATATGTGCAATTTTTGCAGACAAAACCTTCCTTTTAAGAGGTGAATTTCTTACAGAGTAGTGCAATCTTACGGTCTATTTTGATATATGAAAATGAGTTTTTTTTTTACATGAATTAATCCCTGATTAAAACTCATTTCCACATGAAAGTTTTCCTACTTACCGTATTTTCTCAATTAAACGCCCCCGGCGTTTATTTCAAACTTAGCCTAGTGGACCCGGCGTTTCTTTGAATCAGCAGTCTTTTCTCGCCCGCCACTTTTTAAGAGATGGTTATTATTCGTTTTTCTTGGCAGCCATGTACCTTGCCCTTAAATCTCAAGTTTATTATACCACAAATAAGTGTTTTGGGGGCCTACTTACAACTTTCTCTATTATACCCGGCGTTTATTCGAGAAAATACGGTAACCTGGTTTGAAAAAAAAATACTCAGAAAAGTCCTACCAGATTGTGTGTATGGAAGGAAAAGCAACAAAATGCAACACACCTTATTCCAAAATGGTAGCCAATTTATAATATTCACTTTTAATAGCCCTCTTTGCCTCATTTTCGCTTGAAAATTCTTTCGTATTTTGCACTTGCTGACAAGGCAAAGAGGGATAATTTACATGGATATAAAAGAATAATGAAATGGTTGCCATTTTGTACTAAGGTGGATTAAAATATGGTGAAGGACCACTGGAGGACCTCTCCTTATCAGACTTAGTTATGGTCCCAGACACATGCAATGTTACATAATTTTTTTGAACCTTCCACGAGCGCACACTGTAGCCTGTTCCAGGTGTCAGATAGAGTGGATGGCATCTCAATATTTCCAGGTCAGTCCTGCTCGCAATATTCTTATTTGCGACAGTTTTTTGTTTCTCCCCACAATGTTAATGCCTGAAGCAGGCTATACTTTTTGTCTAGCATGGCACACCTCTTCTAAACAGACACAACATGGATGCAATTGCTGTCAACCTAAGGGAAGTTTGTGAGCACTTATCAATCTCCCTTTCTTTCCTTTTCTGAGAACCTAAAGCCTGTTAGCAGGTGATGGGCAGGCACCAAGAGGATTCTTAGCTAAGGGTGGTTAAGTCAGTTATGTTATTTTGGGGAATTTCTGCACAACGTAATTTCAATAACATCATCAATGAACAGAGCAGATTTCTTGACAATGATGATATCTTGGGTATATAACACGAAGTGAATTTAAAACAACACAGAACACACCTTTCAATAAAATGAATACAGTGCCAAAATATATCAAATATGACCTTTGCAATCTGCTAGTAACCATGCATAACCTGGCAGTCAACTATCTTGTTCTTCAAAATAATAATCCCTCTGAGGTCTCACAAATGAGATGTAAATTATATAATATAAGAATTTTAGAAAATGGTGATCTGTTTAAGTAATGATCCGCATAAGAAGGAAAGTGCTGAACAGCAATGCACGATGGAATTTCAACTTTTTTCATTGTTCTAACTAGTGATCTCATTGGCCTAGACTAAAAAAACGCTAAAAAGTTAAGGTTCAAGGTGCATTTTGTCAATTTTTTTTTAAGGTTTCAAGTAATTTGAGACCCAATCGCATAACATGCAATTTTTAAAAGATATTGTATTTGGGGAACTTCATCAAAAAAGCAAAATTATTAGCTATCGTCTTCTGCTATTCTGATTTGTTAAGCACGAACATTTCCAAAACTTTATTTCACACAAATGGATTTTCATTATTTTTATACTGAAATATAATTGAGCCATCAGCCCCTCCTCTGTTCTTGAAACCAAAGATATTCTATGTGGGAAAGAGCCAATGCCGCAGAACAATGAAGTTTACCGTAGTTCTTACGTGGAGCGTTACTTAAATTGGATCCTTGTCAATTTGTAACTATCTATAATTATACGCAACTCCAAAGCTTATTTTTCCATGGGAAAGAAATATTTTTTTACAGAGCAGTTTTGCATAACTTTTTTTTTAAAAAGAAGTGGGGTTCATTTTGTTTGCTGGGTATGTTTTTTAACTCTTTCACTCATCTCCAAAAGTCAATTATGGAGACAAGTAGTGTAGTTCCAACTTTTTAGACTCTTGACGAAATCCTATGATGTGACCATTTAAATGCAACCTCTTCGGCAGTACTTTTGCATGGTACTATTTGTTTTCCAATATTTTACAAAATGAAATTTGGGATTTTTTTTAATTTTGAGTTTGGCACTCTCGGGAGTGAAAGGCTTAATGAAAAAGAATAAAACTTTTGGGATTCCTGTGTGAATTATGGTGTATTTCTTGGTATTGTGAAAACTATTACATTGGTTAGCTATTGTGTTATGGTGTTGGTATTGTTTACTGTCTTTTGAATTGTTGTTTTATGTCATTTGGTGATCATGCATCACTTAAACCATAACAACAGGAAACTGCCAAATTATGTGACAATCATTTAGCATTTTTCCTGAAGCCATAACTTAATAGTTCAATTTCTCATTTTGTCCAGTAACTTCCAAACATAACATAAATGACAGGAAGGAGTGTTACAGGAGAATGGACCTCTTTCATAATGGCGGCCGATTGATTTATTCTTTTATATGTATGCTAATTAGCCTCACTGGCCTCATTTTAGAGTAAAAATTCTTTTGAATTTTGCACACGCTAAAGAGGCCAATAAGGCTGATTAGCATACATATAAAAGAATAAATAAATTGGCTGCAATTATGAAAGAGGTCTATAACGTGCAATTCAACACATACCCACAATCAATCTGAACACATCAGCTTAACCTTTAAATCTTGCTGTTCACAATCAAGATAATGGTAATTAGTTTCCACAAAAAATTCCTAATGTGTCTACATTTTTAATCTGTTTATAACTGGCCAAACCCCAGTGTTAACTAATTAAACAAAAAATAAAAACGTTTTCACGATTAGTTCTTAAACTCAATAATAATTCATGAAGCTTGAACAAAGAAAATCATAAGAATGACAGTGTCTTGAAAATCCGATCTAAATAAGCATAAATTTTGGCAATTTTATTCTTTCTTCTTGTTCTGCATTTAATGATCAGTTTGAGAAGCTATATCAAACACTTTAATGAGTGTTTCATCAGGTATACAAACATGTTAAGTCAGTAAAAAAAAAACTTGGCTGCGCCTCAATTTTTCAACCCACTTCTCAGCATTTTGATATCCTGATGAAACACTCTTTTCTTGTGTTTGATATATTACGCGAGACAGTAAAATTCAAGGGTGTGTTCAATGGCAATATTCAAGTATACACTGAATAACTTCCATAAATTCCTTTATCAGGAATTTTGAACATTGTGTCAGTTATTATTTTGGTTCAAAAGTGGCATCTTTACTGGAGATCACACTGTTTGATTTATTCTATATGGCCAAACTAACACACCCTAAGGTTCAGAGTGGAATATTTATCTGAAACATTACAGTTAAGTTCCATTAGACACTGCCATAGTTTCCAATTCTTATCATGTTAATTGCCCATAACAATGTACAATACATTACACAAACACAATACTGTATGCAATGAATCATGGCAGCTTACTGCAAGCACAATAACCATATTATGTAATTATACCCATAGAAACAATATTGTTTCCCATTCTGTTGTGTAGATCCAGCCTACTTTGTCCATAAATATCATGCCTGTGACAAAACGTCACAGGTATCCAAACATAATTGGTTGTTCAAACCAAAATCCTTCAATCTGTCTGTCATGGCAATCTCTCTTTCTTGAACAGCTTTGGACACTGAGCAGCCTGTCAAGTTTGTCAGTTGAATCATTAGTATGTACATGTCCAAGTTGTTGCAGTTGTCATTGCTGATGTTGGTTTCTGTGACAAATTACTCTTTACTGGTAATGTCAGGTCTCTTCACCACTTTCAGTTAGCTGCAGCTGACTTTTTATGTAATTCCCCAAGTCTCTGACCATTATCACACTTTCTAAATCATGAATGACACCATAATATGAAAGTGTGAAAGGGAATTCAAATGATGGCATCAAATCTGCTGAGTTTACAATTCACTTATGCCAGTCAAACCTGGCCTGTGTACATGAATGTAGTGTCCAATGCCTTAAGCATCTCTCCACAATCCAGCACCTTGCCAAAGTTTCAACCTTGTGTTTTTGTTTTCTCTAACTACAAACTGCACACTAAGGTGATTCCCAAGCAAAAACAGTCATCAGTGACAAACACTTTAGAGACAGACGTAAATGGTTACAGTACATGTGCTCTTTATCGTTAAAGTTTCTCTTGATTCTTGCTCTCGGTTTGATTGTTCTGCCATGCAGCATTTTGCTGCGCTAATTTTTGGCGTTTAATTTCGGGCTCCTCCTCAGTGTTGCTCGGAGCTTGGCTTGTGCTCAGTGCTCGCTTGGCACCATTCATTGCCATGGAAACAGCAGCAGTGGTGGCAGCTGGCGAGAGCACCCCAAGTGGAGAGGACTCAGGGGTGATTGTTGCAGTTGTTACTAAGGGGAGTGGTAAGGGGTTGGGGATTTTTGCTGCTTGTGGTTTCATAGCAGCATCCTGTGTAGTACGTGTCGGTGAAGTGCCTGTAGGGGTGGGAATAGGTGTAAGCAAGCCACCTGAAACACAAACAGATGAAATTAATTCACATCAAAAGAAAACTGAAAATACAGCAGAAACCTACTTTAAGAAAGGAGAGTCTGAGACTCATGGAGTATACTGTAAAACTGACACTGTACTTTAAAGGAGCTACGTCATGATGATCTTGAGATTTTTGGGTCAAAACTGCCCTAAATTAAAACTAAGTACCCTTGTCAAACACAAAATGCTTATAGAACACTAAGAGGAAGATTAAGTGAATTTTTGAAGAGAAAATAGACCATTATCAGAGTTTTAGTGAGTTTTCCAAGTCAGAAGCAATAAACTTGAAAAAATTAGCCCAATTTTTTCAAGATGCAATCCATTTCCATCCTGGCCATCTACAGCCCAAGACACTTATTTTTACTCTTATCCAAGCATAATTTCAAACAAAACTGGAATCTTAGTTTTGGGTTTTCACTGATATAAAGATGTATTTTGGCTTTTCAAAGTAAAACACTAAATATGCTGACATAGCGCCTTTAAGTCTGTTGCTTATGAAGCCTTCTTCACAACCACTGGAACCTGGTTATCAGACTTTACATGTTTCATACCTTTGCAGCTAAGTATCACACCACTAAACTACTTACCATCTGGAATACTACGATTATCAGTTGAGCAAGGCACGAGCGATGTTTGGTGACAAAGTTTTGCCGTTAAAACTATGTTGTGGTCAAAGGCAACTTGCTACGTTTCCAACGGTAACTTGTCTGTCAATGGACATCATCAGTAACAAAACACATTACCGTTGGAAACGTAGCAAGTTGCCCTTGACAACAACGTAGTTTTAACGGCAAAACTTTGTCACCAAACATCGCTCGTGCCTTGCTCAACTGATAATTGTAGTATATTTCTTAACACTATTTAATGTGGCATTGCATAACTTGCACTCAGTGACATTAAAGTAACGCAAACTCCTTTTACACAAAAGGCCTATTTACCTGAACTCGGAACAGCAGCCCCTGCTACAACCTGTGAAGTGGGTTGTTGCTTTACTAATTGCACAGCCAAAGGTAAATTAGCAGCTGCTGTTTTCGATTCCAACTGCGGTGTACTGTCCACCGGCGACTCTTCCCCTGATGATTGAGAAAATC
Organism: Cladopsammia gracilis; assembly: GCA_022457155.1. NCBI lineage: Eukaryota > Metazoa > Cnidaria > Anthozoa > Scleractinia > Dendrophylliidae > Cladopsammia > Cladopsammia gracilis. The sequence continues at coordinate 980,792 of JAJGOT010000264.1, forward strand.
CATTCTTTTCAGCATCACCTCCATCGTCTTCCTTCACTGCTTGCAATGAAGACTTTATCACACTGACAGCCAAAGGTGCTCCTGACATGTGGGTTGTAGCAATTGACTGGAATGAAATTGCTGATTTTAGGACAGCTGCCTGTGGCAGAGTTGGTACAGGGGGAGGTAGCCCTGTTGGTGGAATTGTGGGGGGTGATGTGGGGGTTGGTTTGGCTTGAGATGTTAACCCATCAGTCTGAGCCACTGTCTTGGTTGGTGAGTTTTCGCGTGATGTGTGACTCACAGGAGCGGAGGGAGCATGGAATTGAAGCCCATGTGTGGGCGAAGCTGGCGCTGATCTGCAATAATAAAATGTAAAATATTCTCCATCAAATTCTAAAAATCTCACTTGTAGGGGTTTTCAATCGAGTGTCAAAAGTATTTCATGTTATAAAATAATAACATGAAATACTTTTACAATATTTATAATAGAGACAAAAGCGAGCGACACCAAAAATTACTGACAAACTGATAGCAAAAAGAAAAGAAAAAATTAAAACAACTTTGTAATCAGCTACAAATAGAGCAGTTTTCATCCGAGTGTAGTAAAACCAAAACCAAAGTAATTACTCTGACCAATCACAGCAGTCGTAAACAATCCAATGAACCAATCCAATGAACCAATCCAATGAACCAATCCAATGAACCAATCAGAGCTCGAAGCAATTACAAGCACAGGAAAACGTGTGCAAGGAAGTGACGATTGGTTTTGGTTTTACTTCTCATTGATCAAGAAAATGGCGCAATATTTTTTAGCCAATCACAAAGCATCAGCAATGAAAAATCAAAGCAATCGAGTAATTACTTTTGACACTCAATTAAAAACTGCTCTATATATACAAATATATGTAATTACAATAATATTACACAATTAACTTCTTTGCTTCACACTTTTTTCTTTTATTTGTTTTTAGTTTTTTGTAACATGCTTTAGTAATCGCACTGTACGTGTAATTCTTTCGTTGTTTTTTGTTGCTAATACAATAAAAAAATAAAAATAAAATAAAAAGTCTTTTGTGTTTGCTTTGGTTCTGCATCTTGGTACAAAAAAATTAATGAATACGCTTTCTCAAAAACTGATTACACTTAGTAATACCTGCATGTATCTGTTTTCAGTTCCAATTGGTTTAATGAAATGTACGTATCTGTTATGATTGGCCAGAGTGATACAGTATCTTTGGTTTTTGTTTTGACAACTCTCAACTGAAAACCACACATGTAAACACCATCAAATTTATTAAAACCTTCAGGAGGTAATTACTTTCAGAACATTAACAGTGAATATTGCATATTTTAAAGCATCTTCACAGAAAGCTATCATTCTGTAACCGGTCATATAAATTATATCCCAATTGATTTAGTCCCCAAATAAAACTGTGTTGCAGGAAAGGAAACTGGAATATGTGTACATGTACATTCCTCGTTCTAACAACATGTTCAATTTGGGTGCAAAATGACTTGGAGGCGAAATCACAGTAAACCTACTATTCACTGTCCAACACCCTTACCTGCATGACAGTTGAGAAAATGGTGGTCTGAAACATGGCACTCCTCTCTGACGCCTTTTACGGAATGCTTGTTCTGCCAGCTTCTGCTCGCATGATGGGTCAATGCGCCAGAAAGAGCCTTTACCTGGTTCATCCTGTGCACGTGGTACTTTCACAAAATAGCGGTTCAGTGACAAGTTATGACGAATGGAATTCTAAAACGAGACATCAACTGTTAAGGGACATATGTAAGTTTAATCAATACAGAACATCTAGTATAACACATAATTGTAATAATGTTGTCATAGAAAAATGAGAAAAGCCAAATATGAATTAATTAGTTTAATCAACACAGCTTGCAGCATTGATTTTTCATTGTTTTACTTTTTAATTTTTCTATGACAATGTTATTGTGATTAGGTGAACACGATCATATGCTTGAAGCATAAACCACTAAGTTAGTTTGCTATAATGGGGTTGAACTGTGCCAAGTTATCTTAGGTGCACATGCAGTAAAATCATGCAAATTTACAGGTTTAGTACCATTTCAGGGCTCGAAATTGCACCAGTATCGGGCACATTTGCAACTAAAGATTTTGCTTTTGCGACTAAACTTTGTCTATTAGTAGCGATTTTGCAACGGTTTTACGGCCTAGCTAATAAAGCAATTATATTCAACAGTCTTGTGTCTTATGTAACTGGTAGTTGTAATTTTATCTGAAAAATCCTGTGACATTCATGTTGAATGTTGCGTGACTTAATTGTCAATTTCACGCTCCATTAACGCAGTTTCCAAGAAGTGTATCATGGGCGCACGTTTTCAGACTTTCTCAGAAATTTCTCTTTTCTCATTTCTGGTTCCGGTAGTAGTTAGTTTTTTCTTTTTTTGCGAATAAAATTTTCGAACTTGCAACTAACTTTTAGGAATTACTCGCAAATTGCCATTGAGAATTTTTTTAACTTTGAGCCTTGCATTTTTAGATTAAACATTCAGTCACACACTTTTCAAGCACTGTCAAGGACATACATCCAATATTTCAAAGACCTTATACACGAGATACAACAATAACACTTCATATCAAATTCTTAGATTTAAAAGAAACTGTTTTTGACAACCTGAACTGGATCCAATGGAAATTTCTGGTAGAAACCTTCTAAATTACTTCCACAGTTTTCTCAAACATGGAATCTTTTCTGTTCTATTTAATTCTTTCACAATAAAACTCACCTGCCAGCCTTTGTCGGCACTACGATAATATGGGTAGTTCTTCGTGATATGAGTGTAAATACCACTTAAAGTCAACTGCTTGTCATGTGCAGACAGGATAGCTTGGACGATCAACTGTGCATATGAAAATGGCGGCTTTCCATCATCTTTGTTTCCTCCATCTCCCCCGGCAGGGTTGGTTTTTTCCTCCTCGGCAACAGCCTGGGCATCTTGGGCGGCTAACTCTGCGACAGCGTGCAAGTTTGGAGCATACATGTTACTGTAATCCCCACGGGGGCTTGCTGGACAGGAGTTAGGTACACTGAGGGAGAAAGAGAACAGTAACATGAGAACATTACAACCAGAAAATGAAGAGGCAATCAATCTCTACCTTTATAAAACAACCCATTAAGGACAGGAGTTTAACCCTGAAACCCATGAAGTGAATGCCTTTCTTTCCAAAGTGATAAATAAAAACTCTGCCCCCATGTTTGATATACCATTTAAAAGGGTACAATTTTTATTAGTCCAACTGAACAAGATCTATTCAAAAAAATTCCCACTATTACAGACTTCCTTCAAAGGTGCTATAATTACACATAACATTTTTTGTGAAACTTGTCTCGCAAAAAAAATGTTGCAAGTTGCACATACAATGTTACACGTTACAATTGCATGCAAATTATCTAGCGAAAAAAATTATGATGCAACGCATCTGTCCTCCACCTTCAGGGTTGTGATATTTTTGTTCTGCAACTTGAAGAAATTTGTTGCAGAAAGTAGAAAATGATTCAACTTTTGGTGCAACTTAAAAAAAAAAATTCAGTCACACTAGGGAGTGTTATGTGTAACAGCACTTTAAAATTATCTTAACAGTGCTGCTCACATGTAAGTTGACAGTAACTCGCACTTTGAGCCTCAAGACTCATTTCTCAAATCTAGAAAATTTTGAGAAACTAGATTTGATTTTGAGAAAAGATTATCTATAATTTTGAGATGAGATTCTGGAGTTTCAAGATGAGAAACTAAAATAAAACAGCCTGTCACTTGACTGGTTTCTCAAAAGACTTCATGTAATTGGACAAATGGACTGCACTAAACTTGAAAGTGTTGACATAAACTTTAACTTGCAGCGCAAAAATATAGGTGCAAGGAAGGGTGTCACGTCACTATTCAACCAATTATAATATAGAGCTTCTCAGATAATAACAATAACAGCAACAGTGGTGTACATTGGTTAAGAAGTGTTACATCTTTGAAACTCCAAACCAGAAAAAAAAACTAATGGCTTCTCTTTGTCATCTGAGCTGCACCATAACAAATTTGCAATAAAATATTTTCTCTATTAAAAAAAATACACAATATTGTGTATGTTTTGCATTTTTACAAAGGTACAATGCTCAGTTCTTTAAATACAACAACAAAAAATACAACTATTTTCTTTGGAGCACCTGATCAAACAATTCAGTATTGAAGTATTGTGCAATCATTTCTCCACAGCTGAAATTATTCTATTATGGAAGAAAGTTAATTGATTGTCAGAGACAGGATTACTGTTTTTGTTTTACCATTTTGATTAAATCACTGACTCAATGGACTCACATAAGTTAGTTCCTCAAAATAGAACAGTTTACAATCCGTAATAAACAAAACTTCTCTTAATTTTACTGAAATATTAAACAACCAACATCGACCTAATATAGATCTATTGTTTTCAGTGCGCTCAACTTGAACTAAACAAAAGGATCTGAAATGAAAATAGAATTAACAGTACTTCGGTTGTTGTTTTTACAAACGCGTGCCAAAAGAATGATGAAAGTACAAACTATTTAAAACATCTCTACAAAGTCATTTTACGCCAAGGGCAAAAAAGACAATGTGTTTTGTTTTGAACCTAAGTAAACGACGCCGGCAAACTCGAGGAATATTTGATATACTATTTCATAACACACAATGATTGATACGGTAGTTAAATTAGTTTCTGCCATAACCATGAGGAATTATTTCCTTTTTAACTGTTTTAGGTTTGAGTAAAAACTCTCCACCACGGCAAAACTAAAATAAACATTGCCATGCGCAGACAAAACAAGAAACGCACAATGTGGATTTTACACAGGCGTATAAATGTATGGCGGAAATCATTTCCATAACATGCAGATTGCGAAACACGGAATCAAAAGGAGATCTTTGTATTTTCTCTTCTGTCCCAACAATGCAAATGTAAAGTACGATAATCGCGTTTGTATTTCAAAACCCAAAAGAAAAGTCTAAGTTTCAGAAGCAACTAGAAATGAATGAAACGCGGTAATATAGTTTTTAGCGAAGGGTTGTCGACTTGGCATTTAACCATGGCCAGCTTCTGGAAGGAGCAAGGCAATAACACGACCAACCACAACACGTGGTGACAATAATAAATTAAACTTATCTCTGCCGTCTACTTTCAGAATTTTCGCAATCTATCCAGAGAAATTGCAATTGTGACCAAAGCAAGATCAAGGATGAGCAGCTACAGTTGACCCCAAAATATTCTGATGCACGTACGCATAAAAAGTAAACAAGCGGTGTATTCAACGAAGAGCATATAAGTTTTGATATTAATCAACCCCAAAAAGGTTTTTTTTAACAGTTATACTAGGCAGGCTACAGTTAAATAAGCAATGAACTGAAAGGTCAAGCGATGCGTGTGTACAATTACAAATGTAGAAGTAAGCTCACAACAAACAATATCGTGGAAATTAACGATTATAATGCGCGACTAACTCAAGCTCGTTGTGAGTTTTATTACCTTGGATATCCAACCCACTAAAATAACAAATCGCGGCAACCAACAAGAATACATCATACCTTATAGTGCCCGTTGGAGAAGGAACTGGCGAAGCTAAGTTAGAATCTGATTGCGGGATGTTTATTCGTAGCGGTGGTAGAACCTTTGAGCGAGGTGGACTTGGCACACGTCTTGGAGTCTTGTCACTAACCAACGACGTAAACCGAACTTTCACATTTGTGGACGGAAATCGCAACACACAACTGAAAGAAACAAATCCGCATTATTTCGTGTCATGAAAGGGAAAGAATAAAATAAAATTGGCTCGGAAAACTTAACAAAACATTGCACAACAAAGAGTAAAGTTTGTATACATACACGTAAGGCAATTTCAATGGCGGTGCTCCTCGTCTGTGGAAAACTCCGTCAACAAATATTCCATTCTTTCCGTTGCAACTGAGAAAGAAATCCGGATTTTCATATTTCAATTGCAAGTGCTTCCTTGAAACGAAACTGGAATGGCCCATGTTGACGTCTACGCTGCCAAGACTGCTGTTTCGCCCGATTATAATCCGGCTCTGCCGAACTAAATATTCGAACTCACGACCTTCCAGTTTGGCAATGGGAGTAACGGTGTTGACGCCAGCCCATAGCTGCCTCGCAGGATTAATAGCGCCGGATTTTAAAGCCAGAAGTGCCAAAGCATCGCTCTCCTGATCTTGGTTGGGCGAAGACATCTTCCACTGACAGCCGCGATTCCAAATTCCCTTGCGTTGCACAAGAAAAAGGATCAAAGCAAAACAACAACACGAGGAGAAACATACGGGAATTCCGGAAACCAAAAATACCCAAATTTGGTCATCATAACCAAATTTGGAGAGGAGGCCATTTTTCTGGCACGGGCGGGTGGGTGGGTCGATTTTTTTTGGAGGTCCAAGGCCCTGGAGCGATTTCACACGGAGCCCAGTCAATGCCACTTAATTTTCTCATCAAATTTCCTTTTCACGACTTCAATTTTCCTTTTTCGAACGACTTCAATTTCCTGGCAACACTTTTTTTCCGGCACGACTCTTTTTTTTCGGCACGACTTTTTTTTCCGGCACGACTTTTTTTCCGGCACGACTTCAGTTTTTTCCGGCACGACTTTTTTCCCGGCACGACTTTTTTTTCTGGTACGACCTTTTTATTCCGACACGACTTTTTTCCGGCACGACTTCAGCTTTTTTCCAGCACGACTTTTTTTCCGGTACGAATTTTAGCGAAGACCCTGGGCAGCACAGTGATGGATGGATGGCAGGATGGTTCTGCCCAATTAACGACAAGGATAAAGATAATGTTCAATTTTCTAAATTACATATTCCAACAATGACGTGGATAGTTTTTTTCAGAGTATACCACACAAGGGATCGCCAGTAGCCCAAGTCTTTACTTTTTTCTGACAATGAGCAATATCTCGCACTCTGCTTACTCGCACCATTTTGTTTATTTCGAAGGTGAAGAAGAGCAAGCGAAAAGCAATATTCACTAGTGAGGTGTATTACACAATCAGTTATCAAATGGGCTGTGTAACATCTTCGTTTGTACAAGATAATCATATACAAGTAAAACTGTGATTGATGCTATAGTATTCATGGAGGGAAGTTTTGCGCCTTAGTTTTTCAACTAAAACCATACTGTAGTCAGTTGTAATCGTTGTAATTTTAATTATACACGTCGTTCTTTCCGAAGTATAGATTGATGACATCAGTAGCATGACATTGCCAATGAAAACTTGGTAGGTTGCCTCCAATAACTAAAGCCCAGAAGTTCAAGCACACTCACGCTTGCGTTCTTGCTTGCGTCGCTAGTGAAAACTAAGATTTAATGGCAATACGTATTCAAGAAACTGTGGGGCAGTACGCAGCTCTTACAAGGTCTTCTCTGATTTGCTCAGAAAACAATAGAACAAACAACACAACAATGGCTAACAATAGACCCTAGACCTAAAAACAATAGAGCTGCATGATATACAGGTCCAATGAAATTAGAGGTTGTAAAGAGCTGCGGGGTATCTGGAAACTGTTGGCCATGCATATACCCCCGGAGGTACTCGGGTGTTTTTTGGGTGGGTATGTGCCGCCCGGGTCTCCAAATTTGGACTCCGATTTAGAAAGAATTTGTACTCAAAATGGTACCCCGTTCTAAAAATAGGTCAACTTTTAACAGTTTAATATCCCGTTCTAGAAAAAATGGCTGCTGATAATTTGAAGCTTTCGTGCGTTCGAAATATTATACCCCATTCTAGCAAACGTCACTAAAGTGGATACCCCGTTCTAGATCAGGAGTCCCGAAATCACGACCCCCTTGGGCGGCACATACCCGTATGGGTATTTTGGAGGAGTACCCACCCTCCGGGCATATACCTAACTGAAAATCGCATTATAAGGTGGCAGATGTAGACCAAGAGCTGTTTAAGAGAGCAAAACTAATGATGACTAGGTTTTTTACGAGACCTTTCTTTTTAAGTACGAGAAACGGGACCAAAAAGTCCAATCGAAATATCTAACAGCATGTCACAATTTTTTTTCGCTGAAGTTGTTTGATGTTTGACTCCACTGATTTTCGTACTTCGGTCTTCTGTTTATTAGGAATGACCGTTGTGTGTTTTCTTTTCGAAATTTCTATTTTAGCGCAAAGCAAGTAACGTCGTAAAATGACATTTCATTTCTTTTTTATAATTAAGGGATGTAGCTCATCCAGTGGTACACACAATCGTTTTCTGGGGTTTGGTGTCATTTTGTCAACAATGTATTTTTTTCAATGGAGACATTACTTGTAGTGTTTTTATGTCCTACTTTATTGATTTTATTAAAGTAGAGCGGTTTTTCGATGGGTGTAGTAAAACCAAAATCAAAGCAAATAATCTGGCGGTCAATTAAAACGGGTTTAAAAATTTAAATGAACCAATCAGACACTTAAAATGATTCCATGTGGCCACCATGTTGAATTTCTGCAATCGCTCAGTGGTGTTCTGCCATGTTCATCTGAAAAAGTCGTGCCTGAAAAAAGACGTGCCGGACAAAAAGTCGTGCCGGAAAAAAAAAAGTCGTGCCGAAAAAAAAAAAGTCGTGTTGGATCGTGCGATCGCAATCGCAACGATCGCAACGGTTGGTTTCCATATGATCGCAAGGGTCGCAAGAATCGCAGCGATCGTCGATCGTAACGATCGCTGCGATCGTTGCGATCGTTGCGATTATATGGAAACCAAGCTTTAGAAGGATAGCACTGAACGGCAATGCACGATGGAATGTCAACTTTTTTCATTGTTACAACGAGAGATCTCATTGGCCTAGACTCAAAAACCGCTAAAAAGTTAAGGTTCAAGGTGCATTTTGTCTAATATTTTTAAGGTTTCAAGTAATTTGAGACCCAATCGCATAACATGCAATTTTTAAAAGATATTGTATTTGGGGAGCTTCATCAAAGATGCAAAATTATTAGCTATTGTCTTCTGCTATTCTGATTGGTTAAGCACGAACATTTCCTAAAATTTATCTGACGCAAATGGATTTTCTTTATTTTTATAATGAAATATAATTATTAACCATCAACCCCTTCTCTATTTTTGAAATCAAAGATATTCTATATGTGGGAAAGAGGCAATGCCGCAGAACAATGAAGTTTGCTATCGTTCTTATGTGGAGCATTACTTAATTTTGTTGGGTGGTAGGGGAGAAGGAGGAGGTGGGGGGGGGGGGGGGGGGGGGACGGTCTGCATATCCCGTATCACATTTATTTCAGGCCTGAATATACCGTATCTAGTTAACTGGAAATTCTTGAATACCAAATTGTTGCTCAATATCCCGAATTTACTTGTTGTTGTTGTTTTTAAAACGATCGGCATTTTTGACTGAATCGGGTCAGTATCGATTGGTTACGCGTACTTATGCACGTCGAACTCCGGAAATTACTTGAATTCAAGTGCGCGTTCACCATTTTTCATTCCATTGCAGTTTTAAACTTTTTCACTCATTCTCATTGCCAAGTTATTGTCGCCCAGTTCATGTCTGTTACAGAATGAATAGCTGGTACTCGATTTTCTTTTGATACAATGCAAACATACCGTTAGCACCCGGAACTGTTTATGGCAACAAACGGTCATAACATCAATATCCGGATCCCAGTTATTTTCTTTATCAGATATCCCGCATCCCTACAATTTTTGGCACCACTCCCATATCATGATAACGTTTAATGGGGCCTCAGGCTGCTGAGCGTTTACTATAACAAGAGTCAAAAATATGGAAAAAAGCTTCAGTGCGGTCAAGTTTATCTCTTTTATTTTTATACGTTGAAATATCGTTTCAAGAAACACGCATCTACAAGACTGAAGCACGGCTGTACATTTCATGTTGTAATTCAACACATGCATTGATACACTGCCCAAATATGGTCAAAAAGTTATCGATATACGCTTTGTCTACATGACGTATATCCAACGATGAAGGTAAATTTCGCATTTGGACAAGAGAATGCAAAAATGACGGACCGGCCTCGATATTTTTTCTTCAAACAGTGCTTTGTTATCAATGTGTTGAATTATAAAACTATTATAGCGCTCAAGCTTGCGTGATATCGCCTAATTTTAGACGGATAATTTTAGATAGTTAATTGTATGACTGAACTGGTCTATGATGAAAAGGAGCATTCTGATTGGTTCGCTGAACGGTCCGAATTTTGCTACACGGACCACTAAGATGGACCGCTCACGAATTGATTTCACTGAATTTTGAAAACGTTCCAAAGGAGACTTTTTATAGCAGACACTTTTCCTGGCTAGTCTGGTCTACAATCTTTGCAAACGTTTGCGAAAGTGACATAAGAAAAAAAAAAATAGATATATAGATGAATGCTGTGTAAAAGAACCATCATAATATTTGCTTAAGATTTGAAAATCATTTACAAGGCTAAAAAGTTATTAAAATCACTTTAGAGGGAAAAAAACACCGAACGTCCTCTTCAGCGTTAAAAATGACTGTCCGCAGCGTACACGCGGTGAATTCTCGGTTCAGGCTAGGATTCCATTATTGGATCATTAGGCCTTCTCTGATTCCGGCTGCGCAAGTAAAACTAAAGATTGGACAGTACAAAGAATTCGCCAATTGAAAGAATGGGACGGATTCTCGCGAAGATGGCGGGCGGGTTCGGAGTCATTACACGGATTTGAGTGCTCATCAAGTTCACTCTTATGTTGCAAGACATGCACACCACCTGACTTTCCAAGCAACACACAACATATTCCATAAGCGGTCACTGCTCCTAAGCGGATTTACTTCAGCTTCAGCGGGGTCCCAGGGTGTTCGTACGCAGATGTAGGATGTAGCAAGCGTTAGAGTGATCAGACGCAAGCTAGGAGGTACTACTTTAGTTTTTAAATCAAGTGAACAGACCACAAGAAATTAATTTAGACTCTTTTATTATTTCACAAACAATTTATACACATAAATATTTTTACACTTTCAAAGTGCTTCGAAAGAAAATGAGTGTTCAGTACAACACTATGAAAGAACTGAAAGAGACTCCAATCTGGGAATCAAAAACTAAAAACAAAACGTGAAAAAACATGCGACGAATGGATATAAAAATAGGTTTCGTTTTGACTTATGGTGTAATAGTGATGGCCTGAGCGTGTGAAAGAGAAAATTTGTTTCATTTTTATGGAAGGTGCAAATCGGTAACACTGACTAAAACAAAAATATACATTGAAATTGAAGTTATTTTTAGATTAGCGAAAAATGGTCACGATTAGTTTGGAAATGAACCATGAATTTTGGGTTGCTAAAAGGATACTACTATGAACGTTTGGGCAACCCACAAAAAACCCATAGTTTTCTTGGTGAAAAAGTGCTGAAAAACCACACAAAATGGCTATTGTATCTAGCACACAAAAATGCATTTAAATTTAAGAAAGAAAGTCACAAACTAGTGTCAATCATTAACACTATTCTAGGCTGAACAATACAGCACCAAACAGTGCTGAAATTCTTTAAACTGACAGGAAAACACTGATAAATAATCACACTTGATATTCATGAGCTCAACAGCAGCGCCACTCCAGCCAGCGTCCATCTAGCAGGAGACTCCTTAGTCTTAAGGAAGAAGTTCCAGACGTAAGTCGGGCCTCGCTGCCTCGTCTTGTACACTGGACACTCGTACACATTCTTGGTCTCTTGTTTGTCCACTGGGATAGCTCGGATAAACATGACTGGCATACTAGGAGTGAGTTCTTTTAGCCTTGACTCAGATATCATGCCGGTCTGTGTGTCCCACCGTGCACCTTCCATGAAAAGACCGTGCACATAGGCGCCTTCTCTGGGCGGACTGTTGAAATCTTCTTTGTTTTTCTTTGTAACATCCACCTGATAAAATGAGCATTTGGTTAGAAAAAATTGAGAACCGTGGGTTTCGTCACATGGACGTTTCAAGGGGAAACACGCTCGTTAAACGATATCACAATATTTCATGTTCTTTTAGCCATCTTTCCTTTTCTTGCCTGGTTGTGAAAGCTACCAACCAGGCCAAGTCTGTTTAAAAATTGAAATGTTTCAATTCCATTTCTCTATTTTCCCTTAGTCCCTTCCTTTCCTTTCTAATAAGAATGCCAAGGCAAACATTCAACAAATTTGCGAACAAAGACCTTGGAGAGAATTGAAAGACAAATCGAAACCACATGAAAGATCTGCTCGTCAGATTTCAAACTTTCGGAATTATTCAGACTCAAAAGTTAGAACCACCTTATATAGTATAATAAGCTGCACCACAGGAAAGTACTGCTCAATAGCTTTCATTTGAAGGGTCACACTTTAGGATTTCATCGACAGACTCAAAAGTTAGAACCACCGGCTTGCATAGCATGTTAAACGGTACCAAGGGAAAGAAATGTGGCTCACCTGTAAAGCCATCTTGTCCAATGGCCATTCGTTCTTTCGCGCCATTGACTGCTCAATAGCGGTGAGGAAAGACTGAGGGTTGAAGAAACCTGACAGCCACACGACATTAGGAAGACAGAAGTCCGAAGTCCAGCTCTCCAGCTCTTTAATTCGCAGCAGCAAATCCACAAACCATGCGGCCAGGCCTGACATGGATGGGTAAGCACGGCGCGTCCAGGATTCTGGGACATCATCAAGGAAAAGGGCGTTGCCCAGCTCCTCCATGTCAGCGGTGATGGTAAGTTCACCCTAGAAAGGAGAATAACAGTTTATTTTTATGGATTTTTTTCTATTCTCTATTTTGGAATTGCCCATAATACACTTTGTTTGCCCCCCAAATTTTGCATAAACTATTGTTTTGAAATGCTCTTGGGAATATGCAGTCCTCCCAAGAGCATTTACAAACAATAGTTTATGCAAAATTTGGGGGGCAAACAAGGTGTATTATGGGCAATTCGAAAATAGAGAATAGGATGAGCTCTTTATTTTCTCTTTTGAGGTCCGAAGTGCAACTTTTCTAAATGTTTACAAACAAATGACACAACAGGAGAGTATTTCTCAATTCGCCCCTCCAGAAAATTTTGGGGAGAATGAGTACCAGCTGGTAGCACTGAGGTTTCTGGGATCGTTTGGGTAACCAAAATATAAGCTACGATTGGTTGGTAGTTGCCTTCGGAAACCATCAACTTATCGTAACTAACGCGGCCGGGTTACCTAAACGATCCCAGAAAGCCTAGTGCGCAGAAAGCTGGTGTGCAGTCTCCTGAAGTGTCTGTACTGGCCAATGGCTTAATCCGTTTGAACTCAAGCTTTAGCATTCCTAGATTAAGGTTAAGTTTATTTCCTAAGGGAAAACAGGCCCTTGTTATAGAGATTTGAAACATGAGTCACGCGCATCGCAGTAAAGCGTGCAATCAGGACCTACGTAGCGATAACATTATTCTATATCAGTAGTAGCCATAGAACTCACTTTGAGACCCAAGTCCAGCTCTTTTAGAGACCGTTTGATCTCGCTTGTCAACATATTCATTCGCTCACACTCCTGGAAGGCGACCACGGTATATGGCGTGCGGTCTTCCACGCGAGCCATCATCTCTTGCACGTTAAACTCGTCTGGCAGCTTCTCCAGGATTTCGTCCAAAACCTGCTTAACCTATTTGCGAAAAAAATACAGCCAGTTAAAATCACATCGCAAGCCAACAAACCTTGTTGTTACACTTCGATGTTTCGTAATTCTCCCAGCCATCACCGTAACTAAGGCAAGGAAACTAGTACTGAGAATTTGAGCGCTCATAACTCACCTTCTCTTCCCGAGTCTGCCCTCCGCCGCCGCCGGCGCCCGCATCCCTAGGCTGCATCTCCAGCACGGTACGGAACAAGTTATCCGAGGTTGCTGTTAGGAAGCCGATCTCAGCGTTAGGGTGCAGCCCGTACAGGTAGGGGCTCTCAGCGGGTAGCACTTCATCAATGTAGTTGTGGTAGGTTTTGTAATCCGAGTTAGGAGGGACGGGAAATCCTGGAGCCAGGTTCATCTCACCTTCAAGCTGCACAAACAAATAAAATCATTTTCATGTAAATATTTTGACTCCTAAACCCTTTCACTCCTCGAGTCAATTATGGAGACATGCAGTTTAGTCCTAACTTTTCAATCTTTTGACGAAATCCTGTGGTGTGACCATTCAAATGAAACCTCTTTCGCAGTATTTTTGCACGGTGCTATTTGTTTTTCAATGTTTTACAAAACGAAATTTGGAATTTGTCTTGAACTTTTGATGTTTGGCACCTTTGGTAGTTAAAGAGTTAAGGGTGGTCAATTCCAAACTCCTCAACTTCACATCCATTTTCAGAATTCTTAGTTCACAGGAGAAATATAAGGGCTTCTTGCAATGGTTTATTCAGTGATAATCGTCTCAACATTGAAATGTGAGACTAGGGGTCAATTCAATAAACCTTTTACAAGTGTAATTTAAAAGTGTAGCAATTGTTTTCAACTCAACCTCTGAAACAATGGCTACACTTGTAAACTTCACTTGTAAAATGTTTATTGAATTGACCCTTGGTTGGAAGGTTTGGATAAGTTTGGGCATAATTGCTAATACACATCACAAGTGCATCAAGAGTTTTGTCTCAACTGACTGGAAGGAAGGATTCCTTTTAATTATCGACCGAGGAAAGGAAAGATTTACAGGTAAACGTCGATCTTTCAAAGAAGAGGGTCTGCATGAAAATGAGATTTATATCAAGTTTCTATCTCACCATATCTGGTTTCATGTACTCCTCCAGGTACGTTCTACACAGTCTTCTATCCCAGTCATCTGTGATGTGACCTCCGTACATGATCTCACCAAACAAGTAACGCAGATCAGTCCATGGAACCTGGATTTACAGCGGAAAATAAGTTCGTTAATATTAACAATTATAGTTCACTTATAATATCGCGTCAATAGGCGCTTTACAATATCGCGTCAATAGGCGCTTTACAATCAGTTAAAAAACAAGAACTAGTGAAATATAATATACAACACCTAATCATGATATGCATGAATACCGCTGAATCAATGACACTTTTTCACTCACTCACTCACTTCTTTCCTCGCTCCTTCCATCAGCTGTAAACTTAGTGACGTAATGCTTTGTTACGAATGCGTTTCGCAACAAGAACAACGTGAATCCAGCGATGACAATAACTAATTTGTTGTAAAAGAACATAAACAACAACAAGCTTAAAGATCTTTCGCATTTGGAGTCTTAATGCAACATTAAAATCGATCTAAGAGGATTGTCCAATCGAGACACGCATTTTGATGCGTATCTACCATGAAATAATAAAATTTAGTCTTAATTGAGCATGTGTTCCTCGATGGTCTGGTGGTCTAGCGCCGGGCCTCGCAGTCCAGAGGCACGACTTCAATTCACGCTCAGTTCAATTCTCGCACAGTCTGAGACAAAAACATAATCAAAGACTCCTAAGAGCCAACCCGTGAATAATACTAAAGCGTAACGCAATATCGCGGTAAGCTTATGTTTTCACACTGACACGGTTCAATATTTTTTTAAAATTAAACGTAAGAATTTTTGACAAACGCAAAAAAAAATACAGTACATCACTTTCATAATGTTCATTCCGAAGAAGAAAGAAAAAAAAAAGAAAAAAAAAAAGGTATGTCCCGAGCGAGACTTGAACCTCGGACCTTTCGGCTGTCATTGCGCGCTTTAAACCACTCGGCCACCGTGATCACTGACTTAGAACAGGATAAATTTAATTACTTCAAGGTAGATACGCATCAAAACGAGTGTCTCGGTTGAAAAATCCTTTCAGATCGATTTTACTGTTGCATTAAAGACTCCAAATGCGAAACATCTTTCAGCTTATTGTTGTTTGTATTCGTTTACAACAAATTAGTTATTGTTATCGCTGGATTCACGCTGTTCCTGTTACGAAACGCATTCGAAACAAAGCATTACGTCACTAAGTTTACAGCTGATGGAAGGAGTGTGTGAGCGAGTGAGTGAGTGAGCGAGTGAGTGAGGGAGCGAGCGAGTGAGTGAGTGAGCGAGTGCTCATTTGCATATCTGTCTCGGTTACCGATAACCCGTTCATTACGCATGCACGTATTCACGGGTTAAAACCGCCATGACATAGCCCCTTTAAATAATACACCACAAGAATTTTATATCTTGTTCGTGGCAGTAACTTAAAACGACAAGAAACTAAGGAAATAGTCTATTTGATCGTAGACAGTTTAGACTGCGATCATATCGCGGTGTTCTCTGGTGGGAAATACTGTTTGACATAATTCTCCAAATGTTATCCTATTTCAGAAAAAAAAAATCATTCCGATCCTAATTGTGACCTGTAATCCTTAAAATATACGACCGAACCTGAAATATTATCATCTTTAAGGTGGGGTTGACTATCGGAAGCTAGATGAAATGTTTAATTGGTAAATCTTTTTCTAACACCTGCAGTCTGATTGTTCTTACCTTGGCATTAGCCTCAAGGTAATTGTAGAGTACATTAACGCTAATGGTCAAGTCACCAGTGTTGAACGGGTAAGACCTGTTCCAGCCCTGAGGACCAAACTTACGGCGTTCAGCGACACACGCGTGGAAATAGCACAGCGCGAAAAGAATGCTCTTGAACTCATTCTCTCGGGCGCACATCTCCAGTGTGTCCTAACGAGGAGAAAAAAAGTGCAGGAAAAATTCATTATTTTCCTTTTAAAAACATCCTTAGTACCTACGAACAGCACAAACAAAGCACTGAATAAAAAAACAAAGATTATTCACTAAAAAATATTTTTACTTTTCACTGAAACATCGGTAAACGGTGCAAACGCGGAAAAAGGTGTAACCGATGCCAAGTAAAACCATCAAAACCGATAGCAAAGCGCGGGAAAATATGTAACTGGTATCAACCGCGAGAAAACAAGTTACTGGGTAAACAGGTGGTCAAGCGCGGGAAAACATGTAACTGGTACCAAGTGCGGGAGAATATGAAACCAGTGTCAAGCGCGGGAAAACATGTAACTGGTGCCAAGCGCGGGAAAACATGTAACTGGTACCAAGCGCAGGAGAATATGAAACCAGTGTCAAGCGCGGGAAAACATGTAACTGGTGCCAAGCGCGGGAAAACATGTAACTTGTGCCAAGCGCGGGAAAACATGTAACTGGTGCCAAGCGCGGGAGAACGTCTACCTGTATCAAGCGCGGGAAATAAGTGATTGCCAACCTGCGTCAAGCGCGGTAAAACGCGCAACACGGAAAAAGGCCGCGGACAGATGTGATGATTGATTTTAGGTTTCCCATTTTAATCTTCGCGCTGATGTGTTAATGCACGTTTCTCGAGTTTTAAGAACAAGAAAAACAAAACAAAGCCAACACTTGCGAAAGTAATTGTACTGACCTGGTTAAAGTTATCGAACGCCTGATGTAAGTTGGCCATCATGCCAGTGGGAGGCTCGTTCGTAATCTTGATGGAGGACTCCAAGATTCCTTGAGGTATTATATGTGCGTCAGGCGTGCCTGCTGGTTCAGCCGAGATGTACACTCGGTAGTTCTCATGGCTTCCTTCACTGTACGCTTCCAGCTTCTTCTCCAGCGTCGGCAGCCACTTCTTCACAAGATGGATATTCTACAACGGCAGTATGCAAAATCGTTCAACCAATCAACCTTGTATCCAGTCTTCACGCTTCTCTGTCAGCGGTTTAGTTATTAACCGCTTACCGAGAAGCCTGTAGGCTCTGCGTACAAACTATCACTTCTTACACGGCTATTTTTAACCTAATGAAAACTTCAATATGTAAAGTCACTTGTCGTTTAAAGATTTGAAAGAAAAAAAAGAAAATTAAGGCAAACAAAACAACGTTCAAAGATTGTAAATCAGAGAATTGACTCAGTGGTAAATGTTAGTGCTGAGAATAACCCAAAAAATTTCCTACTGAACGTAAGCCTTAGAAAAGAAAATGGAGACCACAGGAGGCAAAGAAAAAAGATGTTGATCTCCGTGGGATTCGAACCCACGACCTCCTGTTTGTACCACTTATCCTCCGTGGCTCAACATTCATTGTACCGTACGAAGATTGTTGTGTGTAGCAAATATTACCGTTATGACTTTAGCAACTACAAATTTTCCTGCTTAGCTTTACCTGTAGAATAACCCAGTGTCCTTCTTTGGCGGCCAAGTCAAGACTCTGCTCGGCAACGATTTCTTGACCCTAAAAATCACAAATAAGTGGAACTTCAGGATCTTGCGAAAAGTTGAACAAAAACAACGGTTCCCTTAAAGATAAATTATAATAAACAATATTTAAGCAGTCAAACGTCCTTCCGTTCTATCAACGGCGGGACGTTCTTTCTAAACTGAACAGAGAAGAACAAGCAACAAAGAATGTTCAAAGTTTCACTTCTTAAATTTCTGTCCGTTTACATTGCCTGGCTTATTGAGTAATCAAGTTGTTCACCTTAAAAACTAAGCTAGAAACATTGGGTCCCTTTTAGGTTTAACTTAGTATAATTTCTATTATAGTGTCCCCATTTAGAAAAAATTCAGTGACCAGCACCTTTAGACTAATGCACTTTGAGAAAGTCTAAGTGACCTCCTACAGCTCCAAAACCGAAAGAAATGAAATCATCCCTCACCTGTCCAAGTGAGACGTTATGGAAGTTCTTGTTGTCAAACGTGAAACCGAGTTTCTTTCCCAGGGCCTCCACGTCTTTAAGTGGATCCACTCCTGGGGAGAGGATAAAGAAGATGGGAGTCCCAGGCCCGCTCTCCTCGTAAGACTTGGCAAACTCCACCTGACGATTCTCCACATACTTTGCACCCATCTTCTCCTCAACAAAACCACTGCACAAAACAATAACAAACTCCATTAATTTAAACCCCTGAAGGTTTCCCAAAGCTTCCCAATCACACTCTCAGTAGCGCAACCAAACCTTATGTGGTTCTAACCTTTGAGTCTGTCGAAAAAGGGTAGTCCAGCACTTGTTCAAACGATGTCTGTGATTCGCGAAGAAAACAATAGATTTGTCCCGCTGGGATAGGGATTAGGGATTAGGGATAGGGGCATTGTTCAAGTGATATATCAATCGTATCGTTCGCCAATCACAGACACCATTTGGACAGCTACGACCCCGCTCTTGATAAATTCTAAAGTGTGACCATTCAAATGAAAGCTATTGAAAATAATTTCCTGTGACGCTGTTTATTATGCTGTACAAGGTGGTTCTAACTTCTGAGTCTGTGGGTGATATCCTAAAGTATGACCATTCAAATGAAAGCTATTAAGCAGTACTTTCCTATGTGTGTCCATCTACTGAACAGTACTTTCTTGTGGTGCTGTTTACGCTAAACGAGATGGTACTAACTTTTGAGTCTGTGGATGAAATCCTAACGTGTGTCCATTCAAATGAAAGCTCTTGATTGAGCAGTACTTTCCTGTGGTGCTGTATTATGATGTACAAGATGGCTCTAACTTTTGAGTCTGTGGATGAAATCCTAACGTGTGTCCATTCAAATGAAAGCTCTTGATTGAGCAGTATTTTCCTGTGGTGCTGTATTATGATGTACAAGATGGCTCTATAAACTTTTGAGTCTGTGGATGAAATCCTAACGTGTGTCCATTCAAATGAAAGCTATTGAGCAGTACTTTCCTGTGGCGCTGCTTAATTAAGCTGTACGAGATGGTTCTAACTTTTGAATCTGTGGAAAAAACCCTACGAATAATGATGTCACCATTTAAACAAAATCTCTCCAGCCGTATTTTCGTGTGGTACGCTTTTGTGTCTGTATTATACAAAATGAAATTGTGATGTTTCTTAAATTCTTATTGTGGGTGTTCTCGGTTGCAGTAGTCTCTACACGCCTCTTTTCAGCTCACCTCACAGCATAAGTCATTCTGTCCGGCCTCAGGGCTCTCATCATACACAGCTTCTGTAGAGAAGTCTTGTTTTTCCACTCCTGAGGGAACTTCTCTTTCTCAGGACACTCGCTCTCCACAAATTTCTTCCATCTCTTGGCGGATCCTTCAATGTCGCGATCCAGATTGCGGAATTCTTCCATGTTACCCAGAGCCTAAAGAGACATAAAAACATGTCAGAATTGGGTTATATTATTTTGGTACCTTTTCGGTTCCTCTAAGTTTTGTCTCTATGTTGTACCTCTTCTGTTTTAGACTAGGAAAATTGAAGTGTCCTGTTACATGCAATGTTTGTTACCAAATGACGAGGCTCGTTTCAAGATAAACAGTAATCCACCACTGGTACGATTTTCATTAGTCTCGTAAAACACTAAAACCTTTGTGAGGCAAACACGTGGAGTTGACTTCTGTCGTTCTCCAGTCGTTTACTGTTTCTTCCTCCAAGACTCACAACTCTCTGAGGCAGACACGTGGAGAACTGCTCCCTGCTATTTCAGAGCCGTTTTCTTCATAATGTTAAACCTACCTTAATTCCTCCCCAGCAGAAATTATTGAGGAAGTCAACAGGACTTGTCACGTTCATAACGGCGGGGAAACGAAGAAGAAATTCCAACTCATGAGGTACAATCTCCTTCTTCACCAACAGAATCTGCGAAAAGAACAAGATTAGAACACAGATTTAAGGGATGGTGAACATAATGCGTAAAACCATTTGCAAAATGGCTGTCGGTGAAATTGCGACCATTCGATTTGATGTTCAGACCATCGGCTACCAAATTTAAATGTTTCACTTCCCCATCGACGTAGCACCACGTTTTTTTTAGAAACTTAGTAACCCTTAATCAATCAAGTAGGTAGTCGATAAACTATATTTGCTTTTTTGGGCCCTGCAGAAGTCACTGAAAGGGTGCTACGCTAGGATGCTAAAGATGGCTGTTAACATTGATGGTGCAGCACACTTCAATAATCAAGATCTATACACCTTATTCATGAATGGCCACCGATTTATTATTTTTTATGTGCATGTTAATTAGCCTCACTGGCCTCGTAAGCATGTGCAAAATTCAAAATAATTTTTACTCTAAAATGAGGCCAGTGAGGATAATTATCATTCGAATAAAATAAGGTGTATACGGTGACCTTCCTTGAGCCAGTGACAGGGTAGCAAGTCGAAGGCTTAGGCTAGCTGACCATTGCTGTCGTCAACCAGAGCTGCCAGCAAACAAAGACCTGCCGTGGGAGCCCTCGCAAGGTGGGAGAAGTAAAGAAAGGCCTGTAATGACATACATGGATACACTCAAGTCGGACACAGGAGCTGCGAACACCAACAAGCTGAAGGCACTTATGGAGGACTGTAAGGTGTGGTGTGGTTGTGACTGCGATGTTCGACTAAGTAGTGAACGCACGCACGCGTGCACGCATGCACGCCTGCATTTAAGTCATGCATTATACCACTGCTTACCTGGAATGCCACTTGCGCTGTGAATATGAGTTTGTCTTTCTCGAACAATCCACGCGTGGTGTAGATGAACACTGAGAACGTAATGCAGTCGATCAGATTGTTGACACGGAATTTGACTTCTTCTGCTGGTTCAGCTCTGTCGATAGCTTTTTGGAACACCACATTAAAGGCCTGTGATGAACAAAATAAGAGAGAATGGAAATCACTGCAATCTTTCAGTATCAACATCACTATAAGAGCGGTATTCGGTTGGGTTAGCATTAGATCCCATCCGCCTAAACCACCTCGGACACTTATTGAGAATTATATAACGTAATGTCGACACTTAGAATTTTATTTTCAATAAATTTTTAAGCGTAAAAACGAAAATCTAAAATCCCCACTCAGGATTGAACCTATGACCTCAGCTAGGGTTAGGCTTGCATAGCCTACCGTACCAGAGTACCACTTAACTTCTCGGGTTGTTTGGGCCTAAATTTAACTATATAAACTGCTGACCCTAACCCCAACTGAAAGCTAACCAGTTACTCTGTTATGTAAGTCTCAATAAGGTGTCCGAGGTGGTTTAGGCGGATGGGATCTAATGCTAACCATTCGGTTGAGTGCCGTAAGACCAAAACCAAAGTGTTCACTCTGGCCAATCACAACAGACGTAGACAATCCAATGAACCAATCAGAGCTCGTAGCAAATACATGCAGCCGGCGTCAAGCGCGGGAAAACGCGTGCAGGCAAGTCATGATTGGTTGTGGTTTTGGTTTTACATCTGATTGGTTGAGAAAGTGGCGCGAGATTTTTTAGCCAATCACAAAGCGTAGCAATGCAAAACCAAAGCAATCGCCAAAGTACTTTCGACACTCAATTGAAAACCTCTCTAATCAGTGACTAGCTAAGAAAGGTTTGGGTAAAGTGTCAATTAAACGATCAATAGAATAGAAATTAACGCCTCAAAGCAAATGGACCTGACATTTATAGCCCACGTTCACAGCAAGAACACGGGAGCTTTCCTTCAAATAATGTCCAAATTGTTTGAAGAACCATTTACCTTTAGTGAGAATTGATATATCGGGTTGATCTTGTTCAAGTCGTTCAATATGAAGTAAAGTAGGGACGATCGCTCAGCTGCTGGTCTGTACTGTTCGCGGGCTTCGTTGATCTTAATCTCGGTATTTTTACCCTCGGCGACTTTAACTTCAATTTCTGCAGCAGTTCGCTTAGTGTTCTCCAAGTTCTCTACCAGAGCGTAATCACCCAAGAAGTTTCCACCGGCGGCAGACAGACGAGCTAACAGGGAATCCTCGAGTTCCTTGATCTTGATAGTGAATTGGTTCATTTGTTGGGTCAAGTTGGCCTGAAAAAAACAATTACCACAATAAAACAACAAACCACAGTTTGACACCAACACAACTTAGAAAGCCAAACGCGCGCTTACTCGCAACCGCTTACTTCATATTAAACACGCCCTTACTTACCAAGTAAAACAACTATTTTGTCGAATTTTGATTAGTTTTATCGAAACTGTAAATAATTATCCATAGTTGGACAGATTTCCTGATTAGTGTACCACTTGTGGTTACGCTCAAAGAGTAGACACTGAAATTGACTTACATTGTATTGTAGAGACAGCGGTAAAGATAAAACTATCAATTGTTTTGTTTTTTAACTCTACAATGCAATATAACCGCAAATAATGCACTCAAACTGTCAGATATCGAAACGTAACAAACAAACAGATTTTTAACCCTATTCAGACCGGAGCTGACCCGTGCTGACTTTAAACGTTTAACCAATTCCGACCAAACTTCATGACTTTTTCTGCAATTTATCTGGGAGCTCTTTGACGTGACAGAGTTTTTATCCATGACATGTGACGTTTCCATATTTTGACAAGCATGCTAACCCAAATTTTTCTTTTTCTTTTGAAATTAACGTTTAAATAGGAAAACTTTAATGCAGTAATGTTTACGATTTAAGATCATTTTCATTTTAATGTTGATTAATTTTGACTCAATTTTAGCGCTTTTCTGACATTATGAAAATTCAAGATGGCCGCCATTCAGAAAGTGACGTAATTCCCGCGTTATATGACGTCATCACGTCACATGACCTGCCTTAACATAGACAGTGTTGTATGGCCTACTACTCTAGTATAAACCCTCCAAGTTTCATAGCCATAGATTTAATATTCTCGAAGTTATGGAGGGCCAAAAGAAGACCAAAAAAAGCCCGCTCTGAAAACAACGCAAACACGCGAGACAGCGAGTGCCTCGTAAAAAGATTGTTTCAGAATAAATCTTAATAAATCAGAATAAATCTTGTTTCGTTCTCCACAGAAACAAAAAAATCGACAGGCCATTACCTTTGTCTCTTCAAGATCCGGCCTCTCTTTACGTACAACATCGGCCAATAACTGGTCTTCCAAGCCTTCACGTGTGACCGTGAAGTTAATAAGGGTGGTCTGGGCCTGCATCTCGGGTTTGTAATGTGGATTGGCCAGTTTTGTGTGAAGAATGAGACGGAACTCTGGATGGTACTCGACCTCTTTGTCACCCATCTTGATATACCTGAAGCCATTTAGAAGCCACTTAGAGTTAATTATCGACAACATTTGCTGTTGTTGTTGTTTTTTAATTCCCCAAACCAATCCATCCTGAAGCGTGACGATTGAAATGATTGCTGTTGTGCTGTTTACTATGCTTTATGATTGTTCTGACTTTTGATTCTCTGGATGAAATTTTAAAATGCGTTCGTTTAAGGTGGCTCCCAACAGTTTCCAGCACTTTTCAAGACTTAGAATTTGATGGGTCATTATAACTAACTCTTTATCAGTTGATGCTACAATCATGATATCAAACGAATGCCCAATGATTGGTGAACACGTTGTTATTATTTTTGTGACACAATATGTTACTATAACAACAGTATAACGTACTAAAAACACCCTTAATTTTAGCTTTAAGAGTTAATAACTCAAAAATGACTCGGTGAACCCCATTTTTTATTGTCGAATTTTGATCAGTAGGATAAGATGCAACTTTTGGCAAAGTTTAAAAAAATTCTGTAGGTGGGGTTCAGAGCCACTCATAACGAGTGCTTTTAATGACCCATCAAAATATGTCTTGGAAAGTGCTGGAAACTGTTGGGAGCCACCTTAAAAGAAATCTCTCGAGGAGGCCAGGTTTGTTCAAAGAGCAGATAACTATTCACTGGATAAAACCCTATCACAAGGAAATGTATAAGCTGGGGAAACCTTTTGCAAAGGTGAATTCTTTTTAGAACAAAATTGAAAAAAGACTTTCGTTTTGCGCTTTTCTGACATTATGAAAATCCAAGATGGCCGACATTCGGAATAATTACGTGTTTCCCGCGTCAAATGGCGTCATCGCATTACATATGACCTCCCTTAATTTAGACAGTTAAGACTTAATCAAACAGACTCTCTTTTAATACGGACTATGAGGTACAAAACTAGCAGTAATCACAGATCATGGAGACGCGTTCGAAGGAATTTCCGGCGGAAATGAGCCCCTGAAAAAAAAAAAAACAATAGGGGCGGCCATTTGGAAGACCGTCTAGCAAAAAATCTCAAATTTGTCTCCAACACGAAATTAGGATTGCGTTCTTCGAACGCGATAATGATGTTGACAAAACAAACCTTCCTTTCTTGATGGTGTTTCGGCCAACCAATGGATCAAGCACTGGGTCCATGTTCTCACCCATATTTTCAATCAGCACACAATCACCATTTGCTACTGCTCGTTCAATGGCATCCAGGTATCTGAAGAAAAAATATCCGGTGTCAGTTGCAGTCGACTCCCGTCTGGGCCAAGCGGACACTTCACCTCCGTAGGATCAGCTCAGTTGGTGGAGCGCTAGCCTATTCTGAGCAGGAGATCGCGGGTTCGATTCCCGCCGCCAGGGTCTTAAAATAACTGAGGACGGAGGTGTTACCTTTGGAAACGGTTAGACCTTCACGTGGGTATGTACTTGGTGTATCCCTTATTATTTTGTATTTAAACACTTAGTTTTTATTTCAGTAGAAATAAAGATAAAAAAACAGTAGAATAGGGAATCGAACCCGGGCCGTATGATCTGCTCCATGCACACTACCCATTACACCACCGAGGACTAGCTGCCGGAAACTGTAATTTTTAACGGTTATAAGATAATATACTGCTAGCCCAGACCATATATAAGAACTAGCCCTCTGGAAATACTGGAATCAGTGCTTGACCCTAAATACTAAAATCAGTGCTTTAATCCTAGATACTGTAATCCGACCCTAAATTACACTGCAATATATCTAAATACATTACAATAAGGGATACATGAAGTACCATACATTATCATCAGGGATACACCAAGTACCTAGGTTCACGTGACTCGGATAACCGCGTACAAATGGCCAAACCAAAACCAAAAACAAAGTAATTACTCTGACCAATCACAACAAACGGAGACAATCCAACGAACCAATCAGAAGTCAAAGCAAACACAAGTAGCCGGCGCCAAGCGCGGGAAAACGCGTGCGAGCAAGTCACGATTGGTTTTGGTTTTACTTCTGATTGGTCGAAAAAGTAGCGCGAGATTTCTTAGTCAATCACAAGCCAAAGCAATCGCGAAATTACTTTCGATACTTAATTGAAAACCACTCTAATGTTTCCTTTAGATTGGTCTTATTCACGTGATATTTCCCGCTTGGTGTTCTGGGAGCCCAATTTTGATCTTAGGCGCCTACAAACAACAAGCTCATGTTGGCAAACTCCATAAAAACAGGTGTCCATCTCGTGTTTTCATGCGACAAACTTCCAGAAACCTCAAACTCGCTTTCAGGGTCCTGGAAACGAGATCGCACAAACCGAAGTTGTGGCAAACGTTCGCAAGTCAAATGCGAAACGTTAGCGAAATAGTTGGCCAGAATATAAATAAATTATATTTGTCGCCAACAGTTTGCCAATAGTTGACGTCACGTTCACACTTGATTTTGTGGTGTGAACACGTCTTAAAGTAAACGACGCAAAATGTACAATGATTACGTACCCCTTCTGTCCCAGTCTAACGACTCTAAGTTCTTCTCCTTCTCTGGTCTTGATCCACTTCACTCCTTGTAGCTGTGGGTCGATCATGAGCGGCCATCGCTCGCAGTTGGTCAGTATGGTAGCGTTCTCCGTACTCATGCGATCGCTGGGCAGATTTTCGTTGTTCCACTGGGCGATGGTTGCATTGTCTGTCAACAAGGTCAGCGGATCGAGGTCTTCAGTGATTTTAATTGGAACCTGAGTGGAGAAAAAGTGTAATTTTAGAAACCTGTTCAAAACGAGACGCGAGGAAGAAGGGGAAAAAAGAAGAAAGGAGTAACAAAATAACTACAAAAACGTCTGTAAAATTGTGAATTTTACTACCTGTCCTAAACGCGTGCAACACGTTTTGGAATGGTCATTGAACCAACTATACATTTAGTTTTGTAAGTTACACAACTAAATGTATAGTTGGTTCAGTGGGTTCATACAGAAAATTGCAACCTGATTTCAAGGACTTTTCAAGGACTTTTCAAGGACCAAATTTATTTTTCAAGTACCCTCCAATGAATGTAAATGTTACAAGTTAAATAACATAAATCATATACACCTTCTAAATTAACAGGTTTTTAATGCCAGCAGTTTCTCCTCCATCTTCTTCTCTAGGTTCTTTAGTTCGTTTGCCTTTTCTTTGGAAATTTTTCTGTGTGTAGATTGTTTTCACAACATAAAAAGGAAAAATACCCTAACCCACACAATGCAACTTTTCTTCGACTCCAACAGATTTTATGTTGGAGAAAATTCAAGGACTTTTCAAGACCTTATAATGGAATTTAAGAACTTTTCAAGGATGTATAGAATTCAAGGACTTTTCAAGGACTCCCTCTAAAATTCAAGTTCTTTTCAAGACTGCGCGAACCCTCATTCAGTAACTTTGATTTACATACCGACTGGCCTTTCAAGAATGGAAGCCATTTTCCGTTCATGAGATTGTCGCGGTATTTCCTTGTAAAGCAACCCATATAAGAAACAAAGGCTGTGGTTAGCAAGACGTCACCAGGCAAGGTCTTCTCCTGCTCTTTGAAGTTCGCCACTGACTCGGCCCAACGAACATTTTCCGAAGCCAGGCCGCCGACCAATCGATTAGCCAATTCGATGGTCATCGCCGTCTGTTCTGCTTCTTGTTGACACTTCAATTTCTCAGCCGTGGCCTTAAAATACATTAAAATCTATAAATTAGCATTTGTCTAACAACTAGAACTAGAACAACGAAAACAATTTCACTAAACTTTACTGAAACTGCTAAGAAGAAGAAACACTTCAATAAGGTATTTCCATGATGAGTTTTATTAACAAGTGAATGGCCAATTTTTTTTTTCAATTCAGAAACAACAATACAGTCATTACCTTCTCGAATGAAGCCGTGAGTTCAGCCAAATTTTCATCCAGCTCCTGTATCTTAGCCTTGATCTTTGCGAGCTTTTCTTCTGCAGCTGCCAGCTCGGCATTAGCAGCAGCCAAGGCCTGTCGCTTGGGTTCAACATCGCAGAACACATGATAGAACTTGATTATGTTAATTGCCCAAGCGCAGATGCCAGCCGCGGCACCGGATTTGGAACGGATGAAGTCGGGTTCAAACTCTGGATCGTCAAGATATGGCTGGACTGCCTTCAGGTTGCTCTCAGCGATGTTTTCTTTGTCATAGTTAACGAGTTGATCTAAAAATTGATCGACCTTTGAGACAGAAAGGAATAAACCTACAGTTAGCTTAATCTATCAACAACATTTTTAGACGCCTTTATTGAAAATGAGGAACTACTAGCAACGGGAGCCCTTTCTAGAACTCTTTTTATAAGGTCATAAAAGGACGTTTGCAACTCTAAATACCCACAAAACGTTATCATGCTTTGGGTTTATTGTGTCAAAAATTAAAAAAGGGTTGTGCATTTATATTAAAACTTGCTCATAACAAGTATGGCGAATTATAATTAAAATTGTTTACGTTCATGCATCGTGAACAAAGTACAAGAACGTCACCAAACACACGTTTACCTTAGCCATCATAATTTTACACTGTTTCCAGCTCCTGTCTTTAGGAATCTTGTTAGACGGGGCCAGCAGCACCAACACAGCAGCGGTAACGTTAACAACAGCAGAAGGCGGTGAACCGAACGACTTCAACTCGGTTAAGTTGTTCTTGTTCAGCGTGTTTAAAGCTTCCTGAGCGGCTTGCAGTGCAGGTTCGGCCTTCGATAAATCCTCTTCACAGGATCGCTGCTTTTCGGACACGTCTTTAGCAATGACCTGTACTTTCTTCTCTTCTTCGTCTGCAATCGCTTTCTCTTTGCTAACCTTCTCGGTTTCAACGCCCACCTTTTCAATGAGTTTGTCTGCATCTTCGTTCTTCTGTTTGAGTTCGACTTCTTGCGAGGCGAGCTTTGCCTTTAAGTCATCTACTTGGGAAGCCGTGCTCTGTAGCTTTAACAGACCATTTTCCAGACGTTCTGTCTTCTGGCTCAACTCTAGTGACTTCTTTTTGAGAAGATTTCGGTATAAGGTAATCTGCGAAGAAAAACAATACAAATTTAGTTCTCTTAGCTTGCAGAAAGGATTCAATGTAAGAAAAATAGTTCTTGTGAGTAACATACCTGTTCTAAGAAGCTCTTAGGCGTGGTGTAGTTGTAGCGCCTTTCATTTGCTAGATAAAGCTGACTCTCTTCGTTGACGCTCGTGTGTACGTACGACATAAATTCGGCGACTGATGGTTTTACGTCATCCTGGAGAAAAAATGGATAATTAAAATTTCACAATAACAGTAAAACAATGTTTAAAGCTGTGCTTATTTCGTAGGAAAATCCATTTTAGTGGTTGAGCATTTTCTTGGTTCCTGTTGTTTGTAGAGTTCTATTCCAAAACATCAAAGCACTGTTGTTGGGATTAGAAGAGGAGATTTTGGAGGCTTGGAGGTCGAATTTGTAATAATAACAGATGGCAGACGCCACAGTGTCTCAGGGTTTTCGTTTGAGGCCGGAGGCCGGACGTTTTGTCCGGTCGTTTTCCATGCATGGTCGTTTTCCGGTACTTTGATACCAATATTTGGGAGTTTTCTTTACTTTATTTATTATTCACGTCCGGTGCTTTCAGAAATATGTCCGCTACTTTACAAAACTGTTGAAAACCCTGGTGTCTTCTTTTTGAGAAAGGTAGACTAAATGTTTCAAGTTCGTCTTTGTGATCCGTCTTCATCTTACTCAAACTTGCACATCCTCCATCTTTTAGGGTTTGTCATTACGTCTAAGGCGTTTTGCTATGTTAGTTTGAAACAAGGAAAGTTACAGTCGATTGAGCGATCGAGCGAGTGATATATGCCTCAAATGTTATAACTCGTTCAATGCTTTCGCATATTCACAAGTTAAAAAGTGACTATGTCAACTATTTTTTAGTAATAGTTTTAAGAGCCAAGACAAGCATCTGCACCAATGGCAACCTACACAAAAAGGCCAAGAAAAGTGTCTTTGGCTGCGGCAGATGATCAGGGTGGAAATGGATTTGAAATTGACAAAGTTGTTTACTCCTAAAAAAAAAACCCCGCAGAACCTCACCTCAAGTTGCTCCAAGTCATCAATAAATCTCTTGCTGACAGATATCAAAGCTTCCTGTGGCCATTCGTGGAACCAATCGATAGCTGTGCAGTTAGTTACAGCAGGGAACTTACGACTCCTCACACGCAGAGTGGAGCCCACGGGTGAGAAGCAAAGGACAACCTGTCAGAGGTGAAACAATTGCAGTAATACACATTCTTGTATTTAATATTCTCAAACTCATTAAAAATTCATGACGTTTTAAAGAAAATCATAAGCGTGAAGGGGTGAGTTGTAAACCCGATCTTAATTAGCATAGATTTTGGCTATTTGATTCCTTAGTTTTCTCTGTGTTTACTACCAAGATCACTAAACTGTTAGCACCCCGGAAAAAACGATCGATCGCATTTGAATTTTGGGCTTGCTCACGTGACCATTTAGAGCGCCCAAATTGGTCACGTGACATTCTGTTTCTTTTGTTTCTGTTTCTGAATCCAAGGCCAACCCGCCAAAATGTCACGTGACCAATTTGGGCGCTCCAAATGGTCACGTGAGCAAGCCCAAAATTCAAATGCGATCGATCGTTTTTTACGGGGGTGCTAACAGTTTAGTGATTTCGGTAGTAATAAGTTCTAGAAACTATATTAAAAACTCGGAAGAGTGCTTCATCACGCATCCAAACACCGAGAAGTGGGTAAAAATTAAACTCGGCTGCGCCTCGTTTTTCAACCCACTTCACGGTGTTTGGATATCCTGATGGAGCACTCATCCTCGTGTTTGATATATTACATAGCAACTTAAACCTATCTTTGCTATCTTTGAAACAATTAGTAGACACTCTTGTATTTAAAGTAATAGCAACTTAAAGGGATGGTTGCACGGTTCGGCGCATGTGCACAAATTAAAATGCTTTATTTGCTTTCTTACCAATTTTATCGGTTAAAAAACACTCACATTTACTTCAACATACTATAATTAGTCCAAACAAAGCGAAGGATGACCAAAATTCAAAGCAAATTTCAACGGATTACACCGACAAAGTCAACACTGAATAAAACCTTTGACCTGAAGGATTTATTCTACGCTCTGGTGGCTTTCATGGCGCACATGGGTATGTATAATTATCCATTCAATCAGCTGACTGACCGCGACATTTTCACGGGAAAATTTCCCACCAGAGTTATCTACTCGCTTCCGATTGGTCTAAACAATGAAATTAAATGGGTTACGTCATAGCTTGCACATGCGCCGAACCGTGAAACCCTCCCTTTAAGACTATCTTTGTTAAACGAGGCATACAACTATGGGATTCATTAGTTTGTCTCCAAAAAGCAGAAAATATAATTATGCGAGAAAAGGAGTGCTGAATACCGTTTACATCAAATCGAGAGTCGATGAACGATTAAACTTGACTTTACAGCTACAAACGGCAGTTGATGTACACTAAATTTTGAAAAGACCAAAAAGACTTATAAAATTGTAAAAAGTTAAAAAAAACGGATTTCCTCACTCAATGGCCCAAAATACCGTTGAATTTTGCAACTGGAATGTTTTTGTCGTGTAAATGAAAACACCCACAGAACATTAAGGTAACTAAAGTAACAGCACCGTGAACTTCGTAAAGCGTTTCTTTACCTTCAAGTTTCGTCGCACTCGCTCAATGAAGAACATCCAGCAATTTTCCCTAGTGTCCTGAAGACCAGCGCCTTTCACTTCATTCCTCACGCCAGAAATGATATTCTCAATTTCATCATCGGCGAAAAGACCCGGGATTTCACCAGAAGCTAGCAGATCGTTAATCAACACAAGGAAACTCTCCTCGGGAACTTGTGCGTCGGTCAACAGGAACACTGTTCCGATGTTTTTCAAACCTGCTTTCTGGCACAAATTTGCCAGATCAAGCTAAGCAAAGGGAAAAAGGCAAATATGAGTAACATATCTAGAATTTATTATGGAGCCATGGCACTCCACAAAAATACTTATTTGGGATAAAAATAAGTGTGTTCATATGTAACATTTAAGGACTTTCGCGCTAATTGTTTATGCGCATCCTTATTGCGCACGCAATTGATGTTGCAACGCCATGCTGCGTCATGCACGAGCGCGCGCGCGCAAAGTAAGAAATCTAAACACATAAAGGGCTGGTAGCCGTTGCCTTTACTTCACTTAGATTTTACTCGCTTGGATGGTCGGTGACCCCTGCCTTTTTTTGACTAGATAATTTTCTTTTCTAATTCTCGACAAAATGTGAAAAAATGAACAATAAATCAATGTTGGAAGTTTACAATTTTCCCATTTTTTTACCCTCGCAACGTTGAATCCCGCCAACTTTCGGCTGTCATGGTTTGCAAATACTGTCGTTTAAAAATAAGATTTACTTAAAGGGACATCATCCGTTGATTTAATTTGCTTAATAGTCCCACTCGTATAAAATTTGGCATAGAAAGTTCCATTCTAGAGATTCATTTGCAATATATTTAGACTAACAGACATGGGGTCATATCGAGTAAGGAAGACCGATTTTTCAAAATTAAGGTGGCCTTTCAGATATCTTATCTACGAAACGAACTCGGTGACCCCCCAATTTTTTTTGCATTTCTGACACGAGTATACCATTACCAGGCTGTAGCAAAAGTTTTGGAAAAAATCAATGTTAAAAGATTTTCGCGCGAACGTCCTTAAATGATCACTGAGAATTCGTAGTTGGACAGAAAAATTGCTGTACCCTTTAACACCCAAGAGTGCCAAAAACCAAAATTCAAGAAAAACTCTCAAAATTCATTTTGTAAAATATTGAAAAATAAATGGTACCATGCAAAAGTACCGTCAAAGAAGTTTCGTTTGAATGGTCACACCATAGGATTTCGTTGACTGACTCAAAAGTTAAAACTACATTACATGTCTCCATAATTGACTCTGGGAGTGAAAAGGTTAAAAAGCTATTAAAACACAAACGAATCGGGTCTATCGTGAAAAAACTCCTGAGCTAGTTGTCAGAGTAGGATTAAACCAGTGACCTCCGGCACCCTTATCACTCGGCCTCTCTTTCTTCCTGACAATATAATGATATTACTCGAAGAGACTTCTCATAACACACCTTAAGGTCTGGAATACCGTAACCTTTCCTAAGCGTGATTTGGAACACTTCCAAAGCACTGATAGAGGCTGCCAGACGAGCTAAACTCTGCTTTCCACTTCCACCAACACCCACTAGCAGGGCGTTACCACGAGGAGATTCCAGAATACGGTTGATACGGCAACTAGGAACACAAGAGAAAAAGCATAAGACGAATTGCATTTTGGGCAATTTTGTATTGGAATTGCGTCTTCGAGAACAGACAATTAAGGCACTTTTTTCCATATTCGCCAAATGCCAAATAAAAATTTCCGCAATATGTCAGTTCTGAAAACTTGTGAAGTGGGTATTACTTATACAAAACAAAACAGTTAACTAATCAATTATCAAGGGTGTAGCTATATTACAAAGCGAGCAAACGCATTTTGTCAGTAAAATCCTGTCATTGTCCACAAGAAAAGTTTACAGACTGACAAATGGACTAAAATCGCTAAAACGTGACTACGCACTAAGCTTTAAAAACAAGCTCAGTGCGCAGTCTCACGGCATGACCTAGAAGCTCCCAATCTCGTTTCCAGAGTTCGCGTAACCCTTGTCCAGCGGAACGGTTTCTGAGTAAAAAAGATTCTAACTTACACATGCTGCATGGCGTCATCGAAAAGTACGAGATTCATGACCGCATTCACTTCATTGTAGTTTTCCAGGGCTTCTGTGAGAAGTTTGTTTAACGACTCCCAGCTTTGCACAGGTAAATACTTCGGTTCTCCAATTCCACTCGCAAAATGACAGAACATGTTAGGCTTGGCGAAGAGGGCTTCTTCGTCAAAGTCCTAAGTGAAATAACAAAACGTGTATTTGTTGTGACTCGAAAGGTTGAAATATTACCCACAACCCTCCTTAATGATACCATCATGACAGGCGCCTGTTGGACTTTTGTGACAATGAAGACAAAGTTTTCTATAGTGCCTGACAATCTATTGGTAATGTAAAGAGAAACTAGCTGTCGAATCATTCTAAAATCACGAATTTCTTCGCGTTCTCTGTGTTGTTGTTGTTTTGTTTTACGCTGTCTCTTTTCATAATTTACAAAGAAAAAAAATCTTTGGAAACAAAATTGTACTATTCCGAATTATCAAAAGTTAATGTCAAGATTGAAACACAAATTCAATTATTTTGTTGAAATGTTCGCGCAGCCAAGTACAGACCTCGAATGTTTTCTTGGTGATGTCTGACTGAAGTCTGTCATAGTTCTCCATGTCCTTCTCATCTATCAGCTTGTCTCTGTAAACTCGGTCACACTCGTGCATCCATAATCTCACCAAGTCCATTGGTGTCTTGACACATTCTGCCGACGAGAACAACATTCCCTGCAGGGTACGTACGATATGATCAATAAAGCGGCTTGTATATGTCGTACAAGTAATCACATCTGGCCAATCACAGCTAACACAAATAACGCAATGAACCAATCAGAACGCAAAGCAAACATGTGCGACCGGTACTAAGCGCGGGAAAAAATGAAACCAGTACGAAGCGCGGGAAAACTTGCAACCGGTGACACGCGCGGGAAAACATGCAACTGGTGGCAAAAGCGGGAAAACATCAACCGGCGCCGAGCGCGGGAAAATCATTAATTCCAACGTGCTCCTGATTGTTTGAAAAAGCATGTTTAATCAGTCTCGTGGATTTAAGCTCGTAAACTAAAAAACCCGGCGAATCAAAACCAGGCCGAACACAAAAAGCAACTGTAATGTAAAAAGGGCAAACCTGAAAGATGTTGGACAAGTCTCGCAAGTTGAAAACGTAGTGAAACTTCACAGCAGTTGGCAAGAAGGTTGAGGTGACCTGAATTGAGATACGAACAAATAAAAATACAATTTTATGTTGTGATAAATCATAAAAAACAAACTTCTAACAAGGGATGTAATGTGGTTCTTGTTTTGTAGTTTTTGGGATGAAACCGGCCTCATAAACGAGTACCTGTACCACATGGTTGTCACAGAAATGAGTTTTAAAAATTCCCCGAGCAGACTATTCCCTGACGAAAGTTAAATTTCCTGACCAAATAAATGTAGAATTCCGTCAAATATAGTAGCAGCCTC
This sequence comes from Cladopsammia gracilis, assembly GCA_022457155.1. Taxonomy (NCBI): domain Eukaryota; kingdom Metazoa; phylum Cnidaria; class Anthozoa; order Scleractinia; family Dendrophylliidae; genus Cladopsammia; species Cladopsammia gracilis. The sequence continues at coordinate 1,015,915 of JAJGOT010000264.1, forward strand.
TCCTTTTCACCTATTTCGGATATGCTTAACAAATCAGATTTCGCGTGCATTAAACTGATCAGTTATCCCTGAATCAGATCAAAATTCATTTACGTTTCCCCGACCTTGAAAAATTTCATTTTTTCTGACCATTTCCAGACCTGCGGCCACCCTGTACCATTCAAATGAAAAATACTCACCAGCCCTTTACGATTAGTTTTGTTATATCTCCTGAACTGTATCTTTCAGAGCTCAAGGCTGTTGCCCTACAGGAGCCCGGTAGCCTGGCGCGCCCAAAGAACTGATCTGGGCACACAATAGGTTTAACAGGTTAGGGATCTAACATGTCACAGCCCGGGCTCCTTACATCTGAGCTTCACGCTTTGTGGGCTCTTTGGAATGTTTCTTCGAGAACAGCCTTAGAGCTGCAGAGTTAAAGAAGAGTTTTAAAGCGGTACCTTCTGGTTCATGGCAAGAGCTGCATCAACAAGCTTCTCCGAGTTCTTCTGAACAGCCTGAGGGAGGCTCATAGCGTTAATGTGTCCATTTAAGATGCTCAAGTAGATTGTCTTCAGAGCATCCATTCCAGGAAAACTAATGGCAAACACTGCAAAATGGCGCTTATGAAGAAAACAAAATACAAATATCAGCTTTAACGTCGCTTTATATAAAAAATGCTGAGTCAGGTGTTCACTAAAAACATGAATGGGGTTAGTTTCTAGAGAAACTGCAGGGTTCTCCCTAAATTTCAGCTCAGCAGGTAAGGGATTTTTGCTAAGCGGTAAAGGGAAAACTGTGTGTCTTAAAAATGTTCCGGGGGCAAGCAGTTACGTCAGTTACAGGCGGTAATAAGTGCTGCTTCAAGCGGTAAATTTTACCGGTTACCGCCTGATAAGGAGAACCCTGAACTGTGGTGCTGCGTCGGTGGGGGTGAAGCGCAAGAATTTGGTTTTATCGACTGAGTCGATAAGGTAAATTAGCCACCGTAAAAAGATTCGAGAAAGCTGACGTTTCGAGCGCTAGCCCTTCGTCGGATTCGCTCCGACGAAGGGCTAGCGCTCGAAATGTCAGCTTTCTCGAATCTTTTTACGGTGGCTAATTTACCTTATCGACTCAGTCGATAAAACCAAATTCTTGCACTAAAAACATGGAAAATTATCTCGTACTGACCTGTAGACGGGGGTTGATAGTGAAGCTTCCAGCAGTGGGATTCATGCAAGCAACATACTGGCAGTTGTGCACCTCTTTTAGACTAAGCTTAGCTCTGTCATACCAGTGATTGTAATCCAAGTGTTGTCTGATCAGAGTGTGAGGCTGTACTGTGCCGTACGTGTCAACCTAAATCAAAACAACAGTGTGTCAAAAGTATCAAGATAAGTGACCACAATAAGTCGTCTCGTTTGCTTATTGCATCCCTCTTTATGAATTGCTTATAGCCGGTCAGAACACTTTTCAATTGAGTGTCGAAAGTAATTTCGCAACTGCATTGATACGCTTTGTGATTGGCTAAAAAATCTATAGCGCCACTTTATTAACAAATCAGACGTAAAACCAAAACCAATCTTGACTTACGCGTTTTCCCGCCCTTGGCGCCGGCTACATGTATTTGCTTTGCGTTCTGATTGGTTCATTGGATTATTTACGTCTGTTGTGATTGGCCAGAGTCATTACTTTGGTTTTGGTTTTACCACACTCAAATTAAAAACTGCTCTTTCCCACGGGAAAATCACCAATCAAGAAAAAGTGTTAAGGCACACGTCAAAATGAGTTGTCGATGAATAAAAATGTGTTATTTTACAAACTATTAATGATGACATCTTTGCTTCTTTTACAGGTAGGCAATCAAAATCAGTGATTGGTGCGGTTGATTGGCTTCTCATCCAACCGCATGAATTTCAATGTAAGTGTCATATCGGCATAGAAACACTACGATAAATTCACCCCGCTAGAAATTGAATGAGCGCAGGAAATGGCTTTGACTGCGGTGCGTCTGTTCAAGGCTATTAAAGGGCTAGTCGTATCAATAGCAAAATTCTCGATTGTGATTGGTCACCCGCTTGCCTATTGATTGTTTATCCTGTGTGTCTCTGAATTGCACTCCACTCAGTCCAATTACGATTACTTACCATGGGCATGTTCATATCGTCGATAAAATAGATCAGCTTTTTCGTTCCAGGAGGGCCGTAATTTCGACCAGCTTTCTTCTCTAGTGGTTTGTCTAAGACAGACTGCAGCATAGCAGATGTTGTGTAGTAGTTGAAAGGTACATTAGTCACCATGAAGTTGTCAGGGTCCAATGCCGCGAATTTGTCACCAACCAACACCGTCTTACCCGTACCTGCGCTGCCTACAAGCATGATCGGTCTGCGGTTTACCATCAAAAGATCCATGAAGTACCGCACTCGAATGGTTTCTTGCGTGTGGACGAGCACGGCCTGGAAACAACAAAGCAACGTAATCTAATGAACAAATGATCCTCACAGCGATGTGCGCATTTAATGTGATTACGATAAAAGACTAAAAAAATTTCAAGGCTTTGAACGGGGTTTGAACTGGTGACCACGGTACCAGTGTCATAATCTCACTTACTGAGGTATCAATGCCTTGTATGTTGGGAGCGGTCAGTTCTAAGTTCATATATACGGAATAGGAATAAATGAATACAGAGCAGTCGAAAATAATTTAGGTTTTGCATTGCTCACTTTGTGATAAGCTTAGAAATATCGCGCAACTTTCTCAACCAATCAGAACTAAATCCAAAACCAATCATGACTTGTTCACACGCGTTTTCCCGCGCTTGGCGCCGGCTACATGTATTTGCTTCGAGTTCTGATTGGCTCATTGGATCGGCTGCCTCTGTTGTGATTGGTCAGAGTAATTACTTTTCTTTTCGTTTTACGACGCTCAACTGAATACTGCGGAAATGGATTGGAATGAAGAAATGATCCTCCAGTGCAGTGATAAACCCGATTAATTCGATTACAATTACAGTTTAAAAAAATCAAGGTTTTGAACTCACTATAAATAGAAGTCAATAAGAAACCTCATACCTGTAAAGGCATCTCAGAGTCCAGCTCGAATTTGGGAACTTTCTCAGTCCATGGCACAAATTTCTTGGTTTCCGAGTCAATGAAGTAATCAAATACAGTGCCAGCCGATGGAAACTTGATGGTCTTAAATTCAGTCACCCACCACTTGGAAAACTCCACTCGATAGTCAACGAGCTGTCAGAAAAGGAGGATTCATGGTTAGCATATCCACGGCACAATACAGTATCAGAAATCATCTGTGTCTGTTATTCGTTATTGGGCCTAAAAAAGCCCTATGTCCACACACGGAAAAAACAAAAGTTTTGCGTCAACAAAAACCTAGCCTTTTCCAGGCATTAAGATTGTGGGGCCGAGAAACAGTTAATAACCGGCGCGGTAACGAGCTGGGAATCCCCCTCCGTCAGCAAAGGCAATATTTTTCCATCCTTTGCTCCCCACTATTTGAACGCCTGCAATAGGCTTATAGAAACCTTAAGAATAACGGTCCAGGTTTGTTAAAAAAAAAACGATCTTTGTAGACAATGGACACTTTTTTAATATATATTTATACATTTTTAGCTATTTTTTCTTTTTAAAACTAGGACATTTTAACATGTAGAAAGCTACTTTTATACATAGGGCGAGGATAATTTTAATTTACAATATATCATGTAGTTAGTATAGTGTCCACAACTAGCTCTAACAGCTAAATACTTGACACTTAAATAAAGTCTTACTTTACTACATCAGTGCAATGAAGCTACCAACAAATTTCTTTGGCTGCGAATGGACGGAATGAAAATGGATTTAACCTTAAAAAAAAATTGTTTTTAAGTTGTTTTGTTGTTTCTTGGAAAAATCGCCCAAAACTAATTTTGGTGTGCTTTCCCTTCAATAATTCAGTTGGTGGTTATAGGAGCAGTTTATGTATACAGCTGTTTCGAGAAAAGTTGTTGGAAAAAAGCGCAAAAGTGCACGCGGCAATTCCGAAAAATAATATGGCATATAATCAATGAATTTTAATAAGTCAAATAAATACATGAAACCCGCGATGCCTCGTCCGTACAGGGACGATCTT